>JANXHW010000004.1:126590454-127241818 GCA_026170595.1 Plestiodon gilberti rubricaudatus | reverse complement strand
ATCAGGGCCCATGGGGGGGTAAAGGGGATAATTTGTCCAAAAGGGGGCCCAGGAGGCAAAGCAAGGGCCCCCAGAAATTTTCCTGTCTGCGGGAGGCTCGCACCATGCGCACATTCACTCTGTAGCAAAAAAAATTGGATCCCTGCTGCAGGCAGCCTTTGCTGACTCTGACGACAACGACGACCCAGTCCTGGCCTCCAAAGTCATACAAGGCAAAGCAGTGCAGTACTACTATGGGGCCCTGCACGCTGTGAGGGAGGGGCATGAGGTCTGTTCCTGTGTTTGCTAGAGTTTCTGGCAGCATTAGTGGGTCTGGTACACGAGGCAGGCCTGCTGCCGACCTGTGATAGAGGAGCCTGAGCTCTGTCCCTGGCCTGCTGGGGTTTCTGGCATTCTGGTGGCAAGACTGGCCTTAAGCATTTGAAAAAAAAACAATTTGTATAGCAACTTGCAACATAAGACGGCTATCAAAGGCTAGGCTGGCAAAGATGTTCAAATCAAATGTGCTTTCCTCTTTTATGGTTATTTATTTAAAGGCTGCCAATCCCACATCCTTCTGGGCCCAGTCTGCCCACCCCCATCGCTGCCCTCGCCCACCCCATTTCACACCCTTACCCTTTGGAAAGGGGCCCACAAGAAACTTTGTACCCCTGATAAAATTCTTCTCAGACTCTGTGTGAGATATAGACATTGGATACATACTGTATAACATTTTGTATTTCTTGCACTGGGAAATAGTTGGAGATACTACATTTATTTTTATTTATTTTATTTTAGGAATTTGTAGCCCGCCTTTCTCCCGAGGGCACTCAAGGCGGCTTACAACATATTAAAATACATATAAACACATTAAAACAATTAATTAAACACATTAAAATAATTGATTAAAACACTTAAGATTAAAAATAAACAACCCCAGTGGGTCACCAGCATTTACATATATTAAAACCATTTGTTAAAAGGTCAGCCCACCATGTCAGACATTAAAAGCAGTCCTGAATAAAAACGTCGTAAGGCCCCGCCAAAAGGCCTCTAAAGAGGGAGTCGTTCTTAATTCCAAGGGGAGGGAATTCCACAATTGGGGCGCCACCCCCGAGAAGGCCCTACTCCGCGCTGCCATCCCCCTCACTTCCGCCAATGGCGGCACGGTCAACAGAGTCCCCCCTGATGACCTCAGAGTACGGGTCGGATTATAAGGAAGGAGGCGGTCCCTCAAATACCCTGGACCCGAGCCGTTAAGGGCTTTAAAAGTCAAAACTAGCACTTTGAATTGTGCCCGGAAACGAACCGGCAGCCAGTGTAGCCGCTGAAGCAACGGTCCGACTGAGTCGAACTGACAAGCCCCGGCAACCACCCGGGCCGCCGCATTCTGCACTAGTTGCAGTTTCCGAACAGTCTTCAAAGGCAGCCCCACGTAGAGCGCATTGCAGTAATCTAGTCTAGATGTCACTAGGGCATGGGTCACTGTGGCCAGGTCTGTACGATCCAAGTACGGTCGCAGCTGGCGCACCAGTCCATATCTGTTAATAAAGGAGTGAAGCAGGGATGCATTTTGGCCCCCCTATTGTTCAATTTATTTTTGAATGATCTTGCCCTGGAGGATGTAAACAGTCACTGTCCATGTTTGGGCAACTGTCAGGTACTGCTGCTTTTGTATGCGGACGATATGATTCTCCTTTTACGTACTCATGTGGGTCTCCTGAGGCTACTTAATAGATGTACTGAATACCTAACAGCCAACAAATTGAACATTAACTATGCCAAATCTAAAATTATGATTTTTGCAAATAGATACAAAATCTATAACTGGACCTGCAAGGGCAACAATATTGAACAAGTCCGCCAGTTTAAATACTTGGGCATCACATTCCATTACAGGCACTCTTGGGCTTTTCATCGCCGCTCCATTTCTAATTTGGCCAAACTCTCATCTTCAGGAGTTGTGAGATTTTATTTTACTCTGGGCAACAGATATGTCCCGGCTGCTCTGGTAGCCTATAAGGCCAAAGTTGTCTCTCAAGCTTTATATGGTGTCCCGATTTGGTTCAAGGCTTCAGACCTAGCCACGGAGCGTATCCAATCTAATTTCCTCAGGAAAATTTTGGGTATGCCACGTTGTGTTCCGTACTCAGCTCTGTGCCTTGAAACCGGTCTTATAAGGCTGAATACATTGGCGTGGCTAAGATTTGCCAAATTTTGGCTGGGCATTCTTTTTAAAGCGACAAGTAATAGCCTGATTTACCACCTACTATCAGACACATCTTTACCTTGTGGGGTTTCTAGTCTGCTTACAAAGCTAAAATCGATGGGGCTTGACAGTGACAATGCTAGGCATGATGGGGTTAGCTGCAGCATTTAGAACTATTAAGGAGAGAACTCTCGACATTGAGCGCCAAGAGTTAATCAGTGCAGCTGATAAAACGTGTTCTCCATTGCATCTCCATCTGCCTATAAAGTTTGGGAAGCTGTCAACTTATCTATATCAGTTGCATAACCCACAGCTAAGAAGGGCTTTTATGCTGGCAAGGTGTAACGCTCTCCCTTCTGCCCTTTTATGGGGGCGGTATAAAGGAATACCTGTTTCAGCAAGGCTCTGTTCATGTGGCATGAAGTGTGTGGAGACATCTGAGCATATCTTTTTATCATGCTCTCTGCACGAGTCTTTCCGTCAGAAACACCTTAATTCGATACTGACGTGTTTTCAGGGCTGGATGGAGGCGGATATTCTCCGAGCCCTTCCGTCAACAGAAGATGATGAGAGACTTGATGATGTTGCAACTTTTGCTTCTGTGGTGGTGGCTACTCGGGAAATGAGTTTTGATGTATAGATTAATTGTGGGACAGTTTGGGGAGAAATTTTCTGCAGGATTGTGGTTGTTGTCATTGGATCTGTTGGGGGATTTTTGGGTTGTTTGTTTATGTTTGTCTGTTTGATGTGTTTATGCCAATAAAGGTATCTATCTATCTATTAGTCCGAAGCTGGGCAAAAGCCCCCCTGGCCACAGCCGCTACCTGGGAATCCAGGAGCAGCTGCGCATCCAGGAGAACCCCCAAGCTGCGGACCTGCTCCTACATGGTTTAGTATTGTCTGCTATAGGTAAAGGTAAAGCCTAGGTGACCCCTGACAATTAAGTCCAGTCGTGTCCGACTCTAGGGTGAGGTGCTCATCCCCATTTCAAAGCCAAAGAGCCAGCTTTGTCGGAAGACGCCTCCGTGGTCATGTGGTCGGCATGACTCTCCTTGCTGCAGCGCGTAGCATGCGGCTATAGTTACAGGTATATCAACAGTTAGGAAGTCTGAAGAGTTCTCTTATGGGTTAGTGCATACTTAGCAGAACCTGTGTCTTATGCAGCTACCATTCAGATTCATAACACTCATCCCCAGTTTAAAAAGTGGATTATTATGCAAATACAGGGCATTGATGTTCAGTGTTTACTTGAAGGATTGCTGAGGTGTTAATCTAGATTGTGTGTCCCCTTTTATCTCTTGAGTGGTATTAAATATATTTGTCCTTTCACAAGGCATATGATATTGCTTTACTTAAGGCTTTTTAATATGGTTGCACGTGCTGTCTCCTGTGTTCAGCAGGCACCGCTGTGTGCACTATTTAGTTTGTTGTGTTCCACTAGAAACCTATCCTTTTGGAGGATGGTTGCCGTGATATGCAAAAATTCAGTTGATGCAGTTTAAGATATTTATTTATTTATTTAATGGATTTCTACCCCGCCTTTCTCCCAATAAGGGCAATCAAGGCGGCTTACAGTTAAGAACATGTTAAAATACATAATACACAATAAAAAATAGTTAAAAACAAGTAATTAAAACAGTTAAAACAGACAACCCCAGTGGGTCACCTATAATTACATTTGTTAAAGCCATTTGTTAAAAAGCCAGCCTACCATGTCAGTCATCAAATGCCATGTCAGTCATCAAATGCCATGCAGATACAATGCAGTTTAAGAGGTAAACACACTATCCAGATAGTCATGTGAATCTGTTTACTACTGTGTATTGTTAAAAGCATTTCACATGTTAAATACCTGTGGAGATGGTGCTGTTTTCTTACAGCATCTTTCTTACAGATACTTATTATTCCTCAGTTTCTGAAGCTCTCCTAAAGCATGTGAAACCTTATTTCTGTTCCTTTGTAACTTCTGGATGGAAATTGTAGGGAATTCCACACATCTCATAGACTGCACAGATCTTGACAAATTGAAACTCCAAGCCTAAAGAGTATTATTGATCTGTCAAGGAAGTTCACAAATATGATTGCTAATGCTAACAAAACTTTGGTGACCAGTAAGGAAAGTCTCTGTATACATGATGAATACACTTTTTAAAAGCTGTCTGCGGCGCAGGAATAGAGTGGTCTTTTTTTCAAAATGTCACCAAGCTGTGTCTTGTTGGGATGCTGAATCAGTGTGATGCGTTAAAGGTTTGCTGCAGCATAACATCCCCTATTCTGGCAATGAATACAAAAGGGACACACTTGCTTTGCCTCTGTGAAGCACGAAGAAGGCTGGGTAAATAGAGGTTATTAGAGAAAATGAGTGGCTACCAAATGTTGCAAGCAGTTGTAGATGTTGTATAGTCAGATGGGGGAATATTCTAAAAATACCCTTTATGTTCATATTTATTTAGGTAAGAAGTATAAAACAGCACAATTTAAATTAGTTCAAGGCATTTCTGCCCATGGGTGTATATACGCAACAGGAGCCAAATGTGTACACCTGTGAGCTGGGCAGAAATGAGTTTAATAGACTCGCATATTGGAATCCAGTACATTGGAATACTGTATGTAATTGCAAATGTATAATTCTGTTCTCAATATAATAAACTTGAGTGTTATTTCAGTTGCTCAGCAAATACATTTGAAATGCAACATTTTATCAACATTAATTGCAAAGTGTATATAATGCACAGATAGCCTGCAGTTTCAATTCACTTTTTTGTTAAGCCTATCTGTTTGACTTAAAATTGTGACCACATCCCCTCCCCCAATTGCATACTCTGCATTCCTTCAGAACAAATGTTCACTTGTTGCTATAGTGTTGAAGATCAACACATGGTAGGGGTATGTTTCTTGAGCAAGTGCATGTGAGTGTTCAAAATCAACTCCTACAAAGGAAGGGAACTTCTTTCTTGTTGACCTCAATGTCTTGCTACTGGGAGGAATTGTATTCTGTGAACATCCTCTTTTTCCTATTTAGTTTTTAAAATAGTAAATATTAATCCTTTTTTTAGAAAATGGGTGAAGTAGCACTGAGAGTTATTCATATTAAATGTATCATATGCTTAGCTCTCTAGTAAAAATTATCAGTTAAATTTGAAATCTGATTCACCTTAGGGAAGGGTGAATATACCAGTATGTTCATTTCTGTAGTTAATCTTGGCACTCAAGAGAGTTCTGTAAAACATTTTGGTGTTTTAGGAACCTAGACTGTTTCATTTTATACAAAGCTGTAATTTCTTATATTAAGTATACTTTTTATACACTTTCACTAGAATGGGAAAATAAGGGTGGTAGTACATTTAAATGTATATAAATAAGGGTATCTTATGGGTGGTTATATACACTTCAGAGGGTATAACCCCTCTGAAATTGCAGTGGACAGCTGTTAATATTGTCTTCAGATATGAGCAAGCATTTGGAGCATAGTTCACCTCAGGTTAAGAACTCTAAAATCATATTGCTTTCAGTGGGACAATTGTAAGCATGTGCTTAACCCTCCATTTAAATCAGTGTAACTTAGGAGTGGTTTATTTTATTTTTGTTTCTCATATTTATACCTCACCCTCCTCCAAGCATCTCAGGGTGGTGTATGTGGCTCTTCCTCTCAAGATTGTTGTGAGGATATTTTAGGCTGAGAGAACATGACTGGCCCAAAGTCATCCAGTGAACTTCATGGCTGAGCAGGAATTAAAGCCCAGGTCTCCCTGGTCCAAATCCAACCACTATACCACACTGGTTTCATTTGGAGGATGCCCATGAGTTGTGAACTGTGTGAGGTTCTTTACGTCCCATTTATTTTTGGCTGCTATACAGTATTCAAGGGATCAATTTAGAGATACTGGAGCATGATGGCACTTCTAGGTCTCATTAATACAAACTATGTTGAATGTAGCATGTGGTGTTAGTATATACTTAACCTGACAGTGCCCAAACAACCCATTAATGGAATTGAGGAAAAAGTACTTGGTTAAATGTTTGACCGGTATTTATGGTATCCAGGGTTAAGTGAGTAGAAGTTCATTTATTATGTATACTTTTTGACATATGCTACTTGTCCTGAGTCTTCAAGACAGGGTAAGACATATGTTTGAAAATGAGGAAAGTGATACAGCATTTTATGAAAGTGAACATTTTCCAGTGGGACCAGAATAGAGACATTGAGTTCAAATAGCTAGATATAATTCAGCAAGAGCACAAATGGTATTTGCATGCCATTGGTAAATGTAAGGAGGCTTACAGTGATCTGCGCATTAAGATGACATTTATGCAGTATTTTAAGTTTCTTGGAACACTTGCAATAGGGCAGCGGTTCTCAAATAGTGGGGCGCGCCCCCCAGGGGGGCGCGAGGCTCCGTAAAGGGGGGCTCGTTGCAATAGTTAGTGTGTATGCTTTGCGCCACTTATCTTGATTGTAGGAGCCTCCAGCGACGATCTAGTTCACCGACGATCTCTTCCGGGGAGCAGATCGTTCCTCTGCTCCCCGGCGCGAACTCTGTAACGCGCCTAGAAGCGCTCTGCAGAGTTCACGCTGTGAATCACGCATGCGCAAGACGACGATTGGCAACATCGTCGTCTTGCGCATGCGTGAACTCTGCAAAGCGCTCCTAGACGCGTTACAGAGTTTGCGCCGGGGAGCAGAGGAACGATCTGCTCCCCGGAAGAGATCGTCGGTGAACTAGATCGTCGCTGGAGGCTCCTACAATCAAGATAAGTGGCGCAAAGCATACACACTAACTATTGCAACGAGCCCCCCTTTACATTAGTTACATTGCATTAGTTATATTAGGGGGGGCGCGAAATTTTTTCTTCTTCATAGGGGGGGCATGAGAGAAAAAAATTGAGAAGCACTGCAATAGGGTAAGTTATAAATCCAAACTAGAGTCTTGAATTTGAATCCTCAGGATTGCGATACTAAAGTAGTTTTAGCATGATAGCAATAGTTTTATTAATCTTCAACAAAAGTTCAGAAAGTGCTTCACCTCACAAAATAAATGAAAATACAGTTCTCTGTCCCAGAGGGATCATAATCTTAAAAAAAAATGCAAAGAGACATTGGCAAATGATCCTGAAAAAGATCATATGCTGAGTTGAACATGGATAGTTGCTTTCCACCTGTTAAAAATAAGAGAACCAACACTTTTAACTCAGTTAGCAGGGATACAGGGTATTTGGGAGTCTAAGGCTACAAGATCTCTTCCAACTAATGTTCCTATACTGAAGATTCATAGCATGGAAACAATCCCTATTCAGGGACTGTTTATTCACTTTGGGTCAAACTGCACAGTATGAACACATGTAGGCACTGTAGCCCGGCCCAGTGTCTATTGCTTCTTGAGAGTGTGATTTCAAGAAGAAAAGCAGAAGGGAGAGGGAAGAAGAGGGAAGTGCTCAGTTTGTTTTCCTCCTCTGTTTTCCTGTTCAAAATAGCTCTTGAAATAACTCTTGAAATAACTCTTGCAAAGCATTTTCCCCTCTAAATGTGCATTTGAAACTCTGAGAAGAGAAGCCACTGTGGCAGAAAGTTTAAATTGGAACTGGGCAACAGTAGGAAGGGAAAGGGATTACCGCTATGTGCCCCTTCTTCCCTCCTGCTGTTTCTCTGCTCTAACTGCGCAATCCTGCGCAAATTGATGCCTGTGGAGCACATGCTCTGCAGGAGGCAGGTGTCGTAAATGTGCCATAAAGCGCGTTTATAGCACCCAGAAAATAAGGGTTGCTGGCGCAGAGGCTGGCAGCTCTCTCTCTGCTGCCTTCCAGACCCAGCACCCACCGGCAGCGGTAATATCCCACCACTGATATCCCGAGCCCGTTCCCGGCCCAGCCCACCCTTACCCCGCCGCCCCAGATGTACGTCGGCTCCAGAGCCAACATACATCCGAGGAGGTCCATTGGGGCTGGGCAGCCCTTCACCAGGAAAGACTCCCAAGGTGATCCCAGGTTACGCTGACGCAGCCTGGGAAGAGCGTTGGATACTGCAGCTGGCTCTTTAGGCCGGCTGCGTATCTTTACGCAGGATTGGGCTGTAAGTCACTTTTTAGATTAAAAAAAAAGCCATTGGGCCACAGCTATCTACTTTTATGTGTAGCATGTAGTTTGACCTCAAGACAGGAAACAAATTTCATTGGGTAGTGTGTATATACTTAACAGCTTCATTTCTCCTCTTAATCACCACCTCACAAAGTAAGTTTTCAAACAAGCCAGAAAAGGGTTATTATTTAGGGAAGTGAGAATCAAGGCAATGCTTCTAGTCAGATGGGAAGTGACAATCAAGGCAATGCTTCTAGTCAGATGGGTTAAGTTGCTTGAACTACTGGTTCTATTAATACAGAAATTACCGGTAAGAGATTTCTTGTTGATGTGATTTTGGAGTGTATCAAAATTGTGCATGTTATATCTGTAGATCGCATGTGATTTTGATTTTTGTTAATTTTGCACTTTAAAAAAGGCAACAGGGCTACATTTACGCATGTTTGCATGTAACATGAGGTTTGACCATGAAGTACAAAACAGAGAATTTCTACTTACTAGTCAATTAATTCCTAATCATTATTACAAATGCTCACTTAAATATAATTTTCTCCAAAATATCATCATGTTTGAAGTCCAGTTAATTTGAAAAAAAAAATTACAGAAACATCAGAGATCCTAAGTACTAAACTAGATAAATATATGAAGGTCAGTAATGTAAATATTGTTAAATGTTAAACCGCTGAACCATAAGCTGTCGATCGAAAGGTCGGCAGTTCGATTCCCGCGACGGGGTGAGCGCTCGTTGCTTGGCCAGCTCCTGCCAACCTAGCAGTTCCAAAGCATGTCAATGCGAGTAGATAAATAGGTACCGCTTGCGGGAAGGTAAACAGCGCTCCGTGTTCCAGCTGCATGCTACGCGCTGCGGCAAGGAGAGTCATGCCGGCCACATGACCACGGAGGCGTCTTCGGACAGCGCTGGCTCTTCGGCTTTGAAATGGAGATGAGCACCACACCCTAGAGTCGGACACGACTGGACTTAATTGTCAGGGGATACCTTTACCTTTTTAATGTAAATATGAAGTGCTACACATAGGTTCTGAAAATTCTAGTTAATGAAGTACAAAAGTAGTAAATAACCCTAGCCTTATTATTGGACTTAGTGCAGCATCCCTTATCAGGTGGTAACTGTTGGACTATCATTAAATGTCATCAAAGGTGTGAGTTTCCAGCCTGAGGATACCCTTTGGATTTTCTGCTTGAGACACTGCTATGTCTTAGCTCACCTTTTGACAGTAAGGCGCTACTTAAAGATTTGCAAAGCTAAATCCATCTCTTTATGAACACTCTTAATTCTATAATCCTTTGCTTTGTGTAGTCTTGGCTTAGGTGGGCTGTTGGAAAATAGCTTCATTTATTTAATTGCTTAGGTTGAAAATGGGCAACCTATGGAACAAATGACAGATTAGGGTGCTAAAAATAAAATGAGTGCAGTGCAAAGTTGAAACATCTTGCTAGAAAGCTGTTTTGTACTGTGATTCAAAACCTGAACCCTGGAAAGGTAGTTGCTTGAAATAAAAGATGTCCAGTTGTGAAGGCACTTTTGCTTGAGCTAAAGTGCTTGTCCAACCCGTCTATCTGCAGCACATGTGCTATATTCGACAACATTCCCAAGAGTCCCCTTACTCTTGGCATCAGTCAGTGCTTGAATTATGAAGGAAAAGGTGGGGCGGTCCTCAACAAAATCCATAAACCTTAACCCCATGATGGCTATATCCTCTCTCTAGGTTCAGAGGCAGCATGCCTCTGAATAGCAAATGCAGTGGAATAATGTCCCAGCTGGTTTCTATGACTTTAATGCTTTAATGACTTCTAGTTTTGGCTAAATTCTGGCTCCATGTAGCCTTCTTAAAATAGCTTTGCTGATGACTTTCTCAGCTACTAAGGGGGGGGGGGGTCTTGCCTCACAGCAATTCCAGACGGTTGAGGATTGGCTTTTTGGCAAACTCTGGGGGTTGTAGCCAGGAGAACAAGTGGCAAGGGGTAGCCCTGTTCTGCAAGCTGAACACTGCTCATAGTTTTTAGGAACTAAGCCAAATTCTGTAACTTTACCATGAAAAGAACAAATGTGTAAATGAAGCTATGCAGACGTGGTGCTTGCTCTGTTTGAACCTGCTGGATTGTCTGCAAACTTTATTCAGCAATGGCTACACTTTATTCTTAAAGTGCCACCCAAAGTAGATTAAGTACTGTGTTCTATTTTGGAATTAGAGGAGTAATGCACAGACCTCCCATTCATCCTAGTGACCCTAGTCTGTACACATGTAAGTAAGGAAAAACAGGGTTCTAGAGAGACTTGGGGAATCCTCCACACATGGTTGACTTGTGCCTTAAATTCTCAACTTCAAAGTAAAGTCACAGAATTTAAAACGGTGTAGGCAGCAGCTATTTTAAGCAGCTATTTGGATTACCCTTGTCCCAGAATAGCATATGAGATGATACTATAAAAAATGTTTCTTCTGTTATATAATACAGTATTTCAGTTCAGGGGCCGAAGTGAGCAACTAATTCTAGTTTGCTGTGGAGTAATCTGATGAATTCTTAAATACTTGTAAATGTTGCCACCATTAATGTTCATACTTTGAAGCTTAAAAAGCAAACATTTTGTATCTTCATGCATTAGAGGTCTTGACATGCACATAAATAGTAGTGTTTTGAACTTTCATGGCAGGTGAACCAAACTCCTTGGTGGATTATATTGCCTATTTTGCATAAATGCATCTAGGTTAGATGAGACTGGAATCTCAAGAATACAGCAAGTTAAAGGAATGAGGCATGTCATAGTAGAGCATATCTAAATGGATTGATGAACAGCTACTTTGTGGCAATGCACCCCCCCCCCCCACACACACACACACTTTTTTTCCTCCTAGTGGAGAGTTACTCAAATTGAAATGTGTAAAACCTGGCTTGCAGATGTTTGACAAGTTGCCTTGTTGAAACGCTTATTACTTTCGTCCTGCAATTTTGTAACACCTTTTGCAAGTGTAAACAACTAGCTACACATTTTAGGTGTATTGTGTACCGTTTTACAGAATCGCTTATTGCTTCATCTTTGAAACACTGAATTACAGTACGGTCAATGCGTTTTGCTAGAGTAGTAGTCTCGTGAAGCTTCAGACAATTCCAGTTTGAGAGGTGGAAGTCTCTCATTGATTCAGTTCATCCAGGTCTTCACAGATTCCCATATTGGAGAAATGTGTACCAAGAACTTAAGCATAGTAATAACAATTATTGTTGTTGTTGTTGTTATTGTTATTGTTATTGTTATCTATAGGATTTGTGCTAATGAGAGAAATAAGCTTTACTCTTCTGCATCTACTGAAGCTGCACAGGAGGCACATTTGAGTCTTACTGCAACAATTTAAATACCTAGAGTAAGTAGGTTAATTTAGAGGTTGCCTCTTCATGAAGTGTTACTATTTTGGCACGAGTTAAGGTAATAGAATGGGATCTTATTCTGTTCCTCCTTTTGTGGTAGTATGAAACATTTTAAATGATTAATGTTACCTTAAATTGGGGTTATTAAAAACTCACTGAAGTCTAGGTTGACTATTGAAGCTTTTGTATGTCAAGTAAAAAATATCAACATTTTACATGCACCTGTGCATGCACCCTCTATTAGAAGACAAAATAGCTGCTGCTCTTTGGTTTTCATTCTAAAAAAGGAAAGAGCTTATGTTCTTGGATAGGCATTCAGTTACTGCTACTGACTGTTAGAAATCACCATTGCTTCTGTAAGAACTTCTGCTAATTTGCTTGAGTGTTTGGAGGTGCTCTGTCTACTGTCTTGGATGGCAACATGGCAGGCTTCAAATGTAGTTCCTCCTCCCAAGTCAATGTGATCCATGGTTCAGGGTTCGGCATCCTCTGTGATGTTAGAATTCTCTGGTATAGCCTAGAGAACCTTGCAATAGTCAGACGTTGTGCCCAGTCGATTCTTCCAAGCATGGCTAACCTTCAACCTCCTGAAGCAAAGAGATCTGAAAAATGGGGAAAAAATGTACAAATGATACAATGTTTCTTTTGATCTGATTCAATAAGGGAGTTCTTAAATTAGAGTTATGATCAGTTGGCTTTCTTTCTCATGCTTTGGTAGAATTTCAGTGGGCAACTTCTATTTTGCAGGTACAACTGAAGACTCTTAAGTAGTTGCTATTGAGTAATTTCAATTTGTCATAAATAAAATGTCTGTGGTTTCTAAATGAATTTGTAATAGGTTTTTAAAGTGGCTCCGTTGATTGGTCTTGTGAAATAAGCCCAGGTGTTTCATGGTAGTAAACAAAAAGGTAAATGTGAAGGAGTGCATTGTAAAAGGGCAGTTATGTTTATAGAAACAAAGTGTTGGCTTTAAATTGCTATTGCATTTAAATGTATTATAAAATTATTCCCATTTATAATAGTACATGCTCTGCAAACATTGAAAAACAAAGTAAACAACTGATGAATAGGTGTATTGCAATGCCTGTGCACTCTTGAGGTAGAATATTTTCCTACTTGTCCGCTTGCTACTTTAAGTAAAATGCTTTCAAATAATTGACAGTTCAAGTAAATAAAGGGATTAGAGAAACAGACTAAAAATTTCATGCTAGATCAATCCAACTTCCTGAAGATTTTTCTCACAATAGGGCATTTATTGTGTAAGACTCCGCAGGCTGTTTTGGTGTTCTGTTAACACTGTTACAGACAAGTTTAGATTTTTGCAGAAAGTGAGCAAAGACTAAAGAAAAGTATATAACACATAAGATTAAACTATTATATTAAATATAACATTTTTATAACTCAGTTTATACTTTTTTGTAGTGTATTCACAGTATGAAACTTCTTACCTTAAGAAATGTAGTAAGATTTGTTAATGCAGTTTACAAAATACCTCAGTTGCGTAATTAATGCTAGTGATACTCATTTTAGTAGCACCTCTCGAAACTACTCCGTCTTTCACCAGCATGCCAGTGTGCAATCTAGTATATTTAATATGTTGTGAAAGTATTTACATTTTTGTCTGTGGTGGTTTCTCTGTAATGAGTCATTTAGGCTGCATGCATGCTAAAACTTCATAGTTCTGTCTGTAGAGCCATTGCACTGCACTTGTGAATGTGAAAAAAAGTTCATGCAGTTCAAAAAAGTCTTATTTGGCTAATTGTATGACTTCTAAATCTATGTAAATGTGATAGTTTTGAAGAGAATGCTATTCATTTTTTAGATGAAGTTGCATCAGTCACTGCCTTAGAAGAGGCATTCCTTCCTGTGAGAGGAGGAATTTCACTTCTAAGATGGCACCTGCCTCCGTGTTTTTTATAAGTACATATTAAAGATTTCTAAAAATTTGCCCAGTTAATTGAAAGTACCTTTTTAATGTATCAAAATTTCCTATTTTATAAAATGTTAATTTTTGGTTTACATTTACTACTGCCCTTTCCCCCCCGGTTATACCTATTTTTCCATGTTTTAGCCATGCAGGGATGGGAGGAGGGTCAGGGGGTGTATATTTCTGTTGCTGACAATAGAGTCGACCTAGTAGGAGGCAGGTTGTGATTGCAAGGGGGTGGTGGGTGGAAAAATCTTGACGTACATGGCATTTTGGGATTATGTCACATTTCTATGGGGGGCAAAGCTGTACGAAGAACCACTGTTCCTCATTAGATTTTTCTTTAAAAAAACACAATGTGTTAATTAGATGTATTACCTTTCCTTAGGTGATACCGCTGGCACTATATGTTCAAAACACACATGAAAGATGTGGAACTTGCAGAATAGGAAGTGAAAAGGGTACTGGCTGGCTTATTCTTATTCTCATGAATAGGGAAACTAACATTAGTTTTGCATCCATACATGAGTTGTTCAGTGGCAAATGCTCATTTTCACATGGGTTTCTATACACCTGATCTGGGCCTTAATGTAACAAGCTACATACTGCCTCTCAGACAGCCATTGAGAAAGATGGCCTAGACCAGGGGTTCTCAACCTTTTGAGGCCTGGGTACCCCCTATCACGGTCCAATTTTCTGAAGTACCCCTGGTAATTAATTGCTAATTGGTTTATTCAATTAATTAATTAGCTAATTAATCATTAAATAAAAGGTACTAAAACAATTTTAAATGTGAAAACATGAGAGTATAAGTGTGTGTGTGTGTGTGACAGACAGACAGACAGACAGACAGACAGACAGACAGACAGGAGATTGCATTTAGTTCTAATTAAAAAGTAATTAACTGCTGATTGATGCTAATAAGGGGCAGGCTCTGGCGTACCCCCTGCCAATGGTCCGCATTCCCCTAGGGGTACTCGTACCACAGGTTGAGAACCCCTGGCCTAGACATTTAACACATGACCCTAGGCAAATTTCTGAGTTTGCTTCCTGCTGAGTTTGATGCTGCTCCTTGGCCAAGGTTATTGGAAAAATGTTTTAATGGCTGTACCTGAACTCTCCTGTTGCAGAAGTAGTCCTGGAGATTATCCCATGGCTACCCTTCTGGTTATGCCCATGAGCTTTCTCTGTGGTGACTTCTAGCCTATAGAACTCCCTTCTGCCAAGGCGTTTGGAGTTTCCTGTCTCTCCCAGCCTTGAAAGCCTCCCTATTCTCACCCAGCCCTTGATGGGTGACTGTTAGGGATAGCTGGTGTAATACTATCTTTTTGTCTGCCATTGGTTGTCTATCTCTAATGCTTATTGTTGGCCATTCAAGGCCTTCAGGTAAAAAGTGGGTTTAATACATCAAATCCAGTAGTAGCAAGTAGAGTGATCTGCAGATCAAATCATGTGGATAAGAATATTATTATTATTATCAGTATTTATATACCGCTTTTCAACAAAGTTCACAAAGCGGTTTATGGACAAAATCAAATGACTGTTCCAAAAGGGCTCACAATCTAAAAACTATGCAGAACACCACCAGCAAACAGCCACCAGAAAAGACATTGTGCTGGGGTGAAAGGGGGGCAGTTACTCTCCCCCTGCTAAATATGAGGAGCACCAATTGAAAAAGTGCCTCTTGCCCAGTTAGCAGGGGTTTAAGAATCCTTAAAGACCAACTTCTAGAGGGGCCTCTCTATCATGTAGATCAGTGGTTATCTAACTCCTGGGAAGGCCCTTCGCTGCCCTAAGTGGCAGCGGGGCCTTCCCAGGGGTCGCAACGTTGCGTCTGGGATCATGCCACCGCCACAGCCGAAAACGTCTGTTTTACCTGCATTGGTGGGCAGTGGTTGTGCGGCGGTGTGTGTGGGGAGCCTGGGGACCCCTCCGCAGGCCTCCCCAAGTGTCGGAGCAGCGCTCCGGCGCGATCGCAACCCACTTCTGGTTTTGCCGTAAAACACACACCCCGCCGCACATCCACTGCTCACCAATGCAGGTAAAACGGACGTTTTCAGCCGCCGCTGCCGCCACGGCACAATCCCGGACATGCCATCGTCGTCACCGCGGGTTGCCACGCCCCTTAAGGGTGTAGCAACCCTTTGTTCTCGGCTGGGGCGTTGTGACGCCCCAGTTCAGGAACCACTGATGTAGATGCATGACTCACTCACGTTGCACCACGTCATAGGTACTACTGGTAACACTAACTTTTGAATGTTGTATATAAATACCATGCTCAATAAGTACTGTAATTTAATTAGCTGGATGTCCAAGAATTCCATAAATCACTGGCTATAGGTTGCGCTAGAGTTTGAGCATTTTCATTTTCTGCCTGTCTTCCCCATGTGTTGAATCTGATTATTCCCCTCATGGCTGCTATTTAAAGTTCTGGGGGTTGGTCAGTGTGGCTTCAATGATCTAGGAAACTGTGGTTCATGCAGTTCCAGTGAAACAAGATACTGAATCATGGTTTGTTAGTAATTGCTTAAACCACTGCTCTCTGTGAATTCAATGTTAAAAATGTACATTTTGCTGTAGACTTGTACAGGCTGAATATTGGTACGTTTGGCTAATCAAGGAAAATGCTTCAACCTACTTGTCAGTTTTATATAAAGCAAAATCTAGGTCCAAAAGCCATTGATATTTTCACATTGGATATACAGATAAGACAAAAGAGCTTGGACAGTGGTGTGGTTTTTCTGTAGTAGGCCAGTGATGATGCTGTTTTGGAGTTGCTCACAAGGTAGATCTTGGAAAGATTCCTCACTAATTAAGGGTACCATATTTTACGCTCCATAGAACGCATCGGTCCATAGGACGCATGCATCCTATGGAGCATAAAATAAAATAAAAATTTACTTACCTGGGCTTGGGGGCGCTTCAGGGAGGCCTGTGGGGCCTCTGCAGGCCTCCCCTATGTTTAGTTCAGCCGAAAATAGCGATTTTCGGCTGACCTGAACATCGGGGGGGCCTGCAGAGGCTCGCGCATGCCTGCGCGAGCCTCTTGCAGGCCTCCCCAAAGCACCCCCAAACCCTAGGCTTCGGACCATAAGACACACGCTTCCCCCCCATGTTTTTTGGGGGGGAAAGTGCGTCTTATAGTCCGAAAAATACGGTATTTTGCATAACATGTTATATACATACAGTACATACCTTTTCCAGGTTGGTTGTAAAGAGTCCACTAAGGTATGTAAACACTCCAACAGTACTATACAGATAATATTTATTCATAGAAGCAAATGTATAATTGTCTGGATTTGTCAGCCTTCTATTTTCTCTCTCCCTCAAGTCAGGGATGGGGGGGGGGGAACCCTACAATGCTAGCAATTTTTTTTTCATTTTTTAGATCCACTGATTTCAAGTTTCTCCATTCTTCAAACAATCTAATGTTTGAAGATTCATCAAATGGTTTTTGAGCAAATTAACCGATTAATGTGTTTACCTCATATGCCCTTATTTAAAAAAGGGAAAGAGTGCAGGTGACTTTAGGCTGGCTGTGTATGTATTGTGGTTGTGCACCTTAATCTTCCAGTGTGCGTGTCCACTGAGTTGAGGAAATGGTGTGATTAGTTAAATTTGGAATTTTTCCAATGGCTGCAGATCGGTTGGTCAGACAGCAGCAACACAATTCATTGTTCGATCATTTTTGCTTAGTCTGCGATGCTCATTGAGTAGTTTTATAGTCCAAATAGCGAACCAAGCTGAATGCTTCTATAGACTAGAATGCTGTTATATAATGTGTACTTTAAGTAACAGTGGTCTGCTCATGTTTTTTGTTTGCTTTTGGGCTGATATTTCAGTTAACAGTGAAGGAGAAATGTCCTAATGTTAACAGCTGGGCTCAACTTTGGCTGTGTTACGTTTGGCCAATCAGAGCCCATTGTTTGACCTGGGGGCAGAATACGGATGCATATGGAACGCGAACACGTGCATTGTAGCTCCGGCTTTAGAGGGTAGCAATTGTTTCAGGTTTTGGTGGTTTTCGTAGCAACCCACCAATTTGAGAACCACTGCTTTAGACAATTTTGTAGATACCAAAACAGATGCACTTTGCTTTCACTTTGTGAAAGATATATCACATGCATAACTTTCTGAAGTGTAAAAAGGTACATTCTGGTATGCTTTTTATGGAGATGAAATTAGAAAGGTGTGCAAGATTGATCATACCAGTAAACTGGGTTTAAGAATGTTTTTGAAAGAAATGGAGAGCAATAACTAGACATTTGTTAGTATAAAAGATATGAATAACTAATGGAAGTTTAGTAAATGTGGCTGTTTTTTGCTGTGCTAATCAGAAATGTAACTTATACATCTATCTAGTTGCATAACTAGTTCCTTAAATTATTGGAACGTATTTTCTCATGGAATGTTTGAGTTTCATAAAGAGTGCCTAACAAAGGAAGACCCAGCTGACACAACAGTGCCTTTCTCAACTGTATGTAATGTAATTGAAACTGACTTGGCAGGAAGTTGTATTGAAGCTGACAAGCTTGATTATGGAACTCTTATTTTGTGTTTGGATGGGTAGAATCCATAACTGTGAGACCATTATTTCTAGCTAATGTTTGTTAGACAAAGACTTTCCCTTGAGGAAGTACATGTTTAAAATTATAAAATAGGTAAATTATATCTTTGACATTGAAGATGGATGGATGAATGAATGAAATGGTGGGAAACTTGGAACTTCTATGTGTAGTACTGAAAAATAAATGATGCATCTTAACAAATTTCTAAGATGATTCAGTGCCATTGCTTTTCTGAGGTAAAGCCTTGCTGAAAATTTTGTGATGGGTTAGTTTCCTATTTTTTTCCATGATAAAGCTCCAGAAACACACAACTTAATAGGACTTTTATAGCATTACAACTTCAAGTATTTGGAGTCTGAACTGTTGGCATTGGATCCAAATATCCGAATCTGTTTGTATCATTATTAAGAAGTTAACATTTAACCTCTTGATCCCCCAACATGTCAGTCTCTTAAGTTGTAAGTTACTACCTTGCGCTTGCTTTGTTGTGTGGCTTTTTGTTTTCATTTAGGAGGAGCTTTCTTTGCTGTGGTAAATACTCTAGTCTATATCATGTAGTATATCACAATTTAAATCCAGGAATTTTACTTATTCCCCCGTATTTCCATTTCGTCTACACCTCTAGCTATACAGTACACTTTTTTTTGGGGGGGGGAGTGATACTGGAGTGGTATATTCCAGTTTGTTTCCCTCTGTGCTGTTGGTGTTCATTACTAACCATTTGAAGAAGGGAGACGTCATGGGTGAATATATGTGCCTGCACATGTATAAGATACAAGTTTCAAATGTGACATGGGTTTGCCCCCAAATGTGACATAAACTTCCACAGCTTGGAGCCAGGTGTTCATATTCCTCGCTTCAGACAAGTTTGCAGAGGCATACTATTTTATTGCAGTTATTTGATATCTAGCTTTTGGAGTGGTCTTTGTCTGTTATAGGATGTTGCGTGGCCATTTTGTACCTGTTCATGCTGCTGTAGCCCTTTTAAGGCTGTAGGATGATAGAGGTACAGTAAAACCTTGGATTGCGAGCATAATTCGTTCCAGAAACGTGCTTGTAATCCAAAGCACTCGTATATCAAAGCGAATTTCCCCATAAGAAATCATGGAAACTCAGATGATTCGTTCCACAACCATTTAATCATATAAAATGTTTACAGTAATACAAAATACAGTATAAAGTTAAAAAAAACCCTGCACTTTGCCTTTGAAAAGAATCGTGGCTGGTATGAGGGAAACGAGAGAGAGGAGAGGAGTACGAGGAGTGTAGGACGTCTATTACTAACATTATTGTGTAGGACGTTATTGTGTAGGACATCTATCACTAATGGGATGACTGCTATCTGTTGGCTCACTGGACTGAGACCGGGAGATGATTACCCACAATCCCGCAGCGAGAGAGACTACTTGTAGAGATGTAACGTGCCTCACCTGTGCCTTTCCTCACAGGGCTGCCTCCACGCGCCTTTCCTTCTCTGCACAATTGTACAGAGAGCGGGGTCGGTGCAAGGAGACATGACTGCTCCATGCGCCTTCTCTGCACACAGAGAGCGGGGTGGGTGTGAGGAGACAGGGCTGCCTCCACGCGCCTTTCCTTCTCTGCATGATCGTGAGGGCGGCATGAGAAGGCAGCCGTTCAGTGGTGGAACCTGAGCGTTGCACCCCACGTCCGGAGCAGCTGCTCCTCGGGCTCCAAAACCTACTTGTGAAGCAAGACATCACTTGTTAATCAAGTTAAAATTTATTTTAAAAAATTGCTTGTTATGCAAAACACTCTCAAACCAAGTTACTCTCAATCCAAGATTTTACTGTATTTGAAATTCTGACTTTTGGATTTTTTTAAATAGCAACTTGAGTACCTCTTTAGGTTCTCACTGTAGCATTTTTCCCCAGGAAGTTACAGATGCATAGTCCATACTCCTGGCTTCCTGGAAGTAACCTTGAGCACTTTATTTTATTTATTTATTTATTTATTAAAACATTTTACCCCGCCTTTCTCCCGATAAGGGCATACAAGGCGGCTTACAATTAAAACTTACTTTATTATGTATTTTTAACATAATACAATAAAAATAATTAAAACAAGTAATTAAAACAATTAAAACAAACAAACCTCAGTGGGTCACGTATAATTACATTGATTAAAAGCCAGCCCACAATGTCAGCCATTGAACGCCAACCTGAATAAAAAACATCTTGAGGCCCCACCGAAAGGTCTCTAAAGAGGGAGCCGTTCTTAATTCCAGGGGGAGGAAATTCCATAGCAGTGCCACTGCCGAGAAGGCCCTATTTCTCGCCGCCATCCCCCTCACCTCCGTCAATGACGGCATGGTTAACAGGCTCCCCCAATGCCCTCAGAATATGGGTCGGATTATAAGGAAGGAGGCGGTCCCTCAAATACCCTGGTCCCGAGCCATAAAGGGCTTTAAAAGTCAAAACTAGCACTTTGAATTGTGCCCGGAAATGAACTGGCAGCTGGTGTAGTCGCTGAAGCAATGGCCTGTCTGAGTCGAACCAACGAGCCCCAGTAACCACACTGGCAGCCACATTCTGCACTAATTGCAGTTTACGAACAGTCTTCAATGGCAGCCCCACGTAGAGTGCATAACAGTAATCTAATCTCGATGTCACTAGGGCATGGGTCACTGTGGCCAGGTCTGCATGATTCAAGTACGTTCGCAGCTGGCGCACCAGCCGAAGATGGGCAAAGGCTCCCCTGGCCACAGCTGCCACCTCGGAATCCAGGAGCAGCTGCTCATCCAGAAGGACCCCCAAGCTGCAGACCTGCTCCTTCAGAGGGAGTACAACCCCATTCAGAGCAGGATGATGTTCCAATACCTGAATCGTAGACTTCTGAACCAGAAGAACCTCTGTCTTATCAGGATTTAGTCTCAGCTTGTTTGTCCCCATCAAGCTCCCAACTGCCTTCAGACAATGATTCAGGACATTGACTGCCCCCTTGAAGTCAAGTGGAAAGGAGAGAGAGAGCTGGGTGTCATCAGCATATTGATGACTGCCTAACCCAACCCCCCGGATGACCTCTCCCAGCGGCTTCATATAGATATTAAACAGCATGGGGGATAGAATTGACCTTTTTGGCACCCCACTCCTCAGGGGCCAGGGTGCCGAACAAGCATCCCCCAGCACCACCTTTTGGGATCTATCAGCCAGGAAGGAGCGGAACCACCCCAAGATGGTGCCTCCAAGCCCCAAACCCAGCCAACTGACTCAGAAGGACACCGTGATCAATGGTGTCAGAAGCCGCCAAGAGGTCCAGCAGGACCAACAGGGATGCACTCCCCCTGTCCAGTCCCCGGCGCAGGTCATCCACCAAGGCGACCAAAGCCATCTCCGTCCTGAAGCCAGACTGGAATGGATCCAGATGATCAGCTTCCTCCAGGACCCTCTGGAGCTGAGACGTAACCACCCGCTCGATCACCTTGCCCAGAAACAGGATATTTGAGACTGGCCGGAAGTTGTTCACAATAGTTGGGTCCAAAGAAGGTTTCTTCAGAAAGGGGCGCACCACTGCCTGCTTCAATGACAGTGGCACCCCCCCTCCCTTAGGGATGAATTCACCACCCTCCCTGTCCACTTGGCCAACCCTGCCTGGGCAGATCTAATCAGCCATGCCGGACCAGGGTCGAGCGGGCAAGCAGATGGTCTCACACTCCAAAGAATCCTGTCCGCATACTCAGGTTCTACATGCGGTTCCACATCCTCCTCATTCTACAATGATCTCTTCAGGACTGATGTGAGGGATCAGTATGATCATGCACCTACTGAGCTGCATGGCCTGGTAGAGAGACCACTGCTGAAAGATAGCATGCCAAATTTTCCCTTGATGATAGAAGATCCCTGGTGGCAGCAGATTAAAGTCATGCTTTAAGTTTAATGCCTCTTCCAGAGACCCCTCCTGTCCTAGGAGGGAGAAAAGAAAGTTGCTGTGATGGCAAGCATAGGCACACTGGGCCATATCCTACAAACAGCCCTAGATCTCTGGTTGTACTTTTTTCTACTTTTGTGAGGTGGGGAGGAGGTTGCATATTGAATAAGGTTTGCTATATTGATGTAGCCAGTTGGTTTTCTTTTTCTGTCACCTTGCCCTGCCATTGGGGGGGGGGGGGATGGTTTGTGTAATCATAACTGCCTGCAATGGTTCCTTGGGGAAACCATTACCTGTAGAAGAAAATGTTTCAGGTCCTACAAGGGAATTTTAATGCAATCATTGAGAACCAAACTAGGTATTAAGCATGTTGTTTAGTTTAGGCCCCCCCCCATAAAATATGAGGCCCCCAATCTGGCTCAGTATCATGCGGGAGTAGAGGGTGCTTAACCTTAATTCTGTGCTGTTTTTCCACTGAAAATCTCCAACACAAGCACTTCCTTAACCCTGAAGTTGCCATTGCAAGAATTGGCACCTTTAGAAGCAAGTACCTGCTTGGAGGGATTTTTGTTTTTTCAGGGAATCTGTGGGAAAAGCATTCAGCATCTTCTACTCCCATACAACAGTTTTCATCCAATTGCCCCTCCCAGCGTCTATTTTTAAAGGGAGATAAACATTGTTGTTGTCTAGTTTTGTTTAATGTCATATGTATTTTGTCACGTGTATTTTGACCCTAAGGCAGAGTTTTCCAACCCGTGGTACGTGTACCACGAGTGGTACTTTGACCTCCGGTGGTACACGGCAGGTTAGTCGTTACCTGCCTTTATGATCTTCTGACTCTTTTCCGAGAGTCTCACAGGCAGCAGTGTCAGGGTCCAGAGAGTGTATGCAGTGACTGAATAGCTCGCAGAGCTAATTGCTCACTTAGATGTTAGGAAGAGGTTCACTCATCAGAACATCAGATAAGTAGGGTTAAAGAGGCAGTGACCATCCAAGGCAGGGAGGAGCTGGCAGGGCTGCAATCTACGTCTGCATGTGTGTGCATGCATGCGTGCGTGTACACAAGTAGCCCTAACTTACAAATCCATTTACTTTAATTCATTGGAGCAGGTGGTACTTCAAATCATTTGACCATGACAGGTGATACACTTGGTGGCAAAGTTTGGGAACCTCTACCCTAAGGTCATGCGTTGCTCCTTGATTTGGTTGAAATATGACTCTTCTGAGATGGCAGCTATACTCCACTGGGTTCATTCTGTAGCAGACCTGTGATACAGCTAAAGTCCAATTTAAAAACCACTGTTGTAGAACAACTGGGAGAGACGGTGCACCGTACTGTTTAAAGGGGGACCTTAGAGCTGCCGTTTATCTCATAATTGTGCCCTTGAGTGTTTTTTTTTTCATCATTACTTGAATACATTTGGTGTAGCATTGAGTTCATGTTCCATATGGCCTGCAGCTTAAGCAACAAGTACTGCTACCCCACTGAAAACCCCCTACCCTTTTGCAACTTGGGCAGAGCTTGTGTGCTATCTTTCTGGACCAGATTTAGAGCGCAATCCTGCGCATCTCTAGGCCAGAGGAGCATGCGCTCTGCTGGCCTAAGGAGTCGCAAAAGTTCTGTAAGGCATTTTGTGGCTCCTCTAGTGTAAGCGGTGCTCACAGTGCCACTGGACGGACTTCATGCTGCTAGGCACAGGCGAGTGCTGTGCCAAGCAGAGGGAGGTGTGGGGAGGGTGGGCAGGGGTGGCGAGGGGGCCATTGGCTGGCCCAGCTTGGGAGGGGGAGGGGATATTGGCACTGGGTTACGCCGATATCCAACGCCCCTTCCTAGACTGGGCCGGCCTTACACGGCCTCCCCGGACGCGTGCCAGCTAAAGAGCTGGCACGCATCCAAGGAGACCCATTTGGG
Source organism: Plestiodon gilberti rubricaudatus (assembly GCA_026170595.1). Taxonomy (NCBI): domain Eukaryota; kingdom Metazoa; phylum Chordata; class Lepidosauria; order Squamata; family Scincidae; genus Plestiodon; species Plestiodon gilberti. Next base: position 127,217,885 of record JANXHW010000004.1, on the reverse strand, counting down.
GCCTCCAGCGCTTACACCGGGGAAGGGGACGAATGTCCCCTTTCCCCGAGGTGAGTCCCAATCATACCGGCACAGCCTGCATCCTAGCTAGGATGCAGCAGCTGGCCCTTTAGGCCAGGCCACCGCATTTTAGGCAGGATCAGGCTGTTAGTTGTCTTTGGATGCAACCTTTACAGCTTCTTAATTAATTAATTAATACACGCCATATTAGTTATTTACTCTATTTTTAAACATTCTTATGCTTCTCAATCAAGAACTGGTTTATGCAGTCAAAATAGATTGGGTAAGCCTTCTACCTGACTAATATGCAGAAGTTGAACCGTCTTGAATAAATCTGATGAGAAATCTGAGAGAGGCAGTATATAAATACAGAAAATAAATAAGTTGAGAAATCAAAGGGAAATCGTATTTACTGTACTTTATGCAGGTGTAATCTTTGTAGCTGTTAACTATTTTACAATTTTCTTTTCAGAAAACCAAGATTGTCTACATCAGGTTGTTCATGAACGTTTGGGTGAGCTGCTGCGTGTTCTAAAGGCAATAATTAGCAAACACCAGAGTCTCAATTCAGTGGACATTCTAAGTGCTGCAGGAACAGTCATCGCAAAAGTAAAAGGTAAGAAATGGAACCCCTTGGGATTAGCACTTGGATATGAACTGGAAGTAGCAGGGTTTCTGGATGATGCAAGATCAGATAATGCAAATGGTGTATCATGCAGCTGGCACTGCTCTGCCCGTAGATGCTTAGTAATACTGTACATGAAATGTTTTAAGATTTGTAATAAGTTCCATTATGTATTACAGTATACTGTATATACATGTTAAGTTTACACAAACTCCCTTTTTTAATTTGTCAAGAGTTCATGTGAATATGTTCTTCTTTCTATTTGTTTGTTTAATCTGTAGCTGTAGTAATAACATTTATATAGTTCATTTCCCGAGTGGTAAATAGAGTTCACAGTACAGTTGGCTCTTGCTATCAGCGGGGATCCGTTCTGGACCACCCGCAGATGACGAGGATCCGCGGATACTGGGGTCCACGTTAAAAACACTGTGAAAAGGGGAAAAAAGGTTAAAAACAACAGGGTTTTTACCTTTTTAGAAGCAAAACATGCCATTTTCAAGCCTCTGCAGGGCTTCTTGAAGCTTAACGGCCCATTTATTAACAGTATTTATTATTAACCCTATTTATATGCTGCTTTTCAACAAAAAGTTCACAAAGCGGTTTACTGACAAAATCAAATGATTAAGTGGCTCCCTGTCCCAAAAGGGCTCTTACACACAAAAAAAGATGCAGAAGAGCACCAGCAAACGGCCACCAGAAAAGACACTGTGCTGGGGTGAAAGGGGCTCCTTTTTTGTGGCTCCTTCAGGGTTGTGCAAAGGCTCTTCCCCTCCCCAACCTTGTCCCAGAATGCATCCTGGGGCAAGGCCAGGGAGAAGCCATTGTGCAACCCGGAAGTGGTTCGTTAAGCTTCAAGAACTACTGCAGAGGCTTGAAAATCCACTGTAATTGTATTCCAGCCCTGTCATGTAGACCAATGTGTAGTATAGTAACTAGGAGCCCAATCCTAACCAACTTTCTAGTGCCAATGCATCCATACCAGTGGTGCTCATGCTGCATTCTGTTGTGTGGGGGCAGTCACAGAGACCTCTTCAAGGTAAGGGAATGTAAAGTTCACAATCCTATTCAGAACCTGAATTGTTCAGTAGGAAAAAATATTTACAGATTAAAAACATAAAGAGCCAGGTTATGTGTCTTGACTTATGATAAAGGGTATGATTATTGTCTGTGCTTGAAATAGATTTAGCCATGCTTGATTCATTTAATAAATCTTTGTACATATGCTGTAGAGGTAAAGCTGGATACAATTTTATCAGCACTTTTTTTTTTTTTTGAGGAACAGTGGTATTGCATAACATTTGAGGTGGGAAAGAGAAACCACAAGTGCAAAAACAACTCTGCATTGTGTAACCTGCGTTGTGAGACTAGTATTGTCAACAACTAGCATTTCTCTGCAGTCGGGAACTTCTCCCTGATTGTCAAGCAACATTCAAAGATGTCATTTAGTAAGCCTGACTTACAGTCCCTAGTTTGATCAAATGTAATCTAAGTTACTGGACCACAGCACATTCACTGGGTTTTCTGAGACTAAAAGAAGTTGTTGCAAAGTAAGCAATGATAACATATTTGGAGGTTCAGGCTTACCAGATCGTTTGCAGAATGCTGCCTACAATGTAACTTGTAGTTCTAAACATGTGACTTTGTCATTAGTCCCACTGAAGTCTGGGACTGTCTTCAAGCAATGAGTTTAGGATTAGAGTGCCAGGTAGCATCGTTGTATTGGGTCTATATGGTAAATCTTTTATTACTATTATATCTGAATAAATTTTAGCTCACAGTCTGAGCTTCACCATCACACCAAACATTATGATTTAAACACTTGAAAATAGTTTTGTATTTAGAAAGTGTCTTCCTGAAGTACACTGAATCCTTTCTAACAGTGGGTTCAGGACCTGCAGATTTGTCTTACCGTGGGAGTCCATTGTAAAAAGCTTAAAAAAAAATTTAAAATGGCGTTTCTTACCTTTTTGCAGACAAACCGCTCAGTTTCCTGGGCTTTAGAGAGAGAAATCGTGCTCCTACAGCCTCTTCCGGGTCGCTGGACTTCCCCCTCCCTTCCCCATGGTCGCCCCAGAATACACTGGAGCAAGCCTGGGGGAGGCGGAAAAGTCCAGCAACCCGGAAGAGACTGTCGGAGCACGATTTTGCTCTCTACAGCCCTGGAAACTGAGAGGTTTGCCTGCAAAAAGGTAAGAAACGCCGTTTTAAACCTTTTTAAAAGCTTTTTGCAGTGACCCCCATATTCATGTTAAATCAATTTCGCTTTACATGGTTTCATGCTATCCGTGGGGGTGTCCGGAACTAATTCCCCCACGGATAGCGAGGGCCAATAGTAATAGATTATACTTCAGCTAAGTTTATCCATGTGTACAGTGTACTGAAGTGTGTGTGTGTGTGTGTGTGTGTGTGAGAGAGAGAGAGAGAGAGAGAGAGAGAGAGAGAGAGAGAGAGAGATTTGGTTGTCCAAATGTATATTGTGGTTACTGTGTAAAAACTGAGAGTGTTCTAGAACAGTTGTGATTGTAATAGTTAACTAAACAACCCCAAGTACATCTGGCAAAAGATCCTTAAAGAAGCAATATGAGGTTTATGGTTTGTTCCAAACTTAGTAATTCCACCACCCTGCCACTCCTTTCTGTATTCCCCTTTCATTACTTTCTACTTGTATCTGCTTTTTTCCTGTAAAACATCCTGCTACAGATATTTAAAAACAATCCTATGTAATTAGGAGGAATTTAAGTATTTCAGCATCTTGGACTACAAACTAAGAAACCTCCAAAATGCCAATTAGCAGTTATCAAATTACAGTGGCATTGTGACACATTCCTGCTCATGTTTCTGATGTTCTTGAACCCTGAAAAGAATACAGTGTAATCTGGAAGTATTCACATGACTTTAAATGTATATTTATAATTTCCTTTGGAAGATTTGTTACATAAATGGCAAATATCCCTTAGGTTGATGTGCTCAGTTGTTACAAGTTCATAAGTAAGAGTGAGTGTGTGTGTGTGTGTGTGTGTGTGTTTAAATGAAGATTGTTGGCTGCATTTGTTTACCTTAATCTGTCCCATTTCCATTAAGTTGCGTGCTCTCTTAAAACTGTTGCTCATAGATAGTTGTCATTTGCAGACATGGAAATGTATTAGTACTCATTGTTGTCAGTGCTATTGTGTGCAGCCAGGATGTCCTGGGGAAAGACTGTGTTCAAAGCTGATGTTAGTTTTATCAGTGTGCCAGTAATGGCCGAAAGGAAGGCTTTGCAGATCTTTGGATGGAAGCGTTTTGGAAAGAAGGTAGGAATCTTCAACTTCAATGCCTGCCTGTATAAAATATAAAGTTTGGAGGTGAAAAATACTTCATTTGGAGGTGAAGAAACTGTTCTTTTATCTTGGATTTCAAGCATTGGCTCAAATCCTACAAATACTTATTTGAAATGTACGTTATGTTGAAATCATTAGCACTTCATTCATGTCGGTGCAAGGGAATGGCCAAAAAAATAATAATCAACTGGACCAGGGCCGTGTATGCAATTCTGGGAGAAGACTTTTTTTATGGTGAAACTGTTCAAAGCAACTAGCAGTTTTATTAATATGTGTGCAACTGTCTTTTTCTTTTCTTGTTCTAATTTCCTCAGTTAGTCAAAAGGTTAACCTGTAAAGTTTGTAAATTCCAGTTATGTGATTTTCTGCAAACGTCAGAAAATTTAAATCTTTTTGTTTATATATTTGGTTTAGAAATTTTGTTTGGTATGTAGTTGTACTTTCTCTTAAGGGGAGGCTTTCATATCATACAAGGCAAGCATGTGATTGCTTTAAGAGAACTACTGTAGATGGAGTAGTTCATGGCATGTAGCATGTTTGATCATTTTCCATTCACTATAGTTGATTTTCTGAAAGCAGTGGTCTGTGTAGAGGACTGCTTAGCTCAAGAGTTGTTGTAAAAGTACTTAGGATGAGAACAGCCAGACATTCTAAAGTGTGGTGGAAGTGGTTTTAAAACACTCACTGCATTTATTTTCGGGGAGAGAATTCCCTCAAAAACGCCCTCCACCACACTAGAACCAGTCTTCTGTATAGCTTGAGCAACCGGTCTTCGCTTCCATATACCGTAGCTTGAGCAGCTTATTAGCCTATCATAGTATAATACAATACTATATTATTTTACTGGCAAAAACTTCATTTCATAAAGGAAATCTAACAAATATTCGGTTTATTATGTTTGTTGTTTTGGTTATCCATGTTTAGACACTTGGCACGAAACTTTAAATTTTTACACAGTTAATGATGTTACTATGTGATCTTCTTAGAAATAAATTCATTGTACATGTTTCCTGGTTTTAGAGATTGCAAACGCGTAACTACATTCAGTGACTTTTCTTAATTGAACTGACTTGGGTTAAATGTCTATTTGATTAGTGTTAGAAGTTATGCACATGATAGGTAAGAGGTTTTGCAGATTAAAAGGGAGGTTGTTATTAGGCAAGATGATACCTGCGAAAAATGGAAGCTGAATTTTTGGGGAATAGCTTTATAAAGGGAAGTTGGTAAGATGAAAATCTCACGGATTGAGGAAACTGGTAATAATTTTGCTAGGCATCTCTAAAGTCCTTAAGAGCAACAACCAATAAGAAGTGGCTGCAGCCCAATTGCTGCATCTAATGCTCTGCCTAATGGCAACTTCAAAACTTGCCTTCGCCCTTCTCTTCTGTCTGTAGAAGACAGAGGAAGTGGGGGTTGAGCTTGGATTCTGTCTGCAGAATTGGAGTCTAGCTGCTACTTCCTCTCATTTCACAACCTGAATTATTGTGATAATGTAGGTTGTGTGTATGTAATATGAGCTGTAGCTCAGATACAAAATAATGAACAGTTGGAATGTCAATTCCATCATGAAAATATATTAAAGGTGAATTGACGAACACTAACGTTTACAGTAACTACCTGCTCTTGTTAATGGAATAATTCTGTGCACATTTGCTAAACTTATTTTTTTCACACCCCTAAAACAAATTAAAATGAATAAAGCATTTTATAAAATAATACAAGTGTTACACATTTGTCATATGTATGTTGTTGAAATGTACCTTCCTAGGCAGCAAAACCCTAGCAAATACAGAGTAGCGAGTCCAGTTCTTCTGAAGTAGTTTTGTACTTTCTTCCTTTCTATTTCTTCCTGAGAACTCTCTCTCAACGTTTTGTAGTTAAACGGTCTTGGGTATTTACATACATGTCACCTCAACACAGTTGCACTCCTGACAGGGATCTCATGTTTTATAAATGTAATTTTAAAAGTCTGGGTGGCAGGCTTCAGAAATACTGAGAATTGAGTTCAGGTCCCTTTTGCATTCCAGGTTTGAATAAATATTTGGATGCCCTAGGTATATCAAATATATACACATAGTATATAAACATAAACACCCAAGGTTTTTCCAGCCATCAACCACACAGTCATTACCTTGTCGCAGTTTTAGTATTTTTAATACATAATAGTAATAGCCCTGTGGCTTGATATGGGAGTAATTTCCTGACATGTGAAACTATAGCCTGATAAATATATGGGACCTTTTCTTTTTCTCCCTTAGCTGTGAATTTCAAGGAAGTTAATGAAGACAACAAGCGAGAATTCTTAAGTGAAATATTCTCTTCTATTGATACTCTGGCATTCACTTTTGGAAACATGTAAGTAACAAGGGTTTATCAATGGTATACCTTTTTTTGAAGTCTTTCGTGTCTGTCTTTCGTGTCAGTAACCACCCAACTCTTCCTTATCTCATTCCCGCTGCTCATTTTCACGGTTTAGTTTCCCCTCTCCCTGCCAATCCTTCTGTGAATCATTTCATGTAGATTTTATTCTTTCTGTGCCAAAAGATTGGGTACTTGTAAAGCCCTCTGAGAGCTTTTACTTCAGTGTGTTTTGGCCCATTCTTTCTTTGTGGTTGCTTCTCTTCAGTCTTTTGATTGGCTCCTTCTAACATTGGAACTTTGTCCGTGTTCCTCTAGCAGTAGTAAGGATGTTCCACCCTTTTTCAACAGGAAGTCAAGGAGACTGTCTAGTCAACAGCCAGGAAAATGCGCTGTTTCCTTCTAAAGCAAGTTTTCTTGATTTGGTCATCAGTGAACCATTTTATGAGCTACCTACTTCTCAAAACTGTTTCCGATAGTAATAAAATAATAGTTCAGCAACTCTGTAAAAAAGAATAAGTAAAAAAATATGCAGACAGACGCTTAAAGTAGGCACTGAAAACTTCCATATGGCTTTCTGGGCTGACTGTTTAGTACACATCTTGTTTTTTGGTAATAAGGCAAATGTGTATTTTTTTCTCCTTTCTTGTTCTCATGGCAGAGTTTCAGACTTCCTTATGGGAGATGTAGACAATGGCTCAGCATTGGGTCTTCCTGTATCTCGGCAGAGTCAGGTAGGATGACTGTGTTCTTGAAAGTTTTAAAATACATTTTTGTTTTTAGTGATGGTGCTGTAGCAGACAGCAAACTCCTTCCCCTCCCCCTCCCAAATATCTTGCAGATTCAGTTGAGAACATATACAGATGTGTTGTAGGGATCTGTATATAGCTTCTAGTTATATATAAGAGCAAAATTACAGTAATTTTTGTGCTTTGGCTGCTTTAACAATACTTGTTTAAAGAAATGAAAACGGAGTATAGCTAGAAAAAACAAAACAGATTCAATATTAAGATTTCTTGCTAGTGTACTAGTGAAGGTATCACAGAACTCTTATACGTGATCCATATAGCAAGAATCTCAAATTTAATGCATATAGAAAAATATTTCTGTTCGAATCAGTAGGAGATTTGAGAATGTGCTCACATCTCTCCGATTGAACTCATTGGGACCTGAAAGTGCTTAATTTTGCAGGATCTTGTTCATTAGTAGTAAGCCAAACTATTTTTATTCTAGTGTTATCTGTGCAACTAAAATTTTCCAAGACTTGCAGAACCAACTCTTAACCAGTGTAAAGATTCTGGAGTAATGTATATTGTCTGTTCCACATGCTTACAACAATAGTTTGAGAGCATTGATACCATAAGGGTGCAATTTCATATTCAGGCCCCCCCATATCTGTGGGGGATATGTTCCAGGCCCCCCATAGATACGTGAAGACCGCGGATGGGCGGATACGGCAAGCCCTGCACCCATTACCTTTCTTTATCTATAAAGAGCTGGTGCCAAGTACATGCCTTTCTTCCTTAAACAAAACGCTTTAAGCATCATATATGTTGCTTATAGCAAAGAAGCAGGCAAGCAGCCTGCATGCTAGAGAGGCTCCTAAAATTAAACCGGAAGCAATTTACTTCCTGCTTCCTATTTAATGTTGGGAGCCTCTCTAGCACATAGGCTGCTTGCCTGCTCCTTGCTTATAGCGTTTTGTTTAAGGAAGAAAGGCAGACTTGGTGCTCGCTTTTTATAGATAAAGAAAGGTAATGGGCGTGGGGGGGGGGCCTGGCCAACCTCAGATAAGCAAATCCACGGTCCTCCTGTACAGCAGTTGGATTTGCATTCTACTGGTAAGATGAAACTGTGAGTGAGGTGTTCAAAGGGATGAGCAACTCAGAAGGTTTAAGCAAGAACCTGAGATGCTTATTAAAAAAACATAAGGATTTTAATGAATGCAATCTTCGAGTAATGTGAAAAACATTGATAAACTTCCACAGCATTGGGAAAATCTAATTCATTTTTAAAAATGACACGAATTACATTTATCTAGTAGTTACCTATCATTTTCCCTACATGCAGCTTGTTTCTATTATTAATATAGTTACATTTACATTAGAAAAGATTTAAAACCATAAACCTTAATTTAGATTGTAGTCTTGATTATAGCAAGCGGCACAAAAATTAACTATTCACTGGATTGCAGTTTACATTAAGGAAATGAGTAACTTGGCAAAAATGTAACCAATGTCCTGACTGAGGGATGCTCTTACTTGGACGATGGTGTCGAAAGCCACTGAGAGGTCCAGCAGTGATGCATTCCCTCACCTAGTCCTGGGTGCAGATCCTCAATCAAGGCAACCAAAGCCCAGCCTGAAACTGGATTGAAAGAGGTCTTTCAGAACTCCCTGGAGCTGAGATACCACTACCTGCCCAATCACATTGCCCCAAAACAGGAGTTTGGACACTGACCGGAAATTGTCCAGGCTCATTGTGTCTAGGGAGGGTATCCTCGGGAGAGGGCGAACCATTGCCACCTTAAGGCTTCTGGCAATACTGCCTCCCTGACAGATGAATTTACTATCCTTCCCACCGATTCAGCCAAACCCCCCCCCCCAGCAGATTGTAGTAACCACGCTGGGCAGGGCTTAAGAAGCAGCAGGTCTCACACTCCAGATAAATCTTGTCCACATCCTCAAGGCTGAGCTACATTACACGCGTCGCGGAGCTTCTGACATCATTTTTGAAGCAAGCGGAGCCGCTGCGACCTCCGCACTCCCGGCGCGTACCTCAAACTAGAATCCTACTTTTGAGGGGGCGGGCTCACAGAGCTAGGGGGCGTATCGTGGAGCTACTGCAGCCTACCAATCGTAGGAGAGGGGGGAGGGTGGCTGCATGCCAATCTGAACTACCTCCAATCACCTTCTTAAGAAGGCGGGACAACAGGAGGGACAACAGGCAGGAAGACACTCCCCCGCTCCAAGCACGTAGGCAGAGGCAGAGTCGGCGGCAGAACCTCTGCCTGTAATGTAGCTCAGCCTTCAAGCTGTATAAACTGAAAAGAATCCAAAATAACTGGACAGTTGCCCGACGGACATCAGTAGTCTCTGTCAATGTAGAGTCCAAGTTGAATCGAACCTTGCAAAAGCTTCACAACAGGCATTGAGAGAATCTTCCTTGATTCTTCTGAAGTGTTGCATGTAACAAGCTCTGCACAATGCGGGACAGCTCCACTGGATGACATTCTGCAGCAACCATGGCAGCAGAGAAGAAAGTCTTCTGCGCTGCCATCACTGCCGCGGAGTAGACACTAAGTTGTACTCTTGCCCGAGTTTGGTCAGATTTGCCCTGCATCTTTCTACAGCCCTGTTCTAGATGTCTGCCAAGTCATTTCATCACCCAAACTCCTCGGTAAACAAAGGAGCTGATTGGACTCTGTGACCTAGCCAAGGTTACATGGCGCGATTTCATCCACTGCTCTGGTCGTTTCCCCCTTCTAGAGGCTGGAGTGGGTGGGTAAGGGCCCAGGGCCCAGGAATTGCCTGCCAATTTGCCATTCCCCCAACCCACTATTTTCCATTAACAAAAAGTACTGTTGGTCATAAGTACCTGAGTCCATGATACTGGGTCCGTGAGCACTACCAAGTTGTGGACCCAATTGTTAAGGATCCACAGCTTGTTTGGGTTCCTGTCCAAAACAGACTATATAAATGCTGGATTGATGAATCAATCCACTGACCAATGGTATCTCCAACTTGTCTGAATTAAGCTTCAGTTTAACTTCTTCCAGGCTGTCACTTCTCCCTGGCAACAATTAGTCCTTCCACAAACTCCCTGGGATTTGATTTAAAAAAAAAGGAGAGAACTGAATACCATTTGTATATTGGTGACACCGTGCTCCAAACCTCTGAGCAGAAACTGAAAGCTCACACTCTAAATTTATAACAGGATTATGTCGAAGAGATTTGAACCTGTTGATTAGGGTAGGAAATTCCCACAGCCACCATACTGTTTGCATGTATTGGAGATATGTTGAAGGAATTGCTTTTAAATTGAACAGCTGAGAACCATCAGATCAAAACGGTGTTGATGCAAGAGTAGAAAGAGGTGTGTCTTGTTCAAGGGACATTGTTTAAGAGAGCACAATAAGAAACAAGTGTAGAATTTCATGATGGGCTTTCAAGGCTTCCTCCTTGGCAGCTGGCCAAACAATTCTGGGTAGAGTAAATCTGTAAAGCAGTTCATGAAGTTGGTGTTGCTTCTTGTTCACACTAGAAACGGGAAGCATAAGAAAAACTACTGATGTTGCCCCTTTAGTTTCTTACGTATTTGAAATTAAACTCTGCTCCTAGAATGCAATATCAGTTTAATGATATTGAAAAGTGGAGAAAGTCTTAGTAACAGTTGAAGAATTACCAGAAGTGTGACCGCTGCATATAATTTGGAAGTCCTGTTTTGAGACTGTAGCCCTTTCTGAATGAAAGATCCCCTTTGAAAGGGGAATGCTGTTGAAAACACTTTATAGTTGCATAGATGCAATGCTTTCAAATGGCACAAGATTAACAGTAGCTGCAATATGTTTCAGGGGGCTTGTATAAGATGCAGATGGTATGCCTACATCAGTTTCATCCATGCCATGGAAGTGGCTTAGGTCTAGGCCTTGCTGTAATGATGCTTGGATGTTGATTTAGATGTATGCTGTTGGTATCTGTGATGACATTGTCACTTTTGGTTGGTCATCAGTAGTTTATAGAGACACTTCATGAAGAAATAACACGGCAGTGAGGCATTCTTGTTCACCTGAAGCATACCGGTAGTTGTGAGTTGCAGGTGAATTCTTCAAGCATAATGATTTCATAGAATATTTTGCCCACAATCAAAGAATAGGTTATCAATTGACAATAACTTTTTAGCATGCCAACCCTACCTGACATTTCATTGTCTAATACGGAATTCATTTTGTTCTGTGTTAAATGTTTTGACTTCACACATAATTGTAGTGTATTATATGTTCCTTAGAACATAGTATTGCTCTTTTGCTGGGAAATCAAGGCAGTGCTCAAGTCAACTTGACATACTTCCTTTTTATTTTATTATTTATTAGATTTTTATCCCGCTTTTCTCCCCCATAGGGGGACCCAATTGTGTTACATTTATGTCCTGCCCTTCCTTCAAGAAGCTCGGGTTGGTAGACATGGTTCTCCCCCACCCTTCCCCTTGTTTCTCACAACAGCACTGTGAAGCAGGTTAGACTAAGAAATAGTGACAGACCCAAGATCATCCTGTGAGCTTCATGGCTGAGTGTGGGCTTGAACCAGCATCTTTTCAGTTGGCACTGTAGCCATGGAACACACAATAGTTTGAAAGAGTGTTGAAGACGATATAAGAGTATGGTCTCCCATTCATTTTTTCTCCCATGGTCCTCTTTGGTCAAGTGAGTTTTGTTTTTTGAAGCACTTCAAATACTTCAAAAGACCACAGTGGGTTTGTGAATGTGCACGCCATGAGCAATAGTGTCTCCGTCACATCACCTTCGGTTCTTTGAAGAAACTATACTCCATCTTCAGCCAAAAGGCAGCTTTCCTAGTATACTGGAAGGGACGAAACTAAACTTTTTACTGACTGTCATCTCCTCTGATTGGTTGAAATGTGTGCGTGGTTGATGTTAAGCATGCATAATATGCTCAACTTACAGGTGATTGGAGCATTGTGTGTGCTGGATTTTGTGTTTCCACTGAATTCTTTTGGTGTAATAAATGTACGTACAGTACATTCATGTTTCATTTACATTCCATAGTCCAGATACCTTGCCCTCAAGACTGGGTGGGTGGGTGGTTTTTTTTTTCACATTTTGCACGCATTAAAAAGGCACTGTATTTCTTGCAGGGAAGATGAAGTTCCTTCCACTGAATAGTATACTTATTACGTTGGGACTGTTGCACAACTTGTGGTTGTGCAAGTGACACAGGCACCTAATGGGATATTAATGACAATTAATATAGCTGCCCTTGTTCCCAGTACCTGTTTTATTTTCTGAATCTCTTTTCAAAGTGTATTTTTATGCTTAATGGGCTTTTCCACTCCCTCACTGCTCAGCTCCACCTGGATTTGTCTGTACTGTTTGTTTTTAAGTAACCAGTGCCAGCAAGGCACCAAAGTGTGCCTCACTACTTCATGAACTTTTTTGGTCCCGGCTTTTTGGAAGCCACCTCTCTTTTTCTTCACTGTGATTGACATCTGGACTGACTTTTCCTAAGTGGGAGAAAATGGCAGCAACTCTGTGCTTCCATCTACTTTGCATGAACAGGGCATTCTACTATTGGCATTGAATAGGAACTTTTGGGGTATTGTGCAAAGTCTGAAGGGTGTTTGGGGTCATGCTTTGACTATGCAGAAAGTTCATTTATAAATTAGCTATGTTTTTTCTTTAGAGAACAGTAGCCTCCTTTTGTTAAGTAATCAGCTCCATTAAAGCTTTAAAAGGCTGCTTGAAAATGTGTGACACATGTAAAGTTTTCACCAGTATCTAAATTGCCTTGGCCTCTTCAACCATTGTAGATTTAAGAGGATTGAAGTTATTAGGCATGAGTGGGTTCCCCTCCATTCTTCTGCTGTGTCAGTATGACAAATAAAGTAAGACAAATAAAGCTTGTGTGTGTGTGTGTGTGTGTGTGTGTGTGTGTGTGTGTGTGTGTGTGTGTGTGTGTGTAAAAGCCATGTACCACAGCTTACATTTTAATTTTTTAGTCATTTATTTGTTTAGTTGATGCTAACAGGCTGTATTTCATTATATGGCAGTCTTTTGAAAATCTTTATGTGGATTCTGGGGGATTACTGCATGAAAGGGATGACATTCAAGGAGCAGGTAAGCATTTCTTATGTAAGTATATTGGGCCTTATTTACCATTTTAGGTGTATGTGGAAATGTATAAAAGCTAAGGATTCCATGTTTATGCTAATAACATAATACTGAAGGAGGAAAATCACTGGCATTTCAAAGCAGTGGGTTTAGGATTAGGTTAAGACTCACTGAAATTTCAAAACTTGTGTAGAATAAGGAGTGTTGGAATTAACTTCAGTTATTCAAGCAGACTTGATCTGTTAAGTCATTATTGAAGAAAATTTTATGTTGGCCATATGATTCATTAAGATATAATTCTGTGACCTTTTAATTTGTTCTAAAACCCCTGTCAGTTATATTTAGTGTCAACTAGCATTAAAGAGTCTCCAAGATAAGAACTGCTTTAGTCTTCACAGTTGGCTGATACCTGGCTTTGCTGTTGCTGTGTGTGGTCATGTCTAAAATTCACTTTTTTGCATTTGACACTTTGTTTTCAGGGCATCTAAGAGCTGAAGAAATTGATAGCGTTCTCTTAAGAAATGACAATGGAATTGAATCGGCTCTGTCCTATGCTAAAGCGTGGTCAAAATATACAAAGGACATAGTTGCATGGGTAGAGAAAAAGCTGAACTTGGGTGAGTCGCTCTTTCTGGCACCTAATGAGCTTTGTCATGATGGAATTAAATCTGTTATCAGGATTGTGCTACAGACTGTCAGTAATGTGATTTCTAAATTAGTAGCCCTTCAGTGAAATGAATGGAACTATTGCTTGTTTCCTGTGACTGAAAGATAGTAGCAAAATAGTGTCTGTATCTTATTCAATGATTACAGAGATGTATGTTTGCTCTTACCATTCACACTCATGATCTGAAACTGGTTTTTTCCCCTACAGAATTGGAGTGTGCTAAAAATCTGGCAAAAATAGCAGAAACAACCAAGGCTATTATTGGTCCCCAGGTGAGTATTCAATTCTTACAAGAAATACGCTAAAAAAATCACTATCCACAAACATTATTTTTTGAGATGTTGGAAATCCATTGTATCATGTTCTGCTGCTATCTCAAATGTTGGTAATATCATAGTAATTTTGTGCTGAATCTTTTTGTTACTTTGATGTCCTATACTAAAGGGAATTTGATAGCGGAGATTTAAGTAATAAAGTATGGGCAATTTTTGTAAACATTTAGTTTTTAAAAACTTAATACCCTACTCTTCTATAGCAAGGCAACCAGAATATCTTACAAAATAAAAAGTAACTTTTTTGTTCTGCGGTATTTAATGTGTTGAGTAACAAATACATAAAATTCTTTTCTTAACCATGTTTTATTAATATAGACATAGGATTAGTTTGAGGGTATTATGCAACATTATAACTTAGTTTTGACATTGATCTGTTTAAAGCACTTTTTCACTTAAATCTGATATTGAAACTAGATGGATACTCTGCTAATCCTGAAATGTATTGCTTTCCATGTTTTGAATTGTAGGATTACATGCCGTTCCAATCAATATTCATAAATGCATTCCAAAATGACATAACAAACAGTCAGCTTTGGCAACAAACAGCAGCAGGTCTCCAAACGAATAAACTTGTTCAGGTAATATTTATTTTCTTAAAAGAACTTTTTCTAGATGTGTATAGCTAGCTCATAGGCATATATTTTTAGCCACTGACACTTCCTTATGCCACTGCTGGATTTCTCTTATGTAGCCACTCCTTGGGAGAAAAAACGAATTGGATAAACAAAGGAAGGAGATCAAGGAGCTTTGGCAACGAGAACAAAAGAAAATGGTTGGTATCTGTGCCTATTACTCATTGTGTCTGGTGAGCAGATATTCGAAACTGCCTTTTAAAGTTGCCTACTTCATGAGCATTCTGTAAATGCTTTATAATTAACACAAGTTTTTGTAACAAATCCTCTGCTTATCCATTACCTCTCCCTTTATGGCTTAAAACCATGCCTTCGTGTACTCTCGTTCCTGTATATCTGTCAATATATCATACATTTTTAAAAGGGTGGTTGGAGACAGAGAAATAGAACAATGAGATATTAAAATTCTATGCTACAAATGGAAACAGATAAGAAATATTAATATGTGCTTTTTAATGCAATGAACAGCAAGAACTGGAATCCACAGCAAGAAAAACAAAGCTATTATACATTCAACGGCAAGATGAATATGAAAAGGCAAAGTCATCAACTGCTCGTGCTGAGGAGGAGCATTTGACCTCTAATGGGGGTATTGTTAAAGATGCCAGCAAACTGGAGAAAAAACGAAAGCTGGAAGAAGAAGCTCTCCAAAAAGTAAGGAATTCTCTTTAGAAATGTCAGCATTGAGACACGTTCTTATTAGAGTTCCTGCAAAGATGTGGTGTGTAGTAGCGCAATCCTGCATATCTTTCCACCTGCAGAACACACCTTTGCAGGCGCGGGGTGCCATAAACGCTCCGTAAAGCGCGTTTTTGGCATCCAGGGAGTAAGGGCCGGCTGGCGGGCAGGCTGGCAGCCCTTACTGTGCCGCATTCCTGACCTTGCAGCTGCCAGAGGAAGGTAAGGCATCCGCCAGTGGGTGCAAGGGCTGGTCGGGTGGCAAGAGAGGGTGGTGGCTAGCCAAGCTGGCCTGGGAGGGTGTTGGCCATGATATCCCTGTCCTGTTCCTCTCGGATTTCCACTGGTTTGATAGCCAGTGGACATCCGAGGAGACCCATCGAGGCCTTCCAGCTCTACTCCGAGGGAAGGGGATGAATGTCTCCTTCCCCCGAGTAGACCCCGTGCCGTGCCAGAGTGACCCGGGAAGAACATAAGATCCTGCGGCCGGCCCTATTGGCCAGCTGCAGATCTTTGTGCTGGATTGCGCTGTAGAACATGTTGCCACATACATTAGCTAAATTATCAATAATAAACCCTTTTGTATAAGATACTTGAGGTAGATTTTTGTATAAGATACTTGAGGTAGACTATTTTATGGAAAATTCTTCACTTGTCTACTACATCTTTGCTTTCTTGTAGGCTGAAGAAGCCAATGAACATTTCAAAACCAGTATGGCTGAAGTTGAAGAAAAACGAAATGAGTTGGAAAACTTCAAAAGTGATATCTTAACACAGCTGCGGGAACTTGTTTATCAATGTGACCTTACACTTAAAGCTGTAAGACTATGTGCTTTGCAATTTTCTATTAATCTAGAAAACATTAGAGTGTTAACATTGGGTACCATAGAAATGTGGAAATGACATCTCTCTGTGAAGCTTTGCTACCAAAATGACTAATATTGAACTTTAAAAAACTGATGATTCTGCAGAACATGGAGGATCATGAGCAAGCCACAGTCTTGCATTCTCCCTCCCTCCTAGCCTCTTGGCTCATATTGTCCATCTCTCGTCTTAGTTCTAACTATTATTTGAATAAATCGGCAAGCATTACTAGTGCTTGCCCTCCAAAGATCATCACCCACTACATAATGCAGTGGTTCCCAACCTGGGGGTCGGGACCCCAAGGGGGTCGCGGAATGTCGGCTGGATAACCACACCCAAGATGGCGGCTTACTCCTCCTCCCCCCCTGCAGAGAAAGAAGTGTCTGATGCTCTCTTGGAGCTTGTTTGCTCACCTTGTGTTATTTTTTGCTTGCCTTTTAGCGTCTATATTAATATTAGCTCACTCCCCCCCATGGGGCTGCTTATGAGTACAACTTTAAAAATGTGATTTATTTAACAGTGTAATGTATTAAAACAATGACATCACTTCCTGCTTACTGACATCACTAGGCCCTAGGTTTTAGGGAGGTCCAGACAGATTATCATTCTACAAAAGGGGGTACTGGTGCTGAAAAGGTTGGGAACCACTGACATAATGGGTCTGATCTGACTTGAAAAGTAGACACTACTTATGAATTGCTGATTCAGATATGGCATACTGTGGTTAGTGCTAAACAGGAAACTGAGAGGGAAGCCATGCGTAGAAGGGAAGGGGGAGGAACCATGACTGGTTGGTGGTTCTTACACTATGAATTGGTGGATCATCTGAACAGAACCAAATATTAAATGTACTTTATTCAATATATAGGTTGTTTTGACCAGCTGAGTGGAGTGCTTAAAATAGCACTTCATTAAGAATGGTAATGTGTAATAGTATCTTGCTGTTCTTCTCTAATTTGAGGAAAAGCGTTGTTAGCACTTTTTAACTTTGAGTGTCAAGATTCTTAAACAAATTCAGATAACTTTTTAATGCACACTTAATTTGTAGTGTCCAATTCATTGGTTTTTCTCTCTGTACATTGGTCACATTAACTAGAAGAGTAAGCCATTTTATGAATCTGAAAGTTAGTAAGTGGAGAGCACTGCAGTTGCGACTTTATTAAAGCTTCTGTTATCAGTTGGTGGTTGATAATATGAAAGGCATTAAACGTAAGGGGTAATACACATTCAAGACTATTAGATTAATTTCAAATTCAAGATTAGTTCTTTGTTGAGAGTTAAGTCCGTTAAAATCAGGTGTGGGTAACCACAGTTTTTCCTAAATTATACATTAGCTTGGTGTTGAACCCTAAATTGCTAACTGAAGCTGCAAAAGGTCCCTTACTCTTAGGGGTAAGCTCCACTATGTTGGTAGGAGGCAAAATATACTTGTAAATTATGTCCTTCCTTGAAGTATTTTAGTTCTTCATAAATACATGAGAGATCCAGTGAACTAATATGAAAACTTTCCCAGTCTTCTAAGATATTCTTTGAAGGTGGACAGTACATCCATCTTGTAATAAGCAATGAGGGAAATGTATTCCACATGGTTATATAATGGTACAAACTGTAAATTGCTAGTTTGAAGTTGGTGGGAAGAAAACCCTAGACATAGAAAATTGAAGCTCCTACTTCTTCCAGTATTACAAGCCATTCTGGCTTATTCCTGTTAAGTCAACCTGTTGCTTGCCAACTACAAATATTGCAATTCATTTTTACTGTCTTTTATATTACTATTTCTCAGAACAGAGGTATCCAATGTTTCAGTGTGTTTTGCAGTTTTGTTGGTGCGCTTAGTCTAATGTGTTTACAAAATAATGCCTCCACAGACATTCATAATTTGCAATCCTCCTTTGTCTATATGTTTTCTGTACTGACCAGGATGTTTGAAAAATAAATGTGTCACCTAAGAATTCTTGGGGATGGTAACAGACAAGTTAAATACTACAGAAGAAAGTTGTAGGTATGGTGGGTGACATGCAGTGTGGCTTAAGCTGCAATCCTATATGCATTTACCTGGGATTAAGTCCCATTGATGTTAATGGGACTTCCTTCTGAGAAGACATGCTTAGAATTGTGTTTTTTTTTAAAAAAAAAAATACCTGGAAAGATCAGTTGTGAACTATTTTCTGTAGGTGTTTGAGATGGAGAAAGTGAAGCATTAAAACATACTGTGTTTCTTGAAATACCTTAAGTATCTTTGTTCCACACAGGCAACAGTTAACCTGTTCCAGATGCAGCATGCCCAAGTTGTGTCTCTTCCAGTTAACTGTCAATCCCTCTGTGAGAGTGCCAAGCTGTATGACCCAGGACAGAAATTCTCTGAGTTTGTGAAGAATTTGCCAAAAGATGATGATCCCATTGAATCAGGCTCATTTGAAACTCAGGGCTCCCAGACCGGAGGGTGAGAGCTCAGATACCATCTTTGCTTATTTGGCAGTAAATGTGAGCAAAATGCTAAAGGAATGTAGAGAGAAAATAAATGTAAAAAGCAGCTTGTCATTTTAATAAGCCAGGCATTGTTCAATTCGCTAAATGGTGGGAAAATGAAAGGAAATGTGGCCTAAAGACAGGCAAGTCCTTAGAAAAGCAGAATTTAGAATCTTTCCTTTTTGGCAAAAAGTGTGTGCGCTCGTGCGTGCGTGCAGCAGCGTCACTAGGGCGCGTGCCACCCTGTGCGAGGGCGCGCGCACCACCCTAATGACCCCCGTGCCGCCCGACAGCCGGCCGGCGAGGATGTCTATGTCTCCGGAGCCAGCAGCAGCGGAGCCTCCGCTGCTGCCGGCTCCGGAGACATCCTCGCCGGCCGGCTGTCTTGGGCAGGAGGAGGCCTTGGAGTGTCCGCCCTCGGCGGAGCTCCAAGGCCTTCTGAGGGAGGCCAGCCACTGTCAGAGGACTTTCTGACTGACTTGAGTAGCAAGCACCATCACCAAAATCTTACCTCATTAAAATATAGATAATAGTCCCTTGCCCAAAGCCTCTTGAAGCACAAATAACTGTTTGCCTGTTCCCTTCTCCCTGATCTCTCAGCATAATGACCAAAAATAATTTCTTACAAATTTAAATTTTTACTACTGTATGTACCCTACCGTTATCAGTAGAGCAGAGCAATAATGTATATTGAACATTTGAGAATTAGATAAAGGCTAACCGCATGTGAAGAGTGTTATGAGAGCCACTTAGTAGTTGACAAATTTCTGAAATAGCAGGATGGAAAGGTGAACCGTTGCTTTTCAGTTGCTTCCAGTCATTATACTCATGCAAATAGTTTTGTGAAGAGGGAGGAGATTGGGACAATGTCTGTTGATGTAACAAAAGTTTGGTTATATTATGCTTGCTGTAGTTCCTGGTTTGTGGTTTCTATGGGGAAAAGGCTTTTGATGGGTTTCTCATAGATGGAAGGTGACCAGTCCCAAGTTATTAACCTACATCCCCTCTAAGCCTCCCAGCAATGAATCTCCAGGCTCCAAATTTTGGGAGGTCCTGGGGCAGAATCCCTCTAAGGGTCCCTAATCTAGTGCTCTTCCATGCTTTAGAAAGCATTTGCTTGTGCTAGCTTCCTCCACCCACCCACAGTGCTAGGGAACCAGGCAGCAGACAGGTGCGAGCCTTTCATCCCACCATTCTTTGCTTCAGAGGTAATGGTGGTGACATTTTTTTACCCATTTGCTGCCCAGTTCTCTATTATCATTCCCAGCTAGGCACCATTGATGATATCTGATGAGGATAGCCGTACATGATTGACAGTTTTCCTTCACCCCACTATAGGTCAGGAGGATTCACATCTGCTGCTGCTGCTGCTTCCTGCTCCCCATTGGGCCCTAGCTGGTCTGGCAGGCTATGGTGGGGAACAACAGTGGACCCTGACTGCCTTGGGTTTGCTGGGCATAGTTGGCCCTGGCATGGACCTTTTGGCTCATGTCCCACCATTGGAACCACTCCTGTTTCCAGGCTGGCAGGGTGGTTCAGGAAGAGGTGGCAAGATAACCCAAGCAACGTGGAGCATTAGATACTTGAATATTTTGTTGTCCATTTGCACTTATTGCAATACTACAGGATGAAAAGTTTAGGTTCAGTTTTTTCCTTGGAGGAAGGCAGTTGCAAGTAGAATGCAACTTTTCAGTTTTCACAAGACTTTTCTAGAGTGAGAAGGAAATGTATCGCTTATCTAACCTGCTGTTAAGGTTATCTAACCAGCTGTTAAGTGCAACATTTTCTAGCCACCCAGTTGCCATTTTCCAAACTTTGCTGCAATATGTTGAAATATTTTTCCTCCTTCATTATTAAAATGTACTGTTTTTAAGCAGCTTTTAACACAAGATTACAATCCTTTAACTTCAGTACTAAGTTAGAAGTTGATTCTTCAACACTGAGTATTTTTATAATCAAGTAGTATATCAAACGCTGAAATATGGGGAAAGTGAAGGGAAGAATCCTGAATTATTGATTTTCATAAATTTCTTGGGAATTGTATCCCAAAAGGGTAACCATGACATTTATCACTGAAATCAATGAGACAAGTTAGTCTGTTAATTTCAGTGGAACTTGGGCATGACTAACTTTCTTTTGATTACCCTCCCTTATCAGTAATTCTGCAATCAGCAATTTATATAGTCACAGGCTGAGTGAGTTATACTTCACAATAAGACTACCGAGCTTGACAGTAACTCAGAAGTGAATAAGGCAGTATGTCAAATACTCTGGGGTTCTATACCTACATAAGCCAGACATGCTTATGATAGCACCTTAAAGATTGTGCCAGATTTATTGTAGCATACTTCAACAGTGGCATCTAAGTTAGGTTGGGTGTAAGTACTTTGATTTGCAAATTTTCTCTTACAGAGTTCAGTCTGTTTATCCTTTGAGTTCTTCCAGTGTTAAACATTTGCAAATGTGTTGCAGGATATAGGATATATGGATATAGATGCCATTTACATATTCTATAAAAGCCAGAATAAGATTAAAAACAATTTTCAAACACTGAAATGCAGATTTAGAAAAAAAACAAGTTCAAAAAACTGCGACCAGGAAAAATATATTTAAAATCAAGGCTGAAGATGGTGTAAAAACCGACGTTTCGTCTTATTCCTAAGACATTTTCTAGGTAGTGACAGCTTGGCTGTTAGGATGACACTGAAGACCAACCGACATAATGGAACTTTAAAGGAAAACACCAGGCAGAACTTTACAGCGATCTTAAAGGAACATAGGCAGATTCATAAGATTCATAAGGCAAACATCCTATAAACTTGCAGGATATAGGGTATGGGTCGAGATGTCATATACAAATTCTGTCAAAGCCAGGAAAAGATTAAAAACAATTTCCAAACACTGAAATGCAGATTTTAAAAAACAAGTTCAACAAACTGAACAGGAAAAATACATTTGAGATCCAAGGCTGAAGGTGGTGCAAATGTATTTTTCCTGTTCGCAGTTTTTTAAACTTGTTTTTTTTTTAAGTCTGTGTTTCATTGTTTGGAAATTGTTTTTAATCTTTTTCTGGCTTTGACAGAATTTGTATATGACATCTCGACCCATACCCTATATCCTGCAAGTTTATAGGATGTTTGCCTTATGAATCTGCCTATGTTCCTTTAAGATCGCTGTAAAGTTCTGCCTGGTGTTTTCCTTTAAAGTTCCGTTATGTCGGTTGGTCTTCAGTGTCATCCTAACAGCCAAGCTGTCACTACCTAGAAAATGTCCTAGGAATAAGACAAAACGTCGGTTTTTACACCATCTTCAGCCTTGATTTTAAATATATTTTTCCTGGTCGCAGTTTTTTGAACTTGTTTTTTTTTTAATCTGAGTTTGTGTTTGAAAATTGTTTTTAATCTTATTCTGGCTTTGATAGAATACGTACACGGCATCTATACCCATATACCCTATATCCTGCAAGATTATACCTAGCCATGAAAGCTTCTGCTCTAACGTATTTGCAAATGTATTACTAGAATGGTTGGAAAGGTTTTATTTATATAAAATTTCTTTACTATCTTTAATATCCATAGTAAGCCACTTTTGACACTTGCAAAAATATTCATTTTTTTCTGTGCTTCTAAAACATCAAAGAGGCCATCTTTTTCAAAAACACTTAATTTAAAGATAGAGCCAATAATAACCAGGCAGTTCAAAGGTGCACCCTTGATTCTTATTTGCACTTCATTAATCAATTTTAGATGTATGCTTCTGCTTCCAGAGATAAAAGGCATTTTTCTTCTGCAGTTTCACTAAATTGCTAGAAGTGAGCACCCCAATATCTACATATTTCTAACTTTCATGTTGTTCATTCTCCTATTTTAGACTTAAGTTATTTTGATGAGGACATATTCTTCTGATATCAAAATTGTTGCAATCACTCCTTAGGGAAATATATTTATTTAAAAGATTTATATACTGCTTTTCTAAAATTCAAAGCGGTGTACAACAGAACATATATAAAACAAAACTAATGCATCATTAAAAACCCGTTAAAACCATCCACAATTAAAATGTTAAAATAAAATTACAATTAAAAGACGGTGCAGAGCAGATTAAAAGTAAAAAAAACATATAGCAGCAGTAGAAGTGAAAAAGGGTCCTAATATTCTGTTCTGTTGGATAGAGAAGAGGTGATTAAACATGGACTTCTTCCTATTAAACATGACTAACAAGTTCTTTCTGTCTTCAGGATGTTGTATTTTTTAATGTTAAGATGGAAGAACAAGACAGCATTTGAAATCACACCTGACAACTGAAATGCAAAAACTTAATTTAGAATCTGTCTTGCACTTCAAACCTAACTTTAACTATCTGTAATAGTTAGCTATGTTCATTGATGAATCCTTTTCAACCCAAAAATATTCTTCAGCATTTGTGCAAGTGCAACTCCACTGAGATCTCTGATGTGCCTATCTTTGGTCTTGGCTATTGTCATAAAGCATGACATTTATTAAGACTAACAGCCTGATCCTAAACCGTTTACTTAGGAAGTCACACTGAGTTCGCCGGGGCTTACAAGTAAACATACTTACAGCTTTTACCTTAAGCACTTACACTTCCCTTCAAGGCTTATTTTTAATTGAAAATGTTGCCAGTTCATATTTAAAAAATAAATAAATTGTGTTTTCCCTTCCCCAGGGTTTTCAGCAAACGGTTAAACAATGTCCATGCATCACAAGGAAATTTATCGCAGTGTTCAGGAGATTTCCCCACTCAATCACATGACAACCTTGGGAGCCCAACCTGTCGCCACTCTCAAAAGATTGGAGAAAAAAGATCTTCTAGCAGCACAGATATCTCTGGTAATATTTCAATAGCTTCCTAATTTTTCATAATTAAGTAGTCATCTTTAGCAGGTCGCTATATTCCATTGCCTATACACAAATATATAATAGATAAAAGTCTCATAATTTAAAACTACTGTTGGCTAACTTGATTGAGACTGTTAGTATTTGGGTTTTCACTTTAACATTTATAGCTATTTCAACAGACCAGATAATAGTGTGATTAGAAGCTTAGCAATTTTGTTTCAGTGCCAACAGTTGAGGCACAAGTCAAGCAACAGATGTGGAAAATTCCTGAAATACTTCTATTTCAATAATAGAAGATTAGATATAATGTTTTGTTAAGCCCAATTGAGTTCATACATTTTAAAAAATTTAGTGACTATTTTTATATATTTAGTTTCTGTGATTTGATGTCTTTAGTTCCATAATTCCCAAATTGTGTGATAAGTAGAGGTGGGAGAAAATGGTTTTATTTTTTTCACAGATTTTGGTGTTAAACCAAAATGAAATTAAACCACAATAAAAAAAATTGTGTTTTTGTTCCATTTTTTCCCATTTTTATCAATTGTAACAGCTTTAAAAGTGTACTAGGGAGGTGGTATAGGTTGTACAGTGTCAACAGATGAAGAATGACTCAAAATTGCATCATTTTATTTTATTTTATTTAGTAGAAAGTGGTATTGCGTTTTTATTTCATTATCACCATTTTCGCCTACCTCTAGTGATAAGGCATGCTACTATGTCAAAAGAAAGCTGCTGGTGTTCACTGTTCTAGCCTTGCCTTCTTCCCATCAGCCTCCACTTGGGGAGATTGTGCTGTGTATCTGCACTAGATCAGGGGTTCTCAACAAGTGATACTAGTACCACCAGTGGTACTTTGATGGACTACTGCTGGTACTCGGACCACCAGAACCTTGCTCCAATGCGGCGCTTTCGCGGCATGTTTTCGCTCCCAAAAGACTCCTGACTTGGGCTGAGCCTCTCGGGAATGCTGAGAAGGGCCCTTCCACCTTCCCAGAGCTTCCTACCTGCGTTTTCTGGCCTCTGAAAACCCAGAATTAACTGGCGATGATGTCATCACCAGTAACTTCTGGTGGTACGCAGCAGCAGGAGAGTGGTGCCAGAGGTGGTACTTGGCCGGGAAGGGGTTGAGAACCCCTGCACTATATAGTACTCAATTTTTCCTGGTAAGCAGATGGCAGGAGAATTCCCTGCCCTCAGAGAGGGGCTCATACAGACACAAAAAGATGTGTAGTTACTCTTATACGCCACCTTAAAAGTAAACCCATTAAGGAAAGGGGGCCTCCAGTTTTAACTCTGAAAGTTTGCCTAGACGTTTAGAGATCACTACTTGCAACCGAAGGAAGATGCCGCAGTAATTTAAAAACACAGGTTTTTGGTTTTTTTTAAAGCTGTGCGAGGGCCACCACCATTCAGATCCTGGTCAGTTGGTAACCAAAGCGGAGGAATGTGCAGTGATTCTGAAAGTGCAGGAGGAAGCAGTGAGTCACGATCTGTAGACTCTCCATCTGCAAGTCCAGGTACAGGTAACCTATTGACATTAATCTTCAGATGTTGTTAAAATGTATCTTGGGATTGGGCAGTAGATGTTGGAAGAATCTTGTATTGAGAGGAAGTGACTGTTTTTAAAAGTCTGTTTTGTCTTTCCTAGGAGACTTTAAAAGAAGACTTCCCCGAACCCCATCTACTGGTACCATGTCATCTGCAGATGATCTTGATGAGAGAGAACCACCTTCTCCTTCAGACTGTGGTAATGTACTGTAGAGTTCTAAGCTGAATTCACTTGTTGTCAAAAGCAAGCTTCACAGTGCTACCTATATTTGAGTGCCCTTGAATTTTTCAGAAGAGACAGGAAGGGCAGGTGAGAACTGGAATGTTTGCCTTGTTGGATCAAAGATGATGATTATGGTTAAGTAAGGTTACACTACAGCAAATTCTGGAACTTGCATCTGCAATTTAGAAAAAACAAGGCTTAGCTGCTCAGCCATAATGCTAATGTATCTGCTAAGTACCTGTCTTCTAGCAGAGTGGAATGGAATAAGTAAGCAGCTTCTCTTCTGGTTCAAGTAACATGTTGGTAGGAGACTTAAAAAGCTCACAATATGCCTGAGCATGTAAAAGTGTATGACTTGTTTAAAAGCTAACATTTTCAAAAGCAGAAGTACAAAACTGTGAGCCATTTCAAAGAATTGTTGAATGAAACAATTGTTTCCCAGTCCTTTTTTAAGACTGCAATCTTTCTCATGCTTGTTCAAGTTTTAACTTCTAGGCCTTATTCTAGAATGTGTGAGTTGAGCCTTGCAAGATGTATCTGGAAGTGTGTGCGTGCGCATACATTTTATAGCTCCATTAAAACGTTTTATCAGTGCAGGAGTATCATGGTCCTGGGGCTAGATTTCGAGGGATTATATGGCTCACTCTTGTCAAAATAACCCACATGTATCCTTTTACTCAAAAGGTAGTATGTCAGGAAAAAGGGTTGTTGGCCACCCATTTCATGATTTTCTAGTTTTCTATATGCAGGGAGATTTCAAACATGCAGTTCTCCTACCCTCCTTACATTCTGAAATAGTGCAATCTTATGAGAGATTTCTCTAAGTGAATAGATGGTTTGCATATTTTATGAACAAAAATGGTAGCTGTATTGATTTGCCTGAGTAAGTTGCGTGCTGTCTTGTTAGCAGTAGAAAAATCTGGATGCCATTTTGTGGAACAAACTACTATATAGGAATGGCCTGAGCAGATCTGCTGCCTGAATTGTGGCAGATCCGATGCCCCTACTAGTCTGACCTTCCCCTTAGGGGAGGGGAAGAATCCTCACGCGCACCCACCACTGTGGCTGTTGTTGCTGCCATCTTCTATTTGCCTGCCCAGCTATTTAAAGAAGCAACCAGGTGGGTAAGGAGAGGAAGGTAGAGCACCATGCCCCCCCACCTGTCATCACTTGCACCCATCAGCCCTGATTGGAACCAACAAGATAGGCAGAGCATGCTGGCATTGCTCCCAGCATGCTCAATCATCCTATTGGTTTCAACAGGACCAGGAGGAGGTGGTGATAGACTTGATGATTAGAAGAATGAGGAGCTTTTTCTTTCTTGCTAGGTGGGCAAGAAGAAAATCGAGGTGAGCAGTCCTGTTCTGATTGCTTGTGAAAGTGAGTGATCAAAATAGGATTGCTGTGCTAGAAACATTTTTGCTTGCAGTGGCAGTGCTAGAGGAAGAGGTGGGCTGCTCCTGCCCCAGTTGTCTTCCTGCTTGTACTCAGCAAGCAAGGAGAGGGTCAGAGAGCTGATTGAAACAGCTTGGTGGGCCACAGGCTGGTGGGGGTGGTGAACAAATGTGGGATATGGGACACCCTTGTCAGTTTCCCTCCCACCCACCCCTAGCTGACATTCATTCAGTCAGTCTCATGGCTGGACCTGCTCTGCTACTATATATTTCAGCGCATGAAGAAAAAACTACTTCTTAAAGCTTACTCTTCTGCTATATTCATTGTCCATGAAACAGCTAATAGTGTAACATTGTTTTCCAAGGTTTAAATGATCTTGCAACTGAAATTGCTAGTTCACCTGGACCTTTTCGAAACACTCTTCTGTCTAAGGCAGCACAAACCCACAAACTGCGGAAGCTAAGGGCACCATCTAAATGCAGAGAATGTGATAGTCTGGTGGTATTCCATGGAGCAGAATGTGAGGAGGTAGGATATCAAAATATTCTTTAATTTCCTTATAAAGGTTTGTGGGAGGCTTTGTTGGCACAGTCAGATCTTGTGAAAATTAGTATGGCTTGTGCACAGAATCCGGAGGGGTGGCCCTGGGCCGTTGGCCTGATCCTTAGTCAGGATTGCACCCATTGTCATGTAAATATAAAGTGTGAAATGACTGCTTGGGCAAGGTGAATTGCCTCCTGTTTCATCTTGGTTGCCAAGTAGGATGGTGCTGGTTTGTCCTTCTCAGTATGATGCCAGCTGTCCTCATCTGCTTGGTAGTAGTGGGGTCAAACCTCTCCTAGACTTCTCTGCGTAGCAGCTTTGTGGAATATTGTTCTACCTGTGCAGGAGCATTTCTGCTAGCATTTCCGGACTCAGTCGGACCGTTGCTTCAGCGGCTACACTGGCTGCCGGTTTGTTTCCGGGCACAATTGAAAGTGCTCGTTTTGACTTTTAAAGCCCTTAACGGCTTGGGTCCAGGGTATTTGAGGGACCGCCTCATTCCTTATCCGACCCGTAGTCTGAGGTCATCAGGGGGGGCCCTGTTAACCGTGCCACCATTGACGGAAGTGAGGGGGATGGCGGCATGGAATAGGGCCTTCTCGGCTGTGGCGCCCCAATTATGGAATTCTCTCCCCCTGGAATTGTAGAACGGCTCCCTCTTTAGAGACCTTTCGGCAGGGCCTTAAGACGTTTTTATTTAGGATAGCTTTTGATGTCTGACATGGTGGGCTGACTTTTTAACAAATGGCTTTTAACAAATGTAAATATAGGTGACCCACTGGGGTTGTTTGTTTTAAATTGTTTTAATTAATTGTTTTTAATTATTTTAATGTATATATGTATTTTAATGTCTGTGTTGTAAGCCGCCTTGAGTGCCCTTGTTGGGAGAAAGGCGGGGTATAAATTCTTTAAATAAATAAACAAACAAATAAATAAATTTTTTATTCATTTAGCATAGAATTCTGTTTTAGGGCAAGGTGACCTGACAATGTGAGCAGTAGAGATGCTATGTCCCTGCTTCCTTTTAAAAATACTTTTGAATGTCCTCTTGTTTTTGTTATACTTTTTCTAGTGTTCACTTGCTTGTCACAAGAAGTGCTTGGAGACTTTAGCTATTCAGTGCGGGCACAAAAAGCTTCATGGAAGACTTCATCTATTTGGGGTGGAATTTAATCAAGCTGCTAAAAATACCCCTGATGGCATCCCGTTCATCATCAAAAAATGTACCTCTGAAATTGAAAGCAGAGCCCTGAATGTAAAGGTAAATGGATTGCTGTTGCAAGATTATACCTCCACACAATATCTAACTAAAATAATTTGCAGGTAACATATTTTGGCTTTGCAATTGTTTATGACTTTTCATTGTATTTAAGGGTATATATCGTGTGAATGGAGCCAAATCAAGAGTTGAAAAGCTTTGTCAAGCATTTGAAAATGGAAAAGACTTGGTGGAATTATCTGAACTCTACGCACATGATATCAGTAATGTCCTTAAATTATATCTTCGCCAGGTAATCGTGCATCATTCTCTGGTTCATTTTAGTGGCAAATTAGCGCAGGCTAAACTATACCCTATTGATTCTATTGTATGATTGGGATCTGTAAGCTTGATATATTTTTCAAATGTGTAAATAGCAGCTGTGCAGGACTCTGGTTTGGATTTGGATTGTAGTGTGGGGTGAGGGGGTGTTAAATCCACCACCTCTGACATCTATCCAATCCAGATTGCCACCGCCACCAGCACCACCCCTTTGGCTGGCAAGGAATAAAGCTCCAGTTGCCATCAATGGGAGCTTTTTCCTTGCTAAATTGTTATGCTACAGCACCCAAAGGTAGGTGTGGGTGTGCAATATTTCTCAGACAAATCAGACTTTTTAGACCCCAAATAATTTAGACCCCCCCCCCCAAAAAAATGTTTGGTGTCTGACAACGTTTTGGCAGTTTAGGTTTTAACCAGGATATAGTAAATTTATAATAGTTCCTTCTGTTGTTCTGTTGCAGGCCCACATTTATTTACTGGTACAGGGTAGTCCAAATCTTGAATGGATCTTAAAATGCACTTTGTACAGCTGCCAGTACCTAC
Organism: Plestiodon gilberti rubricaudatus; assembly: GCA_026170595.1. Classification (NCBI taxonomy): domain Eukaryota; kingdom Metazoa; phylum Chordata; class Lepidosauria; order Squamata; family Scincidae; genus Plestiodon; species Plestiodon gilberti. The sequence continues at coordinate 127,188,439 of JANXHW010000004.1, read as the reverse complement.
TCTGTACAAAGAGACCTAAAAGTACAACCGAAACTGCCACTCTTGCACAGTTCCCACTGTCCATTTAGAGAATGGAAAAATCAAGCCATCTATCCAAAACAATAGCAGAGCACTGGGACAGCAGGTTTCCCCACAATGCGTTAATATACAGACTGAGCAGTCTGCCTTTTAGTAGACTTCTTCTCTGCCCCTTTCTCAGAATAAAATATCACAATACTTTTAGAACTGAGTGTTTGGAATTGTTTGACATTATGTGTTTAACCCATCCTTAGAGCTCAGGCATATACATGTAGAAAAACCCCCCCCCCCCATTCATATCTTCACTATAACTATACCAGACAGGTTAGGCTGAGAGATGGTGACTAGCCCCAGGTCAACATTGAATGCTCTGTTAGGATGAGAGTTTGTGAATCTCAAAAGTGGTGGTTAATGATTCACAATCCTTTCATTTGAAAATCACATGAAATTCTGTATCTTTTGCAATAAATTGATTTGAAGACCAAATTTAATATTATAGAAAGGCACACACTAATATCAATAAGGCACTTTCTTCTGTACAGATTTTATATAAAACATTTGTTCATGGTATTTAGAATTGATTCTGTAAGTACTGATGGTTCTTATTTTACCAACAGATAAACTATATAAGTATATTGGTTTGCTAGCAGTGTGCTAATTATGCAGTGGGTTGGGTGAGATGTGCTCAGAAGTCCTTCCGGTAAAAGAAAAGGAACTAGACTAGACAGCAAGTAGTGATAGGAAAGAAATAAGGTGAAATGAGCTAAGATTGCAGACTGAAAGTCCATGTTTTCTCCTCAGCTTCCAGAACCTTTGATTTTGTTTCGGCTTTATACTGAATTCATTGGACTTGCAAAAGAGAGCCAGAATATTAATGATGAACTGGATGTAAAACAGATGAGCCCCAGATCAAAAAAAAGGCAGTCAGTATGTATTGAACTGAATAGGATCATTCTCAAAATCAAAGATCTGCTCAAATTGCTGCCTGTACCAAATTATAACACTCTCCAGTTTCTTGTTGGTCATCTACTCAGGTAAGGGAATTCAGGTCAACCTGCATATGTGTGTTTGTTTTTCAGGAAGATGGGCTGAAATTCCTTGTAGTGAACAGTATTTTTTTCTGTTTTAGCTGGTGGTGTTGAAAGCCCTGGCTTATCTTGTTTTGAGCATGTTACCACAAATTCTAAAATCAAAATGGAGGTTTGATGTTTGCTTGTAGGTGGTAATACCATGTTCTATTTGTAACAATAGTTGTTGAGTAACTGCCTTGTGAATGTTTTTGTTGAAAAGCGGTATATAAATAATAATAATAATAATACTTTTTGTTTATACACTAGGGTTACAGAACAGTCTGATGAAAATAAAATGTCTGCCAGCAATCTTGGCATTATATTTGGCCCCACTTTGATCAGGCCACGTCAGACAGATGCTACAGTCTCTCTCTCTTCACTCGTGGACTATCCATATCAAGCCCGGGTGGTGGAGCTCCTCATAACCTATTATGAGAAGATTTTTGACATCTCGCTGCAGCCTCTATCGGCTGCATCTTGTTCAGAAGAAAACCCTTCTTGTACTAAAACTGTTTTATCAGTGGAAGATAAGGAACCACATCAGCAAAAGAAAGCACCACATTATGTTGCTATAAAAGAAGTGAGTACCTGTTGTGGAATTGCAACTTTTTATTGACTGCATTGTATTCAAACTGTTGTATTCTGGCACTTTTTTAGTCTCATCTCAATTTTCATTTTCATTCTGATCTGGCTTTTGACAGAGCATCCAGTTAGTCCAAAATGATAGCAAAGATTCAGAAACCGTTGCATCACTTGAAGAACCAGATGGTAGCAAAGAGAGACACAGAAATTCTGATGGGTTAGTGACAGGTAAGTGTTGGTGTGTATTTGTGTGCAAGTTGCAGTAGATGAGTGAACAAATGAGGCACAACTTATGCTAATATTCAATTCATGGGAACTACTGTATTGACATTGTCTGTGGAATCCATAAAGCAATGTCAGAATGCCTCTGGCCTGGAATTATCACCTTAATAGGTTTTCTTGTTGAGATCTGCACCACTTACATTGATGGCTTTTTTCTTTCCTAGTATGCAGCTTGCAGTTTGGAACTAACCAAAGTGTTGGAATGAGAAATTCTCCCTCAGAGCCATTGCCTGCCTCAGTTCTGGGAAATCACTTTACAACTGCAAAAGAATCAGGCAAGTTTCCTTAATTACAAGAATACATTTGATTGTGCTAGGAAATGTGTCTCATGCCATTGCTGTACTTGAGAAGAAGAAGTCTACTAAAAGGCATTGCCTTCCTGCCCCATTATTTTTGGGTGGGAGGGGCGCCAGCCCCTTTCTCATGTGTCCTTGTATAAGAAGAGAACGGAGTGCAAAGAGAGTAGTATAGTGTTATCAGGAATGATGCTTGTTATCCATCATTTTTTGCATTCCCTTCCCAGAGGTATGGGGGTTAGCAAGAGAAGGTGGAGGCTGCTGCTTCTGCCAGCTCTCAAGTGGGGTGAGCAGCCAGTCGACACAGGCAGTAAACTGGCAAGGGGTGACCTATGCTCATCCTGTGTAAGTCCACTGACTGCTTCACCCTTGCCTCATGTGGGACCTGTTCTGCCTGCTACTTTGCCAATTGCTATAAGTAAGAAGATAATACCTTTTGGTTCAGTTTCTGTGGGTGGTAACTATTCACTGAAAAGAAACTCAGCTGTATAGGTATCGTACAGTTACAACTTCACGTTTTTACAGCGCAATCCTATCCAACTTACACCACTGGTGTAACTAGCGGTGCAGCGAGAACTGGACGCCCTAGAACAGAAAGGGGATTTAAATCTCTCCTCCCCTCCAAAGCCTCCCACTCTGCCCTCCCCCGGTGGTGTAAGTTGGATAGGATTGTGCTGTTAGTAACTTCCAATTGCCCAAACACATCTGTGCTAAAAAGGGTATCTTTGTGTATAGAGACCAGATTCTTCTTCTCATACAAGTGTCTGTAACTCCTTATTTTACTGAAATAGTATTGGAAGAGGTTATTTCAAGTAATTAAAACCTGTGACTAATTTGTTTCATATATTTAAATGTGGTGATGTTGTCAAGAACGTTGCCAGTTGTTTGTCTCTGGTCTGCCTTTGGTCCAATGACAGTCACCATGGGGATGAACAGAGAGAGATTCCTTCTGTTCTGCAGCTGTCAGGACATTAAAACAGTAAAACACAAAACACAACCTTTCATCTGAATGTGCAGTATAATTACCCGTGCACCCCCCAAATAACCACGCTAGACAGAGGCTTGGATTATAGGGCCAAATTTTATTAAACATAACAGAACCTGCAGCAAAACATAATACATTAACTAGACCCTTAGAGCGTGCGGGCCCTAAATGGGGGAAACGGGCCTAGCCGTCTTCCTCCCCCGTTAATCCCCCCCGGGCGTGACAACCTGACTCAAGCCTCCCAGTGGTCAAAGACCACGTGAGCTATCATGGTCAACCCCGCAGGGTCGAGGCAGCTGGAAGCATCAACCCCAGCAGCCGTGCCGTGATATGGGTTAACGCATTCCAGCCAAGGGGCTTGCCAGCCAGCCTCATGGGCCCGGGCGGTGTCACTAGAGCGGTCCTGGCTTACCCCTTGACCTTGCTAACCTCAGGCTGACGCCGGATCCCAGTTTCCTGGCTACCCGGCCCGCACGCCACCTGCCATAATAAAACAGCAAAGGTAAACCATAAGTAACAATGCCACACACACCACCCGAACCCAGTCTGGGGTAGGCGAAAAAACTGCCAACACAAAGCCAATCAGGATGACAGCCAAAAATTCCTACCCGGCCCTCAAATGAGCGACCAGCTAGTCTCAGACTGTAATAAGGGAGGGCGGGCGGGGTACGCAAATCCGGCTCGGACTGGGAAGACAGAGGGAGCGAGCTCCCGTCTCCCAGCTGAGCCACGCCCCTCAACTAGCCCCAGCAGCCAATCGCTGCTATCCCCAACGTGCCTCTGCCCAGCGCGCAGGGGAGGGGGCCTGGTAATGAGCGGCGACGGGGGGAAGCCCGTCACCGGCCTTCTGTTGTTGGGAAGAGAATAAGATTACACAAATGAAGGAGTTGGTATGACTTGGATTGGATAGACTGGATTAGGGGCATAGGAAGCTGCCTTATACCGAGTCAAACCAGTGGTTCATCTGGTTCTGCACTGTCTATACCGACTATCAGTGTACCGACTTTCCAGCTTTCAGACGGAAGTCTTTTTCCCAGCCCTGCCTGAAGATGCCAGGGATTGAACCTAGGACTTCCTGCATGCAGAGCAGATTGATTGGGGATTGATGTACTTGATATTCATCCTGTAACACCTGGCATTTGTGAATTCACTGTTAACTGGATAAGAAATTAATAGCTTTATCATCTCTAATGATATTTACATACACTTGTGAATGATTGTGGTGTTGTATACCATGTACTACAGAATAATAGAATAATTTTACTCTTAAGGATCATGATGAGAGGTGAATTTCAGTTCACATTTAATGTTTGTGCTGTTCAGATGGCCTAGAATGGATATGGTCTTGGACAGGTTTAGCGTCATTGTTGAAAATAAAGCAGCCTGGCAGCTGGCTGGGAGGCGTAGCCTTCTAAGCATACTTTGCTTCCTTTAGTTAGTATTTAGAGATCAGCCTGCTCTCTAGCTAATATTGCTCAAAGTTCATGCTTTCTGGTGACAAATAGACATCAAAACCAACCTGTGTTCCTTTCTAGGCAATGCTGTGGCTCCAGTTTCAGATCAAGTCAACGAACAATCTCTCCCTCAAATTGAGGATGGTGTTAAAGTCAGTCACTTATTAAGACCTAATCGTCAAATAACCAAAGTTCAGCTACGTGCACAAAGGACAAAGCCAGTAGTTCGTCCTGTGAGTTTACCTCTAGGTCAGATGCTTCCTCCCTGTGTGTTGAATGAAAGAAACTCCCGAAATGTAGGACTAAGTCCAGATAAACTTGGCAAAAGTCCTGTTATTGAAGAGGTTTCTGAGACACAGTTGCTTCCAGCTGTTAATGCAGGTTGTAGGCTTTCTTGTTATGATCCACAGACTCTGAAAAAAAGCTGGGACAAGCAATATAAACAATATGATATGACTGCAAGGACAGCAATGATTGTGACCAATATACCCCAGGAAAACCGAACACAAGAGTCTGTCAACACATGTGCCTTACCTACGCCTAGCAATCTTCCTAACAATACAGTAAATGCCATACTTCCCAATAAGCCATATACAGTACCTATCAGAGCTACACGAACAACAGCAGACGGACACACCACAGACCTGAATCTCCTTACTGCTTTCAGAACACCAAGAACTTTGCAGCCACCACCAGGGACATTTTATAAACCACCCATCAACAATAACATCAAACAAAATGGTGAGAGTTCCGCCACAAAACCCTGTGCAACAAGTGTCCTAGACGAGACTCCAAAACTAGTGACAAACCCTGTGCTTGCCTCGGGCTCCTCGAGTTCCTCTTGCCAGCATGCCAAGCAACAAAGTGCCCATTCCGAAGCCCTTTCCCCTACAGACTTGAAGCCCACTTATCAGAGATTAAGGCCAAAGCGGATGCAAGAACTGGAACACAGGGAAGCTCACTTTGTATAGGGCAGCAAAACATTTCTGGCATTGTTACACTGTTTTTCAAGAGGGACTTTTTTCTAGAGAATTTCAACTTTGTGCCATGTTAGAATTTTTATATATGCATGTACAGAATTTTAAAAATACGGGATTTAAAAAAGCTGTGAAAAAATAATGAAGTTGAGTTTTTTTTAATGCATTAGATTTTTCTCAAGAGTCTATTTAAATGCATTTGAAATACAGAAGCAGCTAATAGGAGGTGCCCTCAGAAAGCCCTGTACCCTAATTCTACGCATGGAACTGTATTATTGCTTCTGGAAAGCAACGTAGGATTCATGCAGCAATGAAAGGAGCCACTTCTTTCAGAATAAATGATTAAGACTGCAGGGTATGAAATACACCAACTTAATTTAAGAATAAACCAAAGCTTAAAGCATTGCTCTAAGTGTCTGTATTCAATTTTTTCCCTTGGCTGTGCAATGAAATATTTTGCTCCTGAATAGTTTGCATATTGGCAAAAATGGCCTTGGTGTTCATCTATATGTATATTATATACCAGTATGTTCATCTCCTGATGGTTATTTCAGTTTAAAGCTTATTTGTGCAAAAAAAAAAATGCACTACCGAGCTTTGCTATAAAAACATATTTAAAAAGCTTTTGCATCCAGTTATTGAGTGGGCTAAATGTATTAAAACTAGCTGGTTCTGTTGCCCTTCAGTTTTCAAAAAAAAAAGTATGCAAGTGGTGCTGCCAGACCTAGTTACTCATAAGCTAGCCTTTCTCCCTTGCTGTAGATAACTAATTTTATTGCTTGGTATAGATGAAATGAAGAATGTAAGTCTAAGGTATGGTGAAATAGGTAAAAATAACCAAAAAGCCACCATTTAGTAAATGCATTAAATGGTTTTTCACTTTCTATTAATTTGTTTTTATTTGTACACTGTTTGCTTTAAAATATACATTAATGTGTTAACATTTCACTGACTATGTATCCTACAATGTGCATCTGATTGAATATAGAACTTTTTATGTTAATATAAAATGCCATGTATTAATACACTTGTGTTTCTTGAACATTCTGTACAGAAGGATATATTTTTCCACATTAAAAATTCCTCATAATGTTAATATATTTCCATGTTTAAAGGAGAACAGAAGGTAATGTAGGGAAGAAACTTCTTTTTAAATCTGCTTTAGAGACTATAATTTCAAAATGGGAGGGGAAATGTTGGTATTAAATCACCAGTTTATCGCATAGTAATATCTCACTGCTTGAAACATGGAAGCCTAATTTTGGCACCAGTAAGCAAGTCTCCAGTCTAAAGAAGGGGATATTAATATATTTTCCTGGTTGTGCTTATTGACATAGCTGCAGTTATATAGTGTGGTGGCTTTTACTGCTAGTATGTCATCTGTAAAGCAAGTAGAGTACTGCATTGCATGCCCATATCAGCTATGAATTACTTCTACTTCACAATTTCAAAGCCGGCTATAAGTTTCAAATTGCTATAAGTAAGAAGATAATACCTTTTGGTTCAGTTTCTGTGGGTGGTAACTATTCACTGAAAAGACACTCAGCTGTATAGGTATCTCATAGTTACAACTTCATGTTTTTACAGCGCAGATGTGGCTTCAAGACAGATGTGGCTTCAGGGGAGTACACACACATAGCTGGTGTTTGGCCCTAAACTGCCTTCCTGGCTGTATGTACAGGAAGGTAGTGGTCCAGCAGGATCTGGTTTAGGCATCATTTAGGCACACAGCTACAGGATTTACATAGATTTTTTTAAAGGAAGTTTAAAATTTGAAACTTCCCCTGTAACTAGTGACACAATTCTTCCATGTGTTAATTTGTTGAAGCAACACAGATTAACATATTTGTGATAACAATGTAGATTAAGTGCCTATTTAATTCCTGTTCCTTATAGCGTGTGTAATTCTTGAACACTGATTCGTTAGAACTGATGGCATTCTAGGTCTAATAAACCAAACATGGCGAACTTTGCTGCACTCGGATTAAATCGCCAAAATGTACATTGCTGATTAATTTGCAAGATTTGCTCAAACAAATGTTGGTGCCTTTGGTGGATGTGCTTATACTTTGTCATGGACTGGGATGAGATTTATACTTTAGGTTGGAACTCAGCTTGAAGTCTCATTAGTCTACAGTCAGACCCATATGATGTACCTGTACATATACCATATTGGTCTGAGTATAAGACTCACTTTTTTCTCCTAATTTAAGATTTTAAACTAGGGGTGCGTCTTATAATCAGGCTGTTGCAATTTAATGCCAGTGATTTAATTAAATTTTTTTAATAGCACCAAACTTTAAGGGTGCGTCTTATAATCAGGTGCGTCTTATACTCGGGACAATACGGTATATAGGTAAAGGTGACCCCTGACAATTAAGTCCAGTCGTGTCCGACTCTAGGGTGTGGTGCTCATCCCCATTTCAAAGCCGAAGAGCCAGCGTTGTCCGAAGACGCCTCCGTGGTCATGTGGCTGGCATGACTCTCCTTGCCGCAGCGCATAGTATGCAGCTGGAACACGGAGCACTGTTTACCTTCCCGCAAGCGGTACCTATTTATCTACTCACATTAACATGCTTTGGAACTGCTAGGTTGGCAGGAGTTATAGGTAATTAATGCCCTCTTACTAAGATCTGTTATATACTATTACTAGTATAGTGTACACTGCATGCTATACTTTACATTGAGGCTGGTCTCAATATAAAGAGAAAAACGCAGTTTAGTATGCAGAGAACTGAGATGAAGGATGTTGTGCCAACTTTAACATCTCCAAATATGGTTTGTGTACCATGGAACAGGCTGGATCACTACAGAACCCTGGACTTTGGCAGGAGATTGAGCTGTTCTGCCATGTATATTAACCATATAAATAAGAAATTGACAAAGTAGGAAGAGAAGAAACACTGAATGACACAAACCCTTTTGTTAGATTAAAAGGGCTTAGCTTTTATTATGTTTAAATAAGAGGTAGCTAGGAACAGGATATGGACTACACAGCAACAGTTATACAGTATTGTAGGAAGCACACAAAGCATGTATTCTAGAGTTGCAGCACTGGATTGCAAAACACCAGTATAGTCCAGCATGTGCCATGACAATTTGCAACAAACAGTACATTTTATTTGGCTACTCAATATTACCATTCAGTTTGTATTTTTTTTGTACAAACAGCTGAGAAAGTAAACCAAGCAAGAAGCGTCAGTAAAGATATGAGACCAGCTTAGAAGCCCATTCTTTCACAGCTACGTACTGTTCAAGCCACTTAACTACAATCAATCTTCATTTGTTGGTGTACAGAAAGTGTGCAAATGGGTTTAATGACAAAAGATGAAAAGGGGGCTTTATCCAATGAGGAAGTGCCCTGTTTCTCAAAACAGACTTTTTGGGAAGGAGATCACTGATCAGAGCTTCTAAAGTATGTTATTCCCCCTTATACTTGCATCTTCTGCCTTTTTGTGTATAATTTCCCTTTGTCATCCCTTTTTCCTACCATCCTCCAAAATTAGGTAGGAAGGCTCAGGCTGCTAGTGTATTAAATGTCCAGGTTCTTTGAGCCTCTACTGCTACATTTCCAGTAAATCGAGACGACTCACAACAAACCTGAGATATTATCATTGACCTGCCATTTTAAGGTTGCCATAAGCCTGCTAACTGTTAGGGAACATGGGTGCCTATTTGAGTTAATATCCTGTGTGCAGTCCTGCTAGCACAATAAGCCATTGCTGTCAGATTTGCATGGTAATTACACTCTATGTACTTACACTGAACTCACCAAGTGCCTGTGAGGCTTCGGCAGAATGCTGGCTTCCATAACTTCCTGACCTAATTAGTCATGACAATTGTTTGTTTGTTTTATGACAGGTTTTTTTTTAAAAAAAATAGAGCTCCATAGCCCTGAAAAGTTTTGTTTCAAGCACACTAGTTCAGATCTTCAAATAATTTTTAATGAGAAATACCTTTTCAGTATATGCACCATGCAGTATTTGCTTTTAAAGCAGTGGTGCTTAAACTCGGGAAACAGAGGTGCCCCACATCAAGCTGGGGATTAAAGCAATCTTCTTACAACTGAGCTGTATTATGTTGTAAGTGCTTGCTGTTCCTTGAGATGCATTTCTATACAGTCATGCTGGACTTCCTTTCAAAAACCCTTTCGGTTCTCTCAACAGTGCAGTGCCTTTGATGGAGATCTCTGCACAAATGAGGTAAGCTGAAGATGTTTCTAGTCTTAACCAATGTGATCTTTGCTTTTAAAAAAGACATACTGTATATATAAATCCCTGAGTCCAGGAATTCTGCAGTTTCTGTAGTCTGACAAATACCAAATGGAATAGGCTTAACTGCTAACTCCTAAGGTACTGCAAGCTTCTTGTGGTAGTGAAACGGTGTTTTACATAAAAATGAGAATGCTGTAGGTTGTTGATCACTACTGTACTCTTGCAAAAAATAAAGTTTAAAAATGAATTTGTAGGCATCACCTTGGTGAAGTGGTAGGGGAAAGTAACAGGGGAAAGTAACTTTTAAAGTAGATAAAACAGCTGATCTGTCAATATAAATACAAAACTCCAAAGAATGGATACTGATGCATTCTAGTATGAGACAGTTTGTGACAAAATCATCTGACATAGTAGTGACCCCTCTATACCGGAATTGGCAAAAGTAGATTTCTTGGCCCTTGGACCATTATTTGGATGTAGGAATAAAATACCATGGTGGTTAACATTCATTTCTGGTTCTGTGTGTGTTCTGTTTCAATAGTTCCTATATTTTATGGAAAGAAATCCAAATACTCTTCTATAGGGAAAATACTTTGGCTGTATCCAGAGAGTTAAGTAAACAATCCTGTGCATCCAGTGGGACACTTGCCCCCAATTTTTCTTTAATCCTTGGAACAACTGATCCACTGGTCATACTGCAAAGTGTTTTTGAGACTAAAGAGTTTCAAAAAGTTATTTGTGTGGCATAGAATGGGGATACTGTTTGAGAAGCAATTCCACAGGCACCCTGCATATATGAAACTAGTTAAACAATTTCATTGGAACAAATCCTAAAAGTACTATTTGCACCTGAGCCTAACTCACTTATTAGGCTAGCAGTTTCCCAGGAAGTGTATCATTAGATGCAGAAACTGGGGTGGGGGACTGGTTTCCTTCAAACGGTCACCATTGTTGTCTCCCTTCATTCTCCAGTGATTCTAGCATGGAGCTAATGAAGTAGATCCTTAATGATCCCCAATACATATGGAGAATTGGGGTTGGGTGTTGAGGTAGAGATTGTCTCAAGACCACCTAGTGCACCCAGGACTGAGTTACAGTTTGAGCCTGAGTTGTTGGCCTTTCAATACTAGAGTTCCTACATCTGTAGAAGAGATCTCAGCAGCTAAAGTTGGCCATATTGTGTTGGAGTGGTCCAAGAAGTTTCACCTTTCAAAATCCTTCATTGATCTGCTTAAAAAGGGCAAAAGAGCCTTCATACTGGAAAATCTGCCTATCCATTCCTTAGATACTGTAGCAGTCACCATGTCAGTTCTAGAGCAGGGGTGGCATCTATGACAACAACCTACAGTGCAATCCTATGCATGCCGACTCGTACATAAGCCCCCTTGAGCTTCACGCTTAATACACACTTAACCTGAACTTAACTTAATTGCAGCCTTACCCTCTGAGTGACACAATTCATGCCTGCAGGCAGTTGAAAAGTTTAGGACAGTTTCTGTATGCGAAAGAGGAATGCAAACTGGACTTAATGCACCCACATCCTCAGGCATATTTGGCTGGTTAGCTACACCTCAGTGATGACACATTACCATCCAATAGTCAATAGTGTATTTCAGAATTGTTAGATATCGGTGCCTCTAGGTCACAAAAACAAGAAGTCTTTAAGTTCCATGTGATGAATGTCATGTTTGCTGCAGGTGCTGCTTCAGCTGTCCCAATCTGATTATTACCTAGACCTCTCGTCAGCAGTAGCAACTGTGCTCCAGAGCCACCTGTGTCCAGGCCTCAGGGGTTTTCTCTTCTCTATCCCCCCCCCCGAAAGGTTTGCACTAATCAGCAACATAGTTTTGCCATTTGCACCTTCTAACCATTGTCGGGATGATTGGTGAAATGAAATCCTAACCAAGCTCAAATCGTTCAGTAGTAGCCTTAATTGGTGGTATTTTAGACTCTTTGTCAGAGCTCTTCACCCTGCCTGTTTGTGATGTGAAATTCAACATTCTTTCCAGAAAGGTACCATCCGATTTAATGATGCAAATATTCGTGTCTCATTTCTCTAATTTAGCAGGCTTTTGTCTAATGATGCAAATACTCGTGTCTCATTTCTCTAATTTAGCAGGCTTTTGTCTGTGATCATAGTAGCATCAACTGGCAACCATCTAAATACAGTATTGGCTCCCACAACTTTACCCACAAAGGCTGTTACTGTCATGCACATCTAAGCCATCCCATACATCTGTGTAATTTTACACTAAGGCACCTCAAATTATACCTGAAAGCATCATTCTTTGATTGGTGAAACTGATTTGGTGTTGATTTATATACTTGGGAAGGGAAATTTCCACCTCAGATCTGCCTGTTCGTGGGGATGTTTTTCTCATGTATAAGCCAGAACATTAGAGAGAAGGCTAGAAGCATTGGGACTAGTGCACCATGGAAAGTCGTCTGTGATACTAGAAAGGCTAGTGAAAAGTCATCTTTCTAACACAAGCATTGTGACTGGACAAATTTTGGTAAAAATAATTACTCCTCCACAAACACACCTATCAAGGCAAGCATGAGGATTTGTACCTCTTGCTACTGTCAGTGTCCTTTTCAGTGACTTCAGATGGTATGTCAACATGTAAAGTCATTGCCCAATGAACTGACGACCTACAATTGTGTGAAACATATGCTATAAATCTCTGCATAAACATAATGCAGAATTCAGAACAGTTCTGTTCTAGCAAGTGACTGCTGCTTTTATTTGTCTATTATTATAGACAATATGCTATCCAATATACAGTTGAAAACTCTGCTTTTGGGTTTCATTCTTGTGTTAAATTGTTTTAATTCTATTTGACATTGTGCATTGCCTTGGTGGTCTCTCTAATGGAACTAAAAGGCAGAAAATGTTTTAAATAAATCATTTCAATTATTAAAATGTATATACATGGGGCCTTTATCCATGGATTCACTTAGCCGTAGATCCAGCATCTGTGCCCCCACGCCCAATACCTTCATCTGTGTAGCACTGGAACCAATCAAGCACAGGTCCAGAGTCTCTCTAGCACTGAGGCTGCTTGCTATAAGCATTCAGATGCTGTGCTATAAGCAGCACGCTGCTGCTTATAATGTTTTGTTTAAGGAAGACCCACGCTTGCTTGGCGCCAGCGCTACACAGACAAAGGTAATGGGCACAGGAGCATGGGGATAGCGTTCACTCTTTTCCATGGTTTCAATTAACTGTGGAAAGAGCGGGAGCCTATCCCCCGCAGATACGGGGGTTCACCTGTACTGTTTTTCAATAAGGAGTTCACAAAGCGGTTTACAGAGAAATCAAATGAATGTGGGCCAAAGGGCTCACAATCTAAAAAGATGCAGAAGAAACACCAGCAAGCAGCACTATGACAGCCAGTCATGACTAGACTGACCCCATAGAGAAACTGAGGTTGTGTCTGTACACTGAGCTTATGGTAGGATATCTATTCATACATTTTTTTTCTCTATGGTTCTTTGTACCAACAGATGGTTCAAAGAAACAACAACAAACAGGGGTGCCATGCTATCAGGCCTCACCAACACGTCAGCATAGGATAGGGCTCATTGATTCAGGTGTATTCCCAGGGATAAGGAAAGTCTAGCCTTTTAAAATCTAACACCTGTTGTGTCACACAGTGAGTAAGAGAGGTAGTACAGATTAGCATATACGGCTGTATAATGTACAAAAGGAAACTTTGAACCAGAAAGTCCCTGTTTCAAATCTTGTCTTTGCTGTGAATTGACACTCTCTCTAAAAGTGCTGTATAAAAATGCTAAGCTATTACATGCACTACTAGCAAAATATCCATTGTTATGATGGATGGGGGTACGTGGCTGGGCATCTCTATACGAGATGCAGTCTGCACACAGAGTGGTTAGTACTGAGTGTTACTTTGTCTCATGAAACTGAGTAAAGAACATTTAGAACTCTAATAAATAGAGGTGGGAGAAAATTGTTTTATTTTTTTTAACTGTTTTGTTTTTATTTTTTCGCTGTTTAACCAAAATGAAATAACAGAAAGTGGTGGTGTGGTGGTTTTCCCTAATTTTCCCCATTTTTATCAATTGTAACTGCTTTAAAAGTGTACTAGGTAGGTGGTATAGGTTGTACAGTGTCAGCAGATGAAGAATGATGCAAAATTACATGGTTTTATTTTATTTTTCGCATATTAGCAGAAAGCGGTGCTATATGTTTTTTTTTATTTCATCACCATTTTCTCCTGCCCCTTCTAAGTTAACTCCCCCTGCCCCTATCCTGTGTTCAGTTTTGGGCCATATTATAGTGACTAGTGTCACTCTTGGGAACTGGCATGTATATGTATATGCATATGTATATAATAAAATTAAGACTTTGGGAGATATTCAGAAGGAACACTTTATCAGCATCCAAATGTATGCTTAATTTTCTTAAAATGCAGAGATGTCTACTATAGCAGAATCTGTTAAATTAATTTCTGGGTGGTTGTTTTTGTTTGTTTGTCTTGCTTATATCTCAATTAAAAAAAAATAAATCCATGCCCTGCTAAGCTTAGAAATCCTACTTGCTTCATCTAGAGCAGAAGTAGGTCATAGACACAACCTACATAGGTGAGAATACCAAGAAGCTAATTGCTGTTTCTCCAAATGGGATTTGCAATTTAATTAGAGAAGATCTTTGTTCATTCTAATCCATAAATCAGATGTGGCCACAGTCTGTCGATGGAGATGGCAGAGAAACTGATCTTTCCAGTTCAGTTACTATATTACATTTCAGTTTGTTTTGATTGGCAAATTTCAAGCCCAACATTGTTTTTTGTGGGATCCCTGGTATAACACAGAGGGACAGGAATATCTCTTGCCATGGTCCTCTATTCTAAGATGGTCAGAAAAGGTGCTTATGAAAATAAGAAGTTGGATGGTTGAACATAGGCCACCAACCCTATTTTTTTTCCCACTGAACTGCTGTCTTATGGTGAAGAATTATTTATTTATTTATCATATTTTTATACCACCCTTCCTCCAAGGAGATCAGGGTGGTGTACATAGTTCCTTCCCTCCTTTTGTCCTCACAACAACCCTGTGAGGTAGGTTAGGCTGAGAGCTAGTGACTGGCCCAAGGTCACCCAGGAAGTTTCATGGCTGAGCGGGGATTTGAACCTGGATCTTCTAGGTCTAAGTCCATCACCAGAACCACTACACCATTTGTAGTGAATGCTGTATGTATCTTTATATAGAATACATAGTTGGGGGAGCCTGTTATCCAGGGTGCTGTCACTGCAGACTCCAACTGTTGATCCCACATTGCTCACATTCTGGAGCATTCAGATCTTGAGGTACAGTAGATCTTTCTATGGCAGAAGTGAATGATCTGGCATCTGCCCAAATTCGGGGCCAAATGAGAGCTGCTGATATAAAAGCTGACCTGATGAAGAAAAGGTTCTTGTACCTTTAAATGTTATGTAGAAATGGGACTGCAGTCAGCTGCAGATTGTCCTGCAGAGAGAAGTTTTACCTGCTGAAATGACCTCTTCTACATGCCTGTTCCAGCCACTGTCATTTGCACCTGGTCACCCTAAACACACACACACACACACACACACACACACACACACACACACACACACACACACACACACACGCAAGCGCACGCACGCACAAACCCACACAAACACACACACAAATAGAAGGCAGCATAAACAGCAAGAATACAAAAACAGTATCACATATTTTACAAATTTACCTTGGTTGCACAGTGAATATATAAAAATAAAAATAACTTTAGGGGCAAAAAAAAAAAACTCCTTTACAGAAGTAACTAAGAAACTAAGCCCCAAATACAACCCTGAAAAGGTGAGTTTTCAGCTGTTCTCAGAATGATGACGGAGAGGGAGTCATCCTGATCTTCACTGTTAGGAAGTTTCATATGCAAGGCACCATCACAAAGAACACCCTCTCCCTTGTTACTACCAGCTCAATTCAGAGGAGGTCCCCTCCAGACCTCAAGAGACAGACTGTTTCACACAAGGAGAGCTGGTCCTTTAAGTACGCTGATACTAAGCCATTTAGATCTTTAAAGGCCATGACAAGCACCTTGAATTGCACCCAGAAATGGGCTGGCAGCCAATGAAATTGAAGCAGTCGTAGAATGGCATGATCATATCACCTGGCACCATTCAAGAATCAAATGGCAGTATCCTGTACCAATTTTAGTTTCCCTATAATCTTCAAGGGCAGCTCCATATAGAGCACATTACAGTAGTCTAACTCTGATGTCATCAATGCGTAAGTCACCATAGCCAAGTCTGACTAAGATGGGAAAGGACGCAGTTGGTACACCAGCTTAACGCTGGGCAAAGGTGCCGCAATCCACAGTTGTGACCTGAACATCCGGGAGCACCCCCAAACTGTGAACCTGGCCTTCAAGGAGAGTGCAGTCTCATCCAGAACAGAACTGATTAATATTCTATAACCTGGATGACAGGTCTCCTGACTAATAGCACCTCTGTCTTATTTAGCTTTAATTTCTACTTTACTACTGTAAGATATGGAATAGCCATTATATTAGATTGCTTTTAAACACATTGAAACAACACATTTGTGAAGGATAAATCTACCAATGGTGATTAACCATGATAGCTAATAGAACCTTTGTGTAAAGGGACAGTGTATCATTGAATGCCAGGTTCTGGGAACAAGCAGCAGGGGAAGGCCACTGCCACCGTATCCTGCTTCTGAGCATTCAGAGGCATTTGGTGGGCTTCAGAACAGGAAACAGAATGTAAGACTACTAGATGGTCCTGTCAAGCAATTCTTATATTCTCTAAAACCAGCTGCTGCTGGAACCATTCTGATAAAAGCATAGATTGCAATTCCAGGCGACAGTTTAATAGCATGTCAGCATGCAGCCAGTATACAACCAAATATACCGCATTTATAGACTGTATTGGTTCAATTAGACTTTCAGCGCAATCCTGTGTAACCTTGCACCGGTGTAACAGTAGATGCACCGGTGTAAGTGCACTTGTGCCAGTGGAATTGCACTTACACCGGTGCATTTGCTGTTACACCGGTGCAAGGTTACACAGGATGGCACTGCCAGATTCATAGTCACACTTAAAACAAAAATGCACAATCCAACTCAACCTGCAGTTTTGTACCCGTACTACAGGAACATCTGCTGATAAGTTTTTTTTTTTCCCAGGATTCAGCTGGCTTCAAGAAGATAACAGCACCAAGGTTTCTATTCTCCAAGTCTGGGATGCTGCCAGTGCATAAGAAGAATGAGTTTCCTCAGACAGGTCAGACTTCTGCTATGGAAAAACTGGATACTTAGAAAACGGCAGAAGGTAAACTATTAGTGGTGTGCTTTTGCTTAAATTAATATTGACAAATATACTGTAGTTCATTTCCTCAAATCCATTATGTATTTCACACATTTTAAATACATACAGAGATATGCTACATTGTTTAATCCATTCTGATATTTTTATTATTAGAGGATATTTTTGATAGACTAACAGCCAAATCCTATCATCGGGCTGCGCTGCCAGAACTCGCGTTCCAGCAGCACAGCCCAACTTACGGTGTCTCAAAATGTGATGCTCTATAATGCATGACCAGGCCACTGCCAGAAACGGCGAGTGGTGCCAGCTGCACAGCGATGGCCTCCCTGGAGCCCCTGGTGCCAGAAAGTCAGTGGCGGGAGCAGGCTGTGGGTGGGGAGGGAGTGGGAGGAGCAGGGACATTTCTGGGTGGGGAGGAATCAGAGGCGGGAGAGGGTGGGTTCGGTGGCAACAACAAACACCAGATCTTATCCCCTCTTTTTAAAACCTCCCTGCCCCTTTTCTCTCTTTGGACATATGCCACCAAAATAGGTGGCATATGTCCGAGGAGACCCATTGGCAATCAGGCAACCTACCAGGAGGTAAGTGCAAAAAGTTTTCACTTACCTTCTGCAGGCTGCACAATCATTGTCACCCTCCCCCCCCCCCCACCACCACCACCATAGGATGCATTGTGCGTCTTTTTGGCACGGCTGCATAGGCGCTGGTGGTGGGGGATAGGATTCGGCTGCAAAATTTTAGAATTGACATACAATTCACTATACTGTACTGGCCTATTTTGTCATTAAAGCTTCCATGAGAAAGAAGACTTGGCAAACCTACCCCTATCCCTCAAAAGCAGGAAATTGTGGATAGGATTCACTTCCCTTTAAGATCCAGCTATACTTAGCCATGACTCCAAAAGAACACAGACCAAAATAAACAGTGGACTTTTGGTACAGGAAGCAACAGTCCAAAATACAGGCTTCTCTCATTTTACACAGGGGTTACCTTTTTGAAAAGCAAGCATGCATCTCAAAAAATGTAAATTAAGAATAGCTTTACCATACAAATGTATGTAAATGGTACAGGTTAGGGATCATCAATGCTATTCTTGCACTGTTATTTTTGCAATGGAAGAGGGGCCATCTCAGAGTCCGACAGCAAGAAGCTGGCTGGCTAGAAGCTGCCCCCTCCCCAGCCCTCCCTCTCCTCTAACCAGATGGGAGAGTGAAGAAGCCTTTCATGAGGGACCGTGTCAAACGCTTTCTGAAAATCCAGATATATAATATCCACGGGTTCTCCCACATCCACATGCTTGTTGATCTTTTCAAAGAATTCTTGCAAAAGTTGGGTGTGTGTGTAAAAATCACAATTTATTTTTCCCCCTATACTCGCGAAATTTTTAGGGGGGTGCGGCTTTTCCCGCACTTTCTTACGGTGTTGAATGGCCCCAGCAGCGCCCCTCCGGGCGGCAGCTGCTTCCATGGGGGCAAAAACAAATATTTATAAATCCTTGGTTTTTACCGTGTTTCGGCGCAAGGAGGGCGAGGAGGGGGTTATCGGCCGGGCGCAGGGCGACGAAGAAAGCAAACAGTTACAGCCATCAGGCATGCGGGTGACTCAGGTGCGAGTTTTGGCGCAGCGCGCCAGCACGCATCCATGATGAGGGCGAGGACTCGGCGAAGAAAGCAAGCCATGCGGGCGAGGACTCGGCCGGGCACGGGGCGAAGAAAGCAAGCCATGCGGGCAACTCGGGTGACGCAATGAGGAAGAGGAAGTTCAAGTGCCTCTCTAGGAAGCACCTCCCTAGTCACCAGTGAGACTGGGGAGGCGCCTCCTAGAGAGGTACTTGAACAGAACATCCTCTTCCTCGTTACGTCGCCCGAGTCGCCCGCATGGCTGTTTAAATTGCAATGCTTTCTTCGCCCTGCGCCCGGGCGATAACCCCCCCTCAAGGATTTTAAATGTTTGTTTTCGCCCCCACGAGGGCTCATGAAGCAGCTGCCGCCCGGAGGGGTGCTGCTGGGGCCATTCAACAGTTTAAAAAGTGTGAATAATAATAATAATAATAATAATAATCCCGGACCCTTTGGCGCCCCCCAGAAGCTGGCGCCCGGGGCCCCAAGGGCCCCTTCTAAACGACACTGCTGCAGCACCTTTAACAGTACTGAACCCCTACAATGCCATTGGGTTTATATTAGGGCACTCCAATTATTATTCATGAGAAACCCAGTGAGGAGGACACTTCTGAATGGGGCAGTTTGAAACACTGCTCTTTTGTTTTTCATCCTGAGGCATCAGGAGAAAAGATTTATGTCTCCAATTGAACATCTGGGTCCTTCTTTCAATCAAAACCCAAAAACTAAAAACAGGCAAAGGCATTTCCAAGGCTGGGGAGGCCTAGGAAGTCTAGTGTCAACATTCATGCTTTTTTTTTAATGTCTGATTTATGTTGTTCCTGGTGATGGGTGATCATACTTTGAAATGCAGGCCAAGTGTCTAAATTGTTGTTTTGAGCACTGATATCCTGAGGATGACAGCAGCAGACATGCAGATTAGTTCTTATGATGAGTGGCTTACAATGCAATAGTGCATGTATGTTTGTTCAGGAGTACGTCATATTGAATTTACAGCTTGATCTTATTCATATTTGCTTGGAAGTAATGTACATCCCAATAAGTTTTTGTTTGTTTATATATACAAACAATAAGTTTGTTTATATATACTATCAATGTACATGGCATTTTACACAAAGAGCAGACAGGGCCCTACCCTGAGGGCCCTACAGTCTAGAGCAGTGGTTCTCAAACTGTGTGGGTCGCGACCCACCATGAGAACTGGAAGCAGTCACTACTTCCTTAAGGGGGTGGCGATGTGCAGTGACATTGGCAACATCCCACCACCACCAGTAGGAAAAAAGGGTTTTTTACTTACCAGGGGTCGCCATGGCCCCCTCTGCAGGCCTCCCCGTGCTTCAGATCGGCTCCCCTAAGTGATTGAGATGGGTCTTGATCACTTCAGGGAGCCGATCTGAAGCACGGGGAAGCCCGTAGAGGGGACTATGCCCCCTGCACCCTCCAGCGGGCTGGCCCCCCCCCCGGTAAGTTAAAAAACCTTTCCCGCCAGTGGTGCAATCCTGGGAGTACCGCCACCGCTGTTGGCCCGCCACCACAAGGACTTACAACTTCTCCGATTCGTGGGGAGAACTTTGAGAACTGCTGGTCTATATTATTGGCACAGGGGAAACAAGAAAGGAAAGGGAAGAATGTAGAAACAAGTGTAAGCCAGGGAATAAAATGCCATTGTTCCAGTTACACAGACTTATAGCCAGGAGCGGCTTGCCTTGACCAGGGATACTGGCCAGTGCCACCTCGGTTCTGCCTCTGCTGCCATGTGCTGGGGAAAAAAGCCGTTTGGGTGGTAAGCAGATCATCTGCTTGATTACTGTGCTCCGTTGCACAGCTTTCACAAACTCAGAGCTCTTCATTCATGTGGCCCCTGTAAATAAAACCAGAAGACCTGCACTTTCGGCTTTGTGAAAATGGTGTGTGAGGGAGCACAGTAAAGGTGGAAACAGACCAGACATGTCGCCCTATGTTTCGTCCAGCGGCGTCCTCATGCTGCTGAAAAAAAATCAGTGTGCCTTTTCCACGTTGGGAACGAAGAGGAACATCGGAGAGTGACGTTCTGATACATGCGAGGTTGGCCTAGTTGATGTTCGGTCAATGAGAGGCTGTGTTCGGTGTTGCAGGGGCGGGACAGGAGGAACGCATTGGGCCAATCAGGATTGAATGATTTTAAGCCAATTGGAACTGTCTTCTTTTTAGCCCTGTCTGCAATCTACTCTGAACCTCTCTCATTCCCGCTCTCAGCACCGCTCCTCCCCTACCGCAAGCAACCAATCACTGAGGATCATCAAGTAACCAATCATTGGGAACCAGCAAGCCAAAGCTTGCTGTAAGTCAGTGGTTCGTCGCTTCTCGTCCCGGCACGTCAGCTGCACATCCAACGCACCGAGAGGCGATGAAATGCGACGAGTGCGGTCTGTTACAGTTTTGAGGAAGCCGATGAGGAAGCACCCCACTCAAGCGAGTGGGAAGCAGATCAATGTGGCCTGGATTGGCAATGGGCTGGAGGGAGGTGGTGGCAGATTCAGGTTGAAGGGCACTTCAAATCTGCTGCCATGCCATCCCCTCCCCCCTCCATCTGCCACTGAAGCAACTAGCCATATTAGGTTACCTCATGGCTGGGCCAGCTGTGCTTATAGCTTAGTTGTTGTAGAGGCAGAGGGCCAAGACGTTATGCCAAAGGCTTCATGGAAAAGGAGGGGTTTAAGAAAGAATTTGAAGAATGTCACAGCGGATGCATCTTGCAGGCGTTCCAAGAGGCAATTGCAAGCATAAGAAGCAGCAATGGAGAAAGAGCAGCTATATTTGAGGGAGAAGGAAATCTTTGGACAGTTGAGAGTGCTAGAGCTGGAGGAACGAATGTCTTGGGCAGGAGTCTGGTGGGATATGAGCAGAAGGGAGGGGCAAGGCCACGGAAGGCTTATTTGGAGGTAAGGACAAAGTGCTTGTGCTGGCTCCCAGAGTGGACAGGAAGTCAGTGTGGGGATTTAAGGAGGGGCATGACATGGTCAGAGTGATAAGAGAGTTGAATGATATTTGGCAGCAGAGTGCTGGGCAGAGGTGAGCCAACATTAAACCAGCAAGGGGGAGGCTACATTGGTCAAGGTAAGAGATTGTCAGGGTATGAACCAGAGTTTGTGTCAAGGGGGTGGATGGGCAAGGAGTAGTTTTGCAATATTATACATGGAGAGGCAACATGATTTGGTGACAGAGTGGATATAGGGAATGAGTTAAATGGTGCTTCATCATTTTTAAGTTTTCTATAGTGCTCTTGAGCCTTCAAAGTGCTTCACATACAGGTTTCTGGCCACCGTCCCAGCCGGCCACGGCGTTCCAGAAACTGGGACTGTCCCGGTCAAACCAGCCAGCCAGCTGTGCCCTCCATTGAGTGCAACTGGCCCGAGACTGAATACTACTGGCTCACACACTTGCACAAGCCATAGCGGCAGTGGGGGCAGGTCCGGGCTGGCCATGAAGAGGGTGCAGGTGGCTGGCCGGGACCAAGAGGAGGAGGCGGGGGGGGGGGGAAACAAAGGGTGGCAAAACAAAAAAAAATGGTGATTTTCCAGCGACCAGGGTTTTTTGCAGCAGCAACCAGCGGCAGCGGGAAGGAGGACAGTGGCGGCAGCGGGAAGGAGAAAAGGCAAGCGGCAGCGGGAAATAATTTTTTTAAATGGCTGCCGGCAACTCTGCGGCCGGCAAAAAATAAATAAGAGTCTCCTGGCATTGTGTCCAACTCTTCCTGTGTGACTTGAATTTATTCAAAATGAATGAAGAAGGAACTCTTGCCCTTTCACTTAATAAATATCCCATCTCCTGGTAAGGTTTAAATGTATAGCATGATGTCAGTCATGCTCACTGTTTCTCCATCTTCTGCAAGGAAAACCATTAAGTAGAAATGGGTGGGAAAATAACAAGCATGATACCATCATATCCTGAATGTCTTTAACTACCGGTAAACATTATTGAGTGATGCAGGGAGGTAGTGTGAGGTGATGGCAGCAACACATTTAGGGTAATGTGCAGTTGGGGCCTGAGTCACTGATGATGATAATCCCACAGTGAGTGCTGAAAGCTGAGGTACACATCCCTTTTCTTCACTGTATTATTAACAGAAGAACTGAGGCAGGTCTACGTTTTCCAAGTGCTTTATGGCAGTGAACTCACAAACACAAGGCTGTTCCCCTCTGATTACGTCCTACAACTCTACTTCAGGACAGGAGGTTAATTATTTCTCTCATAATGTTCACTATGCCATATTCAACTGTTCTGAGATGACAATTGAACACCTTGTCCTAGATTTGCTGCTGAGGCAGGGAGCGCACAGAATCATGGCTCTCTCAAAAATGTCCCTGTATGGCACATATGGTTTCATATACAGTACCAGTTAGTCACATTCGTGCTTTACATTTGTCCTGGTTTTAGTGTAATTAATTTGTCTTTTTTGAAGCACTCTTGCATAATGGGATTACAAGCTCATGCTTAGAAGAATGCAGTCTATTATATTAGGTGGAAGTCAAAATGATTTCAGGTTGTATGTACAATTAATGCATCTAATTGTTTCTTTTTTCAGCTTCGTCTTCTGGTTGAGCTCCTATGGCCTTTGTCCTTATTTCTGGTGCTTGTTTGGCTGCGGAGGGCTAACCCACTCTATCGCCAGCATGAATGTAAGAGTATCATCTCTGATTGAAACAATTTAAGACTACAACCCTCCAAGCTTAGGTTTTAAGTAAACAAACAAAAAACTCTGAGGTTTTGTGGCATGTTGACAGTTTAAGAGCGCAATCCAATGGGAATGTACAAACGGCGGAGCAAGCGCTCCGCCATTCCAAGTCATCGTGAACGTGCCGTAAAGCACGTTCGCGATGCCTCGGGTGTAAGGGAGGCCGGCGCAAGGCTGGCCGCCCACCACCGGGACGAACCCACAGCCTCCGGAGGAAGGTAAGGCTCCCGGCAGCAGGCACGGGGGTGGTCTAGGCAAGCCGAGCCGGCCCGGGAGGGGGCAGGGATGGCGTCCGCCATTTCCCCATCCCAGCCAGGCTGGCTCGGCCGTTACACAGTCTCCTCTTACTTCCGCCAGCAATTTAGCTGGCAGAAATCCAAGGAGGCCCATCAGGCCGGCCCTGGTTTACACCCAGGGAAGGGGATGAACGTCCCCTTCCCCGAGTAGACTTCCGGGCCACAGCAGTGCAACCCAGAGCGGGGATAGGATCCAGCGGGCGGCCTTGGGCCGCCAGCCAAATCCTTACGGTGGAGTGCGCAGTAAGTCTTGTTAGTTTCACTGATTTGAAAGACAGCAGACATACCAGTGTTTTTCTGAAGTCCAAACATCAAGTTACAGAAATGCAGTAATACATAGCTGAAAAGTATGTGATATGTCATTTACGGTTGTCAGACTGAATGCATCTCCAAGCTGAGATTCCTAAGCAAGTGTCTGGTGATGTCACAAGACTGACAATCTTTGAACAACAGAGAGGGGATGAGAGAAATCTATGTATCAGGGCCCAGAAATGGCCTAAGCCAGGTTAACCTTTGCTAACCAACTTATGAGAAAAAATAAAGTTGAAGAAATAGGGGCATTTTTGGCAAATTGGCAACCCTAAATCATCCTGATTGCTAATTATTGTTTTGCTGTCTCCACTGCTTCATTCCTTGCTGCTTGCAGGGGATGTGGAAATATTGATGTTCTGATGTCGCATCACATGTTTTTTCTACTCCTGTTATGGGGAGACATGGATTGATGGTAGGAGACTATGCATCTCCTTATAACTGGTAGTTTGGGTCGCAACTGCAAATATTTATTAGAAAGTTTGATCCTGTCTAGGATGGATGACATAGGTCATGTTATTGTGTTCTTTGGGGATGAGAGTGGAGTACATATTTTGCTGGAGTTTCCATAGCACTAGGCTTAGTGATTAATATGAATGAAGTTCTTGTTATTACTCTATACATGTCCATTACTGCTCATTTTCACTACTGCTGTGCTTCTGCCATTGTCAACATCTTTCCTCCTTAAGGATGAGAGTTAGTTTCCATATTCTACTTGGTATAAATGCTCTTCCTAATTAAATCCCTAACAATAGTGTCGTGATCATGGGGCCACATCAGATAATGTTTCCCAATCCAGTTTATCATGTGAAAGGGTGTGAGATTTACATAACCTCCCAAATTAGTAGTTTTATACCTTATGTTTAAAGTTCCTAAATCAACAGCATCCATAATCAGTAAAATATCCAAATTAGGAGAATATAAATGTTTGCAAATGCAAACATTATAAATGCAAAACATTATAAATCCTAATTATAAATGCAAATTAGAAGAACGTGCTTGGGAATAGTTTCTCCCCTCCCAAAATACATTTCAGCTCTGAGAATCAGTATTCTCCCACTGAAATTAAAGGTGCACTCACTACTGGTGCTGCTGAGGTCTGCGTTAGAATATGTAGGAAAAGCACATGGTAGAATCCTTCCTGATCAGTGCCACTTCAGAGTGCAGATGTGGAATCATTTGTTGACTGATCCCCATGCAAAATAAGCACATGAATATCTCTGTTTATTAAAAGCTAGTACCGTGTGTTAGAACGAAACCTACAGTATGTTAAACATCTTTTCCCGTCATGCTAATTTCACATGCAGGGAGGACTCCCCCCCCCCTTCACAACTGTGTAAATTGGTCTTAATTTAGAAACCTGGCCTATAGAGCTGGTGGGGATCTCAATGCTAAGCTGTTCCTATAATAGAGCTCTTTAGAGAAGTGATATGTCTGCATCGAAGCTTTGAGCCACCAATGCTAACAGTTCATTTTCTGCTTTTTGTTTCTGGTATGAAGGTCACTTTCCAAATAAGGCAATGCCCTCAGCAGGAACTCTGCCATGGTTACAGGGCATTTTCTGTAACATGGACAATCCTTGTTTCAGCACTCCTACCCGTGGAGAGTCTCCTGGCATTGTGTCCAACTACAATAATTCCATGTAAGTAAAAATAGAGCCTCTTTCATCTTTGGGAGGAAAAAAAAGGGCATCTATACTATAGGTTCCCCTGAGATTGGAAGTGCCATTTCTGATATATGATAGCATAAAGAAAGCCTCAGAAGAACCCTACCCATAGGCCAGTGATGTGGTTGGTAAAACTGGTAATTAGAGGCAAGGTAGAACATGTGTGGTACGTAAATGTATCTAAAGGTATTCGTAATTTTTCTAAATAATTTTTTGCCATCCATCTGCCCTCCTTCCAGGGATGTGGATCAAGTCTCTGACCAAGTCTCGAGTCAAGTCCCAAGTCTTTGCCCCCAAGTCCTGAGTCTTTGGTTGCGAGTTGCGAATCCCTATCTATTTAATGGGGAAAATGGGTTTAAACATGAATATAATTCGACTTGTTGTAAAAGGTTCCAAATCTTTCGAGTCTTTTACAATCGCCGAGTTGAGTCATTGACGCAACTTGAGCCCAACTCGAGTCCGATTCAATAGACTCAAGTTTACATCACTGCCTCCCTCCTCATTCTTATGCCAACTCCCCACTATCCTTTTTCTCTAGTACTGACACCATGTGCTCATTCATTTATTCCTCAGATAAAATTTCTTCGACCCAAACCATTGTATTCCTGTTTTTCCTCAGGTGTTCTCCTTGTTTTTGCTCCTTTTTTAGTGAATTTTGGAGCTTCCATTGCAACTGGGCTCAGGTGAACACACCTGAAAGGAATGTGCTGTAGTTACAATGGGAAGCTCCAAAAATTACTTTAAAAAGCCCAAGCAGTTTAAATGATGTTTTCCTCATTTCCGGTTTGGAAGTATGATTGGTGACTGTGTGTCCTCTCACCATTACCTACCTGCCCTTCCATTATTACCTGTTCTACAATTAAACATTTAAGCTACATTTCTGTTCCCAATACCAACTTTTGAGATACCAAAAAAACATCTTATAATAGAAGTGGGGTATCTGAAATAATGTATTTTCAGTGTGGCCCCTTTGGGATTAAGTTCTCCTCACACCCACAGCTTTTCCCCTGCAGTCCTTCTACAGCAGGGAATTTTCTCCCACCTTGAGCTTACTTCCAGTAGCAGAGTCTGGATGGGAGAAAAACAGTTGGGGGAACAGACTCGCATGTCCCCTTGGTTGTTTAAATGACATCTTCCAACTTCAACGTCATATACAAATAAGGCAGACTAAGTGTAATGTCTGCTCCTGTGTGGTTTGGGTCCAACACAATTGAGAGAGTTCAGGACTACCCTGTCAGAATGTTGTTGTTAAGAATGTTTATATACTACTTTTTAACATAAAATAAAAGCAAGAATGTTCTTACCATACCATGTAAGGTGGGGAGGGGAGGGGAGCTTGTGATTTGTAAGCTGAATACAACCCGCAAAGTTCTCTATTGCAGCCTAAAGGATCTTGTTAGAATCCTAAGAATCTCAGTAGCATTTCATGTTACTTCTTGCCCTTTTGTGGTTGGAAAGATACTTAGTGCCAAAAAATCTCCAACTTGGCTTGCACTGCCAAATATTTATACAGCTGGTATAAGCACTACCTTGCATTTTAGCAGGATATGACTCCTGCTAAATGGTTACCTTGAAGCCAATTTTATTGAAATCGGTGGGGTTATCTTACAGCTAACTCCCAGTTAGATATGACAAGGATTGGGCTGCAAGGAATGGAAGGGAGAACAGTCTGACTTGGTGCATGTGCAACATTTCTTGATCCTAACCATGGTGATCTGCCATGCTCTCCTGATCTCTTCGCCATAGTAAGGAGCAGGCTTGTGTGCCCTTTACCTGCTTCTTCCTGCCTCCCACACTTAGGGCCCAATCCTATCCAACTTTCTAGCACTGATGCAGCTGTGCCAATGGGGCATGCACGGCATCCTATGGTGGGGGGGCAGCGATGGAGGCCTCCTCAAGGGAAGAGAACATTTGTTCCTTTACCTCGGTACTGCATTGCGGCTGCATCAGTGCTGGAATGTTGGATAGGATTGGGCCCTTATGGTGCAATCCTATGCACACTTTCCTGGGAGTAAGCCCCATTGAACACAATGGTACTTACTTCTGAGTAGATATGCATAGGATTGTGCTGTTAAGCCCCTTCCACTTTTAATCATAATGTAGCATTGCACCTGCAGTAAGACTGATGATGCTAACCATTGTTATTTCATATCCAGGAATTGAAAACCAGCTTCAAGTCCTAATTTCAAATTTCATGTTAAAGCGAACTTTGGTTAGCCAAGAAGGAACAATTTGTGGTTGTTCTTCTTATAAATGTTTAATGGTTGTAAACATTTGAAATATTCAGTCACATTTCTTAAGGTCTTTTGTTTCCGTACACAGTCCCAGAATCTGAACAGTGTACCCTTGCTATACCACATAAAGCGTTAAAGAAATCCACTCTAGCCTCATAGTGACACGTAATTTATTTTTTCATAGCCTTGTTTTCTGAGCATATGTGTGTAGACATAGCAGGCATTCAGCCCTGCCCTCAGGATAGAGGGCAACAGTTAAGTGTGAAAGACCCACACAATGTAGCCCATTTGATTGTTTTAGCAATATACTGTGTATGCTTGTTCCCAGCAATCTGAGATTGCACCATAGGGACCTCATTTGAAAAATATACCAATAAATGCTAAGGACTATTTTCTACCCTTTAGTTTAGCAAGGGTGTACAAGGATGCCCAAGAACTCTTGCTGGATGTTCCTGTAACTGAACTGGGCAGACTCTGGGAAGAACTGCGCACCCTGACCCAGTTTATGGAAACCATGAGAACTGATCCTCAAAGGATTTCAGGTAATATTCAGAAGATAAGCAGTGCCAGTACATTACTGAACCTGCTGCATGTGAAGAGTCCTCTCCTGTGCAATAGCCAGATACTTTGACTCCCAAGCCTTGCTAGTCTGCCAGCCTCCCACCCTGCTCCCTTTCCACTTGTCAGCTTCCCTATCTACTGTCTGCTGCTGCCCATCCTCATTCCAGCCCCTCACCCCAAAATGTCTTGGCTGAGATCTTGGTTCGCCCTTTTCTGTTTGACTCTCTACCATCTCTACCACCCAACTTTGGTCCTGAACCTGCTAGAACTCATGCTTCAGCTCCCCATCTGTTTAGCTGCCTACACGCCCAATGCCTAGCACATGGCATGATCCAAGACATAAACTCAGGTCCAGACTGCAGCTGAATCCATAGCACTGTGCAGATTACGTGAGGTGATGCCTGTGCAACTTGCGACCCTTCAAACCAGCAACTTGTGACCCTTCAAACCAGCATTGCTGCAAATGCTTTTTTTGGGGATAGGATGCCCATATCCCAAAAGGGACAGGGTCCCTATGCCTTGGCTTTAACCATTGTAAGAAGAGGGAATTTGGGCAGGTGTAGCTTGTTGCA
Source organism: Plestiodon gilberti rubricaudatus (assembly GCA_026170595.1). NCBI lineage: Eukaryota > Metazoa > Chordata > Lepidosauria > Squamata > Scincidae > Plestiodon > Plestiodon gilberti. Next base: position 127,159,247 of record JANXHW010000004.1, on the reverse strand, counting down.
CCCTTCCATGATGAGCTACACCTGCCCAAATTCCAATGGTTAAAGGTATAGGCACCCTGTCCCTTTTTGGACACGGGCACCCTAGGTTTAGAGTATTTGTCCTATGATGGCTCCTTGACCCATGCAAGCCATCATTTGATAACTGCAGCTATTAAATAATGAAAAGGAGTGTGTGAACTTATCTATACCAGTTATTTCAGGTCTCCGATTGGAGTTTGTGACCACTTCTTTCTTGCCAGGTGAGAGAGCAAACGCAATGTTCTGAACTGAGAGAAATTTGAAAGATTTGCAAGGAGACAAGGAAAACTTCGAGATAATTAGGCCACAGCACGTGCTCCAATTTGATTAGGGAGGAGGAGTTGTACTCTGTAGTTTATTTAGCATGATGACTAGTCCAACCCTGGATATCTGCCTTTGGTATATGAACTGAAGAAAAATTCCCAAACCACTTGTCCTTGGGTAAAGTTACTGAAAAAAGTAACTTTTTTCACACACAGCACTCAAGAGCTTTGAAGCACTCTGTGCCAGGGGTCACACTCCAGGCCTCTGGAATTCTCCTCTCCATCCTTTGAAATCTCAGGTCTGCATTTAAGGAACACGCCAACACTATTCAGCATTCAGAAAAATAAACAAGTGTTGTCCAATTGCCAAGTCTGTTGTGTAACATGCAGTACAACAGTTGTTTCATAGTCAGGTACTTTTCTCCCCGCAAGACTTAAATGCTGTTTTCATTTTTAATGAGTTCATGTTTTTGAGGCCAAGTTTTCTCAAACTTCTTGAGTCTGGCCCTTCCTTCTAAACTTATTTTACTTTCTGCTCCCCCCCTCAACCCAGTGCTAACAAACTGTTTTACAACAGAGAAACCTTGTATGCACTGTGTGCATACAGCCTATTGGCTCTGTTTAAAGACCTTCTTGTGATTGGGCCATAATCCAACATTGGTGTTAGAAAGAGGTTCTTTCTAAACACCAATGTTGGAAGAGGAATACAACAAGATATTTATTTTATTTTTATTTTTCACATTTTTATACCACCCTTCCTCCAAGGAGCTCAGAGTGGTGTACATATTTCCTCCCCTCCTTTTTGTCCTCACAACAACCCTGTGAGGTAGGTGGGGCTGAGAGATAGTGACTGGCCCAAGGTCACCCAGGAAGCTTCGTGGCTGAGCGGGGATTTGAACCTGGATCTTCCAGGTCTAAGTCCGACTCCCAAACCACTACACCATCCTGGCTCTTTGTATCATATCTGACCCCTCCTGAAACCACACAAAGGGAAACATGATTAGAACAAAGCAACAGCTCTTCCCAAATCAAGCTGAGATGATAGGCAACGGGTCAGTCATCAGAGACCCACAAATCCAAGACTAATGGAGAATTTTCTGCAAGACAGTATTCAACTAGCCCATGTTTTGGCTGGTGAGGAGAAGAAGGTTCCACCTGCCTCGGGTTCCCATCTCTCCCTAAAAATGTGGGTGCTGCTTTTCCATGGGTTTTATACCCCCCATGGAAAAGCACCCCAAGTTTCCCTTGGATACCTCTGTTCAGATAATAAAGTCGCAGCGCAATCCTAACCAACTTTCCAGGGCCGATGCAGCCGCAATGCAGCCCCGAGGTAAGGGAGCAAATGTTCCCTCACATTGAGGAGGCCTCTGTGATCGCCCCCGCACTGCAAAATGCAGTATGCGTCCTGTTGGCACAGCTGCATCAACGCTGGAAAGTTGGTTAGGATTGCACTGTCAATGTAATAGTGGAAAATACAGGCATAGCCGGAAAAATTCATTCTTCTCTGGCATTTCCTTTTATTCTATATTCACTGCCATTCTTCAATTATATTTACTTAAATACTGGTGTAGCATACTTATTTTATAATTTGTATGGTGCTTTTTTTATTAGTGATCAAAGCCCTTGGCATATATTGTCTTGCAGTCCTCAAAACAATCCTGTGAGGCTGGTGGATACTAATATCCTCATTTTACAGAAGAGCTGGATTGAGAAATGAGGGTCAGAGAATAGTGGCTTGCTTAAAGCCAAGTGAATTTATTGTTCAGGGGTTATTTATTGTTTATTGATCAGGGGTTCAATTATTAATTATCAGGGGTATAAATAATTAATTATTTATTGATCAGGGGTTCTCTTGGCACTTTGCACGGCCACTGGTGGTACATGACAGGTTGGCCCTTATCTGCTTTTCCAATCAGAGGCTAAGAAGCCCCCCTGCATGGCCCCCTGCCATTACCTTTGTTTTGTTTATAGCCTGTGTCTTGCCTTAACAAAAGGTCTGCTTCTGTGTTTTAACTAGCACAGAAGCAATCAAGCCCACTGAATGGTAGAGAGCCTTGGCTGAATTAACAGGAAGCAGGAACTGGAACATTTCTGAAAGTGTAGCTGCAAGAGGTTGACTTTTTGGCCAATGGTACAGAGAACTCATACTTAGAAAGATTGATCTTTCCTCAAAACTGATAGGAGTGCATGCTTAGTCTTCAGATGCTTAGACTCAACCATCTCATTAATAATATGCACGTAGCCCTAACTTACTTGGACTGCAATCCTATGAGCACTTTCCTGGAAGTAAGGGCGCAATCCACCAGAGCATTGGAACGGCGGAGCAAGTGCTCCGCCATTCCAAGACATCGCGGACATGCCATTAAGCACATTCGCGACACCTCAGGAGTAAGGGAGGCCAGTGCAAGGCTGGCCTCTCTCACTCCGTTGCCAGACCAGGCAAGCGGTCGCCGGAGGAAGGTAAGCACTCCCCCAGCGGCCGCGTGGGCAGTCCAGAGGGAGGGGGGCCATTGGTCTAGCTGGCCTGGGAGGGGGAGGGGGATGGCGCCTGCCATATCCCTGTCCCTGCCGGGCGGCTAGGCCGTTACACGGCCTCCTCCGACTTCCACCAGCTATTTAGCTGGTGGAAATTCGAGGAGGCCTATATAAATGTCCCCTTCCCCGAGTAGACCTCCGGCCCGCCAGTGCAACAGCAGCCTGGGCTCAGGATGCGGTGAGGAGCACTGGGCCGCCAGCCGAATCCTTAGTCAGGATTGCCCCATAAGCCCCATTGAATGCAATGGAGCTTACCTCTGAGTAGATGTGCATAGGATTGTGCTGTTAGTCATTAAGCATAAGCACGCGCGTACACACACACACACACACACACACACACACACACACACACACACACACCAGTATTCACAGTGTGAAGCAGCCTTTACAAATCTATTTATTTATTTTATTTATTGGCACAGGGTGGTACTTCAGAAAATTTGACTGTGACAGGTGATACACCTGGTGACAAAGGTTGGGAACCCCTGTTCTAGGTCACCACCATCACATATTGCTCAAACTTCACCATGCTGTACAAGCTCTTGATTGCTGCCTTGTTGATTTTGTTTTCACCCAGGAAGAGGCATACGAATCCAGGATATCTTAAAAGATGGGGAAAACCTAACAAAATTTCTACTTGAAGATGCACGCCTTCCAGATATGGTGGTTTACCATCTAATTAATGCACAAGTGCGACCTGAACAGGTAGGTTGATGATATATTGCAGCTGTGTGTGTGTGTGTGTGTGTGTGTGTGTGTGTGTGTGTAAAAAGAAAAGGAAGAGAGGGACGGAGAAGAAGAAGAAATGTGGAGGGGGGAATGTGTTGAGCTAGAACATTGGAGAATGGGAGGAGCAGAGGCTGGCACTGCTTACTGTCATCAGGTAATTGGGGCAGAATTTTGCATGCCACCTCAGGCATCAGAAAGTCTTGGAAGGGGACATTTGTCCCCTTCCCCCAGTGTAGCACAGGGAGGCCCCAATGGCGGGTCTCCTCGGATTTCCGCCTGCTCTTGAGCTGTAATGAGGAGGCCGTGTAATGGCCGTGCCGACCCGGGAACAGGACGGGGATGCGGCGGCTACCATCCCCGCCCCCTCCCGGGCCGACTTGGCCAACCGCCACCCTCCCTCACCGCCCAGCCCGCCCCTGCTCCTGCCGGTGGGAGCCTTACCTTCCTCCAGAGGCGGCTGGGTCAATCCGGTGGCAGAGGAAGGGCGCCAGCGGCCCTTACTCTAAAGTAGTTGCAAACTTGCTTTACGGCATATTTGCAACACTTTCAAACAACGGAGGGCACGCTCCACCGTTCAAAACTAACAGTGGATTGTGCTGTTACTCACACAATCAGAAACTTATTTTTTTACATCTAACAGAATTCAACATTGTTCCCCCAAAAGGTCACAATTGTGTAAAAGCAGCAACAAGAATAAAATTCATTTCATTTGCCCCACCAGCTACAGAATCGCAATAAATGCTGGATAAAGGGATCTTGAACCTAGTTGGTCAACACACAACAAATAGAATTTCCTTTCAGTTGGGATATCTGCACCTTCTACTCATAAAGCTTACCTATTCGGCTGCTCAAGCACTCCAAATACAGCAGCCATTTTACACTCTGTGTAATCTTAATCCTGTATGAAGAGGTGTGGCAGCAGCCATTTTGAGTTTCATTTCCAAAAGCTTTCTGTTCTAACACCATCTGAAACTCTCACAAGAGTTAATTTTAAAAGAGATTTTTTTCTCACTTCTGCCAAGTTGTGATTTTGCCTTCAACATGTATCCTGCATTTCCTGAATTTCCTGTACATGAGTCTCAGTGTACACTGGGACCAGGTGGGAACACTGACTTGAACGGTTGGAGAATTTATCTCTTGCAATGAAGGATGATTGCACAATCAAATGATGTCACTGCATTTTGTAGGCAGTGAAGTACACCAAATTTTCAAAGCTTTACTGACACAGGAGGCTGCGATGATTATGACAAAGTTAATGCTAGCACTTACCAAGCACTTCATACCATACAGAAATGTAGGCTTTGAACAATATACTTTCAGCAAGTGCACCAAAAGGAAGGAGAAAGTACAGATGAATATCATACATGCTTACATCACCTAAGGTGATCATGTGAATTTGCAAACATGGATTATGAGATTAGGGCACAAATCATACAAGGATGTCCCTCAGCCAGACAAAAGGGGCAAATCTTACGAGAATCTCAAATGATCCTCATCAAAAACCTGGACTCTGCTCAAGCAAATGAAATATCTGACAGGCGTGCCCAACTAATGAAGCCCCCCCCCCCCAATAAAAACAGAAACTGCCTGTGCAGTTTCATGATGCTTCCAGAAGCATTCCTACAGAAACCAACCAATACGGCTTCAGGTGACGCATGCTGAACAAATATCCATGAAGAGAGCACTGGTCACCTGCTACAACTGTGGATGCTCCTGTCCCACAAAGACACTTGCCCTGCCTGAGGCACCATTTGCCAGAACTGTGGAAAATGAAACCATTATGCAAGAATCAGCAGATCACTGCCACTGGCACCAACTACAGGTGCGCCCCCATATCCGCTGGGGATATGTTCCAGGCCCCTCCGTGGATACTTGAAACCATGGATAAGAGCGAACACCCCCTCCATGGTTTCCTGAGAGCCCCCCCACCCTGCCTCCCCTGCAGGCAGGCATGCTTCCCCCCCCCCCGCTCTTATTTTTCTTTCAGCAAGCTTTGTTTCTTTCTTAAAACAAACAGAGAAGCAGCCTCCATTGCAGGCAAGCAGAACGAGACTAAGTCCTAGAGAGGCTCTGCAAGGTTTCTGTTAACCTTGCAGAGCCTCTCTAGTACTTAGTCTCATTCTACTTGCCTGTAATAAGCAGCCAGAGGCTTCTTCTCCTGCTTCTTTAAGGAAGAAACGAAGCTTACTGGGGAAAAGTAAAAGTCTGGGGGGGTCCCCATGATCCGTGGATAACTGAAACCGTGGATAGCGAATCAGTGAATATGGGGGCCCACCAGTACTCATCACCGAGTCCAAAACCAAGCAAATGCTTGGGTGCTGACAGTACCTCTAGAGGAAGACAGTTCAGGTGTTTATACAGGTGGGGAGGGGGCATTTCAGGGTAGGGGGAGGACGGCAGATCAAGCCCGGGAGGGGGTGGGCTTGGCAGAGGAGGCATCCGCCGAATCCAATCCTCCTTCCCGACACGGAGCTGCTCGAATTTACTCCGGCCATTTAGCTGGTGAACATCCAAGTAGCCCCATAGAGGCTGCTGGGGCTCGACGTGGGGTAACGGGACAAATGTCCCCTTACCTCGAGGAGACTTCCAGCCCTGCACTGGATACAGTGGAGCCTGGCCTGGTGCTGCATCCCAGTGTGGGTTGTTGGTTAGGATTGCGCCACTAGTTTTGTTCACAGTTGTAGAATTGTGTTTATATTTATAATTATGATTTCACATTTGAGGGAAACCGAGGGATGTTGAGCTTGTGATTGATCCATTCCTTGGATGAGGCCAGTATTTGGACCTGGGTTGGTCACAGACTAACAATCCATTCCATGACTTATATTGGGCCAGAGGGGCAGGGAGGATTCTAAAAAGGAGTGGACAGCAATCTGTGTATGGCCATCCACAGAGAAAGAACCTCAGCAATAAACTCTGCATTTTGTTGAGACCAGTCTATGTACAGTACATAGTTTAATTTTCAAGTGATTCTGGCACTATGCTACATTCAGAAGAAGGGTACAGGGAAGAAGAGCAAAAGTCTGGAAAGGAAGACAGCAGTCTAGCACCTATCTTGGGTGCTGGCTGGCATAGCGGTTCTTAGTAGCAGAAGGAACGGGGGTGCTTGATGCAGCACCAGTGTGTAACTGAGAAATCCATGAGCTGTGGCAGAAACAATGACACTAACAGCACAGCACTCAGATGGACAGCAACAGAACAAACACCTTGCAAAAAGAGAGACTGGGGTGAAACTGCCTTAACTCTGAGTTGATCAGTGCAAGTGCAATGCAGCCATAGTTAATCAAGCTAGCATCAAACAATGGTCTCACATCCTGGTATGTGGCCAATACTTAACAATGGGTTATGTATTCAAACCTAACACTTAACCATGATTAATCATGATGTTTGCATAATCCTGAAGTAGTATTAGAAGTTTTCTTTGCAGAGTTCTGCTGAGCCTAATGGATCTGCCCAGAAAGAAACCCATACATGACTAGATCTGGCTTGGATTTCCTTTGCAGCTTGCTTTGTGTAATTGTGTATCAACAGAAATGTGAATGGCACCAAAATGCTGTGTAGGAGGAATGTTTAAATTCACCACTCTTGATGTCAGCAGGCAGAGGTGGAAGGACATTGTCAGGGCATTGTCTCCGGTTAACAGCTGGGAATGTTGAAAGACAGATGTTCTGTTTTGCATTCTTACCAAATAGTAGAGCTTTCTTTAAAGCCTGTGGTGGAAATTGTAATCCAGGTTATTCTCAAAGCATCTTCCTCTCAGAGATGTGACTCAGTCCAGGCTGTCATTGTCCCCTCTGTTCTTGTGTCTGCGTTACTGTGAGAGGAATGTTGTGATTATGAATAAGGTCTGCTGAATCAGATCTCTGGAACTAAAGCCTTTCTGACTGTGTGAGTGTCGAGAGAAGAACTTGGGCTGAATGGCACAATTCCTCATGTGTTTTTTTTTTTCTTTTGCTGTGTAATACTCAAATGTGGGAAATGTGTGTGGTTGCTTGTGGCCAGCAGGAGATGGAATTAATGAGCTTGCTTTTCATTCTTTTGAGAGGGTTTTTTTTTTGTTTTTTGTGGGGGTTTTTTTGGTTTTCTTGCAAATTGTAGGTGGTTTGTGTGATCATTGCTGGATTGTTCAGCTGATTGGGTTCTAACCAGAGCTGTAGGAAGCATCCTGGCAGTTCTTTGAATTGCACAGAAAAGAAAGCATTTTCCAGATTGAAAGAAAGCATTTTCCAGAAATGCTTTAAGTTATTTACAACTTAAAAGCAAGCAATTTTTTTTATCAGCAAACATTGTTCCAGTCAAGCACAATTATCTGAATTGTTCTGGATCTTATTTCTCTTTTTAGCAAATAAGAGTCCTGTTAGGTAGCCCACCTTACCAAAAGTGTCTAGCCCACTGCTGTGATTGTGGGTTCCCACTGGATCTTATTCTTTCACCCACTTTTAACACCTACGGTTGAGCTGACCATGGGTCCAACACCAAGACCGTTTCAACAGCCTTCTCTAAAGAAACCACGGCTGAATCCTATTTATTTTGTGTTGGCCATGTATGTTTGTAAGGGTGCCTAATTAAATTTGGTTGTTTCTTTAGTAAAAAAATAATAATAATCCTGAACTGGTTTAGGCAACAAAGAATCTTGGTCATCATTTGTTCATTTTCTATACACCCTATACAGAGTTTAGATTATTTTGCATCCCACTTTTTCTTGCCAAAGTGGCCATCTGGTGCTGACCGAAGGCTGTAGTCCCTGCCAGTCCGGATGTGGATTGGTTGCAGTGGCAGTGCCTAGGTTGCTTGAGCTTTTAGGACAAAGCCCTGCATTGGGTCCCCATGGCATCCCTTGCCCTCTGCCTGGACACACATTCCAGTGGTTCAGGGATCAGCTCAGCGTGGTGGGTCCTCGACCAGTTAGCCAATCCCCATGCACTCCTCAACAGCTTCCTCGAGCTGGTCAATTGACACAATCAGCCAATCGGTAAACCTGTTTCTGGACTGTGAACCACTCTCATGTTTGAATATTCTCACATGGACCCTTTGTTGTTGTTCAGTCGCTAAGTCGTGTCCGACCCTTCGTGATCCCATGAACCATATCCCGCCAGGCCTTCCTATCCTCCACTATCTTCCTGAGTTCGCTCATTTTCATGTTCGTTGCATCGGTGATGCTGTCTAACCATCTCATCCTTGGCCTTCCCCTTCTCCTTTTGCCTTCAGTCTTTCCCAGCATCATGGATCCCCTTCATGGATCATTGCCTTGTCGTGGCGAAGGGGCTTGCGTAACTCAATGAAGCCATGAGCTATGCCGTGCAGGGACACCCAAGACGGACAGGTCGTAGCAGAGAGTTCTGACTAAAAGTGATCCACTGGAGAAGGAAATGGCAACCCACTCCAGTAACCTTGCCAAGAAAATCCCATGAACACATGGACCCTCCCCCCCCCCAAAAAATAGCAGAGACACAACTCAGCTGACGTCTAGTTTTCAATGTGGAGTATATTGTAAGAGAGAGCATGTAAGCAATCATTCATTTTCTCCACCTTCATCTGAGGTGGAAAATAGGAACAGTTTCACAGTATACTGTATTTCTTCAATTCTAAGACGCATGTTTTTTCCCCAATTAAGCATTTCAAAAAATGGGGTGCGTCTTATTTATTTATTTATTTATAGAATTTTTACCCCGCCTTTCTCCCACCAGGGCAACCAAGGCGGCTTACAACAAAAACATTAAAATACATGAATACATTTAAAATCAAGAATTAAAATAATTAAAAGCAATTAAAACAATTAAAACAAACAGCCCCAGTGGGTCATCCACATTTACATTTGTTAAAAGCAATTTGTTAAAAAGCCAGCCCGCCAAGTCAGACATCAAATGCTGATCTAAATAAAAATGTCTTGAGGCCCTGCCGAAAAGTCTCTAAGGAGGGAGCCGTTCTTAATTCCAGGGGGAGGGAATTCCATAATTGGGGCGCCACTGCCGAGAAGGCCCTATTCCGCACCGCCATCCCCCTCACCTCCGACAGTGGCGGCAAGGTCAACAGGGCCCCCCCTGATGACCTCAGAGTACGGGTCGGATTATAAGGAAGGAGGCGGTCCCTCAAATACCCTGGACCCGAGCCGTTAAGGGCTTTAAAAGTCAAAACTAGCACTTTGAATTGTGCCCGGAAACGAACCGGCAGCCAGTGTAGCCGCTGAAGCAACGGTCCGACTGAGTCTTAGAATCTAAGGTCTCCAAAAAGCACCCCAAAATGCTATCTTCTTACTTACTGGGGCTTGCGGGAGCTTCAGGGAGGCCTGCGCAACCCTCTGCAGGCCTCCCTGATCTTCAGTTCGGCAAAAAACGGTGATTTTCAGCCATTTCCGGTTTTCGTGAAAACCAGAAATGGCCAAAAACAGCTGTTTTTCGCCAAACTGAAGATCAGGGAGGCCTGCAGAGGGTTGCGCAGGCCTCCCTGAAGCTCCCCCAAGCCCAGGTAACAAAGGAAATGGCACTTTCTGGCGGGGCCAGAAATGCTATGCAAAGGCAGTGCACTCAGTCATCCTCAGCTGCAGGAGACATGCTGGGGAGAGTTGGTGCTGAGCAGGTAGATTTAATGAAGGGAGTCTTACAATTGATAGATTTTTTTTCCCTGATGGTGGTACTGAAAGTAAAGGGGCGCCTTAGACTCGAAGAAATACGGTAATTCTTGGACTGCCCAGTGCATGTTGGGATGTCATTTGGGAATGTATATGTTTGTGTAAGCATCTCTAGTTGCAAAGCAACATCCTGTTGCTAGTTGACAAAGAGTATGCTTAGCACCAGCTACTATACGTGAATGAATGTCCCTAGTACTGAAACACCATGAGATGCTTCTTTGCTGCTCTTGTGCCACTGTTCATATTCCCACTTTTATGAAGTGGGAATAAAAAGAGGATTCAGTCACTGAAAGACCTCTTTACATGCATTTGAATCTTTTGCAGATAGCTGCACAAAGCTGAAGTGCTGACCTCATAGCACCCTGGGAGTGCAGGAAATGACACACCACATACACACATGAAAGTTAAAACTAATCTAGAGGCCAAGTAACTGAGAAAATATTTTGTTCCTCATCTCGAAAGTTCTCACTGAACAATGGCCCGCTGATAAAATTACTGGAATGTATTTCTCAACTGCTGCTTTCTTTCAGGTTGCATGATAACAGGCCTCTGCTGACTCACAGCTAAAACTCAAGGAAGCTTGGCTGCAGCCAAAAGGGCAGGGGAAAGAAAACAGGGAGGAGGCGGCGGCGGCTTAACATTTTGCTTTAACCCCTCACTCTTCAGGAACTTTCTCTGAGTTGGGGCTGTTTTATGAAAGTTCTTCGTGTAAATTCTTGCACCTTATGGGTTAGTGATTCATTTCATGAAGTGATGTGCCTGTCTTGTTTTCTTTGCTCTGTTTTAACACAAGACGGTCTGAAATCCTTTGCTGGAAGGTTTAACAAAGAGTTATTATAACAAAGAGTTTAGATGTCATAACAAAGAGTTTCCATCCATAACAAAGAGTTTAGATGTGTCTGTCATTTTTCCCCCCACAATCTGCTTTGTCAATTTATATCTATCTATAAAAGACAAATATCGTGGTTTCACACAAGTGTGCACTAATCAAGGTGGTACAAGTACTGGTGGTTTATCTTATCTGCACCAAGAAAAAAAGAGCATTCTGGGTTCCGTACAAGTGCTGCATGTTTTAAAATTATTTTTATTTTGCATTCTTATTCTGAGATGTTTACTATTTTGAATAGTTTATTCTCACTGGAAGTTGAATTCTGTGGCTAAGATGTCATTTTGCAGTTTCTGTGCTCTCCTGGTAATGTGGTTGACACATCTAAACTTGCATTTGTTCTTGGTATGGTTGTAGCTGCACTAAATCTGAGTATCCGTTTTATTTTAAAATACTGTACTGTATACTATTCTTTTCCTCTCCTAATTGGTAAAATGGCTTGTAGTATCTCCCCCCCCCCCCCATATAAGATCCAGGTTCAAATCCCCGCTCAGCCATGAAGCTTCCTGGGTGACCTTGGGCCGGTCACTATCTCTCAGCCCCACCTACCTCACAGGGTTATTGTGAGGACAAAAGGAGGGGAGGAAATATGTACACCACTCTGAGCTCCTTGGAGGAAGGGTGGTATAAAAATGTGAAAAAATAAATAAATAAAAATAAATAATCTGCTCTTCAAGAGGCTTCATAAACATACTTTGCTGCTGTACATATGATAAAGACAGTTATACGCTGGCTGCAGAAGCAGAACAAACCCCCAAACATTCCACTGCTTGCTAGAAAACCCCCAAAGCTGCCCAGAGCCCATTTCAACTATCAATATACTTAATCCCAAACATCACACTCCAGGGAGGAAATCCAATATTACTGAGGGTGAACAGGCAGGGAAAAGGTTTTTTCCCTCTCTCCCCCTGCTGTCATTTTGCAGTGAGATAAAAAGCAACTCCTATTATGTACTGTCTTTACCTGCTGAAGAGGGGCTTACTTGTGTGTGTGCAAGAGAGCAAAAGAAGGTGCACCTCCATCTGTCTTGCAACAAAGAATATGTGTGCTTCTGTGTGATGTATTCATAGATTTGCATGTTTCTTTAAATGCACACCTGCAATTCACATGCACCTAGTGGTGCAAGAGGTGGAGGTAAGGGAAGATCAGGAGTGATACAGATGCAAAGGAGCCTAGGCCAGGAGGCATGGGGGGGGCAGGCGGATAAGGGGAGCCAGTGTGAGGAGCGGAAGACAGGAATAAGATAAGTCTGGCCAGAAGGGGAGAGATTGACAGGGGCTAGGGATAAGACAAGGAGAAGGACATCAGGAAGGAGAGAGGAAAGCAGCTGGGGTGAGAAGGAGAAGGGGGGAAGCACAAACATGGTACCCATCCATGGTACATTGGAAAAAACATTGCCGGTCCACCACATCAAAAAGTTTGAACAGCTCTGCTCTAGTCTAAAGTATATCCAAAAACCTCCAGAAAAAATTCCTTTCACTCCTCTGTCCACTATACTACACTAGGAAGCTGCACTGGGAGAAGTTATGAAACTTTTAAGAGTGGAGCAAGTGATATTCAAATTTCTTACCGCTCAGATACATTGTTCCTGCTCAAAACTGCTGTATCAAAACAAATGCTTCCTGACTGCTCCTGTCCAAGATCTCATGTCTTTGATTTTTCTCATCCTGAAGTCTCTCAATAGCAATATTCAAAGGGTCCAATCCTATCCAACTTTCCAGCACTGATGCAGTTGTACCAATGGGATGTGCATCCTGTGGTGGTGGTGGGGGGGGGCAGTCATTGAGGCCTCCTCAAGGAAAGGAAATGTTTGTTTATTTCCTTATATCCGGGCTGCAATGTGACTGAATCGGTGCTGCAAAGTTGGTTAGGATTAGGCCCAAAAATGTACAGAGCCAATGTGTGCATGAAACCCAACTCTGCCTGGCCTGTTGCCATAATTTCTCCCAGCCCACAAGTGCACACATTTAACTCCTGTTGCATATATACACCCTTGGGTAAAAATGCCTTAAGCCTTTGAGCAAGAGCATATTATATAGTTTAGCATTATTTTAGGAGATCTCAATAGTATATTTCATGAATTTTGCATCCCTAATCCATACTGTGCTCTGTATAGGTCTTCCTATTGACTCACCCTCAAGGGCATCATGGGGGGGGGGATGGACTGCTCCAGGTGACACCCCAGGGAATGGTGACTTTCTATTGTATTTGTTACCGGTGGTGCGAAAACACAGTACTGGTTGAAAAAGGAATTTTTACAGATCAGCACCATGACTCGCACAGGGATCGCATTTCCCAGGAGGCCTCTACATCGTGTGGTCTCCTATAAAAGGAGGTCCATGGGGGTGACACCATGAGATCTCACCCCGTGTGTCACCAACCCTAGTGACACCCCTGCATTGCACTCCTGTCAACCAGACTCTAGTAACTAGTGTTTGGTGGGGTGGAAGAGGATCCTAGTACTGCTGTCAAACATCAAACCAGTTTTGGGTGAGGTGGAACAGTATTCTAGTACAGTACTGCATTCTGATAGTGTGTTTGGAGCACGAATGGCTCCCAAGATCATGTGTTGGAAATCAGTCATGCAGTTTATTTACATAGGACTTGGTACAAGTACATTCCTCACACCTACTGTAAGGTAATCAATTCCTATTTGGTTTTCAAACTAATGGGCTTTGTCATTGTTGGCCCTTATCTCTCTGTCTCCATCTGATATCTCTGAGACTTTGATTCACATGGGCCATATTTTTCTTACCACCTATGCTGAGAGTACTACTTAACTAATCTTTAACTTTGCTGCCTAACATGCAAGGCAACGAACGTATGACAATGTTTTAACTGTGCATGTATATAAATTAATACAGTAAAAGTTGTGATATCTGGTGATTGATGATCCAGAAAGTCCTAATAACCAGAAATTGGCTAACAGGCCCATTACCTCTCACTGTTCTATTAACTGGCAGCACCCAGCAGCAATTCCAAGTGGCTGCAAAGACATTGAAGTGCCTACGTACTTCTCCAGATGACTGTAAGGGTTCATCATGGATGGATGGGTGGCCAACCTTCCACCATTAGGGCTTCTGTGTTCTTAAGCATTGTGTAGAAGACAGAATCTTGGCAGCTGCAAGTGCTGATGGTGCTGCTAAAGCAGCTGCACCTGCTGAAATGCCCTCACCTATACAACCGTATAGGCCAGCGGGTGGCGCAGCGAGTTAAACCGCTGAACCATAAGCTGTCGATCGAAAGGTCGGCAGTTCGATTCCCGCGACGGGGTGAGCACTCGTTGCTTGGCCAGCTCCTGCCAACCTAGCAGTTCCAAAGCATGTCAATGCGAGTAGATAAATAGGTACCGCTTGCGGGAAGGTAAACAGCGCTCCGTGTTCCAGCTGCATGCTACGTGCTGTGGCAAGGAGAGTCATGCCGGCCACATGACCACGGAGGCATCTTCGGACAACGCTGGCTCTTCGTCTTTGAAATGGGGATGAGCACCACACCCTAGAGTCGGACACGACTGGACTTAATTGTCAGGGGATACCTTTACCTTTATACAACCGTTTAAAGGGCCAGCATTCATGTTGAAAGGTTGGCTACCACTGACATAGATCTTTTGTCTCATCAAGGAGGCTCTTCTTATGTTCTTACACTTATTTCAGGGGGCTGTTGCCTTTGTTGTTTCCTGAGGAAATGGTTAGGAAGGTCAAGTAATTGCCATTGTTAATTGTTATGGGGTTTGTGCTTCTCATGCATTACTGTGAAAACTGAAAATGATCCATCATGTTTAAAGGTGCAATTTGTGTTTTGGCTACAGTTTGCCTTTGGAGTCCCAGACTTGACTTTGAAAGATATTGCCTGCAGCAAGACCCTACTGAATCGCTTCATTATCTTCAGCAGTCCAAAGGGCTTTCAAGCTGTGCATAACACAATGTGTGCCCTTTCCCAGGAGAAATTGCAGAGTGTTGAAGACTCTTTGTATGCAAATGCAGACTTCTTTAAACTTTTCCATTTGGTGAGTACTAGCCAAAGGCCGTCTGCCTTACAGATACTGTAGTGTGGTGGTTTTTTTTAAACCCTTTTGCTGCTTAGTGCTACTGTTACGTTGTCCCAGTTGAAGAAGTAAACATTTTTGTATAGATGGTTACTGTGTGGCTGGTTCCAGAGATTAAGAATAATTAAGAGATTATGTTATGTCTCTGATCCAGAGCCATGGCCACATTAGGGGCCATGTGAACACTGGGGCCTACCGAGATATTCATGGACCCTTCCTGAAATTTCATTTGAGAAAACAGTAATCCTTTTTGTTATGGAGGCCTGCTGGCAGCATTGTGTCCAATTACTCTGTAAGAAGCAAATATCCTCCCAACTTCTACTGTTCTGTCCAATGAGTGAAAATTTACTGGAATGACTGATGTGCTTGAGCACTTATTGGCACTTCTTCCTGTCAACATTAAAATTTAGCATTCATAAGACTGCTTCTACTTAGGTTGTTGCTGTTCTCTGATAGGAGTAAGGGGGGCATTTCCTGACCCTTTGGGATGCCCCTCCCACTTCCAGGAGGCAGGGCCAGTCGAACAAAACAGTCCTCTCACAGAGGGCATTCCGCCCCCCCCCCCCCCCCAGACCGGCTCTACCTCTTCCAGGATTCGGTCACAGTCGGCAGAGCTCTGTAAGGCTCTGTGATGCAGTAGATGTTTTACAGAGCCCATGGCCTCAGGGGATGCTTTACGCATTCCTTCCGATAGCTCTACTACCATTGCTGCTGCACAGAATAAAAAGGCTACAAGCAGACATTGTTCTAGTTGCCCCCAAGTGGCCCAGGAGACCATGGTTCCCAGAGCTGCTCAAATTGTCGTTCCAGGAACATTGGGAACTTCCTCTAAGGGGGGACCTTGTCACACAAGACCCCACAGTCCACCTGCACCCGCAACTCTTCTGACTGACTATGTGGCGATTGAAAGGCAGATGCTAGGTGAATGTGGGTATTCAGATAACGTCATTGACATGCTACTAGCCTTCCGTCGACCTTCGACACGAAGAGTTTATAGATCCACATGGCGTACCTTGCTCCAATGGTGCAACCAGAGAAAGTTTGCTGCTAATAAACCCCAAGATCAGACACATTCTATCCTTCCTGTAGGATGGGTTAGAGAAAGGTCCCAATTATAACATCTTAAGGAGGCAGTTGGCCACTCTGAGTTGGGATCCTAGGAGCAGGAGCAGGGGACTCGCTCTCTGCCCATCCGCATGCACGGTGTTTTCTAAGAGGGGTATCTTTTCTGTGCCCCTCTCCCGGTGCACAGGTTCCCGAGTTGGTACTTAAATAAGGTTTTGTCAGCCCTAATGGGTCCACCCTTTGAATCCCTAGCCAAGGTTTTCACTACAGGAGCTCACCTATAAGGTTTTGTTCTTGGTAACCATCACCTCATAGGCCAGCGGGTGGCGCAGTGGGTTAAACTGCTGAACCATGAGCTGTCAATCGAAAGGTCGGCAGTTCGAATCCGCGATGGGGTGAGCTCTCATTGCTTGGCCAGCTCCTGCCAACCTAGCAGTTCCAAAGCATGTTAATGTGAGTAGATAAATAGGTACCGCTTGCGGGAAGGTAAACAGTGCTCCGTGTTCCAGCCACATGCTACGCGCCGCGGCAAGGAGAGTCATGCTGGCCACATGACCACGGAGGCATCTTCGGACAACGCTGGCTCTTCGTCTTTGAAATGGGGATGAGGACCACACCCTAGAGTCGGACACGACTGGACTTAATTGTCAGGGGTCACCTTTACCTTTACCTAACCATCACCTCAGCTACAACGGTATCGGTATCAGAGCTGGGGGCACTATCCATCAACCCTAAGCTCTGTGTTTTCCATCAAGAAATGGTGGTACTACGACCCGATCCCACCTTTATCCCTGAAGTTAATTCACTTATTCATCGGGCACAAAACTGAACCCTTCCCTCGTTTTGTCCCAACCCTTCTGAGCACAAAGAAAAGGCCTGGCATACTTTGGAAGTCAGGAGGGCCCTATGTTTCTACACTGAGCGAACCAGAGAGCTCAGGAAACCGGAGGCCCTTTTTTCATTGTATTCCAGGGCCCCAGGAAGTGGAGTAAGGCCTCGGTGAACCCTTTATCACATTGGTTGTGAGCCTGTATTGACCGTGCATACAAGGCACTTGAAAAAACTCCTCCTGAAGGCATCACAGCCCACTCACTGAGGAGTGCGGCTACCTCAGCAAGTTTTTGAAGGGTATGCATCTTTGACGGAAATATGCAGGGCGGCCACATGGTCATTGGTGCATACATTCGCAAAACATTACAAAGTGGACAGGGCCTCCTCAGCAGATGCCAATTTAGGCAGTCGCGTTCTGCAACAGGTAGTAGGTCAGTGAGAGTTCTTGTCTCGCCTGGCCCACCCTGGATTTGAGGCTCTGCCACATCCCGAAGGGTCAAGGAATGCCCCCCTTACTCTATCAGAGAAAAGCAGGATTCTTACCTGTGAATTCTTGTTCTGATAGAGGAAGGAGGGCATTCCGCCCCACCAGGCGTTATGGTTATTGTTGAGTTTTTGAGACTTCTCAGAGCAGAAGGACATACAGGAGAAATAGTCAGGGAACCCCGTGTTCAGACAATTCCTTTGAGTTGGGATAGATTTTATTGGCCTATCCTTTTCTGTTGGTGGTCGTTTCTTCTTTACATTTCTTTGAGTTTTCGCAATATCTACTTTCACCGGGCAACGGCAAGACTAGTTTCTGTCGACTCCAGCACGAAAGATCAAGGGTTTTCCAGCTCTCCAGGACCGGTCTGGGGGCAAAATGCCCTCTGTGAGAGGAGAGGACTGTGTCATTCAACTGGCCCTGCCTCCCGGAAATGGGAGGGGCATCCCAAAGGGTCAAGGAATGCCCCCCTTCCTCCATCAGAACAAGAATTCGCAGGTAAGAATCCTGCTTTTTCACATTAATTCATCATGCCCCTTAGGCCCAGCTCTGTCCCATTGCAAATTTCTGACTTGCCGTGATTTTTCAGAGCTGCATCTCATACGACACCAGAGATTTCATCATAGCTTTCCCTCTTCAGTTTCACTCAATATACTTTGATCTTTTGAGCTTCAGTGCCAAGCTCATTTTCTACTACAGTCAGGATGGTTTCATAACACTTTTGATTGCATGGCAGGATTTTGCTCATATTGAGTAATCTGAACATTTGAAACGCATTCCAGAATGGGGTTTAAAAAATAAAGAGATTGATTGATCATATGAGAGAGACATCATATCAGTTGCTGCAAGACAAGATTTTTCTCACATCTTACATCTCACCTACAGCTATTCCTTTCTTCATAAAATCAGGGCAGGTCTCCACATTTAAAACATAATACATGATAGAATCAATAAAATTCAGATGAAGTTAAAACAGCATCCTTGGTACCTAGCAAGCCAATACCAAAGCCGTAATTGAAACTGTAGCCTAATTAATAAAATACAGTAGTTGAAATTGCAAACATTTCAGGCCTATTTGGAGGATTGAAAGCTCATCTCAACAAAATCACTGCTTTCTAAAACAAGCAGATTTGGGGAGCAAGGTAGATATCGAAGAGCGAGCTAGCACCACCCCTGCAAAAGTCCTGCTCCTTTTCTTTCCCACCATCTGTGTACATGTTAGGGCCAAACAGATTCGACCAGGCCATCTCATGTCTGGCTCTTTTTACATATAAAATGGTGGGATGACTTCTATAGCAGTAAAAGGAGCACACGTGAGAGGGTGCTAAACCCACCCCACATAACTTATGTCCACTCCTTACAATCAGTTGCTCAAGACACTTTTCTCCCTTCCAGGCCTCGGTATCAGGAGAGCCAGGAATAGAGAGAAAAGGCTGAGCAAATAAACAGAGGAGAGGGAAGGCATGAGAAGGGGGAGGATTCAAAGCTCCTGTCCCATGTGCTGCTTTTACTGTTGTAGTAAGACCCTCAGTCCATTTTATATGTGACAATGACAAGTGAAAAAACAGTACTGACCACCAGGGTCCATGAGAGGGGGGGTAAAGGGGGTTAATTGTACCTGGGCCCAGTGTCAAAAAGGGGGTCCAGGAGCCAAAAGACCAGGCCCATAAATTTCCTGGGATTTCATTTGGCCAAATGGAAAGTGAAAGACGGAGGCCGGGCCAACTGGGAGGCCAGATCTACCAGACAAGTAGACCTGGGAGCTGCATCAGGAAGCCTGGTAGACCTGGGCTCTGGAGACTTTTCCAGCAGTTGCTGCCCTCCTCCTGCCCTGTTTTACCCCCTCCCCATTTGAGAAGGGGCCCAAAAGAAACATTGTACCCCCTGATAAAATTTCTCTCAGCGGCCCTGCTGACTACCATCAGATCTAGCGTGTGTCCCCCTCCCTTCTTTCATACAATAAATCTAACAAAGGTAAGTGCAGATTACTGGGTGCAGTAACCCAATGAAGCTATGTGGCAGGTTAAGTGAGAGTTTGCAAGAGAGCTGAGCATTTTTTTAAAAACACAGGTGAAGGAATAGGAGGACAGGGCAAGAGCAATAAGACTGAAAATGACAGCTAGGAAAGGAATGAGAGCTGGGTAGATGGAAGAAAGACTTCATAAATATTTGTGGTCAAGAGATGTAAAAAGAAGAACCAGTTTGGAATCATAAAAAGCAGGAGGGGGGGGGAGAGACGGAAAGTCACACCAGTTCATTTCCTCGGAAAAATATTGTAAGATATTTTGGAGGTGAAAGAGGAGTGGAAGGGAAGATTTTGATGTGAATCCAAACTTAAAAGAAACAACTGGGGCACTAAGGTATGAAATCAGAGAGAGAATAGTGGAGTCTTGTCTGGCAAGGCAAGGAGCAGGTCTGAAGGCGGAAAGAGTGGATTTATAATTGTTCAAGTCAGCACATTCTTTAGATTTCCTCCAGAAGTGTTCAACAGACAAGTACCAGGGGTGGAAAACGTGGGCAGTGGAAATCTCTGAAGCTGCAGTGTGGAGAGATAGTCAGAGAGAGGAGAGCAGATCAAGGGCGCCCCTAGTACTGTATTTCTGGGCCCATGTTACAACACTTTTAAGGTGAGGGAAAGGCTGCTCTCTGGAATAAGACAGCCTCACAATGTCTCTGTTCTTATGCCTTTGGAAGGGTCAGAGAAAGCATCAACAATAACCTGGGGCTGTTTGGGTTGCAGGCGTTTCTGTTCACTGTACATGGCAGGTTATAAATACCCGCCTGTGCCTTTCCATAAAACTCTCAGTTTGTCAGGTTTATGACAGCTTGTGAGATCTGTGCACTAGAAGCTTTTCTCTGCTTCTCCGACAGTCTGCTGCCTGGGTGGAATGATGCCTTTAGCTGAGTAGTTAGTTTCAGTTAGAAGCCTTTTAACCCGCAATCTGATTGAGGGCTGCTTCATTTTACAACTCTGCCGTAGGATATGAAATCTGAACTCAAAGAGGAAGCTTGCTGAGAAGAGAAATACTCTGAAATAAGAGCTTACGCCTACCCACATTCTAATGAACAATTGTTTCAATATACAGTCAGTCCTCACTTAAAGTTGTTGATAGGTTCTTGGAAAATGCAACTTTAAGCAAAACGACTCATAACGAAACCAAATTTACCGTAGGCTAACATAAACAAGAGTTTATGGCATATTTCTGGTCACAAAAACACCACAAAACTTCTAAATAAAAACCCAAAACACTTCTTATATTAAATATTTAAATAAACGTGTGCTTTCCAGGCCAGAGAGAACCCACACAGACATGGGGAGAATGTTCAAACTCCAACGCAGACAATGGCCCCGGCCGGAAATTGACTTCTTTTTCTCAACAACTTTAAAACAAAGCAACTTATAATGAAAAGACTTTAAGTGAGGATTGCTGTAGTAGGATATCCATATTTTACAAGCCTGGCAGAGTTTTTCTAAATTAAAACATAACTCTGCATTGGTTTCCCATCCTTGCTGCTGATGTAGTGCAGGAAAGGATATTATTTGACTATTCTGAAGAACTTGTCTTCAATGGATGTAGACCCCAGAATAAGTACCTACGTTGTCCATCTCCTCAACTATATTGACCACATCTCTTTCACTCACATAAACCCAATTCATCATTTCAAAATTCCCCCACACCACACACAAGAAGATCCCTGTTGCCTTAGCTCTGTGGTAATATTATTGCTTCAGCCAGATGACTGACCAGAGATGGTTAGGGGAGCATGCAGCCAGGGCCAGCCCATCCATGAGGCCAACTGAAGCAGTTATTTCTGTCCCGAGATTGGTGGGGGGGCCCATGTGCCTATCTCTGACTACTTGCCTCCACTGCCCCTCCTTCTCCTTCCGCTCCCTGAAATGGAGAAGGACAAGAGGGACAGAGAGGAAGAGGAAATGTGGAGGGGGAGCTAGATGTGCTGAGCTAAATGTGATGAGCTAGAACATTGGAGCTAAATGTGCTGAGCTAGAACATTGGAGAGTTGGAGGAGTGAAAGCTGGAATATCATTGGGTAAGGGCGGGGGCAGCATTGGGCAGCATGCTGCCTCAGGCGTCAGGCCCTGCATGCAACTCCCCGATTGAAGCAACTTCATTGATTGTCAGTTTGTTTCTGGTTCCAATTCAGCATGCTAGTTCTGAACTTTAATCCCCTTATTGCTTGGGACTGGGATATTTTTTTGTATCTTGTTCCTAGTAAGAAGGAGCACATGAGTCTTGAATGCCAGGTTGTTTGTTTATAGTGTTACACATTTTCCCTCCTTTTTCTTTCCTCCACTCATCTTCTCCCCTGCTCCTTCTCCTTCTCCTTCTACCAGGGCCCTCTAGGGACAAACCTAGAGATTGACACTAGTAGGAAGGAATTCCAGGTTATAAAGATACCTAAAAAGGACAATTTTCTAACATATGAACCTGTCTGCTTGTTAAAATGTTGATCCTTGTTAAAAAGAGATCCTTCTCCACGTCCCACTGAAATCTGACATGTACATGATTGGCGGCCCAATCCTAAGCATGCCGCCCAATGGTGGTGCGCCTCCCGCGCTGGTGCTGACTGCAGTAAAGCAGTCAGCACCAGTCACAAAAGCCTCCCTGACAGCGCATTGATTAGTGTGCTGCCGGGGGTGCTGGCAGGAAGGACTCCGCCTTCCCAGCCGCGCCGGAGGACATCCGGAACGTGCTAGGAAAGGTAAGCCGACGGGAAGGCGTAACGGGGGCGGGGAGGCGGGGGAGGATCCATCGCGGAAGGCCCACGCCAGATCCTATCCCCCTTCCCTGCAGCCTCCCTGCCCCTTTTCTCTCCTCAGATTTACACTAGCAAAATTGCTAGTGTAGGTCCGAGGAGACCCATTGCGGGTTGGGAGGCTTACACAGGGGTAAGGGGATTAAACATTCTCTTTCCCTTCAGAAGCCTCCCGGTCCCGCTTCCCTACACAGGATGCAATGGCTGCCGTTTAGGCGCCGCTGCATCGGGTGGGGGGTGAAAAGGTTAGGATCCGGCTCTGGGTGTGGATGAGGGAAAGAGTCCTTCAGGTGACTGTGCCCTGGTTATAGAACTCTCTACCTAGGATTGCTGTACAGTATTCTAATGCACCAAATTCAGGCAGTCTAATTTGTACATAATGTAAATCATTTGCTATTTATGCAAATTCAGTGGCAGATGTGGGGGGGGTAGACTTCAGTCTATTAAGGCTGCAATTCTGTACACACTTTAGGGCTAAGTCCAGGGCCCATGAGAGGGGGGTAAATTGTACCCAAGCCCAGGGTCAAAATGGGCCCCCCAGAAATTTCCTGGAATCTCAGCTGACTTCATGGAGAGTGAAAAACGGTGACTGGGTCAGCCGCATCAGGAAGCCTGGTAGACTTGGACTTTGGAAACGTTTCTGGCTATTGCTCCCCTCTCCAACCTTGTTTTGCCCCCCTCCCCCTTTGAGAAAGGACCCAAAGCTAGGTGGGTCCCGGTGCTAAAATGTTTGAGAACCACTGCTCTAGTAAAAAAAAAAACTTTTGTTGAAAAGTAATATATAAATATTCATCATCATCAGAAGGAGTTACGGAATGGTTGAATATTTTAACTAATCCAGGGTGGGAAGGGGAAGTTGTGTGGCAGAGCAAGGAAGCAAACAGAGGAATATAGACTAGCTGAATTCTTTGCCCTGTAAAATCCCTCACCTTAGTTTTTGTTTGTTTGTTTGTTTGACTGGACTTTCTCATAAAGTGACAGATACTTGAAGCCTCCTTTGTAATCTATGGTATGTGTGATGTCACAGAACGATGCAGTCTAAAATAATTTCAACAAGCCAGGAGGACTATACCTGGAAGATAGCTATACTTGCAAAAAGAATCATCTTCATTTTTGGGTTATCTGCTTCCCACAGTCTGAGGATTGGGAACAAGCTGAGTTCACACATTCCATTTCATCTTGCACAGTCTGGTTTACCACCAAGGAATTACAGTGTGTTCTTTCAGATTTTACAAAATTCTCATCTGTTATATAGTACTTCTGCGTGTTCAGAGTACTTCACAAGTACTATCTTGTTGTAATCTTTACCAGAGGTGTCGTTATGGTGGGGGCGGTGGGCCCCAAGCAGCGGGTCACAGGGGGGTGTACCTGCCGTTGAATCCGTTGCTCTCCCCCGCTGGCTCCTTCTCGTGCAGCCGTTCTGGCTGCAAGTTTGGCCTTCCCACCCTCCTGGGCGCCGAAAAGTGCCAGGCGTGTGTGTTTCTGCACCGCGGCAGCACACATCAGTGATGTCAGGGGCAGGGCTTGTGGCATCCTGTGGGGGGAGTATGGCATCCCGTGGGGGGGTATCGTGGCGGCGGGCCCCCCATGGGGTGGTGTAGGCTCGCTACTGGTCTTTACTACAACCCTGTACATTGAGCCTATAGCAGATGGGGGCCTAAAGCAGAGTGACTTGCCTAAGACCATCTAGATGGCACAGGTAAGATTCAAACTGAGGCTTCCTGGTTCATATCTCAGTCTCTTAGCCACTACTGTATGCTAAACCAGCTTTCATGGTAGTGTCTAAATCTTAGAGAGTTATTGGAAACTGGCCACATCTCATCAGCCTTTATTGTCTTCATTAACAGCTTCCTACTGTCTTAGACAGTAATGCACAAGGCGTTGATCTGCGAATGTGGGGACGAATACTTTCCAATATGTCTCAGGCAATGCAGGCGGTAAGTGTCAAGTGGGCACAAAGCACGTCTTATAAAAAGTGGAGACTGTGTAGATTAAGCAGAGTTCTCCAATTCTTTCTTCCACCTTTTTAGGTAAGTTCTAGCACACTGTTCTCTATAAATGGTCCCATCAGCCATGTGGGTTGGGGGAGCCAACATGAGCAAAGACACCATTGCAGTATATAAACAATTTGAATCCCAAAGCAGGCAATGAACACATTACAAGAAAAGCAAATGTTAACTTTAGTGTGGTAGGCAGGAAAGTGGATTGGCTCAGAGAACCATGCCTTGCATCAGTACAGTCTGGCAATTCTTTTAAACACCATACATCAGGTCAGTACCCTTCTACATTTAGCAAGGGTGCAGCTAGAGCATTGTATGAAAATTTTGAGAGCAGGAGACCATACGAGCAAGATTTGTTCCTATCAGCATTGGAGGCCCAGAAGAAGGCAGGATTCCTTACCTGTGTTGCAGCAGTGCGTTCTAATGTAAGTGTGCATACATAGGTGCATTTAATTCCTTAGCACAGGCATTCTTACAGATGCTTTGTTCACTACAGCTGGCACGTAGGCCAAGCTCTCAAGACCTTTTGTCAGTTCTGCAACCATTTCTGCAAGATGGAGAACTAGCATCTTTGGGGCAGCTGAGGAGGACTTTATCAGATCTTATCTGCGGTTACCCAGAAGGAGGTGGTTCCAGAATACTCTCCCTCAACTGGTATGAAGATAATAATTACAAAGCCTTCCTTGGAGTTGACTCTACAAAGAAGCAATCAGTTTATTTTTATGACAACACCACCAGTAAGTGTCCATTGGCCTGTGGCTTTGTTGGATCTATGGAGTTTCATGGAGATTGATAATGCTACTGTTTACATAATTAGTTGTCTTAGGTATTTGACCTAAGCGATTTGTGTTTTGTCTGGGCTAAGACATAAGGCAGCTTGGAGCCATTAGGGTAGGAATCTGGTGGATGTATATGTTCACTGCCAGGCTGCCATTTAAGATTGGCCCATCAGTTTGCCTGTTGTGGTATCTTGACTCTATTGACAAGTGCCAGATGTTTCAGAGCAAGTTATGGCATGACTCAGTGGACAGTGCTGGCTACTTTGCCATTAGGAGAATAACTAATTTTTTATTAAAGTTATTTAACAATATTAATTATTATTATTAAAGTCATTTAAATGAAGTTAGAAGATTGTTAAAATGTGTTCTTTTCACAGAGCCCTATCTTGCTGTAGTCATTAGGAATGCATCCCTTAGTCATACAATCTCTCATGCTTTTGCGAAGTGCCAAACTTCAGCAATGTTAATGTGGCAGAACGTTCCCTGAGTTGAATACATTTTTGCATTAAAATGTATATTTTATATCAGTTTCAATTAAATTTGACTGTTTCTTTAATTTTACTTGAATTGAATTTTATTTAATGCTACTTCACAATTTGCTTGTTTTTTGTAAAGTTTCTAAATGTACCTAAATATTTCCGTTAAGAAATAATTCTCAAGATAGCTCAGAGCAAGTTGTTGTTGTTGTTGTTGTTGTTGTTCAGTCGTTAAGTCGTGTCCGACCCTTCGTGATCCCATGAACCATATCCCGCCAGGCCTTCCTGTCCTCCATGATCTTCCTGAGTTTGCTCATTTTCATAAAACAATATAAAACTGCATAGTGTGGAAAAGATGGATTGTCCCAACCACTCCACCATGGCTGATTATCTCTTTTCCTCTAGTATTTGAGGGGTTTTCAAATCCATCTCTCTTGGGAAATGCAAATACCCTTCAAATGTTTTAGAAAAAGGTCACCCTGCAGTAGACACACAGGAGTCCAACCTCTTTGTAACACTTGAAATGGCCCTAAGCTACTCTTTACTCTGATGTTTTGAAAGGATAAACAGCAGAATGTTATTTACCATCTAATTTTTATTATAGCTCCTATATTTCATCGTGGTTTTTTTTAAAGTTAACCCTATTATACCTATGAAGCAAGATTGTTTTTCTTAATTGTTTGATCATTTGTCTTTAATAATTAGTGTCTGAGGGCCAAACCCTATCCAACTTTCCAATGCTGATGCAGCTGTGCCAACGGCGCTGTGGTGGGAGGGGCAGTCACAGACGCCTCCTCAAGGGTAGGCTTACCATAGTCCCGGAATCGAGTTGCGCTGCGGCCTAGAAAAGACACGAGCCGCTCCCAGGGATGCACCGCGGCGGACCAACGCGGTCGTCCCATTTACCGGAAGTGCCGGAAGCCACAGCTTGCATTGGCCTGCCGCGGTGCAATTCTGGGAGAGACTCGTGACTTTTGCAGGCCGCGGCGGCGCTCGATTCGGGACTATGGTAAGCCTACCTTAGGGCTGCATCAGCGCTGGGAAGTTGGATAGGATTGGGCCTTGAATGTGCTACATTTCTGCACAACTTTTATCAATGCTGTATGAGAAACTCAGTTCAGATGGATTTTTCATATAGATTTGATGGTTTAGGAACCTGAGCTGAGCACACTAACTTGGGCACGCTATGATCTGAATAGGTTGTTTAAATTTTGCCTCTTGTATTGGATATAATGTGCACCTGTATACTTCCATACCTAGCTCTCCTTGATCATTTTACTTCTGTCCTAAGACCCTTGAGCTCAAAAGAGTTCCAGATCTACCCTTGCAAGTAAAGGCTGATTCACACTAGCCTTTTCCGGCACGCATGCCCTGCTCTAGCGTCTGTACGTGCGTCTAGCAGTTCTCTGAACGTTTGCCCGCCTTCTTGAAGAAAGCGCAGCTGTGATTTGGTGAAGAGAAATGCGCTTCTCTGATTGGTGGGCTGCCTAGCACCGCGAGCATAAACGCTAGCTTAAACGCGAGCGCATCAAAAAGATAAACCGAAACCATCTCTCCTGGCTGCGTCGTAAGCTCATGCTGCGTCAGACGCAAGCATGAAAAACGCACGAAAAGACCAAACGTTAAGCCAAAACGCGCACGGAAAGGGCTAGTGTGAATCAGCCTCAAGGCTGCCCTACCATGAGGCAAAGGGTGGTGGTAGCCACAAAGCAACAAATGTTAAATGATCTAACTTACATTTCAGATTCATGTTCCAATCTTAAACATATTTACTTAAGAGAGATAATACTTCTAAATCTACAATATATACATATGATACGCATTTTTGCACTTTCTCAGCACCCTAATGCTTTCAGAACTAAGCAGCCCCCCAACGCACATAGACTATTTAAGAAATGCTGGGTCTTTAGAAAGAAAAGCAACTACATCAATCATGTTGCGCTGAATTCGGGAGTTAAGAGGATATAAAATCAGGTGTAGCCTGAGGCAAGCTCTACTTTAGAATGGAAACGAGTTCCATTTCGAGTTCCACGAAATGAAGAAAGTTTCCCATTATTGTTCTCTATTTATGAAAAAAAAGGTTTGATCTTTGTCAGCACCTAGAGACTATGACTTAATAATAAATAACTAAAATAGTAATTTGAGGTTCTGTTTATGGCCACAGTGCAGAATATATTTCACCCCTTCTTTGGTTCCCTTTTTCTCATGCTGCTATTGAAGATTTGTAGGGGGAAAAAATCTTGGAGCTGCTTATGCGTCCTCATTTCCTACCCCCGTGAATGTCCTGTTACTGCAGGAACTTTTCAATTGTCTGTTGTCTCAGCCTGCTAACTGCTGGTTATTAAGGCTGTTACATAGCTGTAACATACATGCTAAAAACCCATCTCATTCTCTCTTCTATATGAAAATTCAACAGCAACTACTGGGGATTGCTGCCACAATCAACCTTTTTGCTCAGTTTGTTTGGCTTCTAGATACAGGTGTAGCGGCAATGTTATATTAGTCATATGAAAGGCGAAAATGCTTGCAGTATGTTCCAAACCATGAAACTGGGTGAATATTATATAACATATGTCCTCCTTTTTCCCCTCCCAACAGCACCCTTTTGTAACACATTGATCCAAACCATGGAATCAAACCCTTTAACTAAGATAGCCTGGAGTGCTGTGAAACCATTACTGATGGGAAAAATTCTCTTTGCTCCTGATTCACCTGCTGTCCGGGAGGTACTGAAGAATGTAAGGGATTTTCTATCTCTAATACACCTACACATAAAAGACGTAGTTTCCAAGAAGAACCTATTGACAACTTTAAGTGAGGACTTGCTGTATATTAAAAGCATTACAGTACTGTGCTTCAGATTCAGACATTGTCAGTTGCAGTTTTAATTTATGGTAAGGTTGCTAGAGTCCCTTGTTATTTCTGTATTAGGGGAATAGCTCTCCTATCCAGAATATATAGCAGATAAGCAGGGATAAGTGAAAGGTAGATGAGGATGTACTGGTAGATCTCTGGGGGATTTGCTGTAGAACAGCAAGGGTATCTGATTCCCAATATTTTGACAATAGTAAGCAAAATTGCAAGGTAAAAAAACGGTCTGTCATACCTGACTTTATGCTGATCATTTCTCAGCCAAGGTGTTCCTCACCGGAAAAATAGGAGTATTAATTGGTTGCTCTAGGTCAACGGTTCTCAAACTTTTCAGTCTCTGGAGCCCTTTACACTCCTAATAGGGGAGTCTCAGGGAGCCCTGCTGGGGAGCAGGGCTCCCTGTCGGCGCATGTGGGCACTTGGGGAGCGCCAGAGTGCCGGCGCATGTGTGAAGTGGTGCAGCACCAAGCAGATGGCGGCCACTTATGGTGTGCTTGTGGAGCCCCTGAAGGGGTCCCGGGTAGCTCCAGGGCTCCTAGGAGCACACTTTGAGAAACACTGCTCTAGTTGGCGTTTGTGCAGTTGTGCTGGGTGGCTTTAGATTTTGTGTTAGAATCCCTGGTCTATAGTAACTATAGATGTTGATGTGTACAGAGATCATCCCAGTATATGGCTGATGGGGTAACTGCCTGAGCCACTGTTCTGGCTCCCATTGGTAGAACTGAAGGTTTTAGTAAAAAGCAAAGTAGATCCTGAATGCCTGATTCTATCTGCCCCTGCCACAGGATCTGAAGAAAGATTCCCAGGGCCAAGGAAACCCACCTTTTTTTATTCCCAGGGCCAAGGAAACCCACCTCTTTACATGGCATGTTGTATTTTACCCAGCACTAGGGTTACCATATTTTTAATTACCCAATCTGGGGGGGGCTGATTTGGGGGGGTGCCAAAGCATTTTTTGAGTTTTTTATTTGGGGGTCTGGCTTTGAAGGGTTTTTTGGGTATTTTTTGTTGTCGTCGTTTTGCCGGCCATAAGGCCGCCCAAATTTATTTATTTATTTTCCCCCACTGCTTTTTTGCCCCCTTACTGTGACTGTGGCCGCCGCTGCTTTTTGCAGTATGGAATGGAGTACCAGGCCACTTGTGCCCATGCCTGTGTCTTGCGAAAAATGGACGGCCATTTTTCGCAAGCCGCACACATGCGCACAAGCGGCCTGGAAGTCCTTGTGAATGAAGGGCTTCTAGGCTGCGTTGTGCACGAGCCTCATGAGGAAAAATGGCGGTGGCACCCCCGGATTTCCCAGGAATCCGGGATGACTACCATATGCCCCGGGATGCCGGGATGGGACCCCGAAATCCGGGAGGGTCCCGGCCATTCCAGGACATATGGTAAGCCTACCCAACACATACTGCTAAGAGCCTGGCAAATCCATGATCCATAACATTTCATTGACCAGCCCACCAAATGCGCGAATCGTTGCCCATAGAAAAATCCTCAAATTCCAGAGTACCCTCCATTGTCAATATTTCTGTTTGTGGTTAACAAGGTGAACACTTACATTCTTCTCTCAATCCTGCAACTTCTTGGTGCCTCAGGCAAATTCCACATTTGAGGAACTTGAACGCCTCAGACTGTTGACTCAAGCCTGGAAAGAAGTGGGACCTCAAGTGTGGAACTTCTTTCAAGACAGTGTGCAGATGAACATGATCCGGGTATGTGCAGCAGATGCCATATTTATTATGGGCTGTAAAGTAGATTAATGTCATATGGGAAGGCAGTAGTCAAGCATGGATGAAAATGCAACTTTTGATTAAGAATATTACTGAAATATATTAAATGCTTTGCCGAGGACACTCCGAAGGATGGAGAGGCCTTACCCACCATTTTTTGGGAAATGACTACCACCACCATTTTAAATCATTTTCCCCAACTGCAATCTGAAACAGCAGCTAGGGTGGGTGAGTAGTGGGAATGGCTCCTAGGGGGTGCATTGTAGTGGAGAATTAATGGTTGTGGGGAAGGTTAAGCACATTTCCTTCTCACCTACTGATTCTTTTCTGCAAATGTCCCTCCCCCCCTATGTTCATGTTACTGTGGCAACTGTGGGTTTGAGAATTCACATTTGCCAGGTGACATATAATTCCTTCCTAAATGCCATCAAAGGTTCAACCCACCTATTTCCCTGTTGATCTGATAGAATACTATTGAAATAGCATGTAAAAATGTTATACACAGTATGTGAAATGGGACTTGCTGTTTCCCCATAGGACACTCTGCAGAATCCTACAGTGAAAGGTTTCTTAGATGAGCAGCTGGGCTCTGAAGGTTTAACTGCAGAAGATGTGATCAGTTTTCTCCACAATGGACCACAGGAGAAAAGAAGAGAAGGCATGATGAACTTTGATTGGAGAGATATCTTCAGTATCATCAACCAGGTTCTACATGTGACTCACCAGTACCTGGAAGTAAGATTGGCACTTTCTTGTACGAGTAACTTCCCATTACTGGTGGCTTCCTGGGCACAGTACTGTTACAATATCAGTGCTTCAATAGAAAGGAAACAAAGATCCCAGCATGTCTCCAGAGGAGATATTTTTGGACTATGTTTGGTAGTTTTCTTCAAGCTTTCAACTCACCAGATATGGCAGTTTGGATGGTCAGCACAGTTTAGGCACAACCCAGTGAGCGGATTGTTGAAGTCAATTTGCATGCAGATTGGCTTCTCTGGATCTGGATAATAGTGTATAGCACTGTGCAGTGATTTTTTTTTCTGTGGAGGCACATTTAGTCAGGCAAGTCCTCTGCTTGCAGTCTGAAATGGTGCAGTCCAGACACAGGATTATTTTATTTTATTCATCATTTTCCTGTTGGGGAAAGGGAACAAGGATCCATATGGTTCCTCCCATGATGAGTCCAAAAGGTGAAGAAAAAGTAGAGTTAAGATGCCCCTCCCCTTCCCCCATTGATCTCCTTTTGGAAATTGCCCCTTGAGCAGCTGCAGGAACCTAGAGGTGACGTTTGATCCTGAGGCACCCAGGGAAGAGTTTGCAAGTTTAATTCTAGGAATAATCTTCAACTCACGTCTTCCTTGTAGCATTTTAATGTGTGTAATTTTTCACTGTTCTGTCCATTCTAAGATGTAAAAGTGTGATAAGGATGGTCACAAGACTTTCAGAGAAATATTTACAACTGATTGTTCTTGCTTAGGCTTGGGAGTCTCATTAACTGGCACAAAGTATGGTGCAAAGTTTAACTTTTGGCATGGGACAGGATGTGAGTTGAATAGAACAATAGGTTAATTACCCTAGGGGAAAAAAGGACTGGTGTTGGCAGGCATTAACGATAGCCCCAAATCTTCTGACTGATGGCAATGGGTGGGATAGATGTTACATGAATAACAGAAAATGAAAACTATTATTTAGAAACTTCTACTCATTGGTCAATCTGATAGACTCAGCACTTGACTCAACACTTGGATTTTGTATTAATTTTATTGGATTTCTATATTGCCAGTCTTAATAGATCATGACAGTGTGCAAAAAGTGATTCATTTTCTTAAAACTTATAAAAGAGATACAGAAAATATCACAAAGTATGAACTGCGTGTGTGCATGCACGTGCACACATATGTGTGTAAATCTGAAAACAAGTCTGAACAAAATAGTCTTGGGGCCAAACTACACATCACCTTTAATGAGTGGCTCCTGCTGCCCCACGTCTTCTCGTCGTGTCTCCCAGTAACTTTCAGTTAAAGTAGACCGGGGTTCTCAACAAGTGGTACTAGTACCACCAGTGGTACTTCGGCCGACTGCTAGTGGTACTCGGACCACCAGATCGCCAGAACCCTGCTCTGATGTGGTGCTTTCGGTGGTGTATTTTCACTCCCGAGAGGCTCCTGCCCAAAGGCAGTTTTTAGGCGAAGCCTCTCGGGAACACTGAGAAGGCCCTCCCACCCACACAGAGCCTCCTACCTGCGTTTTCTGGTCTCTGAAAACCCAGGAGTAACTGGTGATGATGTCGTTGCCAGTCAGTTCTGGTGGTATGCAGCAGGAGAGTGGTGCCGGAGGTGGTACTTGGCCAGGAAGGGGTTGAGAACGCCTGAAGTAGACAGTTGCTGCAACGTCATAATGATTGGAGTTCTACCAAACTACATGGGACATTTTAACATTTTCCCAACAGGGATGGTGGTTTTTATCCAAAGCAGCTGCAGGAAGTTGCAATCTGGACCAGAAATTCACATGGGAGGAAGGGATGCTTGATTGGCTGTGCCACAAAATGTTCCCTGAGCTGTTTTGTTTTTGTTTGTTGTCCCTTGAGAGAGGGGAAAAGGTACACATACCTGTATCTTTCCCTCTGCAGGATCAAAACCAGCTTGGAGAGAGAAGTTTGGAAAATAGCTTGTAAGAGAGAAAAAGATATGTATGCTCTCACCTACACGTGACTTCCAGTCCAGACACCACCCTCCTGCTTTGGGTGAAAGAAAGCAACCCTCAGGGAAAACATTCACATCATGTGGCGTTTGAGCCCTAGCTTAAGCTGAATATTTTACAACTGATTATGTGTAAAATACGATTATTATGACTGCCCCACGTGCCATCCAGCCATGCAACCTTCTTATTAATTGAAATATTTATTTCCTACCGTTTCATACACAAAAAGTCCAAGACAGCTTACAAAGCTATCTTTAAAGCCATATCTAAAAACCGAAAGCAGAATAATACTGTACACAGTCATCCAAACAATCATGACTGCAGCTGTAGTCAGTTTACACACCCAGGAGCATTCCTCGGAAACTGGCACAGCTGGCAGCATTGCTGCCTGAGCCTTCAGGGGCAGAACCAGGTCTAGGAGCTTTTGTATGGCCTTTGACGAACATCTTTTGTTATTGCATCCATTAAAAAAATTGCCTTGACATGTCCTTTTAAGGTCAAGGCATGTTTTGGAATATCATTAGTTCAGGTTAGATTAAGAACCTTATTTCTATTCAGGAGCTATTTTTCCCCTTTTCAAACAACATGGCTCAAGTCTTTGAGAGGACATAAACAAAGGGGGCTTTACATTTCGTAGATGTCTGCCTGTTGTTGTTTTTTTAAAGTTATCCAGGAGCACTTTGATGTCGAATAATTGTTGGTTGTTGGTCTGCAAGAGACCATCAAGAAGATAAGATCAAACAAGTTAGTTTTGTGGCATTCTGTGGAGTGAGGTAATTTAGCACATTTCTTCCCACTCAATTTAGGAGCTGAATACTATACTGAGTTGCTAAGAAGAGAATCTGGTAATGACTCCCTAATTTTGGAGTTAAGAAGCGCGAGAAAGATACAAATATATGATTATGTTTTCCAAAGTGCCTAGCCATGTCATTTATACATTTCCCTGTTGTTTTCTCTGTAGTAACACCCAAGAGCTTGGTTATATCTTGTTATATCAGTGGATTACTGTTGAATTATAGTATCAAAGTGCCTGTTGTGAAGAACTTGTGTAGCACTAAGATCATGTGCTATAATCTGGAAGTTTCTCCCCATTTAGATCTCAGCTCCACCAGGAACACAATGGATGGCATTGAACACAAGCCATTGTCTTTCCTCCTTAGACCCTTCTAAATTTATAATATATGGAGGATAGTATTGGGCTACAGCTGTTTTGCAGAGTTGTTAGGATTACCAAGGTCATAAATGTAAAGTGCTTTGAACACTTAGAAAAAGTGCTGCAATGCTACAGAAAAATGCTCTGTAGCATTGCAGAGAAGAACTGGGAAGACCTTAATTCAAACTTTACTTCCGTGCTAAACTAGCTAGGTGGCCTTAGGCAAACCATTCTTTCTCAGCCTCAGCCTATCGGCAACGTGGGGATAACAAAATTAGCCTCTCTGACAGGGTTGTTGTAAGGATCACTGAGATAATGTATGAATACTCCGAAGTGCTATGAGTGCTGTTTAATAATAATAAGAATAATAATAATTGCAGCTGCTTTGCTGAGGCCACCCATCAGGTTCATTACTCGGTGAAAAAGACCTCCCAGCTTCTGCACTGTATCACACCAGCTCATTTAGTCTGAGCCACGCTCTTTCCAGATTCTACAAGCCTTTCAACTATCCCGTCACTTGGATTTATCTTCCAACCTTAAATCAGGTAGTATCCCACAAACAGAGAGGAGACCAAAAGACACCAGGGCCAGAGGCCGAACCCTCCAAATCCGCCCCCGTCCCCCACTGGATACAGCATGCTCGTTTTTGGCGCAGCTGCACCGGGGGGGGGGGAGGATAGGAATGGGCTCTTAGCCTAGTAAGTTTGTTTGCTCTCCTAGCCATAATTTCCAGGTGGTAGGTTCACATTATCTTCTTCCCGGTAGGTGTTTGTTTATTGGGAAGGTTTAAGCTTTGGTGTTTTTTGCTTGTTATGTTGACAAGACGCTTCTTTAATTGCTAGTCATCCAACAGCTGTCCTAAGATTACTCCATTCAGTCTCTGTACTATAGGATGATAGCTATAAATCATAGGTGTGGAATCAATTTATGGCAGCTTTTGATTTCATATACTTTAATCAGAGTGTTATGTATAACTGTAGCATGAAAAAAGGACCCGCAGGAGAAATCTTAAAACATGACTATATGTTACACATTTACTGTAATCTGTTTTCATGACTGTTTAACTTGCATGGCTTCCAGCCAAGGAACTTTGGGGACTGTGGTTTGTGAAGGGGCTAGGAATTTGGGGGCCTGTTTACATGTTACTTAAAAGAGACATATCTCTGTTGTGCCCCTCCATCCCGAGCTGCAGGGAGTAAGTAATATCTTATCCAGGTTGTACCACACTTATGTCAACAGAGTATCTCCGTGGCCTGATTCAGACAAGCCAATAAACCATTGTTTGTTGGCTCATGGATTGAGCTGACAAGCCCCAGCATTCCCTCCTCCCCTTGCATTCCCAACCAAATCCAACACTTCCAGGCTTGAGATGTCTTGCAATTCTCCCCATGGTGAGGGTTGCAGGTGGGTCACAATGAGTATTTCTGTGATATGAATATATAACATATATTGTTGTTTTAGCATATTGTGGCGCAGTGGGTTAAACCGCTGAACCATGAGCTGTTGATCGAAAGGTTGGCAGTTCGAATCCGCAACGGGGTGAGCTCTCGTTGCTTGGCCAGCTCCTGCCAACCTAGCAGTTCCAAAGCATGTTAATGCGAGTAGATAAATAGGTACCGTTTGCGGGAAGGTAAACAGCGCTCCGTGTTCCAGCTGCATGCTACGCGCTGCGGCAAGGAGAGTCATGCCGACCACATGACCACAGAGGTGTCTTCGGACAATGCTGGCTCTTCGGCTTTGAAATGGGGATGAGCACCATACCCTAGAGTCGGACATGACTGGACTTAATTGTCAGGGGTCACCTTTACCTTTACCTAAGCTGCCCTGGTAATTAAAAACATGGTTTTGAGGATGGGATATAAATAGATTTTTTTTAAATGTCTTCATTAGTGCCCAGATCATGCCAAGGTGACTGCCAGTATATGCCCTGCTGTCTTATTCCAATATTGTGTCCACTTTTTTTACTGTCTGCAGTGTTTGACCCTCGATAAATTTGAAGGTCAAGCTGATGAAATTCAAGTTACTCATCATGCTCTCCACCTTCTGGAAGAAAACAAGTTCTGGGCTGCTGTTATATTCCCAGATCTGGACCCAGCAACCAAGCAGCTGCCGCCTCACGTGAAATTCAAGATTCGTATGGATATAGATGCAGTGGAGAAAACCAACAAAATCAAAGACAGGTGACGGCAGTCTCTCATCTCGTAATGTGTATGTGCACAGTCCAAGTTTTGCCCGTTGAATGGCACACTGGGCCAAGAGTGAGAGGAATTGGAACAGCCAAGACTGCTTGGTGTCTAGGGCAGAATATTCAAATACTGCTGCCTGTGGGGAAAATATACGAAAAAGCTAAATAATGGACATTTTGCTGCCTTTTAATAGTACCCCCCAAAATGTACCGCCTTTGGTGCTCACCTCATCGTGCTTCATTGTTGGGTTGTCCCTGAATCAGTGGCTGCTTTCAAACAGATAAGTGCTGCAAGCTGATACTATACAGTGTTGCTTCTCATCTTGATACAGAGAAGAACGCAGACCCTGTCATGTAGCCTGGTATCTGTGAGTTGACAGCAGAATGCAAGGCTTGATTGACCAAAGTAGTCAAGGCTTAGTGCAGAGATTCCCGAACTGGGTGGCGCAGATCCCAGGGGAGCCACGGAAACCAGCCAGGGGAGCCACAGAGTGCCATGGAATCCTTTCAGAAAACAGTGCAATGCCAGTTGGCAGGCATCAACATAATGTAATGGGGAGCCGCGGCCAATGGTTGCCAATGGTCAAGGGAGCCGCAGGTTGAAAAAGTTTGGGAAATACTGGCTTAGTGGTAAGTGCACTCTGGCTGTGGTTCTCATCAGGATAGCATTCCTACCTTTTAAACCTGACTAATGTACTTCTGAGCCTCTGCCAACCATAACTGTTGCATAATCAAAAACACCCACCCAGTTTCCAGTCTGAGTATGTGCTTTGCTTCTCAGGTACTGGGATCCTGGTCCAAGAGCTGACCCAGTGGATGATTTACGTTACATCTGGGGAGGATTTGCGTATTTGCAAGATATGATTGAGCATGGGATTATCAAGACTCAGACCCGGGTGGAAGTGCCTATGGGGATCTACCTGCAACAAATGCCCTATCCCTGCTTTGTCGATGATGTGTGAGTAAGAACAGTCACAGTGATCTGTTTCTGATAACTAATTGAGTGGCTGGCTGGGTGGCATATTGGATTTAACAAGAGGCTCGACTGGTTTTGCCTTTGATCTTGTTAAAAAGCTGGAGAAATCCTAGGATGAAAGTATTAGACGAATGCCCCCCAAGGAGTCAGGGATGTGCTGCCCTGATTAAGCCTGAGATAAAGAGGCTGGAACAAAAAGTAAAGCATTGTAGTATTTTAATGCTTAAAGTAGAGAACCACAAGGAGACTTCTTAAGGCCTGATCTAACTTCCACTGAAAAACAACCACTCATTGATTCATTAGCAGCAGGAGAATGTGGGAGAAGTTGCAGAGTTTATACCTGAGCTCTCCCATGAATCAAACAGGGGCGGGGAGAATGCCAGCTTTTTAAGAAAATTACTCGTTTAGCCTTTTTCAGGAACCCAATGAAAGGATCACTGTCGGTGGTCTTGCCCACATCTCTGGATAACATTTCACACAGACTGGCTTTGCAGGATTTTGCTAACTTGTATATAGTGCAGGTAGTTGAACCTCAGCAATCCCCATTCAAGAGCCAGATATTATAAGCAATGGAGCTATCACTAAAAGGTAAAGGTGTCCCCTGCTCAAAAGCCAGTTGTGTCCGACTCCAGGGTGCTGTGCTCAGCTCCGTTTCTAAGGCCGTAGAGCCAGAGCTGTCCAAAGACGCCTCCGTGATCATGTGGTCAGCATGACTAACAGAACGCTGTTACCTTCCTGCAGCAGCGTAACTTGCTCCGTTGGCGCCTGGTTCAGGGGGGGGAGTTGGCGCCCATAGACAGTAAATATCATGCTCCGGGGGTGGGGGCGCCGCGCTCCGGGGGGGGCGCTGCACTCCGGGGGGCAACCTGGCGGGACCCTGCATCAGGCACCCCCCGACCCTGCACCAGGTACACACACACACGATTCTTCTACCTTAAACTTTGTAACTTCTTCCCCTGGACTGAATTTCACCATGCAGGAAGCTCGTCGTAACTTCATCCCTGGACTCCCTGGACTGATTTCCGGCTCTGGGCGCCATGCAGGAAGCTCGTAACTTCGTCCCCACTGAATTCCGGCTCAGGGCGCCATGCAGAAAGCTCCGTAACTTCGTCGCCCTGGACTGAATTCCAGCTTGGGGCGCGCGCGGCGGGTTGGCCGGCGAACCCCACGTGCTCTTCTCTGCGGCGTGGCATGCATGGCCTGCTCCATGGCGCATCCCCGCGCGCCCTCGAGAGCCCCTGCAGGACGAGCGCCCGGTTCGCGTGAACCACATGAACCACCGTAGTTACATTACTGCCTTCCTGCCGCAATGATACCTATTTTTCTACTTGCAATTTCTTGCTTTCAAACTGCTAGGTTGGCAGGAGCTGGGACAGGAGACGGGAGCTCATTCCATCACGTGGCACTCGGGTCTCGAACTGCTGTCCTACTGACCTTCCATTCTGCAGTTCAATGTCTTAACCACTAAGCCAAACTACCCTTCCCCATTTCTGTTCAGGGGATTTTGAAGTGTCATCAATAATAACTCGTATATTGTCACAAGTGTTTGACTAAAACCACGAAGACTTGGATTCAGCCATGAAGTTCACTGGGTGACCTTGGGCCAATCTCTCAGCTTAACCTGCTTCACAGGGTTGCTGTGAGACAAAATGGTGGTGGTGGTGTCACATATGTCACCTTAGCTCCTTGGGTGGGAAGGGCCAGGTAAAAATGTAATAAATTGTTCCACAGTTGCAGAATTTGGCTCTCGACAGGGGTAGAAATACCCATGCCTATCAGAGGTCAGGGATGTGGATCAAGTCTCTGACTCTAAGTCTTGAATCAAGTCCCAAGTCTCTGGGTCCAAGTCTCAAGTCAAGTCCCAAGTCTTTGCCCCCAAGTCCTGAGTCTTTGGTTGTGAGTTGCAAATCCCTATCTATTTAATGGAGAAAACAGGTTTGAACCTAAATAAAATTGGACTTGTCGTAAAAGGCTCCAAGTCTCGAGTCGAGTCTTTTGAGTCTTTTACAGTCGCCGAGTCAAGTCCTAGTCAAGTCATTGACGCGACTTGAGTCTGGCTCAAGTCCGAGTCAATAGACTCAAGTCTTCATCACTGTCAGAGGACTCACATGACCAGGCTGACTCCTGAACCTTTCATACTAGCCATTGGGGTAGCTCTTAATGTGCCATCCTGGGGCAGGCAAAGGGTGCCATGATGGGAGGCTCAGTGCAGCAGAGGCGTCGCTCCGGTAGGGGCGGCACCGTAAGTTTCGCCCCGTCCTAGACCCGTTTACCAAGCCGGCAGGAGGCGGCCCTGCCCTCTCACCGTTGGAGCCATTCCGTGCAGAGAAAGCAGCTGGCAAGAGACTCCCTGCCCGTTGCTTTCTCTGCACGTGAATGTCTCCGACAGTGAGGGGGAGAGGCCTCCTCCTACTGGCTTGGTAAACGGGACTAAGACGGGGCGAAACTTACGGTGCCACCCCTACCGGAGCGACGCCTCTGCAGTGCAGGGCTTTGCCCCAAGGCATGCAGCAACTTCACTGCACTCCTTGTGCTGTTGGGCTGGGGAAATTAAGAAGTGTCATGCAAATGAATTGGGTGTTGTGAATCAGACCCAAACAGAAGCTAGCAATATCCAGTTCTGCAACTTCCCCCTCCAGCTCTCCTATGTACAATGGCCAGAGATTAAAGGCAGAGTGAACTTTTCAGGTTCCAGAGGTAGGAACCCAGGGAGGGGTCCAGCTCTCCCCAGAGATTTCACATTCCTTTGACTTGATCATCAATCACCATCAATCCCAGGTCTCTTCTTTACACAGAAAAAAAGGATTCTTAAGACCTTTCAGCTGGTTTCACTCAAATGTGTCAAAAAAAATGTTTGAGCAAAATAAGATCTGGGATAGTAATCATAGACCCAACATAAAATGAGAACTGCATTGGCTTTCCTAATTCCATTGTAGAAAGTTGTTTCAAAGCTACTGTAGTAGTCATCTCTAAACTGTCCTGTTGTGAATATGTAGCCAAAGCTGCACACCACCACTTCTGTGTTCCTGAGGAAAGGTAGCATCTCTGAAGAAAGGGAGCCCTCTGGTGGGCAGCCCCAGTAGCACAATTTTTAAAAGTGTTACCACCACCTTGAAAGGATGGGTGGGTACACAGACCATGTGTTCAGTGATGACTTACCACCTTGAGCATAATATCAGTTAGGGAGTTGGCTATCTGTAGTAGCTACTCACATGGTAAGGAGAATTTTGTTGTAGCTCTGCTTCCCCTGGTTTCTGATAGGGTGCAACTCTGTGACAAAATTCTCCCTACCTAGTTGTATACCCCACTCTCAGTACCTTATCACTTGGTACACAGTCATTTCTATTCACTCACCATCAGCTAAAGGCTTGTTCAGACTAGACTAGACAAAACCTCTAGTTGGAGAAAATGCCATGTGTATATACTCCTTGGCACCATCATGTGTGGAAAAAAATAACTCAGGTGTTTACTTATGGTCACATAGATGCTCACACGATTTTCACACATGATGGTGTGCCAGATTTTCCCTACAGGGATATCGACTCCTTTATAGGAAAAATGTATGACACAACCTTGAAATCTGCTCAGACTCGCTTAGGCTTTGAAAGTGAGGGTGTATCGGGCCAACATAAAATGGTCAAACAGCAGAGTCCACAGAGACACAATTTTTTTTGCTGCTCTAATAGCTATCCTTGCATGTCATTATTTTTTTAAGTGCCTGCCCAGGAAACACCATTTTGACTTGCAAAGTATATTCCTTCACCACCACTAATGGCATGACCCAGGCTCATTCTCAAAAACACTCTTTTCTTTGATTTTACTTGGCATCTAGGGTGAGAAATCTTCCACCTCTGCACCCTTTAAATTGGATGTTTTTGTCTCCAAGTGATGCTATCCTGCCGTGATCTTACCTTTGGCTCCAAATGCTCCTCCCTTCCCTGGGATAGACAAAACAGACAGCGATAATCCCATAAATGTATGATGCAGGTTTATTTTTGTCCCTCTTTAATTGCTACGTCTCCATGTGCTGACATGATTATATCATCATAAAGGCATGACCACGCAAAGGGAGCTGAATCTGTTTCCAGATCTGGTATTTGAGCAGGGTAATTGATCACAGAGCTCTGGCAGTAAGTGCAAAGCTGAGCCTCAGAATAAGATTGCTACCTGTGAGCAGTGGTGAAAGAATGTTCATTACTATTTGTAAGTAAATAGTCAACAGTGGTATAATTTGGGACTAGCACTGGTGTGGTGGGAGGGAATCATCTTTGGCCTGCCACACTAGCCTCATGGCACTTGAATGTTATTCACATTCAAGTGCCACAGATGAGATGACCCTTATCCACAGATGAGATGACCCTAGTTAGCACTTCAGTTATGTGGATGGAAATGTACACAGATTCCAAGTCTCGAGTCAGAGACTTGATCCACATCCCTGGTTCAGAGGTTCCCAACCTGTGATACACAGACCACAGGCTGGTGGTATGCAGGCTGCTGGTGGCCAAGACGGCAGTTGCCATCTCAGCTGCACGGCGCAGCATCGGAGCCTGAAAAGCGACTCAAGATCTGCTGAGCCGGCAGAGCTCAAGTGCACAGGCGCTAGGTGCAGGGAATGGCCCGCCTGCCCTCCCCTGTGCCTTACCTTGCCTTTCTGAGCTCTGGCGTGACCATGAACCCGGAAGTAGCCAGGATGGTGTAGTGGTTTGGGAGTCGGACTTAGACCTGGAAGATCCAGGTTCAAATCCCCGCTCAGCCATGAAGCTTCCTGGGTGACCTTGGGCCAGTCACTATCTCTCAGCCCCACCTACCTCACAGGGTTGTTGTGAGGACAAAAGGAGGGGAGGAAATATGTACACCACTCTGAACTCCTTGGAGGAAGGGCGGTATAAAAATGTGAAAAATAAATAAAAATAAATAAGTGCCATGGTATGAGGCCGACTGGAGGCCCGCGTAGGTGGTATGCAGGCCGGAAAGGTTAGGAAACACTGATCTAGTTCATATCAGCTTATAATGTATACCTGGTTTATATCAATTTAACTTTTATGACTTTGCACAAAGAATCCTGAAAATTATAGTTTGATGGTGCTAAGAGTTCTGTGAGAGATCTCTAGCTCCTGTTCTTAGAACTACAGTTCCCAGTGTTCCCTGAAGAGAGGGAATTACTACTAGACCAGTTCAATCTTTATCATAAATATGTCCTCCCTCTCATTTCATACTGCCTAACGGTTTGTTTTATCTTGGGTTTATGTCTTATCTGGACAGCTTCATGGTTACTCTGAACCGTTCCTTCCCCATCTTCATGGTCCTGGCTTGGATCTACTCTGTCTCGATGATGGTAAAGAGTATTGTGTTGGAAAAAGAAACGAGGCTGAAGGAGGCCATGAAGAACAGGGGAGTCACTAATGGGGTGATCTGGTTCACATGGTTTCTAGACAGCTTTATCATGATGGCACTGAGCACGTTTCTCCTGACGGCACTCATTACGGTAAACATCACCTCAGGCTGCAGGGTGTTTTTTTTTTAAGGCCCAGACGTGCCATTTTACACTTGCACTGCTGGTATTAGGTTGCTAGAAACAAACAATAAGAACTATACATAAAAAGAGGAGACATACTGGAGGTCTGGCCAGTTTTGAGCACGTAGCAGCAGGCACATTCCTTTCAGGAGCCCCCAAAGGCAGCATCAGCATTTGACAGAGAGAGATAAATTCACTTGTTGTGAGGCTCACAAGACTGTCTTCTTGAAAGTGCCTCAGGTTGGATTAGGCTGACAGGTCACGTTTTAAACATTGCATTCGCGTCAAGAGAGCCTCTACGAGTGTGAGGTGGGGAGGGGATTTTCCTCACATTGGGTTCTTCTAATCTTTTCCCATCTAACTCGTGTATATCACTGCTTGCTTGGTTTGAAATAAGAAGTTATTACTCAAGTGCCCTTCAGTGTTGGGACATCTAGCATTTGTTTTCATTTTTCTATCTCTTCCATACTCATCCATTGCTTTTGCAAAATCTTGTGTTTGCTGCAGCCTGCTCAGGCCTCCCAGTCACTCTACACATGCAGGTAGTACTTTGCAAAGTGAAGAATCGTCTTCCTGATGAAAGCAATTGCAGGAATGACAAAAATCATGTTTTACCCTGTTCTTCACACACAATTCTCTAGACTGCTAATTCTCTTGAGGGAATAATACAATACTACTGGTCTACCTAACAGAGTTATACAACAAGATTATGAAGCACTGTGAATTTAGAGCGCAAATATGCAAATGTACTTTAATGTTGAACCAGAAACCCCAGGGGAAGTCACCTGTGTGACAGAGCTCCCATGGCCATATTCTGACCATGAGGGAGGTTGTGTTACCCAAGGGGCCTGGTCCACAGCCAAGTCTCTAGCATTTCCATACATTGAATTAATGAATCCCTGCCCGTAATGGGCATTGCTACACCCCATATGAAATGGAAGGTATGGTGTGGCCTGGGAAAGTGACACACTCACACTGGACAGTGCAGGTTGACTGATTGTCCTCAAGTTGCCAAAGAATGTGGACTGCAAAGATTGGATATGTTGCACGTAAGCACATGTGACGCTTAAAGGAGTCCCACAAAGAGACACCCTTCCATTAAATAAATAAAAAAGCTTGCTATTTAGTAAAGCTAGCAAAGCCTCCCAAGTTACTTATTTTCTTAGCAGGAACGACATTAGCAGCGCAATCCTAACCAACTTTCCAGCGCCGGTGCAGCCGCAATGCAGCCCCGAAGTAAAGGGGACAAATGTTCCCTCACCTTGAAGAGGCCTCCATGACTGCCCCTGCACTGCAAAATACAGTGTGTGCGCCCTGTTGGCACAACTACACTGACGCTTGAAAGATGGTTAGGATCCCCCTCCTTTTTTTTTTCTTTTCTTCTTTTTTGGATAAATACTTAGTTATTACCAATGATATACATGCTAAATGAAAGAGATTGGCTTACCAGAGACAAGCAGGTACCAAGAAGCATCACCTCTGCCTGTCATCAGTTACCCTAACTGGACCTCTTCCCATTGTCTTTTCAGTACGGCAAAGTGCTCCACTACAGCAATCCGCACCTCCTCTTTCTGTTCTTGCTGACCTTCAGCACAGCCAGCATCATGCAGTGTTTCCTGCTCAGCACCTTCTTCTCAAAGGCTAATCTGGCAGCTGCCTGCAGTGGAGTCATCTACTTCACCCTGTACTTGCCCCACATCGTCTGCTTTGCCTGGCAAGACCGCCTGACGGTTCAGCTAAAGACTGCGGCGGTAAGTAAGGCACCTTTATTTGTTCACCTTTATTACACTTATATCCCACCTGTCATCTAGGATGGAACTCATAGTGGAGTACATGGGGTTTCCCAGGCATGCTTATTTTTATTTTATAACATTTCTATCCTGCCTGTTTTTAATCTTTTAAGGCAACTCAAAGTGATTTACAAGGCAATTCTCCCATCCAGGCACTGACCAGGATCAGCTTAGCTATTTATGAGGCTTTGGGAAGCCTCTCTCTCTCTCTCTCTCTCTCTCTCCTATAGCTACACTTAAGTCCCT
Source organism: Plestiodon gilberti rubricaudatus (assembly GCA_026170595.1). Classification (NCBI taxonomy): domain Eukaryota; kingdom Metazoa; phylum Chordata; class Lepidosauria; order Squamata; family Scincidae; genus Plestiodon; species Plestiodon gilberti. Next base: position 127,114,568 of record JANXHW010000004.1, on the reverse strand, counting down.
AGTAGAGGTTAGGATCCAGGGGTCTGTACTTAAGTTGAAACATCCAGTTCTTGCCAGCCCAGCACTATTGCACCTCCACGAAAGCGCCAACGTGGACATCTGTAACTCAGACATCCATAAATCGGGGATCCAGTGTTATACCAAAGACTTGCCTATGGGCAAAAGTACGAATCTTGGGCATCCACTGGACCAAAGCAATTATAACACAGAAGGCTGCTGTCTTAAGAATGTTCCTTTGGTCTTAGTTTTTAGTCACAGTAATCATAATTAAATTATAATATCAAGAATCCTATGTATGTCTACTCAGAAGTAAGTTCCATTATAGTCAATGGGGCTTACTCTCAGGTAAGTGTGGATAGGATTGCAGCCGTACAGCGCAATCCTGCGCACAGACACGGTGACGGAATGAGTGTTCCGTCACCGGAAGCTGTTGCAAATGTGCTATAAGGCACGTTTGTGATGACTCGTGAGTAAGGGAGGCCAGTGCAAGGCCAACCACCCTCACTCCACCACCGGGATGACCCCACAGCCACCAGAGGAAGGTAAGGCTCTTGCCGGCGGGGGCGGTCCGGGCGTCAAGGGAGGGGGGCTATTGGCCGAACCAGACGGGGAGGTGGATGGCGTCCACCATAACTCCGGCCCCCGCCGGGCCGCCTTGGCCGTTACACAACCTCCTCCTACTTCCACCAGCTACTTAGCTGGCAGAAATCCGAGGAGGCCGATTGGGCCTTCCCCAGTTTACACTGGAGGAAGGGGATGAACGTCCCCTTCCCCGAGGAGACCTCCAGGCCTCAGCAGCGCAGCCCGGAACGGGGATAGGATCCGGCGGGCAGCTCTGGGCTGCCAGCCGGATCTCTACGGTGGATTGCGCTGTTAGACTGTAAGATTTTCTCTGTGTTTAAAGACAGTAGGTGGCAGCTGTAGGAGGCCTTGATCAAGCTCAACCCTCTTCTCCTTCCCATTTCTGCTTCATAGTGGTAAAAGGTGGCTATGTTTTGCCAGTCTGTTGTTGGAATCACCTCTATTCAAGGACCACTTTTTCTCTTACAGTATTAATGCTCCCCTGCGCCTTGCAATATCTCAGCTCCTTGCAATATCTCAGCCTTGCAATATCTCAGCCTTGCAATATCTCAGCAATATCTCAGCCTTGCAATATCTCAGCGCCTTGCAATATCTCAGCTCTCCCTGTGCCCAGTCAGCCTTGGTCACACTAATTCCTTTATCCTCTCTTCCTTCTGCCCCTAGGAATCCCCAGATTTTCAGTATTCTCCAGTGTTATTGAGCTGTTGTTTTTTCCTGTTGCCACAGCAAGGAGTCACTATTTTCAAAGTTATCGAGCTGCTGTGGTTATCTCCAAGCAGCCTCCCTTGTTTGTTTTGCCTTCATAGCTATGCCTGCTTCAAAGCCCTAACCAAGCCCCCTTGGTAAGTCAGATGTTTGTAACTCAAACATCTGAAAAGTCAAGGACCTTCAGTACTTATTGTTTCAATATTTTTCATGTGTTTGAGGTATTCTGTGTATTTCAGTTTAATGCAGTGGTTCCCAAACTGGGAGGCGCGGCTCCCAGGGGAGCCGCAGAAATCAGCCAGGGGAGCTGCAGAGTGCTATGGAATCCTCATGGAAAACAGTGCAATGCCAATTGGCCGGCATCAACATTATGTAATGGGGAGCCGTGGCCAATGGTCGCCAACGGTCAAGGGAGCCGCAGGTTGAAAAAGTTTGGGAAACACTAGTTTAATGTATGAGCTTCTATAGAAGAGCACCTGACACCTGGCAAACAAATGTTGATCCAACCTCAATTTCTTCCCTTACCTGAGTTTGGAATCCAAAGAGCCTTGGTCACCTTAGTGAATGTGTCCTGTTGGTTCTGCTGGACCTCTCAGTGGTTTTCAATACTATTGACCATATTATCCTTCTGTCGGCCAAGATGGGGCTGCACTGTGTTGCAATCCTTTCTGGAGTGCAAGTTCCAGAAGGTGGTTCTGGGAGACTCCTGCTCGATGCCATAGTCTTTAGCTTATGGGTGTCCCTGCGGGGTTCTGTTTCTCTCTTGCATATTCTGTTGCCCTCTAACTTTGACTGGCAGTGATATGCAAGGGGGCCTTCCCAATGACAGTCGTCCCCCATGCCCCCCCCCCATGGAGAATTCTCTGTCCTCTAGTATACATCTGTCTCCTTCCTTGCTGGTGTTCCACCACAGGCTGAAGACCTGGCTGTTTAAAACAAACATTTCCTGAACTTCCTTGACTGTCCTCATGATTTTGTTTTGTTTGCTGCTGTTTGTTTCCATTGTATTTTTGAATTGTTTCTATTTTTAACTAATAGTGTTTTCATTAATATTGTAACCTGCCTTGAGTTCCCCAAAGGGAGAAAGTCAGGGGTAGAATGTTTTTAATAGTGTATTCATAATTTCCCCTCCTTTCATGTCATTTGTTCATTTCCAGGCATTCTTTTTCTGATTCAACAAGTTAACATGGCATTTCCCCCTACTGAACTTGTGCCACTTGTTCTTTTCTTGCAGAGTTTGCTTTCACCTGTGGCTTTTGGATTCGGTACAGAATACTTGTCACGCTATGAAGAGCAAGGTCTTGGGCTACAGTGGGGTAACATCCGAACCAGCCCATTGGAAGGAGACCATTACAGCTTCTTGTTCTCTATGGAGATGATGCTTTTTGATGCTTTTATCTATGGATTAGTTGCTTGGTACCTGGATAATGTTTTCCCAGGTACGGTTGTCTCTCCACAATGTCCATTTTAAATGGTGAAGGCAGTGCAGGCATCATGACAAGGCGAAATCCTGTCTCCACTAATTTATCAGAAACAGGACAAAGAGAGTTTAAATCTCTCTCTCTCTCTCTCTCTCTCTCTCTCTCTCTCTCTCTCTCTCTCTCTCTCTCTCTCTCTCTCTCTCATTTAATCCTATTTAATATACAGTAATTGACATTTAACTTTAATACATTTTAAATCAAAGCTTGAATAGTCATGCAAAAAAAAAACCCAAAAGGTTTCAGAATATTTTTATCATTCAAAGGCACAATTCAGTGCAGGTTAGCTGGGATTAAATCCCATCAGGATCAATGGTAAAGTTATGCAGATAACTAAGGTTCTCCAAAGAGAAAAAAAAGGCGATTTGATTTATATTTCTTAATTTCCAATAACTTTTCATTTTTTTAAAAAATATCTTTTCTTTGCATCCATTTTTAAAATATTTTCTTCTGGTCTTTGTGCTATTAGAAAGAGAAGAGAAAGGTATGGAATCAAAAACTAACTGGCATGGGATATGTCATGGGGGGAAGGAGAACTTGGGAATGGGTTTTGAAGATTAGAAACTCCCTCCTTGCATGAGCACAATTTTATGCTCACACAATGGCACTTTTGGATCCAAGCCAATGTGCATTGACCTCTTTTCTGGGAGGGAAAATTCCCTGTAAGAAGCTAAAACTGTAAAGAATTAAATGTACATTTTGCAAGGCTGAATGCAAACACTAGGACAATGAGTCCATAAGCTACTACTGTTAAAAACGCTGTTCACAGACATGAGTTTAACATTATATCCACCAATGGAACATTTTGGACCCTGTCCCAAACATTAAGATGCTTTTTTCATGATCAAGTACCTGCAGTCAGCAACTTGGTGAATTACTCACAAGGCCAAAAGTTCAAAGAGAGGCCACTATTTCCAAATTAGGCAGATATTTATTTTTCTTGCAGACTATGAGGAAAAGAACCTCTTTAAGGAGATTTTTGGGTGCAATCGTTTTGATAAAATAGTCTGATTCTGGCTTTTGCTTTAACTGCTGTGGCAAATGTAGAAGCTTTTGCTGGAAAAACTAAAGTCGCATCTTGTGCAAGTCAAGTGGGCCAGAGCCATGTAGTGATTTTTTTTCCACATTTTTATACCGCCCTTCCTCCAAGGAGCTCAGAGTGGTGTACATATTTCCTCCCCTCCTTTTTGTCCTCACAACAACCCTGTGAGGTAGGTGGGGCTGAGAGATAGTGACTGGCCCAAGGTCACCCAGGAAGCTTCGTGGCTGAGCGGGGATTTGAACCTGGATCTTCCAGGTCTAAATCCGACTCCCAAACCACTACACCATCCTGGTGTATGGTGTATGATGCTTCACTTGACTACATAAACTTTTCAAGTGCACCCTTTACTATAGCTATTTGCCAGAAGAACATGCAGTTGGGCGCTCTGGTTGAACTGGAGATGTAAACAACTGGCATCTTTGCCTTCCTTTCCATTATCTCACAACTCCCCCCAAAAAGGCTATTGTACTATGTAGGGCAGGCCTGGCGAGAAGGTAGATCTGTATATACAGATGATCCCAGTGTATGGCTCATTGGGTGCAGTAGGTAATTGGCTCTATGCCTTGAACTGTCATTTTGCTTTTAACTCTTGCCTCCCAGCCACCATTTTGCACCTGCCTTCAGTTGGTCTACCTCAGGATTCTTCTTCATGCAGTCACATGCAGTGAAGTTCTGCTCATGTGCAGAGCTGACCTTTGAAGCTTTCAGGGCTTTGCCAAGTGTTTTATCCCTGTACTCAAGTGGAGAGACTCCACGGAATTGTTAGGAATGCTTCTCTTTATCCAACCTCATCCCTCACAAAAGCAACAAATGTCCTTTAGTTCTCAACATTATTGTACCTAATAGTGTTAATACTTGTTAGCACCATATCTTATTGTCTGCTGCTGCTGCTGCTGCTGTTGTGAAGTGCAAAGATTGGACTCCAAGGATTGCTTTACCAATCAATATTGTCTGTTTGACAGAAAGAGACTAGCATTTCCTTGTAGTTTAAGAAACTTGTCTTGCCACATATTATGTGTGTTCAAAAGCCAAAGCAAAGCACCACAAAAGATCTTATCTGTATAATGAAAGCTCACACCTTACCATTGATTTTCAGCTTAGACAATTTTCCAACAATGACGCTCCTTCGTACCGAATTATTTCTAGGTACTGAACAAAAAAGCCTTGTGTTAAAAGAGTTGCAATCTGTTCCAGCTCAAGAAACTTAAACACAGTTTTTTCATACCTGCCCATGTCCAAACATTTCATAGAAAGAGTTATAGGTGACTTCTTTCAGACGACTTCTTCATTCTGCTGTATATCCAACATCAAATGCTTGAAGTACTTAGTCCAGAATAACCATCACCTCCAGTTGTGTATTCACAATTGCTAACGGAGATTAGAATCCACTTTTCACTCATAAGTTACATTGCAAGGGGTACATGTGTGAAGTAGGAATTCACCTTTTTACTTCTCTTTGACCATATTGGGCTGGTTCAGATGTAATGTCAAACCAGGGTAACATAAGTAAGCTTCAGGCTCACTCATACCTCTTCTCCTGACTCCTCTTTCCTCCCCAGCAAGCCATATTTTCCCATTGCTTCTGAACATGACTAACTATGGTTTGTGCAAACCATAGTTAGCCTGAATTGGATTTCATAGCAGTGCATGGTTTGGTGTGAAATAGAAGTCAGGGAAGAGGGGGAGTGCACCAAATCATGGTCTGTCTTTTCATCAGGATAAGCTCAATGACTTTACATACAACATAGTAGTCAACAGCATGTGTGCAAAATATTATCAAAGTTTTGGAGCCAGTTAAATTTTCTGGAAGACAGTTTGAAGGGAGAAACAAAGGACCCGAGTGTACCAGTTATAGGATAAACTTGCCGGAGTTCTCTTGTCTTTTCTCCCAGTTTCTCCAGGTAGTGTTTTATTAAGAAGAAGTTCGTATTTGGGAGGCCTTCTTCCAGTAAGTTACTGCAAGTGTAAGGAAAAGGAGAAGATGGCTAGATCTCATAAATAGAGGAACACAGCAAAAGAGAAGGAAAACTTGTTTCCTACCCTTCTGCAAGTCAGTCACCAGTTCTGAGATGTCTGTGCCAATGTCCCATGATGTAATCAGCAACCAGCCCCTGGCCCATAAGCTTTCATCCTTTGACCCTGATAAGTAAACCAATAATCTACTTTTGAATTAATTCAGACCACTTTCCTAAATCTTCATTTAAAAACCCAGAATTTAGGCATTGCTCCAGGCACGGTTTCAGCTTGGACCAAGTCGGAATGGTGTGGAAAAAATGGGTAAAGAAAAATCTCTCTTGCCTCATCCTCATCCTAGTAGAATTTGTGATAACCCAACAGCACCAAATAAATCATAACTTCTCCTTACAATAACATAACTATCATAAGATAGAATTTGCTACCTTGAGATATGCCAATGACCACTGGCTTGGAGCCCAATCCTATCCAACTTTCCAGTGCTGATGCAGCCATGCCAACAGGGCGTGCACTGCATCCTGTGGTGGGGGGACAGTCATGGAGACCTCCTCAATGTAAGGAAACATTTATTCCTTTACCTCGGGTCTGCATTGCGGCTGCATTGGTGCTGGAAAGTTGGATAGGATTGGGCCATCAGATAGCTTTAAAAAAGATTAGACACATCCTTGGAGGATATTAATTATGATAGCTAACCATAGGCTTACCATCCATCCTGAAAAAATCGGGACTGCCCCGGTTTCTGGAGCATAGGGGGTGGTTTTCCGGGTCTGCCACCTTGCTGCCACTTCCAGGATTTAAAATGTGAGGGTTTTTGGCAGCGCCATCTTGGATCTCACGATATTTCACAAAATCCAAGATGGAAGCGCCGAAAAAAACATTTTAAAATCCTGGAAGCGGCAGCGGTGGCAGTTGACCCGTGCAGGGGCGTTCTAGCTGGCCCGATGCAGCTGGCCAGCCAGGAATTGGGCGGCGGCGGCGGCAGCTGCAGCAGGAGCAAAAAATGGCAAAAATGCAGCAAAAGGCAAGCAAAATGGAACTGGTGGGGATGAAAATAATTAAATAATTGAAAAATTCAGCCGTGCTAATGCACAGGAAGCAGGCACAATGCGCCCGCAAAAAAAAAAAAACCAGAAGAAAAAAGGCCTGAAAATAAAAATATTTTTAAAAAATTCTGGAGGGGAAAAAAAGTAGGGGGGAGGGTGTCCAGGTTTGGGCACCTCAAAATATGGTAAGCCTAGCTAAATAGAACCCTCATATTTTGAGACAATCTACTTCTCTGAATGCTAGTTGTTGGTGTGTGTTGGGGGGGAGCAAACATCAGAGAGAGGCTGTTCCCTTCACACCGTGCTTAGAAGCTTCCTAGAAGTATCTGACCTAGCCACTGTTAGAAACAGGATTCTGGGCCGGGTGGACTCTTACTCTGATTTAAAAAGGTGGTTCTTGTGTTTTTAATCTTAACTGGCATAGAGTAATTTAGCACTTGTAAAATATTCTCATATTTCTTAATGTCCAAGAACATTGTTTAGAAAACCCTCAGGAAGGAATAAGCAGTTTCATATATCTTATGACTTAAACTGACCAGAAGAAAAAACCAAAATATAGATAAGATAAGGGTCAAACAAAACACAAACCATAGTGGTACTAAATGTAAGGAAGAACATACAACGCTCATTTAAAAAACTGTTTACAAAATCTGGACGTGAGTATGTGGACACAATTAAGGAAAACATAGTAGCTCCTATGGGAGATAGCATCCCTCATTGATTACTAGCAGTATCACTTTAACAAAGTCACTGAGCTGTCATAACAACAAGTTACATTAGGGGTTTTCTAACTTGCTACTCTCAGAGACTCTTTCTACATCGATTCTGCTTCCAAGGAGTTCCTGAGCATTGCAGAGGATTCCTGGGCCTTCTCTATGATTTAACAGCCCAATCCTGTCTACATAGTAGACCGGCGGATCGTCTGCTCTGCCGGTCTACGGTGTCACAAATGTGCCATAAAGTAAGTTTGTGGCACCCTGGGAGTAAGCGGCACTGAGTCCAGCGCCACTCTCCCCAGCCCTTATTCTGAGCTGCACCTGCCAGGGAAGGTGAGTTCCTGACTGGGCAGTGGAGGGGTGTGGGGAACGCAGAACGAGGCATTCTGGGGGGTGGGATTGATTGGGCCCAGGAAGTGGGAGAGATCATCAGCGTCGTCCTTTGCCAAATCCTATCCCCCTTCCCAGACCTGGCCACCATTACACGGCCGACTCGAATGTGCGCACATTCGAGTAGACCCATCGGGGTTGCTGGGGCTCTACTCGGTGTAAGGGGACAAATGTCCCTTTACCCTAAGGAGAACTCCAGCCACGTCGGTACTGGGTCCTATCTGGATAGGATACGGTGCAGGCTCTATGCCCATGCTGCACCCTGGTTAATATAAGAACATAAGAACATAAGAAGAGCCCTGCTGGATCAGGCCAAAAGCCCATCTAGTCCAGCTTCCTGTGTCACACAGTGGCCCCACCAGATGCCTCAGGGAGCACACGAGACAACAAGATACCTGTGTCCAGTCGCCACTCCCTTGCACCTGGCACAGAGAAAACCCACTTCTAAAACCAGGAGGTTGCTTATGGCTTGTAACCTGTGATGGTCTTTTCCTCCATGAATTTGTCCAAACCCCTTTTAAAGGCATCTAGGCCAGGTGCCATCACCACATCCTGTGGCAAGGAGTTCCACAGATGAATCACACGCTGGGTAAAGAAATATTTTCTTTTGTCTGTTCTAACTCTCCCTCCACTCAATTTTAGTGCGTGTCCCCTGGTTCTGGTGTTGTGCGAGAGGGAGAAGAATTTCCCTCTATCCACTCTCTCCATCCCATGCATAATTTTATTAGACAGGATTGAGCTGTAAAACCTGTAACGTTTGTTTCAAATCCTTGTTAACCGGAATCCCTGATTAACCTTAACTGTGGTTAATATTGCTGTTGATGTAACACTTAATTGTGGTTAAGGCTACCAGTTGGAATCTCTGCTCCTGTAATGAAGTGTGGTGTAGCAGTTATATATCGATGGTATAGTAGCTAAGAGTGTGAACTGGGATGCTTCCAGTTCAACAGTTCAAATCTTTCTTCAGGCAAACATTTTTGGCATTCACTGCCTAATTATTAAAAAAAAACAATTCAAAATTCAAAACAGTTCAAACATCCCTAAGCTGGGATAGCTTAATTCCATAATTATATTGACAGTGCAGTCCTATGCACACCTATCTGGGTGTAAGCCCTGTTGAACATGGTGGGACCGTAAACCTGCTTGCACTGTAAGCTTCAGTTTTGAAAACAAAAGTCAGCGCATGTAATGTGATCATTCATTTCTCCTGCCTCTGATGAAAAAAACAATTCAGTCTGGTCTGCGAGCACTGTGGTGGGTGGCTGTGGCTTTGTTAGAACTTCCAATGTACAGTACAGCAATGTTTGTTGCTAATGAAATGCCAAGTAATTATTATTGCAGTGTAAGATTTGCATAGATGGGTTCTACCCCATGGCAAAATACAAAGAAGCTTATGCACCCTACCAACTTGTTTTTGTTTCAGGAGACTATGGGATACCGCGGCCCTGGTATTTCCCTTTGCAGCCGTCTTACTGGTTTGGGTCTGGATGCCCAGAAGCTGAGAAAACAGCAACCGCTGATGGTGAGTTATGTGGAAAAACTGGTGTTCAGAAATAACTTTAGAACCATTGATCCGTTTAGAGGTGAATGCGCTCTTGCATTCATTATGGCAGCTATTGAAAAGATTAGGCGCAGACATACAGTGGGAATCTTAGCAGGTGGCTTTGAACTCTGAGTGGCCCACTATTATTAGAGTGTTGCATGAGAGTGAGTCAGTGTTCTGTCTGAAATCTTTCTAAATTATGCTTTAAGTTAGCTGGAGGCCTGATAATCTTGTCTTTTGTACTGATATGTCTGGAGATAAATTGACAAGCACTATTATGACAGCATCACAATAGACTGCTGTATGGATTATCATCATGGTTCTGATATTATCATGGTTCTGGACTGGCATTAGAGCAACTACTGACATTATACAATATTAAATTTAAAAATAGGGGTTTTTAATTACCATGTCAGTCAGTTCTTAAAAGCATCAACATCTTAATGTTTCACTCCGGAATTTGCACGGAGCTTCTTCAGAAGTATGGAGCAAAAACATTTGCCGCCCTTTCACAGCTTCTGGCTGGAGTGTTCTTGTTTATATGCCCCAGCCATGACTCGTATAGTACCGGTAATTATTAGCTTGTGTGATCTTAAAGTTACAGCAGCATTAGAGACTTCTCAAGTTTTAAAGGAGAATCAGTTGTTTGTAACTGATTCTCCTCTTAGGACTGGCATCCAAATTTTATTCATACATTTAACCTCCTCCTTCCGATTCATATGATTTTGATTTTTAGCAATTTCTATTGCTTCTCTGTGGACCCTGTTTTTGTCATTCTTAACAGCAACGATAATCTTGGAGTTTGCAAAATCCACAGAGTGTCCTGTTTTGATTACATGTTCCGCCACTGCCGATTTGTCTCCATACGCTACTCTGTAGTGTCTTAGATGTTCCGTGACTCTTGTGTTCACACTTCTGCCTGTCATTCCAATATATACTTGACCGCAGGAGTATGGCACTTGATAGACACCAGGCAGTGACAACGGATCCCTTCTGTCTTTTACTGGATGAAATGTCTGTCTTATCTTCACACGGAACATCTAAGACACTACAGATTGCGGTATGGAGACAAATCACCCATACTCAAAACTGCATAATTTACCATGTGACCTGGTCATATTTAGGTTTTAGTCATAGCTTCCTACCATTGAGACAGCACCTTTTGAGCTGTTACTGTATCCAGGTATGCACCTAGTCACACATTAAAGGTAAAGGTATCCCTTGACAATTAAGTCCAGTCGTGTCCGGCTCTACGGAGTGGTGCTCATCTCCGTTTCAAAGCCGAAGAGCCAGCGCTGTCTGAAGTTTCCATGGTCATGTGGCCGGCATGACTCAACACCGAGGTGCATGGAACGCTGTTACCATCCCGCTGACGCGGTACCTATTAATCTACTTGCAATTTCTTGCTTTCGAACTGCTAGGTTGGCAGGAGCCGTCGCACGGATTCGAACTGCCGACCTTTTGATCGACAGCTCATGGTTCAGTGGTTTAACCCATTGCGCCACCCGCTGGCTCTAGTCACACATTACATCTTCCATAAATAATTGGGTCCTGAAGGATGGTCATGTGGAGGATGCTTTTAACTGTGTGAACTGGTATATATGGGGCATGTGAACGTATTAAGGATGCTAAACTTAAAACTAGTTTTAATTAAGCCTCCAGCCAGCTAGCGCTATTGTATCATCAAAGACTAAACCAATTTGGTGTTTCCAGTGTCTGGAATAGATGCATAAGCAAACTGCTCTTTGGGGCTCTGTTTATCCACAATCCACAAAGCCACAGTAACAAATGGTTGCTATACCACAGAGAGGGGAGGAGAAAATCTGTTCTTTGCATGGCGATTCTGCTCATCACCGCCATAATACTTCATCAGCTATGACAGGCTGTTTGCCTCTGGTTCTCAACAGATGAAGGTACTTCTAGGCTGGCAGGGGGCTAATCCCCTCTGCAAACACTCGGAAACCTCTCCCACCAGCACCATCCCAATCTTTACACATGTTAGGGTCAGAGTAAAAGAGGCAGCACCATTGTTCCCTTTGAAAGGGATTTCCATTTTGTTGCATTCTCAACTGAAAATACAGCTTTCCCACTGGACGTACTGTGAGAGGAATTCAGAAAGATAGTTATCTGGTTATTACTGTTGATATCCCTTCTGTTTTCTGGTTTCCAGGATGCCATTCATCAGAGAGGCATTGTAAGGCCGCAACTACTGTGGAAGACTTAGAAGAAGCTTTGCAAGGCACTAAATGAGATCCTAGACATAGAATAGATGACATAATATATATTTATTGGATCAGCTCTTTGCCTAGAAGTATTGCAATCTTTTGAAACCCAGAGCAAAAAACAACAGCAACAACTAAAAAGTTCAGTTTAACATGATGCACGTTCTCATTCTTTAACAGTAAATTTGTCCTATACAATTAGAGATAGATGAGCTGGTTCAGGATTGCCTTGATTCGAATATGACCCAAACTTTTCAAAAAATAAGGCAAAATGGATAATTTACCAAGCCCTTTTGAGGCTCAATAAATACCATTGCCAGCTCTCCCATCTCTCAAGGTTTGCCAGCTCTCTGTCCCCATCAGCCCTCCCACCAATAACGTTACCCCATTCCATTTGCTTACCTGGGGGCTGGTGCAACAGTAGGGTGAGTAGCAGCAGCAGCAGTAGTATGTGGAAGGGTGAGATTTTCTCCTTCTCTTCTCTCCTCCCATGGCATGCTGTGAAGCAGTGCGCTAGAAGAAGCTGCATTGGAAGGACCTAGAAGGGCTGCTGCTTCCTCCCTCTCTCATCCTGGTGTGCTCTCTTAGCACTGGGAGTACAAATAACTTTGCAATCTTCCGTGGAATTTGTAGGCTTTTTCTTGGCCTGCCTGAGTTTTCTGTGCATAAGCTGACGACCAGTTAAGTAATTTTGACAGGAAAAGGAATAGCACAGATCAGCTAGAGAACAGCAAGGGACACCTGACTTGAGTCCAGGGGTTCATTTCCCAAAAGACAGTCACACAGCCCAACCCTACGCAGGATTGGGCTGCCAATCATAGCGCTTTGCGACAGCAGAATGGAGTTCCGCTGTCGCAAAATGGCCACCAATAGCGCATGGAGTGCTCTGTCGGTGGTCATTTTGGGAGTGATGCTGCAAGAGGCGGCAGCACTCCCCATCCTTTGCCAGACCCTGCCATGGTCACTGGAGCAGGTAAGGCACTGGCAGGGGCAGGGAGGGGCGGAACTAGGCAGGGAGGGAGGCGGAATAGGGCAGGGAGGGGTGGATCCGATGGCAATGGCGCGTGTTAGATCCTATGCTTCCGTCAACAGCCTCCCCCACACTGTTCTTTCCTCAGACTTGCACCAGCTAAAGAGCTGGCGCAGGTCCAAGGTCCGTTGCGGAGTTGGGAGGCTTTAAATCTCCTTTCCCCTCCAAAGTCTCCAGATCCGCCCCCCTGCTCCTTTTCAGCACAACTGCACCAACAATGGGGGGGGTTAAGGATGCCCCATTGGGGTCAAAGATGCCCCAAGAAGAAGCTTCCGCTGCAATCCTCACCACTTAGGGACAGACATCCACACTTGCTGCCTCTTCTCCCAAGCACCCCAGCTGAGATATGGAGAAAGCAACCTAAGGATTGGGATGGTATTTTTAACACAGAGAGGTGGAAATCTTAACGTGTCTCACAAACATGCCAATAATAGTGAAATATTAATAGAGAAAAAGTGTCATTGCAGTTGTTCATTGTGACACAGGCAAGAGCCTACTTCTTTGCCACTTCCGGTAACAAGCTAACCAGGCCTGACCAAAGTTGAAATGGCAGCTGAGGCATGCCAAATCTCTCCCCCCCCCCCATTTTGTGTGCATATGGATGGTCCCATGGACTCTCAGGAGCCCAGTCTCTCCTTTGCCACCATATCCATCTCCTCTCCTCTGGGCTCTCTTCTCCACTTCTCCAACTGGCTGGCTGGGGAGCATCCAGGGAGTGGAAGAAGTTCCTCTTCCTCCATGATCTTCCATGCCTGGCCTCTTTTGAAGAGGCATAGGTGGGGAGACAGCAATCCTCTTATCTATACCTCATGCTATACCTCACATCTGCATGTAGCACGTGATGATGGAAGTGTGTTCATAACAATCGAACAATTGTTGTGGCTCCTGTTTGCATTTGACATGTGGTGGTGTGTGTTCTGGCATGTATCTGATGTGTTGCAGTACCCATTTGCATGTGGCATCTTGTAGCACAGGTATTGTGGCATGTGTGTGGCATACATGCAGTGTGCAGCATGTTTTTGGCATCCATGTGATGTGTTCTAGCATTGTGTAGCATATTGTGTTGCTTATTTGCATATTGAGGCGAACGCCAGAGAGAGAGAGAGAGAGCTGGACTGTGAAAGCAACATGTAGAATGAAGAGTTCTACAAAAGATTAGAACGTTATTATATTGTAAAAACCCTTTGGGGTATAGAACAGCCTGCCCATGTACACCGCCTTGAAATAAAGTCGGAGGAGAAATCCAATGACCAGAAAGGCGGTATATAAATACTGTATATTATTATTATATATATATATTATTTGTATGTGCCACGCTGCAATGTAAAGTGTTGCTGTTTGTCAAAAAGTGAGAAAAATTGAACATGAAAAACCCTTCAATTTAAGATTACTTTTAAGCTGCTTTCAATTTTCAGTTGTGCTCCAAAAAGCATGGAAATTGAAATTTAAGTTGGCCACTATGCATTTTGTAGTGCAGGACATTCCTGATTCAGTCAAACTGCTTTTACTTGTGTGTTCAGTCATGCTGGTAACAGTGCCTTATTTGAGATTATTGAAATGTCTTTACATATACTATAGTACATAGTCTTTTAGGAAAGCACAGTGCCTTGTAGAGATGCAGAAGGTACATCTCCAGCAACTGATTGGAACTTCATCTGTTGAATTTCTCCCTGGAAATCCCTCCCCAGCTCAATGTCAAACTGAAAGAGTATTCTATGGGTGCATGGAGCCTAATTGTAAACTCAACATAATATACAAGATTGTGCAAAGTCTTTCTGCTTACAACATGTTACAGAATTTAAGGTGATGACCTTAAATTCCAATTTCCACATGTTTAGGAACACAAATGAAAGCAGCTTAAATGTCATCTTAAATCAATGGGGTTTTTATGTTTGACTATCTCATCTGTTGTCCACTGTTGGAGTCTTTAAGGTTTCTCAACTAGTGGTACTAGTTGGTACTTCGGCCGACTGCTGGTGGTACTTGGACTGCCGAACCACCAGAACCCTGCTCCGACGCAGCACTTTCGGTGGTACATTTTCGCTCCTGAGAGGCTCCTGCCTTTGGCCGAGCCTCTTGGGAATGCTGAAAAGGGCCCTCCCACCTGCCCAGAGCCTCCTACCTGCGTTTTTCTGGCATCCAGAAATCTGAAAACCCGGAAGTAATTTGTGAAGATGTCATCGCCAGTCACTGCTGGTGGTACACAGCAGGAGATTGGTGCAGGAGGTGGTACTCGACCGGGAAGGTGTTGAGAACCCCTGCTTTGGGATGAAGATGCCACTGAGGTGATGCCTTTTACAATTCGGACCAGCGCCATTATTTGTTTCCTCTTGTTGAGTCCTTTGTTTACAGCATCTGACAAAGTGGATTGTGGTCTACTACAAAAGCTCATGCTTTTAAATTAAAATAAGTTTATTTTGAAGGTGCTGCAATGACCAGGTCTTTTCTTTTGTAACAGTAGTGGTTATCATGATGATTAGTGATGGTTTCAATTAAAGTAACTTGACTTTTGATTAACCGTCCTAGACAAAGGTCCAGAAAAGGACGGCAGTGTCGACAAAAAGGCTGAAGAAGATATGCGAAAAAGCATGAGCCTGATAAGGGAGCCTGATAAGGGAGAAGAAAAGACTGACAGCCAGAGGCAGAAGGATGGTAAAGAAAACAAATGTAAACACAAAAGAAAAAAAGAGTGCAACGAGCAGGGGAAGCCTGAGACAGAGCCAAAAGACAAAGAGGAAATTTCTAGTAAGGAGAGAGAGAAGCGGAGTAATCGCAGCTCTTGTTTGTGTTCTACATTTGAACTATAATGTGCTTTTTCATTGTCAGTCAATTTGTCTCTCTATAGGCTTACCAGATCTCCAACCGGGACAGAGTGCTAGACCTTTAGGAGAAGGAATGTGGGCAGGTGTAGCTTGTTAAACCTTACCTCACAATCCTAGGCATGTCTACTCAGAAGCAAGCCCCATTGTGTTCAGTGGGGCTTGATTCTGAGTAGACATATTTAGGATTGTGCTCTAAGGTTTAACAAGGTACACCTGCCCACATTCTTTCTCCTAAAGGTCTAGCACTCTGTCCCAGTTGGAGATCTGGTAAGCCTATCTCTCTATGTCTTGTATGAATATCCATAGGTCGGTATAGCAAGTAGAGGTTTGTAGCTTTATTGCCCAAGGACCAGGTCTCATATACCATATTGGCCTGAATATAAGACTCACTTTTTTCCCCTAAGGCAAGTCTTTAAAGTAGGGGTGCGGCCTACAATCAAAGCCTAGCGTTTTCTGCCTAGTGTTTTCTGCAAAGCGCTTTCAAGCCAAGCCTCTCCAAGTCTCTTTAAAACAATACAATGATCTCTCAGCAGCTTTGAAAAAATTAACCCTTAAGTTCCAGCCCCAGGACTCTGTGGAAACTAAGATATTTATTGATCTTGCAGTTTAAAGTTGAGAGCAAGAGCTCCTGCATAGGCTTACCATATCCAAAGGAGGACAGAGTGCCTACCTTTAGGCTGCAATTCTATGCACACTTTCCTGGGAGTAAGCCCCATTGAATGCAATGGGACTTCTGAGTAGACATATATAGGATTGGGCTGTCAACCATTGAAATTTGGGCAGGTGCAGCTCATCATCATGGAAGGGTGCAACAAGCTGCACCTGCCCAAATTCCAAAGGTTAGAGGTAGGCACTCTGTCCCCCTTTGGATCTGGGAAGGCCACTAATACTAGAGTGCCCAGATACAATAAGGGACAGGGTGCCTATCCCTTTAACTGTACTAAAGTTGTATTATTTTACTGTTCTACTAATGTGTATATATAAGTTTTAAAAAGTTTAAAATGTATTTTTTTAAAAAATAGCACCAAACTTTGAGGGTGCGGCTTATAATCAGGAGCATCCTATACTCGGGACAATACGGTAATTGGTCAAAGTAAGAGTTCTTGTTAGTAGTCCACGTTGATGTGTGTCTTCCATGCATACGTCCTTTTAAAAAATCATGTTGTGAGCATCAGACATTGTATCTGAGGGCCAGTTTTCTAAGTCCGCAGAATCAAGTAGCAAAGCTTTTCTTGGGCTGTACTACTTCAGGATGCAGATGGGAAATCCCATGTCTGAATGAAAATATAGACATATTTTCTTTTTAAAATAGCATATAAAGAAAGCTGTACTGAAAACTTTTCATTCTCTCTGACATGCTATGTCCTACTTGGAGTTCAGGGACCACTTTCTAGTCTTTGTGCAAAGTTGGGGTTTCCACATTTAGCTGCAAGCTGGTGGTTCCAGCACTGAGGGCAAGTTAAGGGCCTGGTAGTAAGCCCCTGCAAGGCTTGAGGTAACCCCAGAGTCATTGAGGCTTGTCCTGACTCAGAGTGTGATGATGTGTGCTCTGGAGTGAATGAAAGCATGGCAGTCCTTCAAAAAGAACTAGCCTGGGAAGAAGCAAAGGTCAGTTTACCAAATCTTGCCCTCCTTGTTATCTTGGCTTATTTCGCTCTTCAACTCCACGTTTCTTCAAGGCTTTGAAAATATTATAGAAGAAGCTGGCCTTCCTCTCACTTAGGATAAATACCTGACATTCCCCTTTCTAACCTGTGACCTTTAGGCAGCTCAACTGATGAATGAATTGGATGTGTTTTTGAAATAGACTCACAGTAGGCCAGATTAGACAATGGCATAATTCAGCAACAGCAACCATACCAAATAAGACCTTCGGAGTGTCTTTTTACACTGAAGACTCTGGGTTCTTCCACCACTACAAAGAAGAGTACCAAGACTATTAAGCTTAAGGGGGTGCTCTGACAACAGCCTTGAGCTGTAAGATTTTCCAGATGAGAGAATGGGGAGATTCTAAGCTTCTCCTGTTCTTGCAGCTCCAGCCCACCAAATCTTAGGGCTAAAGGATGCTGTCAGAAAATCTCATCAAGACCTATTTCTCACAAACAGCAGGTGAGGGGGTAACAGCAGACTGGTAATTCTGATTGTTCAAATGATGGAATGCTCTCTCATGGAAAAAAAAATCCTATATTGTACACAGAATGACAGAAAATTAGCATGTCTGAGAAAAGGCTAGGCTACAACTTCTCTCTCTTTCTCTCCTATTCTGTTTTCTGTGGTGATCAGTCACCATCTCAAGTCCCCACCTGCAGTCAGAAGTGGTACAGTTGTTCAGAGATGTACATTTGCTAATTCATCTACTGCTTGTGAGAACTAGGCATAATCTAGCATATAGAGTTCAAGACTCTATATAACCTAATTTCTAGAAAATAATGCCCAGAATCAATTGGTGGGAGAGGAGGAGGAGATGTGGGTGTATGAGGTATATGTCTATAAGAGAGAAGTGGGGAGCATGAGATGGGTGTGCATGAGAGTGGAAAAGAGTAGCTAAGAAGAAAAATGGCAAGGCCAGATTTTTCCACTCCTGCACATCAGACTGAAATCTTCCATAACTGATTTTGGCACTGTCAAACTTGTCATGGGTAAAACAGCAGGTGGTTCAGTTTGATGTATAGGGATTTGATAGTCTGATATCATCATGTTTTTCCTTAGCCTTACAGTAAGGAAGGTTACAACAACAACAACAACCTTAAAACACCTACGCAAGATGTAAAAAAGAATGGCTGTACATGATAAAACTAGAAAAAGTAGAGAAGCAGAGGGAAATGTGAACAGCTGAACTGATGCAGTCCCATAGCAGAGCCCAGTGTACAGACCTCTGAAGCACAGGCAACAAGTTCTGAAACAGATTTTTTTTTTTTTTTGGAAAGAAAATTATAATTTTTTCAAGCTACACTGCTGTGAGATGAGTTGTGTAACTGCAGTGTTTTGTGGCCCATCTTCCTCTGTGACTCTTGGCTTCAAAGAATTTTTTTTTAATTAGAGTGGAAGAATCACAGACATTTCTAGCCAAGGGGTCATCAGTGGAAAGGAATGGGAGGGTCACACCCTGTTGGCTGTTCCCTAACTATTCTTTGGGTGCTGAAAACTTAAATAAACAACCTTAATGAAAAACCTTCTCTCCAAATCTTGAGGTAACTTGTATAAACACAAGTGCACAGGCTCCGCACCTTAGGTTTACGTCTCTATAAATTCCCATGGAGATCATTTACTTCAAAGGCTTTGTTTGGCCCAGAATTAAGGAAAATAAAATAATTCCTATGGTGACATTTAAAATGGTCGTGTTATGATCTCACTCCTTTGTACAGCCTGTCGGACATGAGGACACCCTGGGCCTTGACTTGTCCTGCTGCACAGGGGTGACGTTCTCCCACTAAGACAAAAAGAAAATGGTGTTGTTTTAAACTGCAGTGTTTACATTCTGTTCCCTTTTGGGAAGAAAAAAAAAGTTGTACATCTGGGCAATTGGATTATTTTCATGACAGGTTTCATCACAGCTATAAATACAAACCTGACCCTGCAACCCGTGCATGTGTTGTGTGGCTGCATACAGAGGCCCTATTAAATTACGCCAAGTAGTGGCTGTGACTATGTGGGGCTGAGATGTTTGGAAGCAAGCAGCTGGTAATCATGCAGACTGGTTGTATTTTTTTCACACTACCGCAGACCTTTTTTCCCCTGGCTGCTTGTGGTATGGATAAATATGCACAAACATGCATGAACACCCCAGCGGTAAATATATACTGTAATAAGCAAAATATTTGACCATTGTTTGCCCTTCTAATTGTATCTCAAAATCTGCCATCTGAGACAGACAGTCTCGCAGTGCCTAAGGGTAGAACTGGCCTTGGCTGCTGCATAGGTACAGCTTACCACATGGAGATATAGCCATCAAGTGGAGCAATTTAAAATAGTTTTCCCATGGGATGAAGGTAAGCCAACCTTCAGTGTGATTTCATCAAAGAATACGTAAACAATATGTGCAAATGGACAATATATTCCATTTTATTTTATTGTTTCTATAAAACCATCTGCAGATCTAGTTCTTTACACACTTCTCATGGTGCAACCCAGAAAACATTTATGGTGTTAGAGGGACTGCCAGCCTTGGGCATTTTGTAATGTAGCTGTTTCTTCTCACGTGTGCATAATGTGCTACTGAGATTTCTTCTCACATGTGCATAATGTGTTACTGAGATCTGAGAACTGCAGCACAAAGTTCACCTCTATGATCGTTTCATTGTTATTTCTTTTGTGTTTCAAGCAAACCTCTTCTTTGAAGCTGAGCCTTCCAGTCTGGTCCCAGGTGTGTGTATTCAGAACTTGGTGAAAATCTTCCCTAATCGCTCCAAGCCAGCTGTGGATGGGATGAATATTACTTTCTATGAGGGCCAGATCACAGCTTTCCTTGGCCACAATGGAGCTGGAAAGACAACCACTATGTGAGTCAGTTTGGATACCTGGCCTAGATTGTTTAGTTAAATCCACTGAGAAGATATTCAAAAGTTAACATTAAAAAAAAAAAATCTCTGTTCGTATGCCTACAAATCAGCTGGCTTTGATTGCCTGATCTGCTGAACACTGACTGCGCATGCGCAGAACCTCATTTAGTATTCTGAGCTGTACTACTTAGGGAAATGGCACTGGGTTTGTAATTCAGCCAAGCATCATAAGATATACATATTTGTATATAAAACTAGACAATTGCAAGTTCAGTAGAAGGCCAAGATCTTGCATTTATCTTTCTACTGTGACTGTGTTCCCTGTTAATTTCACCCCTTTTCCTTGTGACCCTGATCTAACTGTACCAAAATTGTCATAATTTGCTACCTCATTTGACAAGCAAAGTGAAGATCTCCAAGGGGGCCACAGAGAATCAGACTTAAGAACTTGGAAATGAGCATATCCGGGTTTACAGGCCCATGACCCATGACTTTTTGTACTTGAATTTGCATAACCGTGAACAAAATGCCTGTGAACCATGAAGGGTGTACATGCACGTCTGTACAACATTTTCTTTTTAATTACATGTTGACAGTCATCATTCATCATGTCTCCCCTCTCGATTCAGGTCAGGTCCATTCAATCCATTCTCCTAACTAGAGTGTTCAATTGGGCGTGAGGTATGTTTTGTTTTGCAGTCCAGCATCATGGTTGGGCTGACTGAATTCATACCAGTGTTATAAATTGACATAGCCATAAATTTCGTCTCCAGCAGCAATTCTGAGTTTAGATGAAGAAGTAACATTTTTTTAAAATGCAACTAATTGTCTTGTTTCCTACAGATATTTACTGTTGCTGCCCTATATTAACTAGTGTGAAGTATAATTCAGATCATCCCCATCTGTGGTTGCATTGACTTGTTGCAGGAGGGGACATTGTTCCATAACAAGCAAGGCCTTGGGGGAAGGAAATGCCTATCTTATAAAAGTGGAAGTAACAGGAGAAACTAAAGCAGGTGTCGCTAGAAGAGCAAGCATTTTCCTGGGGTCAGGTTGTCTTAAATATGCTGCGAGAGATGGGAGTCTTTTGTCTGAAAAAGCTGTGAAGTCAGCAAAGTTGATATGCCCCTTGGGCCTGTGAGAGTTGTTTCTCAAGGGGTTGGACAAACATTTCCTTGGTTTTCCATTCCCACTGCCCTTAGGTTTCTTCCTGAGTTGTTCTTTTCTACTGTTGCCAGGTCAAAAATTTAAAAATCATGAACATTGCAGATTTGCTCTTTTATTTCCTTTTTTTTTCTTTTTTTTCTTTTTCTTTTTTCCTTTTTTTCCTTTTTTTTTTTTTTTGCAGCTTTAAGTGAACTTGATTAGTGAACTGCTTGGTTGTTTCCTGAAACAAGAAGCAACCAAGCAGTCCAGTTGGTGTCGGACTGTGTATCCAGGGCCAAGCAAGACTTTATGCATAGTAGCAACATGGTACCAACAGGAGAAACGTAAGAGAGTTGCTCATAGTTTGGAACGAAAGCTTGAGATGCTAAACTGCATTGAACGCAATGAAAGACAAGAAGACTTTTGCTTTGGGTTTATCGAAATCTACAGTGAACACAATCTGTGTATTAAAAAAAACAAATTAAAGCAAGAGCTCAAAATGTGGTGGTGTGATAAGCTTACAAAAGTTACACATGTGAGACATGAAATTTATACAACTTCCTGCTCCATCTAACATCATCACTTTATGGATATGATGTTTAACAATTTATTGATACAATGGTACTAATTCTTATTTATTCTATTTTATTGTGCCACACAATGTTTTCCTTATGGCATTAGGTGAACTTGGAATGGCTTTGGAACGAGTTGGAATTTTACAATTAAAATTAGAGTTTTCCAGGTTAAATGGCCACAGTCCTAAAAGAACTTTTATCCCTAACATTTCACTCATATTCGCAATGAGCTTTGTCAAAGGCAGTGTGTAATACAAACCACATACCAAGAGTCCTCTAGCCAGAGAAAGGCAGAGTTAGAATTTTTCCTGTTTAAATGAATGTAATAATTGTACTCATATGGATTTTCACTATAAGGGCTATTTTCAGGAATGAATTAGGTACAGATAATGAGGGAAGAGTGTATAGGGGTCTGTAAATTTGCATTGCAGATCTCCGGATGCATCTAGGAGCCTCAAGCACCACCTAGTGGCAGCACCCCAAATACGTTAATGCATCTAAAACTGCTTAATATTGGTTTTTTGTTTTCTTGTTTTTTTAATAACCAAGTGTGCATTTATCTCCCTCCTTGCCATTTGATGACCCGGCTCTTTTCACAGGCATTTTCTGAGTTTTTCATAAACTGTTGCCTGTGCCTGTGGATTTTTTTTTTTGACTGCTGCTGTTATTACCATGTTTTTGTATTGGCTTGTGTTCATCATGTTGCATGCTGCCTTGAGTCCCTAAAAGGAGAACGGTGGGATAGAATGTATTATTATTTTAAGTTATATTTAAATGTTTTGTTTCTTTGCTAGGTCAATTCTCACAGGTTTGTTCCCACCTACATCTGGAACAATACTGGTTGGTGGTAAGGACATCCAGAGACACATGGACATCATCCAGCAGAGTATCGGCATGTGCCCTCAGTACAACATCTTGTTCAATCAGTAAGTGCCACTGAAAACTTGTCTTGAAGTAAGGAGTCTCCTAATTGAAAGACTGCGATTGTCTCATATCTCATCACAGGCCTGTTTTTCTAACAAGTGGCAAAACTAAAAATGTTATTTTTTTTTGAAGCAAGGAGCAGTTATTTTCCCTCTGTGTCACTTACAGCGCAATCCTATCCAACTTACACCACTGGTGAGGGCAGTGGGGAAGGGCCAGCACGGGAAGCTTGGGAGGGGAGGGGAGATTTGAATCCCCTTTGAATGGGATTTGAATCCCCTCTCCGTTCTGGGGCCTCCCGTTCCCTCTGCACCGCTGGTTACACCAGTGGTTAAGTTGGATAGGACTGTTATTTGGCCTGTAATTAGGACCAAACTTACCACTCATGGCAAATGGATATGTTGAGATATATGTATCTGTTGTGCTATGGCTGAGGCAGAATTTCAGTTCTGACACTCAAAAAACATTCTAAAATCAAATTTGTGGAAAAGATGATAATCCATCATTTTAAGAGATAGAGAGGTTATTGGGTATATGGTTTGAGGAGCAGTAGCAAAATAGTAAATGCTTTTTAAGCTTGCCAAAGGACTCTTCAGTTGTATTACAAATCCTCCACGCGTGCCCCCCCCCCATACACACAGGATGGAAATAGGTAATTGATTTAAGAGAGATAAGTGGTTGTAGAGAAATGTTGCTTCTCTTTGGTAGACACATATCTCTTTTGTGTCTTGCATTTTGCAGGTTTTTGAAACAATGTAAAAACTGTGAACTAGAAGTAAAAGTGAGTGGAGCAGTGATTGTTCGTTCAAACAAGTTCTCCAAAAGGAAAGCAAAAACAAACACAGATTGTCTGTTGTTTCTGCAGTATAATGGGGTGTAACATTCTAATCTGTTTGGATCAACTAACACAGCACTGTTTCTTTCTGGAACTTTTCTATAGCCTTACTGTTGCAGAACACATCCTGTTTTATGCTCAGCTAAAAGGAAGGTCCAGAGAAGAAGCTGAACTGGAAATGGAGATGATGCTGGAAGACATAGGCCTTCCTCATAAACGGAATGAAGAGGCTCAAAATTTGTCAGGTACCCAAAGATTTGTCCTTTTAGCTCCTAAATGTTAAGCACTCTCTGCTGCCTCTGAGGGCAGATGTTCCGTGGGAGATATGCGCCCAGGAGTCCCAGTGCCTACCAAAGCTGCAGAGCAGCTGGAGAAGAAGGTTCATTCTGCAGAGGAACAGAGGTGGGTGGGTTATTTAACCCTTGCTCCACCTGCCGCTCTTCTCGGTAGAGTTAAATAAATCTATTTACTAACAAATTTAAGGGTGGGGGAAATGCTGCATTGGTTTGTCTTGTGAAACATTAAAGTCTAGCAAAATGTATTGTGGCATAAGCTTTTGTGGGGCAGAGCCCACTTTGACAGATGCATTAGCTACGATGGCTCTGCTCCATGGAAAACTATCCTGCAGTGAAATTGTTAATCCTTAGGGTACTGTAGGACTGTTTGTAAGATGTTGCTTGTGCAAGCTTTGTTGTGTACTACAGTACAGGGAAACAGCCTTCCCATTAATTGATCTACTAACTACAGTTTCTTGCAAACATGCATCTCTTATCCTTTGCGGTCTTGCAGTTTTATTCCTGTATTCTTTAGGTGGAATGCAGCGGAAGCTGTCTGTCGCCATTGCCTTTGTAGGTGAAGCCAAGGTGGTTGTCCTGGATGAGCCCACCTCTGGAGTTGACCCATACTCCAGACGATCTATTTGGGACCTCATCCTAAAGTATCGTTCAGGTAATTTCATCTGTTTCATAACTTAAGAATGTAAAGACAGCCTGCTGTGCATGCAGAAAAGCCCATTGTTTCAGATGAAGCAGACTGTGGTTAATATCTTGTTTAAAACTGCAATGTATGCTTTGACTACCTGCTAATAATTATACTTCCTTTCTGAAAACACGTGAAGTAAACTTCCCACTAAGATGGAATGGCAACAAAGACTTGACAGCTCATGGGCTCTGCACTGTTTTGCAGAGCATGTGCTTACATGAATGTGCACCCAGACACACTGAGTAAGCTCACTTGGCTTCAGCAGTTTAGTGGTTGATTGTGAGAGGCTTGACAAGGATAGGTGTACTTTCCACCTAGGTGAGAGCAAACTGGTTTACATTGCTTGTCCCATTTTATAGGCTGTCAAGTTTTACCATATGAAACCTTATAAAGTTAAGAAATGGCTTATAGCATTGGTTCTCAACCCCTTCCCGGCTGAGTACCACCTCCGGCGCCACTCTCCTGCTGCGTACTACTGAACGTGACTGGCGATGACATCATCACCAGTTACTTCTGGGTTTTCAGGTTTTCGGAGGCCAGAAAATGCAGGTAGGAGGCTCTGGGTGGGTGGGAGGGCCCTTCTCAGCATTCCTGAGAGGCTTGGCCAAAGATAGGAGCCTCTCAGGAGCGAAAACATGCAGCCAAAAGCACTGCGTCGGAGTGGGGTTCCAGTGGTCCTGCAGTCCGAGTACCATCAGCTGTCAGCCGAAGTACCACTGGTGGTACTAGTACCACTGGTTGAGAAACCCCGATTTAGTGCATGGGATGCTGCTTTGTTAAAGTTCCTGTGTCTTCTCTTGGGCCTTGCATTTATTGTTTTATCAGTTCTGCAATTTACTAGTCTACTTATTTTTCCTCACAGAAGTCTTGTTAGAACTGGCACCTGTAGAGTTAGTGGGGGATGGGTTACAAAGAGCAAGACGAGGCAAGGCTGGGCAAGGTGATGTGAGCCCATAAGAAGAAGCAGTAGCAAACTGAGTGCCTTTTGTTGCTCACACCAGGGTGGCTGGAGGCCTTTTCTAGGGTCAGCCCTTTCACCTGAACTGCTGTAGCCTTTGAAGTGTCTGGCTGGCTCTTGTAGGTCCGTCTGATCTCTTTACAATTGTCAGTGCTCTTTTCTGATTAGAGCAGGGGGTGTTTCATAGCGTGTCTGACGCCTGCAAGACCACAGGTTCAGAACCTGATGCCAGCCTGAATCCTTTTGAGACCCAGGTGTGGATGATTAAAGCTTTCCAGTAAATGTTCTGGTCCATATTTCAGGGAACATTGCACCAGCCCTTGTGTGACCATTGTGGCATTAGAGAAATGGTATTTTCTTTGTCACATTTCCTTCCTTTTAGGTAGGACCATTATCCTTTCTACCCACCACATGGATGAAGCAGACATCCTTGGAGACCGGGTTGCCATCCTTTCCCAAGGGAAGCTGCACTGCTCCGGATCCCCTGTTTTCCTAAAGAACTCCTTTGGGACAGGCTATTATCTCACCTTGGTCCGCAAGATGAAAAACATCCAGGATAGCGAAGGGAAGGTGGCAGTAAGTTTTTAGCACCATGTTGCAGAAATAATCTGCAAACATCATTTACCCCTCTCCCCCCACACACTTGCAAATACAGATGTATGATTTTCTGAGTGGCAAAGTTGAAGAGAAGTGATATTCTTCACCTCTTGGAATGATCACTTCTGATATGGTTCTGCCACTATACCTTACATGTGTCATCATGAGCACATCAAGGCTGATAGTATGATAGTATGATCTGAATCTGAATCTGTATGACGTTTCTCTCTTCCCCCTTCGATTTCCTTATCTATTCTTAGATCTCCTGTAGCTTGGGATCCAAATGCTCCTGCTCCTGCTCCGGCTGTGCACCTACAAACAAGACAGAAACGGTGGAACAGGAACTGGATGGTGAGAATAAGGGTTGTACTATTAGTTCTTTGCGCACTCTTATGGAATGCAAGCAGGTTGCTTAGATCACTGGCGTCGCTGGAGGTGGGGCAGAAAGCTAAGTTCTGCAGCTTTCCGCCCCACCGTTACTCTCCGGTACGAGGCGCCCTGCCCCCTTGTCGTAGCAGCCCGTCAGCGGAGAGAAAGCAACACGCAGGGACTCTCCTGCATGTTGCTTTCTCTCCGCTGACGGGCTCCTATGACAAGGGGGCAGGGCGCCTCGTACCGGAGAGTAACGGTGGGGCTGAAAGCTGCAGAACTTAGCTTTCCGCCCCACCTCCAGCGACGCCAGTGGCTTAGATTCACAGAAGAGAGATTTATCAATGGCTGTTGGCAATGAAAGCTAAACAGAACCATGTTCTGCGTTCAGAGGCCTCACCACCAGATAGTGGGGACAAAAAGGGAAAGATTGTCATCTTCATGCCTTTCCTGTGCCCTTCCCAAAGGCTCCTGACTCGCCACTCTAGCAGCCCAATCCTAACCAACTTTCTAGTGTTGATGCAGCTGTGCCAACGGGACTGTGGTGGGAGGGGCAGTCACGGAGGCCTCCTCAAGGTAGGGGAACATTTGTTCCCTTACCTTGGGGCTGCATTGCGGTTGCATTGGCGCTGTAAAGTTGTTAGGATTGGGCTGTAAATAACAAGAAGCTATATGGTCTGATTCATCAGTACAGTATTCATTTTTGACCTTATTATGAGGTATGGATTGCCACAGGCTATCAGTTGGGTCAACCTACTATTAAAAAAAACAAAAACAAAAGAGAAATCCAGCAGATGCAGGAGACAAATGTATTGATACCAACTGTATACATCCCAATGCATTTCTAGCAAATGGCTCCTTGTCAGTAGTGGTTTGCTCAAAACACATTGGGATTTATACAGTTGGTCTCAATAAATCTGACTGCAACAAAGATTTAGGCTGCAATCCTATGCATGCTTACTTGAAAGTAAGCCCCTTTAAACTCAGTGGGACTTGCTTTCAAATAAACATGCGTACAATTGGGTTGTGTCACAATTTTCAAGAATAAGAGAAGCCATTCCATCCCATCTTCTTGTGCATGTCTGCAGTAGCAATAGCATTTGAATGCACTCCAAGCACAAGTCACCATTCATTCTCCACACCATGCTTTGACTCTTTACAGGTGATGTGAATGAACTAAATGAACTGATCCATCATCACGTTCCAGAAGCAAAGTTAATTGAAAATATTGGCCAGGAGCTTATTTACCTTCTTCCCAGTAAGGATTTTAAACAACGAGCCTATGCCAGTCTCTTCAGAGAGTTAGAGGAAACCCTGGCCGACGTGGGACTCAGCAGTTTTGGGATTTCAGACACACCACTTGAAGAGGTTACTAAGCTTGAGATATTGTGTGTCCCCCCCTTTCCTATTTCATTTGAATATGTGTAGCTAAATAGTATAATAATTATCAATGAAACGTATGCCTGTGTCTGAATTCTTATACAGTATTCAGAATTGCACAGGACTCAGACTGCAGACCTAAAGGGAGACACTGGCCTCTAGACCTGTAGTTCTCCAAGTGGTGGGTCGTGACCCACTATTGGAACCAAAAGCTGTCCCCTGCCCCTTTAATATAATAATAATATAATATATAGTATTTATGTACCGCCTTTCTTGGTCATTGGATTTCTCCTCCGACTTTAATCCAAGGCGGTGTACATGGGCAGGCTGTCCTAACCCCCCTTGGGGTTTTTACAATATTTAACTGTTCAATCTTTCATGAACGGCTACATTCCAGGTGGTATCCTTTTGCAGCCTGGCTTTTTTTTTTCTGCTGACTGGCGCCTCCCACACTCGACCAACGCAGCTGGTGGGGACAGCATGGCAGCAGTGACAATTCTTGGGATCGCCGCCGGTGCCAAGAAAAAAAGTTTTAAAAGGTGATTTGTGCACTTACCAGGGTGCCTCACGGGGAGAACTTTAAGAACCACTGCTCTAGACTATTGGTTCTCAAAGTTCTCCCCACAAGACAGGGAGAATTCTGAGTCTTTGTGGGGGTGGGGACAGTGATTCTAGGGATCGCACCGCCGGTGGGGGGGAAAGTGGTCATCCTTACCTTACCGGGGATCCTGACGGCTTCCAGAGGGTGCAGGGAGTCCTGTGGACCCCTCCGCAGGCATCCTTGTGCTTTAGATCGCCACGCTGTGGCAATTTACGACCAATTCTGGTTTTCATCCCCAAACCGGAAGTGTTTGTAAATCGCTGCGGAGCAGCATTCTAAAGCTCGGGGAGGCCCCCCACAGACGGGTCCGCAGGACTCCCCGCGTCCTGGAAGCTGTCAGGACCCCCGGTAAGGTAACGACGACCACAATCCTCGGAATCGCTACCGCTGCTATCCCACTGTCTCCACCCTTTAAGGGGCTAACAAGAACCAGTGGTTCATCTGGTGGGTCGCGACCCACCAGTTTGAGAACTGCTGCTCTAGACTAACAACAGCTGCTTGATTTGTGTGTGTGTGTGTGTGTGTGTGTGTGTGTGTGTGTGTGTGTGTGTGTGTGTTTACTACAATCTGTTGTAAACTGACTTGAGGAAAAAGGCAGGATATAAATCTTCTAAATAAATAAATGACTTAATGGAATAGAAGTCCTATTCCTTTTGGATGCTACTTTAGAGAACTGGAGGTTCAATAGATTCTATACTACAAAAATATTATGTAATTACTAGTGTTTTATTCTGTACTATTATAGATTAAGTAAGAGATGGAACAGTTTTATTGTTTCTGTACTATTATAGATTAAGTAAGAGATGGAACAGTTAGTGTAATTTCTTACTGTTTTATTTCTTCCATATCTTTCTTCTCTAAGGAATTTGATTAATAAATGAAAATAAATTAATCAAAGGGCAAATTCATTTAAATCACACTGGAGCAAGAGGAAGATGTTGTATAGAGGCGGTCATGTATGTTTCCAACACACACATATAGTACACATACAAAATATGCTAAAATATATGTCTTTTGCAGGTTTTCTTGAAGGTTACAGCAGAGACTGATCCTAGGCTGCAGAAAGAAGGTAAATATGCTCCCAGCCCAGCACCTCTTAGGTGTCACCCCCCCCCCCCATTGTTTGTACTCGCCTAACTGCCAGGGCCAGGAGATAAGCAGCAGCCATTGGTAGGCATTAGCCAGTGTTGAAAGACTTAGGCAACCGTTTAATCTAGACTGAGGCTGGGCACAAAGGGATCAAGTAACTGCTTTAGCTATGGCCTTTCAGACAGTGATGGGAATCCAGAATCAAGCTAAAGAAAGCTTTTTGACTTGTGGAGAAAAAGCCAACTACAGTTCAGTAAGCATTTGCTGAGTTTGCTTTCTTCTAGATTTGCAGCTATTCCCTGATATCGGAGCTGCATTGCTGGAAAACACTTTAGGGAAAAGCTGTATTTGCTAAAATGTTAAATGCAAAAGAAGCACATCGTTCTATGGTGAGTAAGACCAAAAGCATATTTTGAGCTCCCCAAAAGTGAACAATTGGCGTGGTCAATTTTATTCTGAAAATCTAGGAGCTGTACAGGAGAATGGTCCCACCCCTCAAAACGCTGCCACTAAACAAGAAGAGGGAACACACCAAACCAATGGCACTTCTCGGACACCTGTGGCTCTGGAAGGAGATGGGAATGGAGGCAAAGGATCCAAGCAGAATAAAGGTTGTCAGCTCATCCTTCAGCAGATTAAAGCTCTTCTTATCAAACGATTCTGCCACACTATCCGTAGCTTTAAAGACTTCCTTGCGCAGGTATGTACGACAGCTTAGGCTCCTTTCATGTGGAGTTCTCGTGGTTACACTTAACATTTTTAATGGGTTTGATGACAAGGTACAGTTTTGTTCAAAATGCACCTCCCTACATTATAGACCCTCTGCAACCATCAGCTAACAAATTCAGGGCATTATATTATATTACAAGTCGGCATAAGGCCAACCTGTAGTAGAGGTAGGATTAAACTACAAGAATAGAGCCATTCACTGAAGTATGTGGTATGTTGTTGTTACCCTTTATTTTCAAGGACTGTTATCTATGCAATGGAAGAAACAGCCACATTCTGCTGTGAGGATAGAAGCCCAATTTTCTACACCAATTTCTATTTGGGGTGGGGATAAAGAGTTCATATGGGGACAAAATGGGGTACAAACTTATTGGGCATTGAAAATTCCACATAGATCATCTGGATTCTGAGCCATGCGCAGTCACTTCCCTTTTAGGTTTTTCTCCACAACTTTAGGAACATTTTTTTTAAAAAAAGAGTTTGACTATACAGCAGATTCAACACTAGAAGCCAGATTCTGTGAACTATGGTGTGAGCCATGATCAGACTTAGATAGACTTCCAACCCTTTTGCCGACTGTGTATATGCATGTGTAGGACAAACTACATGTTACATCAAGCACATGCATGTGTAGGACAAACTACATGTTACATCAAGCACATCACCTTGGTGTGCTTTGTTTTTTTAATCCTAATGAGCATGTGGGGCCCAATCCACATCAGGACCACCGCATGGGGGGGAGATAGGACCATTTCCTCCCAGCCCACAGGCGGTGTATACATTTAACTCCTGTTGCGTATATACACCCTTGGGTAAAAATGCCTTAATCTTTTATCCCCACTATGATCCTGATTCAAATGCCTACTGACTGACCTTGGGAAGAAGCTACTTCCCTCATGGGGCAAACAGCAACTGCAGGGGGAACTGATTTTGGATGAAAACTGCAGCAGGGGCAAAGAATTAAATCCCTCTCCAGTGCCACAGTCCCAGATTGGCTCTCCCCACCCACTACTGCTGTTTGGGGGGGGGGGGCTCAAGCACTCCAGAGCCAGTGATGTGTTCGATGTAACATGTAGTGTGTCCCTGAGTGGCATGCATGGATACTAGCACACTGCAGATAATGCAGGTGTCTGATTTTTCTGTGTTGCTTGCAGATTGTCCTACCTGCTAGCTTTGTGTTGCTGGCTCTGATACTCACAGTCCTCGTCCCTCCATTTGGTGAATACCCCAGTTTAACTCTCCACCCTTGGATCTATGGACATCAGTTCACTTTCTTCAGGTCAGAGGTTCCTTTTTCCAAGTAGAACTTCCTCTCTTGTTTGTCTAGCTAGTATTTATGATGGCTTATTGTCAAGTAGGCTTTAATTCTCTCTTGCTTTATTTCCCTATAAATCAAGTGTGGCTCAAGGCAATTGCTACCCACAGAATTAGTTCTGTAAGCTTTTTCTACCTCCAACCTAGATTTTGCATCTTCCTTCTGGCTAGCTAGTGTAATTTGTTTAAAGTAATGCTAGCATTGCCTTAAATATTTGTTAGAGTTGTTGCAAGCTAATTGAGTAGATCCTTCATATCAGGGGTTCTCAACCTGTGGTACGAATACCCCTAGGGGTACGCGGACCAATGGCAGGGGGTACACTAGAGCCTGCCCCTTATCAGCATCAGTCAGTAGTTAATTACTTGTTAATTAGGACTTAAATGCAATCCCCCCGTCTGTCTGTCTGTCTGTCTGTCTGTCTCTCTCTCTCTCTCTCTCTCTCACACACACACACACACACACACACACACACACACACACACACACACAGTTATTTATTTAATGATTAATTAGCTAATTAATTAATTGATTAATCCAATTAGTTAGCAACTAATTAGCAGGGGGTACTTCAGAGAATTGGACCGTGATAGGGGTGCCCAGGCCTCCAAAGGTTGAGAACCCCTGCTTTACATCATGTGATTGAGTTGTCTGCTTTGGTCCAGGTTCTTTTTGCTTCAGTATAGGAGCATAGGAAGTTGCTGTATCCTGAGTCAGTCCATTGGTCCATCTAACTTAGCATTGTCAGCACTGACTGGCAGTAGTTCACCTGTTTCAGACAATAATCTTGTATTGTCTAATTTCAGATAATAATCTTTATCTGCTCTACTTGGTCATCCTGGGGCTTGAGCCTGGGACCTTCTGCATTTAAGGGACTGAGCCACAGCCCCTTCCTAAATAGTGATTATATACATAGAGCTCCCAGTGGTCTCCCATCCAAGAAACTCGTCAAACTGGCCCCTGCTTGCTTTTGTATCCTGGTTTTATTATAATTGTTAAAATGTTTCTTTTTTGGTATATATCTTTAATATGAAGAAATCAAAAACTTTATGTAAAAAAGGTAAAAATAAAATACTGAGTGAATGGTAGAGCAGCAAGCCTGCATGCACATACCTACTGTGAGTGAGTGAGTGAGTGAGAGAGAGAGAGAGAGAGAGAGAGAGAGAGAGGATATGTACAATTTCTACAGTTTTTCTACCTCAAGAGAGAGTTGGACGGATCACATAAATGTGGTACGTAGTACATACATTCAACCCATCTTTGTACAGTATCACATAATACATTATTTGCATGGTGAGGGGTGCACATATGGGCCCACCATTTATGAGTGTGTGGACCAGTCCATAGCATTATTAGACTAATGTGGAGCCATGTGAGAAATATGACCTGTTGAACACACAGGAGATACGGATAACCGAGTTTCAGAAAAAGGAATTCCACAATATTAGATTGAATGTGTTTGAGGTTGAAAAAGCAAAACAAAACATTGTCCACGTGTTAGCAAGGAATGCATGTATATCTGTGCTTCTTCCTGTGTTTTGAAATCAGATCTTGGTCATTGGGGAAAAAAAAAAGCTCATTGTCTTGCCTTCCATGTAATCTTTTCAAAGTTTGTGTGCCTTATCCTATTATGGGCAGTTGATTATTAGCATTTGCCTCGGCATAGGATAAGGCAGGATATAATTTTTTTAAATAAAATAAAATAAATAAATAAATCTGCTGTGACTCCACCTTACCTGTGTGATGAGTTAGTATTTGTTTGCACCTCCACAGCTTTTATAGTCAACATGTTTTAAGCTTAAGTCTCTTCTAATCTCATTAGCAATGAGCAACCTCACAGTGAACAGATGGTTCCTCTTATTGATGCCTTCTTCAATAAACCGGGATTTGGAAATCGTTGCTTGAAGAAAGAGTTCCTTCCGTAAGTCACTTGGTTCTCTTTGTAGAGTAATAATCTATTTCAGAAGTTCCCAAACTGTGGTACATGTACCAGTAGTGGCATGTGAACCGCCAGCTGGTGGTATGCCAGCATTTGGGCAGCAAGATGGTGATCATGCTGGAGCCCTGAAAACAACAGTAAGCTGGCAGAGCTCAAGCGCGTGGGTTTCCTGAGCTGGGAAATGCCCTCCCTCTCACCCTCTACCCCCTTACTGTTGTTTTCAGGGCTCTGGCACAGCCGAAAACCCAGAAGTAAGTGGCGATGACGTCATCACCATTTACCTCCAGTGGTATGCTGCGCAGTGGTGGCCCCAGAGGTGGTACACAGCCTGAAAAGGTTGGGAACCTCTGATCTATTCGATTGCGAGGTGGTGTCAATAGTACTTGAAACAGGAGAGAACTAGCCTTGATGTGTTCCAGCAAATTAACATTTTGCAGACTTAGTTTTTCAGTATCACTGAGGAAGCCAATTACCAAAGTGGGAACTGTATTCTGGTCTTTTGTAGTTGTCCAGTGACTTACCCATTAGACTATTTTGGGTATCTCTCCGGCAGCAAAATCCTATGCACATCTACTCAGAAGTAAGTTCCATTATGTTCAGTGGGGCTTACTCCCAGGAAAGTGTGTATAGGATTGCAGCCTGAGTATCTCTGCCAATACATGACCCAGGGTTTATAGTAGGCATGGTGTCTGTAACATGAAAACACTAATCATGAAGTAATCGTGTAGTCACATTAAGAATACATTGCACCATTATATAGAGAAAGCAAAAATGCAACAATATACAGTGCTAGGATCTGAGACACACAAGTTTTAACATATGAAACTGCCATACCAAGTTGGACCATTGGTCCATCTATGTCAGCATTGTCTACACTAGGCATGACCCAAGACCTCCTGACACCTGAGGCAGCCTCCCAGATGTGCCAGCCTTTGCTCCTCTCACTCTCCAGTGTTCAAGTTTAGCACTCTCCCCCGCTCCACCTTTCCTCTTCCTCTCTGGTCCCCCTCTTCCTTTTCCATTCCAGGGAATGGAAGGAGAAAGAGTGGCCATTAGAGGCAAGTAGGCAGACACTTGCCCCCCCACCAGTCTGCTGCCTGAGGTGACTGCTTCAGTTGGCCTCATGGATGGGCTCACCATGGTCCACACTAATTCCAAATCCCATGATTCTTTAGTAGAAGTCATTACAGTTAAACAGGTATTAAACCCATGTTAGTTTGTAGTGCAAATGGTAAGTTTAGGCCCTCAGTATAAGCGTGAACAGGCCAGCGGGTGGCGCAGCGGGTTAAACCGCTGAACCATAAGCTGTCGATCGAAAGGTCGGCAGTTCGATTCCCGCGACGGGGTGAGCGCTCGTTGCTTGGCCAGCTCCTGCCAACCTAGCAGTTCCAAAGCAAGTTAATGTGAGTAGATAAATAGGTACCGCTTGCGGGAAGGTAAACAGCGCTCCGTGTTCCAGCCGCATGCTACGCGCTGCGGCAAGGAGAGTCATGCCGGCCACATGACCACGGAGGTGTCTTCGGACAACGCTGGCTCTTCGGCTTTGAAATGGAGATGAGCACCACACCCTAGAGTCAGACACGACTGGACTTAATTGTCAGGGGATACATTTACCTTTTTTTTATAAGCGTGAACAGTAGTATATCTGATATACTACTAATAGATTTTTGGAATTCAGCATGGCTGGTTTGATACTTGCACTGGTAACAAATACGGTGTGCTCTGTATCCCTGTATAGGAACTATCCTTGCATGAATACATCAACGGCTTGGAAGACACCACCTGTTCTTTATAATGTATCCGCTCTCTTTCGAAACAAAAAGTGGAGTCCTGACAACCCCTCACCCTCTTGCAGATGCAGCACTCAGAAGAAGCTCACTATGCTACCTGAGTGCCCTTTGGGAGCTGGAGGGCTTCCTCCCCCACAGGTACTAGCTAAGGGGCTAGTGAAATGTGTGCTTAATTGCATAACTAGGCTGCATAGAAGCTTTGTTTTAGGAGTAAATAATAGCAAGTAGGAGAGCTGCAAAATGGGGTGAAGCTGCATGGGGGAGGGGAGCCTTCGTAGCTTTCTCTGCCATGATTACATGGATGTGTGTGCACACTATTTTTTGATGAAAAAAGTTTCCATTGAAAACCAATGAATCAGGGTGGGGTATGTAGATTTCATTCAGCTCTCCCGCTTCCTTCCTCCCCCCCCCCATGATTTAAGCATGAAAAGGGTCATGTTTGTTTGTTTGTTTGTTTGTTTGTTTGTTTGTTTGTTTGTTTGTTTGTTTGTTTGTTTGTTTGTATATAAATGGATTTAATCCAGATTTGCCACAGTGTGTGGCTGGGCCTGTGGGAATATTACTGAATTTTTGAAATGACACAAATTAAACTGAAAGAAAATATCTGTAGAATTAGGGTCAACTAGTTTATTATGGTTTGACTTGCTTTTTATATGGATCTTGTAGTGTTCTAGTGCGCTGCATCCTGGACATGAGATTCCATTCAAATCTCTACTCAGTGTTTATGGACTCACTGAAGAGCCTTTGAGCATGTCACTTGCTTTCTAACTCAGTTTACGAAGTAATTTACTTAATAAATCTGTAAGGTTTATTTGTTAACACATTGGCATCATTTTGGCAATTGCCAGACTAGACATTATGGTTTCATTATATGCTTTTCTAGAAAAGAAAAATGAACAAGAAAACTAAAGGCAGACTATAATTCTGAACTGTTCTTTTGGGAATAATCTTTTGGCTTTGGCAGTTAATTTTGCTATGTCAGTGAAATCATCCTTTATGGTTTCAGTCTTAATGATGGACAGTGCTGCCACTCTGTGGTCAAATTCACAAACCACATGAAAGTTTTTCATTGATGTTTTTGCTGGTAATATTTCTGTGCTGCACATGATGATTTTCTAAAACGGCAAACATTTGAACAGTAGCTGCTGCTGCCAGTCAGGAGAACCTCATTACATGGGTTTCAAGTGTCACTGACAATCACTATCATTAGGGTGAAGCATATCAAAGCTTACAAAAGTTTTGGCAGCCTTCAGTGAAACTGGACTGGCTTATGGTTACAAGCCTCTTGTTATTTTATGTGATGTGAGATCAAGTCACAGAAAAAGGCCAGCAGTTTCTCTTGAAACTCCTAAGCTGAGGTATCTGGTTTCAACAGAGTAGTAATTTCTCACTTAAATGAGACCTAGAAAAAAAAGCTTTTGTTGTCTAGCCTTTTCCTGCCCTTGCCTCTCTAAACAGCCAAATCCTAACTACTGAGGGTTTATGGCTGTGGTTGTATTTCTTTAATCAGTTGCCTTTGTCTTTCAGAGAGTTCAGCATAGCACAGAAATTCTTCAGGATCTCACTCACCGAAACATTTCCGATTTCCTGGTGAAAACCTATCCCAATCTCATAAGAAGCAGGTTAGGATATTGTACTGTTGTTGTTCAGCCGTTAAGTCGTGTCCGACCCTTCGTAATCCCATGAACCATATCCCACCAGGCTTCCTGTCCTCCACTATCTTCCCGAGTTCGCTCATTTTCATGTTTGTTGCATCGGTGATGCTGTCTAACCATCTCATCCTTTGCCTTTCCCTTCTCCTTTTGCTTTCAATCTTTCCCAGCATCAGAGTCTTCTCCAGAGAGTCCTCTCTTCGCATTAGGTGGCCAAAATATTTGAGCTTCAGCCTCAGTACCTGTCCTTCCAGGGAACAGTCAGGGTTGATTTCATTTCGCATTGACTGATTTGATCTCCTAGCAGTCCAAGGGACTCTCAGGAGTCTTCTCCAGCACCACAGTTCGAAAGCATCTATTCTTCGGTGCTCAGCCTTCCTTATGGTCCAACTCTCGCAACCATACATTGCTACTGGGAACACCATCGCCCTGACTATATGAACTTTTGTTGGCATGGTGATATATCTGCTTTTTAAGGGTCTTGTACAAATCTGTGACAGCTTGCATAGACTTTGAAACGCTCTGAAAAGCATCTATCATGAAATGGACACAATCCATGGACACAAATCTTGTGTCCCTGAAATGGACACAACCTTGAAATGGTCCTAAGATTTCTCATACCATGCTCACCACTCAGTTCTTGGTTAATTAGCATAGTGAGTGAAATGACTGTGGTAGATGAACCCAATACATTAAATTTATGCACAATGAAGTATACCTAAGCCCATTTATTTCAATGAATTGGCTTGTGACAGACAGGCTACATATTATGCACAAATGTGTGTAAAAAAACCTACAATTTTCTTTAATGAAAAAGTAGTTTGTGGGGTTTATGGTTAAGAGGCTCTCCACTGCTCCTCTGTTCATCATCACAGCCTCCCAAGGCTACTTTGTCGTCTTCGTCGTAGTCGTCGTCGTAGTAGTTTACCCAAGACTTGATGATTCACATTGTTATGGAAAAAGTATTGAACAGATACATGTTTGTAGGATCTCTTCGCATGTTCCATTATACCTTATGCAATGTGTATGCTTGTTGGTTTTGTACAGACGGTCAGATGAATGCCTGGAGGTCAGAAGTGGAGATAGCAGGTACAATCCCACCCTCCACTTCCATTCACTGGTCATCTGAATAGGGCTTGTTCATTGTACTGAAGCTGCACTCAGCAAAAGTAAATGATCACAAAATCCCCAGATGGCTGATTCAGCAGTGACACAGTCTTAACTTTTGGCTTGATCGGATGATACATTAGCCCATCACGTGGAAAGGGCACGAGTGCATTCGGTCCTTTCTTCCATCCATCAGCCAATCTGGCTTATTTGTGTCTGAGTCGGTTTGGAATGTAAAAAAATATCATAATGTTGTTGTTTTTTATTTTCTTTTGCAGTTTAAAGAGCAAATACTGGGTCAATGAACAAAGGTAGGAAACTATCCTAACGTGCTATTGATCTTCTGTTGTAATTTGGAGCCTAAAGATTTGTTCAAATGGAGAAATAACTTCTCCCCAAAGTTCCCATCACCAGGATTAAATGTGTGTGCTCAAAGTGCAGATGGTGTGGAGCCAGAGGGATATGCCCCATGCTCACATGTCTTGTAGCCTCCCTGGTAGGGGCTTATATGTTGTGGTTGGTGTGTTGTAATTGGCTGCAGATGTAGTATGTATTCTTTGCTCCACTATAGGGGGTGGGTGGGTGGGTGGGGCAGGTGGGTGACAGGAGCGAAAGTTTTCTTTTATTTTTGCCTTCCCTGTTGTGCCTTGTTAGGTTCCTCCTACCTACACTAGGTCTGTTGTTGGTGTACCGTTTTTCTGGCGTTGGGGGATGTCAGTCATCTGAAGGGGGTTTAGGATCTGGCATCCATCAACAATTCATCGTCCCTCCCACATCACGATCTATCTCCTCATCATTTTGCCCCCTTCGCGGGCAGGTTTGTGCCACTGTCCAAGCTATGTCCAAGTAACACCAGAGTCACATTTTTCCAACCTTGTGCTGGAATCCATGATGCATCCATCGGCAGGGGGATTTCTATGCCGGTCGGGTTGTCATTGCACCAGCAAACATGGAGGTACAGTGGTGTCTCTCGAGGATAGGATTGGGCCTTTAATCTTTTCTTGAAAGTTGCCCAAGGGAAAATAGTAGAATGAATGACTGCAGTTATTATTATTAAGAATATTTATATATATATATTTTTTTCATCAAAAATTAGTTCACAAAGTGGTTTACATAGCTAAACAAAAATAAATGACTCCCTGTCCCCAAAGGGCTCACAGTCTAAAAACATTAAGGCCCCAATCCTTAGCATTTCTAGCATTCCGGCAGTGCAAGGACCTTTACGGTGGTATGAAAACTAGGCCCCTGTCACATGCTGCCGGTCTGCTGCCGCATATGGCAGTGGCACCTGGAGGCTTCACAGGCACCCATAATTTGGCAGTAGGGGCAAGCCGTGGGCAGAGATGGGGAGTAATGGGGTTTGTTGCAAAGAAACCAGGGGGTGTGTCAGGGGAGGGAGGGGGTGGATCCAGCGGCAATCACGCACATTGAATCTTATCCCTCATTTTTTGCCCACCCCGCCCCCTGGCTGTCCTTGGACTTGCGCCAGCAAAATGGCTGGCATAGGTCTGAGGAGACCCAGGCTATATATATGTAATATATATAGTTAAGACTATATATATATATATATATATATATATATATATATATATATATATATATATATATATATATATATATATATATATATATATATATATATATATATATATATAGGTGTTCACAGTATTTATAACCTTCACTGCTTTTCACTGCTGAAATTAATTTTTTTAATTAAATTTTATGTGGTGTTATACGTTTTCCCTTGATTAACTGTTCTCTGTTTGCTAAATGTGGAAAACCCATTGTGTTTCATGTTTCCAGCCAAATCTTAATGTCTGCCGAGTGTTTTCTCCACTGATTACTATTCATTGCTATTTCTTTTAAATCAGAACCTCTGTAATACAGAAATAAATCTAATCTTGAGGTCTCTGGAAACTAATTTTTTTGTATGCTACTCTCATAATGGATGAAATTCCAGTAGTTGAAGTAGACTTCTACTTCCTTTCTTTGGGAGGTGCACTTATTCTGAAGGGAACTTTGTGTTTATCATATGTTTTAAAAGTGAAATTGTTCTGCATAACCAGATCTGGTTCTGTGTAACCAGATCATGTGCTCTTGTGTTTAGATATGGAGGAATTTCTATAGGAGGAAAACTCCCAGTTCTTGGTGTCACTGGAGGGCAAATTGTAGGTGTTCTGAGAGATCTTGGTCAAATGATGAACATAACAGGGGTAAGTGAGGATGATTCGGTGTCTATTTTTTTAACTCTATGCATCCCCCCCCCCCCCAAGACTCGAAAGACTCAACTCGGACGGAGCCTTTTATGACAAGTCTTGGAGCCTTTTATGACAAGTCCAATTTTATTCAGATTTAAACCTGTTTTCCCCATTAAATAGATAGGGACTCACAACCAAATACTTGGGACTTGGGGGCAAAGACTTGGGACTTGACTTGAGACTTGGACCCAGAGACTTGATCCACATCCCTGCCAATATCTATACAAATGACAGACACAATTTTATGATAGTCCTTGCTTTTTGTTATTTAGGGTGAAGCATCAATGATCGTTGCTAAAGAAATGTCAAATTTTCTTAAATACATGGAAACTGAAGACAATATTAAGGTATTATAATTTTTTAAGAACCATTGTTTTTATATTTTGAAGCAATACAAAATCTTGCAAAACCGGTTTGAGAAGAGACAGATCATGAGACAGAAAAAAATGAGCATGTATACCAGGAGCCAGGATGGTGTAGTGGTTTGGGAGTTGGACTTAGACCTGGAAGATCCAGGTTCAAATCCCCGCTCAGCCACGAAGCTTCCTGGGTGACCTTGGGCCAGTCACTATCTCTCAGCCCCACCTACCTCACAGGGTTGTTGTGAGGACAAAAAGGAGGGGAGGAAATATGTCTGAGTTCCTTGGAGGAAGTGCGGTATAAAAATGTGAAAAATAAATAAATAAATAAAAATAAACAACAATAGGTCTATCATAATACTTTCAAAAAACCATCCAGAGGCAATTGAGGAGATATTCACAGAAGAGGTACCTATTTGAGGTAGAGGTGGATGAGATAGATTTAAAAAATGAAAATATGGGATGACTATCACAGTGAAGAACATCTGAGAGATCTACAAGAAGCTATGCAGATTTTTGCATCTCCTGCTTTCCATCAGGATCAATACTGTGTGCCAAATACAATTGAAGCCCTATCCTTTTAAACAGAGTGAATGGACTGTAACCTTCCTAATCCTCTTCTCTGTAGTTTTGTATGTTAAACAGCCCAATACTATTGGGCCCAGCCACCAGCGGAATGTGCATTCTGCTGGTGGTGACTGCCTTACGGCAGTTGTAAAATACACTCCATGCAGAGTAGCGCACTGCAGGAGCGCCAGTGAGAAGGCCAGAACATTCCTGCGCATGCCAGACAATCGCCAGCGAGGTAGAATGGTGGGGGGAGGCAGGACAAGGTGGGGGAGGGCAGAATGGGGCAGTGACAGGACGGGGAAAAGGCCAAAGGGGTGGGTTTGGTTTCCCGAACCAAATTCTGCTGCACGGGTCCACGCAGACCTGTGCCAGCAAATTCACTAGCGCAGGTCAAAGTAAACCCTCTCCGCGATGCAGGGTTTTACCCCCGGGTAAGAGAACAAATGTTCCCTTACCCAGAAAAGACCTCTGCAACTGCCGCCCTCCCTGCAGGATGCAGCAGTAGCCATTTCGGCATCCCTGCATTGGCGGGGGGGGGGGGCTGAAAGTCTATGAATGAGTCAGATTTCCCTTCTTTGATTTCAGTTACTTCATGATATGTGAGACTATATGACACAGTGCACACAACTCAGCACATTTCCACTTATATAGTTAGTTGATGAAATAAACAAGAGGCAGACACTCTCTATGCCATAGGTTAGTTGAATCTGCTAATGGGCTATCCGCTACCTTGCTTTTGAAGGTGTGGTTTAACAACAAAGGCTGGCATGCCATGGTCAGTTTTCTTAATATAGCCAACAATGCAGTTCTGAGAGCCAATCTGCAAAAGTCCAAAGACCCTGAGGAATATGGGATAACTGCTATCAACCATCCACTGAACCTCACAAAGGAACAACTCTCTGAAATCACCGTGTAAGCTACATTCAATTATTGTTCCGGGGGGGGGGGGTTGCCCATGGTGGATCATGGTTTGGAAAGAGGAAAGGTACCGGTACTTACGCTAATAAAAGTATGATATTTTAGCTTAAGTGTAGAGCAAAAATAAAAAAAAGTTGCTCCTTAATTCGTTTTGAGACGAGAACCGCTCTTTCCATTTAGCCTTAGGTTTATGGTAACAAAAGACAAAGATGGTTCCCCCCCCCCCAAAAAAAGCAAACCCAGTTCTGCATTGTCAGCCTAGCCAGGAATGAGCAGCAGTTCAGGAAACTGAGGAAGGTTCCTATGGAATCTTGAAGATATAAGATTTGAAAAATGGTTTGCAATGTCATTCTATTTCTGCTTTCTTTTGTGAAAAGAATCACCAAAGGCAAAACTACACGGTTACATTAAATTGTAGTTTGGCAGTGTGTGCTTGATTTTTCAATTAAATAGCAGCCGTGGAGGAGATCAGGTTGGGGACCACAGTATAGAGTTGGATTTTTAACCCTTTCCTACTATGCCATGGTCTCAGTGAAAATTATCCTCTAACCCTGCTATCTAGAAGGGAAGGTTCCACCACTGCCAGTAGAATAGAATGGAATGTCTCAGGAAGAATAGCAGCATCACAAGGCGAGACTTTTGTCAGAACTGCAGGATGGTAGGAAAGGGTTAAATGCCCTCTCCCCAGGGCTTAGCTAGATCTCAAGGCTATCTTTAATTTATTTTTAGTGATTAAGACTAGACCTAAACAGGAAAACTGCTTTGAGAGCCATTATGTTTGAAAAGCAGTATGTAAATAAATGAATGATGCATAGTTGTCACCAAAAACATGTCACCAGCCCCTACAAATGGCAGCCAACAATGTGGATCCTGGGGAGCTCTGCATAGTCACATCCTGTGTTTTTTGGTATTAGACATTACTAAGGAGAAGTACAGGAAGATTGCTGTTTTCAAGGACAGCCATGCATTTTCCCATCATGTCTTGTTCTGACCTATGATAATTTGTGTTCGTTTCAGTTCTTGCTTACTACTGGTCCCTCCTCTTTTTTCATTGCAGGTTGACCACTTCAGTAGATGCTGTTGTTTCTATCTGTGTGATTTTTGCCATGTCCTTCATCCCAGCAAGCTTTGTTCTATATCTGATCCAAGAACGGGTGACAAAAGCTAAGCACCTCCAGTTTGTCAGTGGTGTGACTCCTACTGTTTACTGGTTTACCAATTTCCTTTGGGACATAGTGAGTAGCTTGTGGGTGATATGTAGGAAAATGCAGGCATATGTTGCTGGGCATAATCCAACAGTCCAGTAAAATATTGTCATAAGGCCTTAGCTGAATATGTACTAACAGACTTCCCAATTCTTGATCTATGAAAGTAAACCTAATCCATATATCATGTAATCTATCTTGAAGTACTATAACCTTCTATTTACACTATTTTGATGTGTGTTACACAGCTGAATACATGAAACTGCCTAATATTGAATCAGACTATTGTTTCATCTAGCCCATGACTCCAACTAGTAGTTGCTCTCCAAAGTCTCAGGAAATGCCAAGAACTGAATATTATTCTTCCAATTTCCCTAGCCTATAACATCTTTTTTGCCCATCACCCTTATGTTTGTTTTTCATTTCTGCCACTGCCACATCTTTTGAATTGAAGAACAAATTCAATTCCTTCAGCCACTCAAACATTCAATTCAGGATAAAGCATGTGTAATACTCACTACTCCTATGATGTTACAAAATGTGAGAGACTGAGGTCCACACAGGACATGCAATTATTCAATGGGAAATTCCATTCTTGAGTTTCCACCCATGTGGGATTTGCAACCACACATTCACTCAAATCCAGGGGTTCATTTGTGGAAAGAAGCCATGCTAGTCCCCCCTTCGATGCTGCCAAACATCCTTGAGCAGACTTCCTGCGTCTGCATGTATCCCAGAAGCACTCGCCTGCCAAATGGGGTGGGAGTTTCCCCCTGAGAACTTGCCCTTCTGAGGGCCAGAAAACTTCCTTGTCCAGGCATATTTATTTATTTAAAATATTTATGCCCTGCTTTTCTTAAGAAGATCAAAGTGGCTTACAATATTAAAATACATAAAAGATAACATAAAACTTGCATAAAACATTAAAATGCATAAAACAAGCACAATAAATAGATAATTAAAAAAATAACAGCAGCCAGCAAATATAATGAATTTTATGGAGCATTCAGTTTAATGAAGAAACCCAGCATGAATAAAAGTCATCATCAGCAGTCCCACAACATTATAGATCCAACCTAAACTTGCCCCCAACCCTCTCCAAAAGCCTTAATAAAAGTGTATTGAGTCCTCACTGGAACACCTCCAGAGATGACATTGTCCTTAATGCAAAAGGGAGGGAGTTCCACATTAGAGTCACCACCACAGAAAAGGCCCTGCTTCTAGCCGCCTCCCTTCCCACTTCTATCAAAGATGGCATTCAAAGTAGGGCCCCCTCAGAAGACCTTAGGGATGGGTCAGAATGGGACTAGAAAGTCCCTAAGGTGTCTCAGTCCCAAGCCGTTAAAGGCATTAAAGGTCAAAACCAGCACCTTGATTTGGGCTTGGAATTGAATGGGCGGCCAATGAACCCGCCAGAGCAGTGGCCCAACAGAGTCAAACCCCTGAACTCCAGCAACCACATGAGCTGCTGCATTCTGCACCAACTGCAAACTTCCAAACTGTCTTCAAGGCTGCCCCA
Organism: Plestiodon gilberti rubricaudatus; assembly: GCA_026170595.1. Classification (NCBI taxonomy): domain Eukaryota; kingdom Metazoa; phylum Chordata; class Lepidosauria; order Squamata; family Scincidae; genus Plestiodon; species Plestiodon gilberti. The sequence goes on along the minus strand of JANXHW010000004.1, from coordinate 127,069,709 downwards.
CATAGAGTGCACACCAGCCAAAGCTCAGCAAAACTGCCCTGGCCGCAGCTGCCACCTGGCCATCTAGGAGCAGCTGCAGATCCAGGAGGGACACCCACACTGCACACCAGAGGGAGTGCAATCCCATTCAGAACAGGTAAACAATCTAATACCACTGCATTGAGGTATTCCTGACCAGGAGGACCTCTGTCTTGTTGGAATTTAATTTCAGTGTATTAATCCACATCCCAAATTGACTCTCAATGCCCTCACTGTTGCAGATTTGGGAAGAGGGTTCTAAGTGACTTCATCAGGCTTTGTTTGTTTTTCTTTTTCTATGTCAGGTGAATTATGCTGTAAGTACTGGCCTGGTAGTGGCAATATTCATAAGTTTCAGAAAGAAAGCATTCACATCCCCAAGCAACCTCCCTGCACTAATTACATTGCTACTTCTATATGGGTAAGTAATCGCGACACTTCATTAGTTCTGGATCCTGCATATTGATAGCATTGAAACATTGTGTGTTTGAGTGGGTTTCTAGGATAGAGGCTTGTCATTAGAGGATCCATGATGGGGCTGTGGAACAGGAATGTCTGGGTGGAACTGCATGTTATTAGAAACATTCGGATACTCCTGAAAATGGCAATCATGGCAAATAGACATGGTAGTAGTCACTTGGGAGGACCCCATACTGATACCAGTCCGGCTTCACTGGAGACAACTGTGGAACAGTTGCCTCAGTTATTGGGCCACTTTGTTGGTCCTTTTCTCCTTAGAAGGAGAAAGGGACGGGTGCAAATCCCACATGGGATGTAGTAAGATTAAGTGGGTTTCACAGAGGAACATGGACTATACCACTGCAGGTTGGGGATCACATGATTAAATGCTTCTCCTCATAAAATAACCCCCTGCACATTAAAAAAACAACAACAACCATATGCCAAGGAGAAGATTTCTGAGAGACAGCCCAGCCATGAAGTGATGTGGTTCATTTTGGGTGCCCATCACCCCACCTCTGCTGCTGCCTCCCTTCAGCCTGTTGTGGACCAAACTGTATCAATCCACTTCCCAATCACTTTTAGCAAATGGGAAACAGAGCATCTGCTTCCTATCCACTCACCTTGCTCCTTTCCTCACACGGCCCCTTTAAATTTAAAAGGACCATGCAAGGAAGGTGTGATGCAAGGAAGGGGGGGAGGAAAACAGCTGCTTATTTGGCTCCTTCCTTGCAGTCCTTTAAAGACAACAGAATGTGCAGTGCCCACTGAAAGTTCCCAGCATGACTCGCACTTCCTGTTTTAACTAAAAGGATCACACAAGAAGGAACATGGTGAGTAACTGTAGCTTTTGGGGTGGGGGAGGGGTGGCAGCAGTGGATCTGGTTCAGCTGACCCTGAAATTTCTAGTGTAGCTTTCTCCATGATATACTCGTTTTCTATGTGCAGGGAATGTTTAAGCAGTCAACCATGTGATCCTCCACCTGCAGTCTAATCTGGTACAATTCAGGAACCATTTTATAACTCAGTGGCTGTTGGTGTGAATGAGATCTTGATATCTTGCTGATGAATAAGTAGAATTAACTTGCTCCATTGAAAAAAAACATTTGTGTTTGTGGTAAGGTGGTGAGGTGATATGAAAATTCTGTCTGTCTTGTTGTGATCATTGATGGTTCACTCACACATGCAGGTCACCATTTAGTGACAATAACATGCATGTGCACATTGGCCCTGAGAAAAGCTATGCCAAAGAATTCAGTTTTTGTTAGCAAACTTCCCTGGTTCTTAAAAGAAGTGGTGCAGTAAGATATTCTGACTTGATCGACCTCATCAGTGACAGTTTCTTCACCACAGGAAAGCACTGCAGGGTTTATTGCACCCACTTTTCCCTATCTTTTGCATGCAGATGGGCCATAATCCCCTTGATGTACCCAGCATCTTGCTTCTTCAGCATTCCCAGCACTGCCTATGTTGCCTTGTCTTGCATCAACCTCTTCATTGGTATCAACAGTAGTGCCATTACATTTATCCTGGAACTTTTTGAAAACAACCTAGTAAGTAACTTTTCTCCATAGGGTTTATCATGACAAGATTACTTGACCAGCAAAAGGATATGTGCTGATGTGCTGATGTATGCCAGCGGGTGGCGCAGTGGGTTAAACCGCTGAACCATGAGCTGTCGATCGAAAGGTCGGCAGTTCAAATCCACGACGGGGTGAGCTCTCGTTGCTTGGCCAGCTCCTGCCAACCTAGCAGTTCCAAAGCATGTTAATGTGAGTAGATAAATAGGTACCACTTGCAGGAAGGTAAACAGCGCTCCGTGTTCCAGCTGCATGCTACGCGCTGCAACAAGGAGAGTCATGCCGGCCACATGACCACGGAGGCGTCTTCGGACAACGCTGGCTCTTCGGCTTTGAAATGGAGATGAGCACCACACCCTAGAGTCGGACACGACTGGACTTAATTGTCAGGGGTCACCTTTACCTTTTTTATGCTCAGTTTTAAGAAGCAAATGATAGTTAGATAGGAATCACTGCTGAAGGCTAAACTCTCAAAAAAAAATTGGGTGTGTGCATGATCCTGTGAATTGCAGCAATGGTTATTTCTAAGGGATATTTGGAAATCTTTGAAGTTATAAGGTGGTTTCGCAGAAGAATTGGCCCGTTTTATAGATCTGCTAATTGGAGCTGTAGGAAAAAAAAAACTCCTTTACCATCTATGTTTCTTGTCCCTATTTGCAGTTCCCAATTACATGGCCTCATATGAACAGCAATTGATGCAACAGCTTTCATTCATTAATAAAGGCTAGTAGGATAAAGATTTGTGTGGTCTTGCTCTAACTTCAGGATGTTTATTTAGATTAGAAACGATCATGATAAACCTGAGTTTTACTAGCACACGTATTTTTGTCTGTTATAGTCTCTCCTGAAATTCAATAAAACACTGAAAAACATCTTGTTAGTCTTTCCACATTTTTGTCTGGGCCGTGGACTCATCGATTTAGCCATGAACCAAGCTGTGACTGATGTGTATGCTCGGTTTGGTAAGTATTAAAGAACCTAGGATTATTCTTCTGTGCCACATTTCTGAGTAAACATTTGAGCACTAGGCTGGTCTTTCCAGCCATCCCCCAGCTATAACACAATGAAGCCTCCACCATGTGAATTTTATGTTCTGCTTTCTTATTTTTTTATTATGGGATCATTGCTGCTGGTTGTTGTTTTTTTTTTAAATACGGGTTATTCTTACATTGTTTTGATATTTTTAAACTTTTTAAATTGTGTATTTATTTATTATGCTGTGTTTTAATTATTTATGATACTGTTCTTATATTTTGTAAGCTGCTTTGGGTGCCCATCTGGGAGAAAAACGAGGAGTAAATTTAAATAAGTACATCAATTAGGAGCTGGATTGCTCCAGCTCTGTGAACTTTCTCTGTATCATGCTAGCAACCACATTCAACATTTGTTTGACTGACTGACAAGGGAAGCTTCTGTCACTGTGACATGTCTGCTGTATGCCTCATAGAGGAGAAAGCCAACTCTGGCCAAAAAGAGGGACATTGTCTCCAGGGCCCATTCTGGCAAGGAGGCATTCCAAGCAGGTGGGGAAACCTCCTTGGGCTTTCACTTCTTCTGAAGAGTCAACTCACAACATCAAAGTTTTATCTAGTAGAGTAGCCATTTGGGGGCAGTGGTGCTAATTGGCCACAGCAATGAATTGCAAAGTCGTGACAGGCAGAGCTGGACATTTGGTGAACACACACACACACACACACACACACACACACACACACACACACACACACACACAAGTATTTATATACTGCCTTTCTTGGTCATTGGATATCTCCTCCGCGGTGTACATAGGTAGGCTTTCCTAACCCCCCTAATGAGAGGTTTTACAATATATAAATGTCCAATCTTTCATGGACGACTACATTCCAGGTGGTATCCTTTTTATAGTCTGGCTTTTCCACTGGCCATCGCCTCCCACACTCGACCGACGCAGCTGTGAGCTCTTATCTCTCCTCCCAGAGGCTTTCACAGCTTTTTGTTAGCGGCGTGTCTCGAACTTGTTGTATCACCAATCTTCGGGCTTACAAGTGGCAGCTCTCCCAAGTGAGCCAGACCCCTCTGCCCAAATGAGGTTTTTCCAACAAGCCAGGCCTGCTTTTCTTCTCTGCCCCCAATGTTGATGAAAACATCATTAAGCATCCTTATGACCTAGCAACGTTTCTTAGCCATTATTTGGTAATATAGAATAAATTATGTCTTTCTGTTGTTTGGGTAAGACTTTATTTGAGTCGTAACTCAGTATACTTTTTGGTTGGTTTATTCCAAAGGAGAAGAGCATGTCTTGAATCCATTTCACTGGGATTTTGCTGGAAAAAACATGGTTGCCCTAGCAGTACAGGGTATCGCATATTTTGTTCTGAATCTCCTAATGCAAGATAAGTTCATCTCTACAAGATGGTATGTTGGAAATACAAACTTCAGAGGTGCATGAACTTAATTAGCGTAGCAATTGATGTGTTGGCTTGGGAAGTACCACCTTTGTGGGTCTGTCATGTAGGCTGCTCTTCAGTTTCCTTGATTTGAATTATTTGCCCAATCTGGTTTCTTCAGGCGTCCCCAGAATGCTCCGATTCCCATTATTGATGAAGATGAGGATGTTGCAGAGGAAAGACAACGCATCATGAATGGAGGCAGCAAAACAGATATCTTGAAGTTACAAGAATTGACCAAGGTAATCTCCCAGCAGGAGTTATACATTATACCTTTATCTTTTCTCTTGGACAAAAAAAGCATTCGTATGCTGCTTAATACCAAACATTTCTTTGTTTTTGAGCTATCTGTTTGTATATCTTATGATTTTGAGGGACATAGAATTAAAACGGCAAGCAGAGCTGTTACAATTGCAGAAGTTCGATTTGACATCACTCTAATGGCAATCTAGATGCGGAATTAGGAGATCCATAATCAGGTCTCCTGTTCCAATGCTGTAATAGTGCAAACCTATCCCATTCTCCCCCCCCCCCCACAGTGGGTATCACGGTCAGATGGAGCTTCAGCTATAGATCTCTTACAAGGAGACTTTTTAAAAAGCAAGATGTCGTCTTATTCTAGATTTATGCAGGTAGGCGCATACCAGCAGTGGACCAGCTCTGTGTTGGCGTTCGTCCTGGAGAGGTAGGTTGTACATTATCTTTGTAACCAATTTTAAAGCGATTGTCATTTCATAGTCTTCTGAAAGTAATGAAATGTGTGCTAACTTGTAATTTAGTGCTTTGGCCTCCTGGGTGTGAATGGAGCTGGCAAGACAACAACATTCAAAATGCTGACTGGGGACACTGAAGTTACATCTGGAGATGCTATAGTGGCTGGCCACAGGTAGGTCCTGAGAAATGCCAGAGCAATCCAGTGAGGAATGGATGAGTCTCTATATGTGGTGATTACCAACTGATTAGATTTGAGTTTACAACTTTTTTTTTTCTTTTGGTACCCAGCCTGCTTTCTAGATCTGATTCCTGTTCAATAGGATTTTGCTACATTTTAGGAGTGGCTATTACCAATATTAGTTCGTATTGTTTCATTCAGATGTTTCTATGCCTACTTACCTGGATCCTATTTTCTCTGCCAAAGTCAATGACTGGACATTACTAGAATTCCAGAAGATATTTTTTTTCCTTTTTTCTTCCTCTAGCATATTGACTCATATATCTACCGTTCATCAAAACATGGGCTACTGCCCACAGTTCGATGCTATTGATGATCTGCTCACAGGGAGAGAGCACTTGCATCTTTATGCCCGTCTCCGTGGTGTCCCAGCAGCAGAAGTTAAGAGGGTAAGGGCAATTTCTTTTCGTATTAAAGTTTTTATTGGATTTTTCAATTACATACTATAAATTCCAGAAACAAAATTCCCAACCGCAACTCCTAACTACAGCTACCATTCATGCAGACACCACTTGCTCACAATTTCTTCTACAACACTTAATAATCTTTTACATTACATTTTTGTAAGTGTTACTATTTTAAATTAAAGGGGAAAAGGCACGATCAATTAGGAGCTGTTCATATTGCATTTCATCCAGAGGTACCTATACATAAAAGGGCTACTCTGTGCTGCTAAAAATTATGGGCAATTCTTTGATACACATATCTAGTTCCATCTGTATTGTGGTACAAATACACTTGCTTTTGGGAGGACAGACTGGCAATTCACACTGCATCACCATTGTGCCCATTTCCACATGCCAACTTTGCACATGCTGAAACTTATCTGGAGATCCATTCAGCCAATCAGCATGGAACTCTTACATTACTGATGCACAGTGGGATTCTTTGTGGGTTTCTATGCACGGAAAAGCAGAGGAGTGTATCCACTCTTATTTTTGATGTGCATTGCGATCCCAAAGGGTGTTTCTAATACAAAGTAGCTATTGTTCTGTTATACCTCTATTGCCCTGGATTAGGAATAAATTGCCAATGTAGTACATTCCATTGGGGCAGCTAATTTGCAGTGCAGAAGCCACATTCCCAAATAATCACTAAATCACGTGTTTCCACCTGTGGTACTTTAAAAGAAAATATTTTGGAAAAGCACCCAGCATCACAAAAAGACACCTGAAGCATATGGAGAGGAGCCAGATTGAGAATTCATCTTGATAGATTGTATACCTGTCATACAAATTGCAAAGCTGGGAGGAAGCCAAAGTCACACTGCAGATAAAGAACAAGTAACAACGTATCTTTCTATATTACATACATCCGCTTCACTTCACCTTTCTGAACAGTTTATAGACCAATTATTGTGCAGTACTTATGTATTTGTTGTACAAGGTCCAAATGCCTTTCATTGAGGTTGTGCTTCAAACAACTTGCTGCAAAGTGTTGCTAACATTTTCTCAGTGCTGGGCAGCCCAATCCTGTCTAGAATGCAGTGGCGGTGCACCTAAGGCGGCCGCTGCATCAAAGGTAGGATTGGGGCCACGCCAGTGGAGCTGGAGTGCTCCTCAGGGGAAGGGACCAATGGGCCTCCTCGGATGTGCACCGACAAATCCGAGGAGCCAGTGTAAGGCCAGGCCCGGGACGGGGATAGGATTCGTTGGAGCATACCGCCAAGGATCCCTCCCTGTTCCTGGCCTGGCTGGCCAATCGCCCCCTCCCTTTCCATCCCGGTTCGCCCTCCCCATGCCCCCCCCACCTGGTGCAGGACCTACCTGTGTCTGCTGGTGGTGGCTGCGTGCCCGTTGCTCCACCGGCAGATTCAATCCAATCAATATCTTTATTACAGTCCAAAACTAGCCCAAAAATAAAATCGATACAATAATAACATAGGTGATATAGAGAGCAGATAAAAATAAAGATACTGGATAATTAAGTTTACAGTTAAATTTAAAATACCAGTCAAGCGGCGAAGGCAACGCGCTGGAGACTCCCTATGTGTTGCCTTTGCCGCTCAGACTGGTTCCGACGGCGAGTGGGTGGGCCCACCATGGAACGGAGCGGTTACCGTTGTGCAAGACTTACCGTTCCGCCCCCCGTTCTAGCAATGCCAGTGCATAGAAGTGCTCTTATATCTCTTTAAAAACCAAAGAAGTGGTACACACACACTCTTCCACTTCCTCTGACAGCAATACCCCAACATTTTTCAAATCTTCTACTTTAAACAACCCAGTTCTTTACAGGATGTGTGCTCTTGCTTCACTTATTTTTTTTTTTGGGGGGGGGAGAGCATAGGTAGAGGTATCCCCCCCCCAAAGGCTTAACCGCCCACTCCACTGAGCAGAGGGGGTGAGCTGAGGACACAGAGATATAGGAGACACAGATGAGTCTTCCATTCTCCAAAACAATCTGGAGTGCTGAGTAATCATACACCGTGCCAAGGAGGGGAGGGAAATGGAGCTCTGTTATGCCCTGTGAGGATCCCTTTATGCTCGGATGCTATGCCTATGGTGGACTGGAATGTGTTCATAGTATTTGAAATATCTAGAAAACCCCTTTAAACTTTATATCTTCCACAGGTAGCAGAATGGGGAATTCAGAAGCTTGGTCTCTCAATGTATGCAGATCAGTTGGCAGGCACATACAGCGGTGGCAACAAGCGCAAACTCTCCACTGCCATTGCACTGATAGGCTGCCCTCCTTTAATCCTTCTGGTAAGTTGTTTTGTGGTGAGAGAACCAGATAATTCACAAAACAGCCTTCTCAGTTCACTGCAACTGTCCAGGGTCATGGATAATCCCGTGGAGCAAAAACCTTGTGTTTTCAAAATCTCTGGGATATGTGTAGTTTGGTCCTGATTTTATTTGTTTTGCTCTTACATAGCAACCATGAGTTGGGGGGTGGGTCGAATTCAGGACCAGGATAAATGTTGGTATTTGAACCCTTCTGCTCTAGAAGTCTGGTGAAAATTGCAACTGAAACTCCTTTTATCCTCAGGAGGGAAGCCTCCGTTGGCGCTCCATCAAAGCTTCCTATCTGGGACTTACAGCAGTGTCAGCTCCCCCACAATTATTCCTCACTGGTCACTTTTTTATATATATTCATGCTTCCCGTGAGAACACAGCTATTGGCTAGGGAACCCAATTTTTCGATGTTGATCCTGGCAAACTGAAGAGAAGCAATGGCTAAGTAGCCCCTTCCACTGGCTCCATTTTACAGAAGAAGCATGGAGGTCAATGGAATGTACCCTCAGGAAAACAACAACAACAAAAATCCATATGGATGCTTCTGTTTTATTAGCTGCTTTTATAACCTAATTTGGGCCATTGTTACCATGTCTGAAAAGCCCTTGAAAAATTATCACAACTCATTCTACAGACTTGGAAATGCTTTCTAACTCCTCTTACAGGATGAGCCAACTACAGGAATGGACCCTCAGTCTCGACGCTTCTTATGGAACTCAATTGTCAGTGTGATCAGAGATGGAAGAGCTGTGGTTCTCACCTCACACAGGTAATAGAAACCTGCTCACATAAAACCATCACCCAAATCTAAGATGTTCCCACATGTGGCTGATTCAAACATTCAGAGGCAGCCCAACCACAGGGCGACCTGAAGTGGCTTACATCAGTAGCAGATTGTGATACGGGGCGGTAGATTTGGAGTGCCCTTCACCCCAATCTGCTGCCGACTCCCTCCAGCTCACCACAAAAGCAAGCTGCATTCGTTGATCCACTCCTTGCTTGCTTCCTTACCGTGCTCATCGCAATTTCCTCAAGCCCAGGATTGTGGGGCTTCTGGTTTTATTTACAGGGACCATGCAAACAAACAAACACATGGTCCCTGTAGATAAAATAGGAAGTCCCGAATTCCGGGTTTGAGGAAACTGTGCAAGGAGCATGCTTAAGGGGCTTTATTTTTCTGAGTGTGTGGCAGCAGAGACAGTGGTGTCCAAGGTCACACCAGCCCTGAAAGAAAGCATGTGGTACATTCCTAAGAATTCTTCCTAAGAATGTACAGTTCAGACTACAGATGATCTATTGCATAATGAAATGCCTTGACACATTAAAAAAAAAATCCCCCAAAGTGGAAACCTAACAAGTCTGGGAGAAAAGTGTGTGTGTGTGTGTGTGTGTGTGTGTGTGTGTGTGTGTGTGTGTGTGTGTGTGTGTTTTAAATCGGGAGCATTCATACGTGAGATCTCCTATCTTGTTGTTCAAGTTGTAGAATACCAGAACTTCAAGACACGACGTTTTCTGAATGTTAATAGGAGACTCAGCTGAATCGTAAATATAGCCATAAGGTGATAATTATAGTTTCATCCTTAGCAGCTTCCTACTTATTTCATGAAATGAAGCTTAAACCAAAGAATGTTCTATGGGAGACGGGTATACAGCCATGGCAAAAAACACTAGTTAAGTAAATAATAAAACCGAGGTACTGGTCAGAAAACGTGGGGACACACATATACTGTATATACACTGTTAAAAACCCTTAAAAAAAACTTTAAACACATTACACAGAAAACAGCCACATGATAAGACCAGGTAACAAAAGTTTTGAAATTAAAACCAAACTCTAAAATGCAACGTTTCACTCGAATTTTATCGAACATCTTCAGGCAAAAAACCCCTATGTAGTGGGAAGATGTTACCAACAAGCAGTGAAGCCATGCTACATAAAGGGTAGGAGCAGCCTCGTAATCACCTAGGTCATAGGTTCTCAACCTGTGGTACGGGTACCCCTAGGGATACGCGGACCTCTTGCTGGGGGTACGCCAAGCCCTGCCCCTTATCTGCCCCATCAGCAGCTAATTAAGTGTTAATTAACATGGATTTTAAATTTTAATTATTTTCAGAGCCCTTCTATGTCTCTGATTTTGGTTTTGGGCTTATTTTTGTACTTTGGAAAATGTACTTTGGTGAGGTGGGGGAGGGAGGAGTTGATTTTGGAGAGATATGCAAGAGATCCTTCTCTCTCTCTCTCTCTCTCTCTCTCTCTCTCTCTCTCTCTCTCTCTCTCTCTCTCTCTCTCTCTCACACACACACACACACACACACACACACACACACACACACACACACACACACACACACACACACACACACACACAGAGAGAGAGAGAGTTAAATAAGACATTTTTTACATTTAAAATTGTTTTAGTACTTTTAAAATGATTAATTACCTAATTAATTCATTGATTCATCCAATTAATTAGCAGGGGGTACTTCAGAAAATTGGACCATGATAGGGGGTACCAGGGCCTCCAAAGGTTGAGAACCCCTGACCTAGGTAATTAACCCAAGGTGGAGAGAGAAGGAAAGGGAAGGCAACCATTACTCACGAGGTGAGGAAAAGGGAGGCATTACTCATCCGAGAGGGAGGCATTACTCATCCGTGAGTGCCAGACACAGAGTATCAGGATACCCATAATTGCTGGCCATGAAAACTTGAAATCGTTTTTGAAGTTTAAACCTTTTGTAGTCACTTTGCTGAATTCTCTGGAGTTCCAGAAACCTGTACTGCATCCTCTGGCCTCCTAGAGATGGAGATGAAAGGACAATTTTTGTCTGTCTTGCTTTGTCAGATTTTATCAAAATGGGTGTCCTTGGATCAGGAAAACATCCATACCTCATAGAGAGGTGGGACCATTCATACAACCTCCTCTAGTCTGCTGCTTGGGAAGAATTGGAATGCCAACTCCTGCTGCTTAGAGTCAATGTCTGACCTGCCAACTAGTTGCACTCCTCTAGAGATGCCTGACTCACACCTCGTGAACATAGAACATTTTGGGCCCAGAGAATAATCTGAGAGCCCATGGAATTGTTTCACTGTTAAAGCAAAGCAATTCTCAGATGGATAGATACTTTGATGGGAATCCCATGTAAACTATTTGGAATACGTTTATTACAAAGTATGTTTATTACAAAGAAAAATGCTACAGTTTGGGGATACTAAGCTGAGGCCGCTGATCCTCAAGGTTTCAGTTTCTTCCTTCAGAAAAATAGATAACAAGCATGCAGTAATAAGAGCCAGGATGGTGTAGTGGTTTCGGAGTAGGACTTAGACCTGGAAGATCCAGGTTCAAATCCCCGCTCAGCCACGAAGCTTCCTGGGTGACCTTGGGCCAGTCACTATCTCTCAGCCCCACCTACCTCACAGGGTTGTTGTAAGGACAAAAAAAAGGAGGGGAGGAAATATGTACACCACTCTGAGCTCCTTGGAGGAAGGGCGGTATAAAAATGTGAAAAATAAATAATAATAAAAATAAACTGGGCTTCATGGCAAGTCCAAGCTGAGACACAATGCTACTTGTGGGTTTGTCGCTTAGGTTAAAGCTCCGTATGAATTCTTCTTACTTGGGCTGCAAGTCTTGTTTTTTGCTATAAGCCTGAAATGTTGCATGCCTTTTCTCTTTACAAGTATGGAAGAATGTGAGGCACTCTGTACACGTCTGGCCATCATGGTTAAGGGGACCTTCAAATGCCTAGGCTCCATACAGCATCTCAAATACAAGTAAGCAAGGTTTTGTGTCTCATGTTTAATAGAAGCATTAGCTCTCCATAGGGAGTGAAACATGTCTGGGTATTGAAGACTTGGGACACAATCTACTACTGAGTTCTTAGTGGAAGCTCAAATTAAATTAATGGAAGCTGTGCAAGAGCATGGCAAACCTGTACTTAGGGGCACATCTGCACTGCAAACTTAAATAATGTTTATACCAGTTCATTCCTTCGTTCAAATAATTCTAGGAATTGTTGTTGTTTGAAGACTGAGAATTTTCTGTTGGAGATCCTTAGCACCTCCACACAATACCATAGTTTCCCAGTTCTTTGGGAAGAGGGCATATTTGTCTGTGGTATAAACCTGTTTGTCTGTACCAAATATGTACCATAGGGACTCATTCACTTGCTGGTTTTCCAGTTATGTAAATTTGTCTACTTCCAACAGATAATGCCAAGTTTGTATAGTCTCAAGGGTGCGTCCATATCAGGACAGATACTAAACAGTGCTTTATTGGCTTGAGCAGTCAATAAAGCTAAACATAATTAACCATGAAGGCTATTTGAATCATTGCTCCTATCTCCTCAGAAACTTAAAGGCTGACAGAGCGAAGGGTTTACTACCTAGCATCTGGCACGCAGCCCGTTTCCCTCCAGTAGTGGTCCTACTCCCCCGTGGGGGGTCGCCGCCGTGACATCCCCCCACGGGACACCACACGCCCCGCCCCTGGGGGGGCGAGACGTCATCGTCTCGCGGTGCGGAAACACACACACCCCGGCGCTTTTCGGCCCCTTATTGGAGCCAAACAGCGCCCGGGAGGACCAAACGTGCAGCCGAGAACAGCTGCACAATGAGGAACCAGCGATGGAGGAGGCGACGGATCCGACGGCAAGTACACACACCCCTGCCGCTTTTGCGACCCATCGCCCCAACCGCCCCTACCATAACGACACCTCTGCTTCCCTCCCTTTGCAGGGCAAACTGTGGGGAAACTGGCAGTCAAATAGCTGCCACCATCCCAAGCTAGGGAGTCAGATAGAGAGGAAGTCTGCTTTGGAAAAATTACTCTCCCAGGTGAATAGGGAGTCTGGGGATTTCTCGGTGATTTTCTTTAAAAACGCACCAACTGAGGAATACATTCAGTCAGAGGGACGTGGCAATTCCACTCTCTCCTGAGTGAACTTAGATCATACAGAAGATAATAGAAAGTGATAAGGAAAAGCCACAGATCCTTGGCAAAATGAGGGGAGGGGCAAAAGGTTTAATGACAAGTGGATTACAAAGCAAGCTTAACAATGAATCCTGATGCAACTAAACTGCATAAGGTCCCTATCTAACTTTATTCATGCACTTTAGATTTCCGATTCATTCACCCCAAGATTGTCAAGGGCATAGGAGCACCTCTATGCTGAGCATCTGGTGCTCAAATGCTGGACCACAGCAACTGCACCCAGCGGGATGGGGATCGATTCTGGGTTTTATAACCAGTGGGAGTAAGTCCTGCTTTCTCTGAGGGTTTGTTCATTTGAGTGACACCTGAGGTGTTTGAATTTCCCACTCCTGGATGCCAGGTGTTCTTCAAGGTTCAATGAGCTGGCTCAAAATCAAGATTCTTTGGGGTGTTGGTCCCAAGGGAAGGATGCTCTTAGAAAAGAGAAGATGTTTAACAAGAGATAATGGTGATTTCCACTTGGATGACTCAGCAGTCCTCTTCAGGATGCTGAGGCATCCCAGACTTCTCAAGTGGGGGTTAGAAAAGTCCAAAATAAGTGGAAAAAATAGGGGGAAATCAGGAATTTTCATCACAGGGCTTTTAGGAGAACATTAGCCATGCGCTTAACATCTGGAGCTGGGATGGCTCGTGCCATAACCTGTGCCCTCTACCATGTACAAGGCAGCCGGGGTGCTTCACAGGAGGGATGGACCTCTTTCTCCTAGGAGGCACATGGGAGACCATCTGGCTCCTCAGTTACCCTTCCTCCTCCTTGGAGGGAAGTCTGCCCCACTCTCATCACGAGCCCCTCCTTTATACTAGGCCCGGGCCTCATCAGACCCCATCCTCCTCCAATTGCGTTGTTTCCGCCCAGTGAGACTGTCTGCCACTCTTGGATCCCCTGAGGTCTGAGATGGCCTCTGAGGCCTTCGCAGGCCTCCTCACAGCTGGCTCCCAGCCGTGCTGAGGGGCACAGGTGCATTTGGCGCCCGATCCAGGAGCATCATCATGACTACAGGTTCAGCCTCATCAAGGGAAGCCCACGACTCACCTCCGCAGTACAGGTATCATCCCTGCGTCTTCCCATTCCCTCCCCTGCTGGGTGACGTGAGGGGGGGCGCAGAGCCCGAGGCTGGAAGTGCAGTGAGGCCTTATGGAGTCTCATCGAGGCTGTAGCTGGTGTCTTCAGCAGAGCTTGTGCCTGGCGGTAAGTCCAATCCTGGACAAAGCTTTAAAAAAAGTCCTGCAAATATCCAATTTCAAATGTACATAAATGATAGATGAATATCCCAATGTGAGTAATAAACCCATCACTTCATGAACTATGGGTATTTAACAGATACGGAGATGGCTACATTGTCACCATGAAAATCAAAGCCCCTAAACCTGGATTACCTCCAGATCCAAGCCTAGCTGAGCATTTCGTACAAGTGAACTTTCCAGGCAGCATACAGACGGAAAAACACTACAACATGCTACAGTACCAGATATGCGCCTATTCACTGGCCAGAATCTTTCGTTTGATTCTCTCCAACAAAGACAGCTTGAATATTGAAGAATATTCAGTCTCTCAAACTACCCTAGATCAGGTAAGTTAATATGAACGGATAATACAAAAAAACCTAGAAAATGCTAACATTCCATCTAGAAACCAGTACAATATTTTACAGTGTTGACCATTATCAGATTGACAATATTTTATAAAGGCTATATAATTATATATTTGTAGTCAATGTAAATTGATCTTAAATAGCAGAGTAGAATCAGTATGGTAAGTGTTCATTTAACGAGATAAGTCTTTCGGGAATGCCCAGGAGAATTGCACGGGTGGAATAAATGACTGGTGAAGAGAAGAAAGATTTTTCCAAGCTGAATACTATGTTATGAATCCCCTCCATACTTGAGATTTAGACTGGATTTCCAGCATCTTCTGCTGTGACAAAGGCTATTATGATTATATGTTTATCTGCTTTCCTCCCATAGGTTTTTGTAAACTTTGCTAAACAGCAGATGGAGGATGAGGAAATTCCTCTACACCCTCGTGCAGCTGGAGCTAATCGAGAAGTGAAGGTGACCCCTGCTTTCTCACGGCAGACAACTGCATAGAACTGTTCCACAACAGCGCAGAGTACTGTACTACTGAATAAGCTCACAAATGCAATCATCAAAGTAATGTGAGGGGCACTGGCTGGGATGGGGTCAAATGAGTAGGTTTGGTTTGATGCAAAATCTTGTTGAAATACAGCCATCAACATGTGTGTGCGTGTGCGCATCTGTGTACTTTTTAAAAACCAAGTATGCATATCCATCACTTCCTAGTTTTATTCTGAATAAAAAGCTGAAACAGCACAGATGTTAATTTAAGACATCTGTTTTTTTTAATGGTGTTTATGCTTTGGACTACATTAGGTTTGCTAACAAGCAAGCACAAGTCTTGTTCTTTTTGCTTTCACTCTTATTTTCACCCCCAGATCCTGGATTTCGTAGGCTATGGCTAAGAAACCCGTGAGCTCTCAGGGATCGCACTGCCACATATGGTACTGGGTCAAGTTCTATGGATTCACATACTATCACTACCAGGTTACTGTGGGTCCTTGACTGGACTCTCATGATTCCCCTACATGCCCCCAGTGGTGCACTGGGAGCTACCACAACCGGTGGTAGTGAAGGTTCAGAGGTTGGCCCAGCCAGGTAATGATGAGCATGGACCTTCAGCCAGTGCCCAACCTGGCTGACTATTGACGCTACTCCTGCACGCACAGGAAACTTCAACTCCCAAGGCCCTTGTTGGACTCGTGATATATTTCTGCCCATTTATAGTTATAACTTATAAAAACTTGTCAGCATTTGGGCTCAAACTTCCAAAGCTCAGATACTTCCCAAATCCCAGTTAGGTTTAATTAAACATACCATTGCTGGTGTTTACATTTGTGCCATTTTCCCCCACTATGAAAATCTGTGAGTTTGGATTTAGCCTAGCCTCTTACTAGGCAAAACTCTCACTGAGGTCCAAAAGGGAAACCTATAAGTCCCAACGGTGCTATTACTTCTGACACAATTTTAAAGATTTATTTAGCAGGCGCTTCATATCACTTTAATCTCTAGATCAATAACTGCTATTGCTTTGTATCTCTTAATGCTGTAAGCCACCCTGAGGGCTCTGTTGACAGTAAACATTTAAAGACAAATAGCTTTCTATTTTTCAATCACAATACTGTATTAGAGAGTGGTAAATTAAGCCCCCCCCCAAAAAAATTATCTTTGTGGCATGATTGCTGTCTGGAAAGGGAACCACTTGGGTGAAGAACCACTTCTGAATAACTGACTCTCTATGTGGTTTGGGAGCATTTCAACTACATGAGTACAACACTATTTTGCTGAGCAGTTGCACAGGTAAAGCCACTGTTCTCCAGCGGGAAGCCAGTGATGTAATGGCTTCCATTATGATTCTCCTTCCCAGCAGGAACAACACCACAAAGTTTCATAAGTTGTCTTATACTTTGAATAGAAAAGTGACCCATAAATGTACAGTATAAACAAATAGAGTTTGAATCAGGCCTTAAAATTATTAATTGTGATTTGTTGTTTTTATAATAATATCGCCAAAACCATCTTTTCTCAGGTACAGCTTGTTGTGCAACAAACGTCTGGATTGTGTGTGCATGTGTAGTGAGAGATTTTTACGCTCTAGTGGGTTTTTTATAACCCAAACAAAACGGTTTTGCTATTAAACAAAAACGTTATAAAACTTCAGCAAACAACTTCAAGGAGTCTTCTGCCGCTATAATGATTTGAAATGATTCAAAATATAACTTTGAATTTATTGCATATTCTCTCTTTACAAACAATTGCAAAAAATTGTCTATACATTGTTTCTAGAGAAATAAATCTTGTGAAGAAACAATCAGAGCCCCTTTGTTGCTAAGGTCCTCAAATAAGTTCTTACAAGTCTGCACGACAATATTGCCTTCATTTCTTGATATGATTTGCACAGAGCCTTCTTAAAACACACTGAACACTGTAGGGAGAAATACAACACAGGCAGTTCAAAAATTTTCTGGGATTCCAACACATGTGAAAAAGAGACTTCTTTGTAGGACTGCAGTTGTGGGCCCTTGTTTACAAGTACACATGCAGCCCAGTCCTATCCGTGTTTACCTGGAAGTACCAGCAAGTAAATGTGCACAGGATTGTAGCATAAAATATGTTATGTCTTCCAAGAATAAAATGCAAATACAGTAATTATGAAATAGCCCTGTTGGAAGTATATGACATACTGTAGATCTGAGCTAGGGGAGGGGACATTTGAATGCTTCCCCCACAAAAAAAGATTTCCTTAATGTTGAAAACTAGCAGACTGTGGAGACTGCTAGGCTGGAACCCCTTCTTTCTTGTGTGCTAATTTTCTATGTACAGGGAGTTTTACATTAGAAATATTCATATGTGCGACTCCCAAGTTGCAGTCCAAAAGGATACAGTTGCAACAGAATGTACATAAGGATGATAATCTCTCTGAAGGTATTTCATCAATATGGTGAAGTACTTGCTAAAGCTCTAACAACTGATTGAGGTAGTCCATGGATTTCTTTGCCTTGGCTTTGCATAAAATGTAATTCAGATTCTCCTTTCCTTTTCTTGTAATAACTTGTTGGTTTGTGGCATTCCAGATTATTTCATGACGAATTTTCATGCTTCCTCTTTACCACATGGCCCAGCCAGATATATACAGAAAGTGCTTCCTCTCAGCAGCTTGAGATTCCTTGGCCAACGTGACTCGTTAGCCCTGAATGTCCTTTTATGACCAATAGGGGCAATAAAAAAGGAAGCCAATCTTGAACCTTGCAAATTCAGAAGGAGAGAGAGGCGTGGCTTTTAAACCCATGGGATTTCTCACTGCAGAGTACATTCAGCATGCGCCTGGACAAACACCTCACTTAAATGATCACATGTCTCCTTTGTGTGAAATTATGTCTGTATGGGCTCATCTGCCTTGCTGCTTTTACAGTTCAGTAGAAAAAATGCTTGTTTTTTACAATAAGAAAGGAATGATAGACACTCTAAGGCTAGGATAATCCTTAAACTCTCGTATATAGGTGTAGTGTTTATCCTTTGCCCAGACCGTCATCTGAATGAAACAAAGTAAGGTGAACAATCCCACTACAAGAAACAAAGAGAAACAAGGTCAATATAACATGTTCTGGGGAGAACATATTCTCAAAATTTTAAAGCCAAGAATACTATTCACCTGGAACGCACTGAGTCATGATAGTGAAACCAATCCATGTCCCCAGCTGTAATAGCCAAGAAAATTCAGAACTATTTCACATGATTAAAATTGCTAGCACAACCTAGTCCCTTAAATGAAAAAAATACACACAAACAGACCTAACAAACAGCCAATGGAAAAGCAAAACAAAAACAATTGAACTATAATCATGCACGCAATCAAAAAAGCAACCAGTATACAGGCGCGCCCCCGTATCCGTGGGGGATACATTCCTGCTGTGGTTACCTGAAATCACGGAAAACAGCGAACCCTACTCAAATCCCCCCATCCCGCTCATACCTCTCTTTGTCTGCAAACTCAATTGCACCTTTAGCAACTTTCCATTATACTTAGGCCTCCAACATTTTCCCTCAACCTGCTATCACTTTTGACACACATACCCCTTTCTTCTCCTACTGGTCTTTAAACTTTTAAATAAAACTGGTTCTATTCTTTTAGTCTGCTTGGTCCCTGGTTATGGGGAAGTTCAGTGGATTGTCATGTCCCTTTGCTCTGCAGCTGCTACTGTGGGGGGATTTTAATAGGAACCCCTGAAGTTTAGTGTTCCCTGGGAGGAGGGTTTTGCCCAGACAGCCTCTCTCTCTGGTCTTATAGCCTGGGCTGGTGGCAGCACATATTCTACTGAGGCTTTTCCCCATTCAGCTGCATATCCAACAAAGGGAAAGTTGGGAGCAGGAAAGCACTCCTTTCCAAAGTTGGAAGCACTCTAACTACTAGGAACTAATTCCCTGAGTCAGCCTGCATTCTCTTGGGAGTCCCCTCCTGACTATGACATCTTTATATTCAGGAAAAATGTAACTATATATGTTCTGCCCCACATATGAACTTTAAGAAAGAAGGCAAACACTGATGGGCATGGTCAGTTCCCCCCACAGTCAGTCAAAAAGGCAAATACTTTTTCCTTAGCTCATCATCACCAAGAACTACAGTACAGGCAACTGCCCTGTTGCCCTATCCTAGCTTTGTGCCCATTACTTTCTTCTGAGAGTTTCCCTTCTCAAAAGCTGCACCCACAGAATCCCAAATACTTTTTTTTAACTACTTTGAGTTCAAAAAGCAGCTTGGAATGAGAAGGAAATGCTAGCACTATTTCGAGTTCAAAAAGCAGCTTGGGATGAGAAGAAAATGCTAGCACTATACTAATTTCTTCCTATTCTCCCCTCTTATACACTTTAAAGTGCTCTCCCAGTTGCTTTGGGAATCCTGGGAAGTGTGAGGTTATTAGAATTCTGGGGTTGCTGCTTTTGAGAGGTTAAATGTTGGGGGGGGGATCACATATGCACACATGGTGCCCCCTTCTGAATTGCAACTGTAGTCTGTTTTCTGTTTTAGACACTACAATACATTTTCTCTCTTTTTTTTCTCTTCATGACATAAGTGCATCGATGAATTTCTGTTCCAACATTCCAATGCCAAACAATGCTGAAAGCCCCAGCTATGAAACTGATGACAAATGAATCCATGTATCTTTAAATACAGCAGACCCAAATCGATACAAGATATTTTGATATCCAAGGCAGAAAATCCAAATGTACATTCTGATGGCAATAAAAATACAATTAAATAGTTTGCTTTCCTTTGACGGTATTCGAAAGGTAGTACCAGCCTTGACAAGATGTGAGAATGAAATAAGGTTGGACGGTTGCAGAGTCCTCCAAACCTAGTGAAATATTCTCATTTATATATACTACCAAACTGATAGTTAATTTAGCATTTTCAACATGCAAAGTGTGCGTGCGTGCACATAAAACTATATTTTGCTCTTTCTTTCTCACAATATCCCTGCAAGGTAAAATGTTGTACACTGCACATATACCTTCTACAAATTGGAGACATTTTGGTATCAGAGCAGCTTGTGAAGTACAGATGTTGGTGTTTTATTTACACACAGAATCACCTTGTGAAATGCAAATGAAGCTTTCAAGGGTTTTTGGGAAGCTTAGGTTAATAATATTAAATGCAATATGCATCAAGCAAAACATAAAACAATGTTTTCTGATGATTAAAAATACATACCTCATAGGTATAGTTAGGACAGGACACAAAATAAAATAGCCAGGTGAAAGGATTCTTTGTTGGATAAGGGATCTTACAGGTCTTGGATTCTATCAATTAAAAGACCCACAGAAATTTAAAACAAATGATTCTCTACATTGCATACTTTTTGATACAGAAGATAATGCCAGAAAAATAACCAGAATTTTATCCATAGAGTGTTGCTTTGCTTGGTAGCGTGAGTAATCTGGAGCTATCTACTTTACTGGTACCATTATAGAATGATGGTGGCACAGTTCGTTTTGTTCAGGATTGTATAGACTGGTCTGTGCCCATTGCGGAGGTTGAGAAGAAGACAACAACATCTTGTCATCAGAGAATTGGACTAAAAGACCTTTTGTTTACTTCCTGTTAGTTTATTTTGGAAATGTCTTGCGACGGGAAGCATTTATCAGACCTGAGAGGCAAAGAAATGTTTCCATGCTCTTACTCTACCAGCTTTGCATCCCACTCTACAGTGACCAGGAAAGATAACCCAGAATGGAGCTATGCACAGAGTAGATTTAATTCTTAATGATTGGCATCACTGGAGTGGACGCAAAAGGTTTTATTCTTCACCATAACAACGGTCCTCAGTACATCTCTTCATTTTCTCCTGTATGTCAGTCATCACTGGTATAGAGAATGGCATTATAATCCCCATATACCAAATGCGAGGGCAATGGCGGTGGGGGGGGGTTAAGACTGAGTGATGGGGACTACCCTAAGGCTACACAGTGAACTGAGGGGAGGAGGAGGGTAGCTGAAGATTTTCTAGTTCACTTGTCAGTCTCTTACAGCCCAACCCTATCCTTTCCCCTGCCATAGCATGCAGCCGCACCAAAATGGGCTGCACTGTATGCTATGGGGGGGGGGGGAGATTGGGAGGCTTGGGAGGGGATAGGGAAAATATTTTCCCTTACCCTCTGCAAGCCTCCTGATCACCAATGGGTCTCCTCGGACCTGTGCCTGCTCTTTAGCTGGCACAAGTCCGAGCAGACAAAGGGGGCGTGCCAGCTGCTATCTGGCACAAATCGCCTGTGCCAGGTACCACCTGTCATTCCCCCAGCCCTCCCCTGTTCTGCCCCCCCCCGGCTGACCTGAGTCGGCAGGCTTTCCTCACCCCCACTGCACCGTGCAGGACCACTTCTGCCTCTCCGATGGTATTCCAGAAGAGCACGGCTTTGTGCACTGCTGGAGCACTTTTTACGACTGCCAGGTACACTGCTAGTTCCAGCAGCGGTGAAGCACAACAGGATTGGGCTGTCAACCACTGTGTTACACTGCCTCTCAGAAGTGGTCCTGTGCGATACTGCCTTTAAACCAATGTAGGCTGGATATGCATATGGAAGATATCTGGCGCTAAAACGGCTGTACTTTTGGTATACTTTATTGGAGGAAAAAAAATCTCATGCTTATTCCCTATCAAAAATAGCAAACTGGATTAAAGAGATCACTGTTTTAACCCAATAATGCTGCCCTCACAAAAGCCCCCTATACTTTCTCCCCTTATACCTATATTTGGACCTATCTTCTAAGATGGCAATATTCTTAGTGCATAACTGATGCTGTGACTGGTTAAGATTTAGGAGGTATATTTTTCACCTCTTGTGATCTAAAATCAGTGACCAGAATCATTGTAGGTTTGTTCCAGGGGGCAGATTACTCATGACCCATTGACTTACAACTGGATTCTGAACTCAACTGAGAGGTGCCAGACTCTCTCAATGAATCCGTGTATACCTTGCAAACTTGGCCTATTCACTCACATATTTCTTTACTCAAGTCCAAAGTAACCTCAAAAAAGATTAGAAAGCAAGAACTCAGCTTTTACCATCTCTTCTTAGATTGCTAAGTGCAAGATGAATAGAAAAGTTTCCAGCTTCGCATGTCTGCAACAGGAGAGTGAGAAAAAAAGACAATGACAACAAAAGCTGCTTTAAACAGAGAGGGCTCTAAATATGTTTGCCCCAGCCCAACAAAGACTGCAATCATAGACAGTTTCCTGAGAGTAAGTCCCAATGAATTCAGTGAGATTTACTTCTAAGTAGACATGCAGAGGATTGTGGACATGGAATTCAATAAAACTCTATCCTATATTTTTAGTTTCTGTTTGGTACGTGAAGCCAATGCTGATGCAGAAGCATATCTGGATGTACATTCCCATCCACATAGTGATGTTACACCTATTGATGCTCATGAGGGATGCACATCCCCAGCTAGGACCATCAATTGTTGTATGTGACTAGTTGCCCATGACTAGAGCTGGATTGGGATCATTGTCTCAAAAGAGCTATTAATTTGATTGTACACTTTCTACTTACCTCCTGCTAACTGTCCGATCACATACACCCCCACCATTGGATGCACCTATATTTTTACTTAACCCCCAGTTGGCTGCCCAATTGTCTATGGGTAGCCTTGGACCTATACCAGCCATTTTGCTGAAGCAGGTCCAAGGACAGAAAAGGGTTGGAGTGGCCTGGGAAAGAGGGGATAGGATCTGGAACACTCTAGTGTTGCCAGGATCCACCCCCTCCCTGTCCCCTGCCTTTCTCCTTCCCCACCGTGAAGCTCCACCCAGGGGCGTTGACAGGGAGAAGCACGCAGGGCGGGCCGCCCGGGGGCAACGCGCGCACATGGGTGACGCGCGTCCCTCCGGCACTTACATTTTGCTGCTGGAGGTGGGCCCGCCCGCCCGCCCGCCCTCGCGTCCATTTGGCTCTGAAATGAGCCGAAAATGGCGCGGGGGGTGCTCCGCGCCTGCGCGTGACGTGCGACCCCGCTCTGGGGTGTCGCGCGTCCCTGTGACGCAACTGGCTCCACCTACCCTCCCCACCCATGACATGCCTCCACCACCAACTTACCCACACCAGCGAAGGCTTCAGGAACCACTGCTACGCGCACCACAACCACTGCCCATTTGCAGCAGTGGCCCGGAATTACGCGACAGTGGCCCAGTTTTTGTGCTACTCTAAAGGTCTTTGCGCTACCAGAATGCTAGTTCTGGCAGCATAAGACCCTGATAGGACTGGGGCTGAAGTCCCACAGAAATCAATGGGACTTGGTCATGACTAACTTCCTTAGTCATTAACATCACTAGCGAAAATTAGGCTACGGTAGAGGGCATTTCATACAAGATCATATTTTAAATCTGCAGTGTACGGTACTTACCAGAAACATGATCAGAGCAATATTGACCTGTTTTTGTCCATAGGCTACAAAACAAAATGTGTTTGAAGGTTCCATTTAGCGCTCAATCAGCACTCTCAGTGAAATGCTCAAATAACTGTTTACATTATTTTACTACTTACAGGGTGGAGTATAAAGAGGGTGGTTGATATAATAGGCAAGCCAAGCAGCAAATCCCCAGTAATAGAAACAATTCTATAAAAATAAAAAAGGAATGTTATGTGTATGTTAATATTTTAAATTTTACAGGATTTCTTGCCAGCATTTTATCCTTGTGTGTGTATATAGAATGCCAGTCCCTGGGTTCCACCTCTGTCTCATATTCTCATGTGACCAAGAAACAAAAACTAGGAGTGTGCAATGCAGGGAGGAAAAGACTCTGTTCTCAGTGGCTCCCATTACGCTCTATAGAACCAAGTCAACAAACCAAATCCACAAGACAATTGGGGCAGGGCAAAAAGCCTCCAAGCAACTGGGATAACCAACCAGACATAGGGTTAGTCTCCATCAATGGTGTGCCTGAGTATACAGTACATCCTCTTCTTCCCATACAAGTGAATGGTTGCCATTCAACCGAATTGAAGAGTAAGAAGACTGTCCTTGATGCCACAGAAGTGGTGGGAGACAAAATTCCACCTTCTTTAATCTTGGATAGCCCAGTATCCATTCAACTCAGTGGGAAGAGAGAGCGAAAAATGAGTCAGAACACAGTGCATGGAAATGCAATCTGTTTCCTCCATTTTCGAGGTCCATGCAATACCCAGGTCATCACTCCAGCCCTTCTGCACTTCAATATGATGGGCATGTTGCTATTAGGCTGAAGACGTTTCAGCTATTGCATGGCACAGCTAATTCTTTCATCCCTTGCTTTTTACTGTTGACAGTGCCAAGACGTGCAGTCCATATATGTGGGGAAGGAAGGGAGGGAAATAAATTTTAAAAATTCAAAGGGCGAAGACAATAGCACTTAAAATGAAAACATTTCCCTCAAACTCACATTAGTTATTTTTTAGTCGTGATTTGTTGTGCATTTGCTTGTAATATTAGTTTATAACACCTGCTTGCTTCCAAACCCAGATCTAACTCTGCCAGTGTAATGACACGCTTAAAGAGAACATACAGCCCAGTTTGCTATAGTTTCACCCTAGAAATGCACTTTCCAACCATACTGTAGTAGAGGTTATCGCAATTCCATTAAGTGGATGAGGAGAAAAAGACAACAACCTGTTGAGGGAGCCACAGTTCCTAAAATCTTCAATCTAGTTGCAATGAAAATCCCGATTGTCTTCTATTTTTTGCCCATTTTTCACCTTTCTATCAGCGACATGGCCGGGGAGGGTGGATTGGGTCCAGAAAGGGGGTGGGTTTGGTGGCTGCCGAATTCAAACCCCCTTCCTGTGGCTCAGGTCTAAGTAGACCACTCTGCACCACGGAGGCTTACCCCCCAATAAGGGAACAAATGTTCCCTTACCCAGAGGAGACCTCCGGTACTACCACCACCACCACCACCACTACCACCACCACTCCACCCCCCGCAGGATGCAGCAAGAGCCGTTTTGGTGCGGCTGCATCAGCGGAGGGAAGAAAGCATACGGTTGGGCTGTTCAGTGAATAGGTATCCAGTCTGCACGCTATTAAAAAAAAAAAAGCAAAAACAGTTGCAAACCTGCTCCAGGAATTCAGCAGGGAGATGTGTTGATATTACAACCACTAACCAATCTATGACTTCTACAGCTAGCTTTTCTCCAGTTCAAACTGAACCACACTGAAAACTTGCCAAACCAGCTTTTGAAGGCTTGTTTGAACATGCAAACCAACCCCATGGCTCTTAAGATACATCGGTCTCTTCAATCTATACACCGGTCTCTTCGATCTATATTGCAGAGCTATGGACCACACACTGAGATGGAAACCTCTGCTCTTCAATTGTGTAAGCTAAGGGTGTTTTGTTGCCTATGCTCTGGGATGATCAGAGCAGAAAATAGACAAGTCATCACAGGCTCTGCACATTTGTCTTCACCAATTCTGACATACTTCAGAGTCAGAAAAATAATTCTGAAGGAAGCATCTCTAAGTATTGGATCAGATTCAACAGTAAGGATTGTAATTAATGTGAACAGCCATAGTCAAGGAAAATATATGATTTAACCCCAAGAACGCTATCCAGGTTGAATAACTAACAGCCCATAGGATTGGGCCTTGGCCACCAGTGGAATGTGAATTCTGCTGCCGGTGACTGCTGCAAAACGGCTGTAAAGCGCACTCCAGCAGTGCATTACGTAGCTCTGTTGGCCCTGGTGTGCCCCAGAATGCATCGCGGAAGCGTTTCAGAAGCCACTTCCGGGTCGCACTGAGACCCAAAAGGACCCACTGAGGCAGGTAAGCTGGTAGGGAAGGTGGAGAGGGGGCAGAGAAGGGGTGAAAGAGGGTGAGGGGAGTAACAGGGGGTGGGGATGCTGCACAGGAGTGGATCCAGCGGTGATGGTGTGCACCGGATTCGATCCCCTCTGGCTGCAGCCTCCCTGCTCCCTTTCTCTCCTTGGACTTGTGCTAGCAAAATCTCTAGCGCAGGTCCAAGGAGACCCAGTGCGGAGCGGGAGGCTTATGCAGGGGTAAGAGGATTTAAATCCCCTTTCCCTGCTGAAGCCTCCCAGTCTAAACCCCACCAGATGCAGCACACCTGTTTTTGGCTTGGCTGCACCAGCGGGGGGGGGGGGGGGAGAATAGGATTGGGCTGAAAGGCTTCTAAAGTAAGTGGCCTTTCTTCACCTGGGATCGATAACACTAATAAGATAACTGGCCAGCTGCCATTGGACAGCTTATGTATCAGACGCATTGTCATTAAGTGTGGGACTTAATGAGGGCACTACTTACTAAAAGCGCCTAAACTGCTATCAAAAGGGAGTCACAGAGAACATGCAGTTTGCAGCTACATCTTCTATCCAAGAGGTCTATAACCATAAAGGGAAACTAAAAGTTGGCCCATATGTTAAATTTCTGAAAATCCTGCATAGAGAGGGCATGCACTCACTCTTGGTGATCCATTCACCTCAAAAAAGGGAGGGAAAGGTGACTGAAATCCAGTACACCATACAGATGCACGCAGCAAGGCAACTGTTTAAACTGTGTATTTTAGTTTTTACAGGTACAGCATAACAAATCAAGAAATCAAAAATCTGCATGCTACCAATGTGACAAGTAGGTTCATTTTACATTTATTTCACTGGCTAAAATGTGCACATTATCCCTTTTCATTACAGTCATGTAACGGGAATTACTAGCTATAATTGTAGTATATTGTGGTGTTATAGTTTTCTATTCTGCTCGGTGCATTATGTGTCCTAGAATTTCCACCAGGCTCCCAGCAGCACACATGGAGGAGAGCACCAGTGTGGCACAGTGGTTTGTTTGCTAGACTAGGATCAGGGAGACCTTGTTCAAATCCCCCCTCAAATCTTGGGCCAGGCACTGCCTCTCTCAACCTAACATGGCTTGTAGGGTTGCTGTGAGGAAAGAACCACCTATGTCACCCTGAGTCCCTTGGAAGAAGGTGGGGATAAAATAATAATAATAATAATAATAATAATAATAATAATAATAATAATAATAATAATAACGATGATGATGCAATAGACCAATTATGAGTAACAGTTCTTCAAGCAAGGGCCTCCTATTTGTGTGGTGGCAACAGCCCCATACAAGCCTTCACAAAAAAGGCACTGTCTGCATGAACAATCCCCACAGAGAGGTGCCACTTGCCAGAAAAATTGTCCCTTTATTGTAAACCCAGAAACTGCCTCCCAAATTCCTTTTATGGGGGGAGGGGGTGGCATCATTATACCTGAACTAGATCTACCTATTGCACAAAGCATATTTTGTTGTGCACAGTGGTGGTGCTGGGGTGTGTGTGTGCTACACTACAGTAACAGTCATTCTAGACTATACATGTGAAAACCAACCCTTCAGTTTCGACCGTTCACGGGAATCACCAAAGTCCAAGGAGGCCTCAAGCAGGATATAGAGAAATTGCCTCCCATTTCTGAGGCATGCAATTAGCACAAAAGGATTAGTAGCACTGAGTTTATACAATCAATATAGACCCGGGAATACTTACAAGGCAGAAATTAATGCAAAAGTTCCCTGATTGCCATCTGACAGCACTGCTTAGTTCAGTGCATTCCAAAGGCAGCCTTTGGAAACCTTTTTCTTTCTGGATGAAATTGTTTAATGACACTTGGCTTCCAGTGTATGTTAAAAATAGCTGAGGTGGATTAATGATTTTTTTTCCCCTGCCATTCAAGGCTTCCAGTCAAGAAAGGAAGAACCAATTAATTTCAGAACAGTCAATTCTCTGTATCCGTGCACTCCATTCCCGCAGATTCACTTATCTGTGGGAACGAAGAGTGCAACTTACCTTGCACCATTTGCGGTCTGTTCTCATCCATCTGTGGCCATTCTGAAGCTATCCACAGCCATTCTGAAGTAATCCCAGCATCTGTGGTGGCCATTTTGAATCTCGCAGCAATCATTTTGAAGCCATCTGGGCCATTCTGAAGCCATCTGCAGCTATTCTGAAGGTATTTGTGTCAATTTGATTTCCCCCCAACCCCATTGATTCTATAGGATCAATGATTCCGAATGCACGGATTCAGTTTCTGGTGGGTTTTCCAGGAACCTAAGCCTTGTGGATACTGAGAATTGACTGTACAGTGGACCCCCACTATCCACAGATCCAGCGTCCGCAGATCCATCTCAACGCGGATGCCAGCGGATAGTGAAGTCCAATGTAGAAACCTGTTAAAACGTTTTAAAAGCCCCCAAATTGCTGTTCCCACCTTAGCGCAGGCAAACAGTGCCAGCTCTAAAGCACTCTTTGAAGCTGAAAGACCCATTTTCGGGTCATGAAAAGGCTCATCTTTGAGAAGAGCCTTTGCACGATCCAGAAGTCGGTCTTTCAACTTCAAAGAGTGCTTTAGATCTTTGGAAAAGGCATTGTTTGCCCGCGCGAAGGTGAGAACAGCAGTTTGGGGGCCTTTTTAACAGGTTTCTACATTGGACTTCATTATAAGTGGATTCATGGTATCCGCGGGGGGGGGGGGGGTAATCCGGAACAGAACCCCTGTAGATACCGAGGTCTGATTGTATATGTTTAGAAGTCATATCATACCAGCTTCTTGGTACTGTGCTATTTCACACTGTAGGTAAAAGACCACTTTAAAAAGAAATTGATGCATGATGAAAGCTAGTATGTTAGGGGGAAGGGCATCAGCTCTATTTTACCTCATCTATTCCCAGATGTGCTCTATTTTACCTTTAGTTTTTAATACATGGGAACATTCAATCATTTAATCCCACACAAGCAGTCTGAAGTGGTAGAGTCTCAAGAGGTCTATTCCGTCTCAGGAGGGCAGGTTTTTTATTCTGAATGCAGCCCTAAAGCACCATGCAGATCCTCCTTTAAAGCCAGGCTATGCTCACAAAAGAAATGTAGAGCAGTTCTGCTGTCATAAAGGGCAGCTTAGTCCTAGTTAGGATTGGGCTGCCTATCTGCCTAAGGGCGCAATCCACCACAAGCCCCCGGCGACAGAACAAGCATACCGTCACTGGAAGCCGTCGCAAACGTGCCGTAAAGCACGTTCGCGATGACTCTGGAGTAAGGGAGGCCGGCGCAAGGCTGGACGAGCATACAGCTGGCAGCAGAAGGTGAGTCCGCCGCCTCCAGCCGCATGGGCAGTTTGGCCCGGGAGGGGGGCCATTGGCCTAACTGGCCCGGGAGGGGGAGGGGGATGGCGTCGGCCATATCCCCATCCCCGCCGAGCCGGCTACACCGTTACACGGCTTCCTCTACTTCCGCCAGCTATTTAGCTGGTGGAAATCCGAGGAGGCCTATCCGGCTGGCCCCAGTTTACACCCAGGGAAGGGGACGAATGTCCTTTCCCTGAGTAGATCTCCAGCCCGGTGCGTGCCGGACAGCCTGGGCCACTGACCAGATCCTTACACAGGATTGCACTGTAAATGTTAATAGGAAGGAGAGGGAAGCATTCAGTGTTGGGCTGCTGTTTTCCCTGTTCCCTGTTGAATGTCTCATTTAGTTCCATTCTTAACCTGGTCGGAGGGAAGAATAAGCTCTGAAGAGAAATTGAGGGACCTTCTCATGTGTCTAGATAGAAGAAAGGGAGGTAAGTGGACACAAAGGTATCACAGCAATGGAGAAAAACTAGAAAACACAAGACTGGTAGTGCACCAAGTAAACTTCAGTAGTGGGGTGCTAATGGAATCAGACTCCAGGTTTTGCAGTATGAGTGGTGGTACCACACCCCCAAAATTGCACCAAAGCCTGGGCTAGTGTCGTATTGTGGGAAGTGGCCAAATTAGATTTTATATAAGGGCTGCGAGTAGATTTTGTGACAATTTACCTTCACAATACTCCTCAGTGGCATAGTCCCATGGGAGAACCGATGAACAAATATTGTTTCAATCAACCTTTTGATGTAGTGGAAAGAATGGCAGATACATGCCAAGCTAGAAACAGCAAGATAAAAGCATTTCAGAAAGCTACAGAGACAAATAGGGCAAGACATTTGGAATAAAGTTATGATACCCAAGAATTAACTCCTCTGGCCTTGAAGCGCGACTTACTTAACTACTGGATGTCGGCTCGCAGTAAACCTGTCATCCAGGCCATAGATAAAAGGCATGCGGAAATAAAACACAAAATAGATGAACAAGGGGCCCGTATATTCTATCAAAAAGACCTGAAAAAGAGAGAAAAGTTATTAGAAGACTACCATGACAGTTCTCAGTTACACTTACTGCCAGCAAAGGGACTCATTTGTCATGGCTAAGCTCCCTCCAGCAGCAGTGTACACTGTTCCCCTAATCGCTATGGATACTGGCCAAGTCACACACCTGCCCCTAGATTTTCTCTCTACTAGCACAAGGTCACATGAGGCCTGGCTCAAGAGAGGCAGCATGACTGGAGAGAATACCTGCAAAGGTCAGCCAGATTTCCAGGTGCATGGATGTGAAGGACCCGCCAGGAACTTGCACATGGTGAATTCATTGTACAGCAAGTCCTCGCTTACTATCCTCGTTTTGCTATCCGTTGTTTCATTTTAACATCGACCTTTGTGGCTGCATCTACTTCCAGGTCACGCCTGGCTCGTGACCCACTTCCTGTTTGTCCTATTTGTGACCCAGAAGCTTCTGCAAGGCATTCTAAGTTGAGAACAATGCCAAGGAAGTGGGTTGTGGTCCCGCGCAACCCAGAAGCGGCTTTGCAGCGCACAGAAAGAGTCAGAGCCCCCCAGAGCATCACTGAGTCCGCTGGTGAAAAATAGGTTCGTTATATGTTGTTTCAGTTAACATCGCAATTTTCAGGAACCAATCTACGATGTTAAGTGAGGACGTCCTGTATCTTAAAGTGAATATTATAAAAGATATCCTTTTAAACTGGTTGCTTTCAACTTTAATGAGGCAAATTTCACTTATTTTCCTGTTTCTCCTAGGCAAAGAAAAAAAAATGTGGCAATGCCACCTCCAGGTTTTCAAACAACTACTGTTTGTGCACAGCTTAAGCATTCAGATTTGCACTGCACCACCGTGATATTTTCCCTGTATGCTAATGGGTTTTAAATCTGCAAAGTGTGGTAAATCTTAAGCTTTTAGTGTTGCTTTACCACTGCACTATGCACACAGCATGGACTCTGAGGGTGGCCACCCATTTGGTTAGTCTAATTTTTAGATGGTTTTGATTATGTTAAAAGTGTTGTTGTTGTTTTGTAATTTGTTTTATACACCAATAAAGAATTTTGAATTAGTCATTGCCCACAATCAGCCATGTAAAGTTCCATGGGGGTATAGGAGAAGGGAACAGGTAGGAATGAACAAAAGAACAATGGAGACATAAAGGCATTCCTTACATATATGATTCAAAATTAGATAGAGGTAAAGTTCTATATATCATCATTACATCTTTGTACAAGGAAAACATCACCTCTTTAATTTCTGCCTGTCATGCAGGTGTCACCAGAGTGCTCGGCCAGGAAAAAGAAAAGAAGGAACACTATGGATCAAGTGTCCTGTTCCAACGGTGATATCCCCCATATGACAGTCAGACTGCAGCTGCCCCCCCTCTCTCTCTTGCCCTAATTTAGGAAGGTTGTAGCATCTCCTTGTCCCTGATTTTTGCTGCACCTCCTACTAGCCAATGCTTTCCACAAGGCTTGTTTTGTCATGTTGCCAAGCAACCACTGCTGCTTTGCAATGTGTTTGCCTGCCAAGTTTTGGTGGCAATTATCTCCCCCCCTCCTTTTCCACCATCTCAAAAGCTTAAAATAATTGCCAAAAAAAAAAAGACTATTGTATTTGTGCTGGCTGGGAAACCATGGAGAATTGGGGAATATTGCATCACAACAAAGCAAAAGTGATGCAAGGATTCATTAAGGTAAACCAGTTATTCATTAACACATCACAGACTTTGAAGCTCACCATAGTCCATCCTAACTGGGGTCCTAAATCCTTAAAATAGAGTGTAGCCGTTGTGCCGATAGGGAGCAGCTGAAGGCTTTCTTCATCCCTCAGTGATTTTCCTTCTGCGGAAAAGAGAGGAAAAGTTGCTTATCAGATGACAGAGGAACTGAAAGATACAAGTACTAATCATTATGTGCATTTTCCCCGGCTTGACACACTTGTATTAACAGCCAATTCTACTGGCTGGAATCAAAGCTCATGTTCCAAATAAACTCTGCATTCATTTGGACCAGTAGGGAGGGGCATGTGAAGATCAAAACATATGCAGCTGCCTTACCCCGAGGCAAACCACTAGCCCATCTAGCTCCGCAAATTCCAAGAGGTGGTGGCTCCCCAGGGTCTACGCCAGAACTCTTTCCCAGCCTTGCCAGCTGAGATCCTTTCACTGAAGATGCCAGGGATTGAACCATCCCCTTATGCATGTAAAGCATATGTTCTTTGGAGAGTCCCATAGTACAGAATTTGAGGACCTTATAAAACATTACATGAAATTTGATCATGGGGCAGGGGGAAAAAAAGCATAGAAACAAGTGTTGTGCAGTCTATGGGGCTGTCTAAGATGAGAATGACTTAGGGCGCAATCCTGTGCAAGTATGCGCGGCCAGTCTAAGTGGCCGGCCGCTGCATCCTGTGTGCATTTGCAGCTTGCACCGGCGTGGCCCAGGATCACCTTGGGAGAAGGGGACATTTGTCCCCTTCCCCCAGTGTAAGCGGCATGGGCCACAATGGACCTCCTCAGATGCACACCAGCTCTGAAGCTGGCTCACAACCGGGGAGGCCGTGTAAGGCCGGCTCAGACTGAGACAGGGCATAGGATATCGGTGCAACCCAGCACCGATATTCCCGCTCTCTCCAAGCCTAGGCCGGCCAATGACCCCATTCCTCGCCACCCCTGCCCACCCTCCCCACGCCCGGCCCATGCACCGACCAGTGCAGCACTCACCCGTGGTGGCCGGTGCGGGTCTGGGATGGCAGTGGAGTGAGTGGTGCAGGCCTCCGCGCCAGCGCCGCTTACTCTCCGGGTGCCGAAAATGTGCTTTCCGGCACGTTTACAACACCCTAGGCTAGCGGACCACTCACTCTGCCGACCTATAGTTAGGCAGGATCGGGCTGCCCAATACATGGTTTTGTACCACCACATCTCTTTCAGTGCTCTGTTCAGGGTTGGCTCTAGAAAGTTATAAAGTGGGCATTTGCCAAGAGGCCCAGCAAAGGGCCCACTGCCTGAATAACACCCCCATTCTTGCTTTGCATGGAGCACCCAAGAAGATCAAAGGCAGCATAGGAGAGTTTTCAGTTTCCAAATTAGGGTGGCCCATTGAGGATACCATGCCTGAGGAACCCTCCCCTGCCAAAGTCTTGGAGCCGTCCTGCCTATAGCTGCATAGGCACAGACCTAACTTGTCCGAGAGAGCGCTTGACGTTCTCAGAGTTTCAGGGTAACGTATCAGTAGTTATTTGTAAATGCTGACATAGTTTTAACATTGTTAGTGACATGATGATATTGTATTTATAATTTGTATTTTATTGCTCTGAATCTGATAAAAAAGTGATAAAGTAACAAATAATAATAATACAGCACTTGCATATACTTACTGGGCTCAAGTCTTATAGACTGCCTTGCTGGATACCACTGAGGATCTGTAGGGAACACAAAAATACATGATAATTAAACAAACAAACAAACAAACAAACCATCCTTCCCAATTACACTGGACAACAAATTTTAACAAAGATCACGCCCCCAAGATTAAATTACTCATTTCTTATAGATTTTGAGGTGCTGAACACAAATATGACAACGAAAATGCAACTACGGTTTGTGAGAGATCCGCAATAGATAGTTCCATAGACATGTACAGGTGAATGCCCGACAACACTTACAACACCTACATACACAATGCGGACTGCTTCTCATAAACTAGAGCAAACCGACAGATTTTGTCATTTTTGTTTTCAGCACAATGAAATTAGTAAAGATTAGCTATTTTAATTTCAGAGGCAAATTGTGTGTGTTGTCCAGTGTTACCAAGCACTCAACTTTTGCAACTGAACCTCTTTGAACTGTAGATCATCCTTATTCATGCAAGCCTGGAGATCACATACTCCCCCCCCCCATTCCCTTCTCTATGCTCTTCCCACGCAGCAATTTGCTGCTACCCAAATCACAGTTAGTCTCACGGCCCAATCCTATCTAAAATTAGCGCCGACGGAACGCACGCTCCGCTTGCACTGGCAGCTGCAAAGCAGTTGTAAAGTGCTGAAGCCTTGCCTCACGAGCCAGCAGACATCGGGAGGCCCACCAGAGCAGGTAAGCCTGGCGCAGGGGGTGGAATGGGGCAGGGAGAGGGCAGGGAGGGGTTTGAACGGGGTGTGGGTGGGTGGAAAGCGAAGGAGATGGGGTGGGAGGTGGGTGTATTGGGCTTGGGAGGCTTTCGTGTTCAGAAAGATCTCTACGTCTTAAGCACCCCGAGCAGTCATCCGTTGCAGAACACGCTTTAAGTGAAGGACATTCGATTTGGTTCAATGAGACTAAGTGTTTGCATAGTGAGAACAACTTTAAAATTCTCCGTAATTTGGAAGCTCTAGAGATAAGTAAAAAATTAACAGAAGGGCTTCTGAATCGTCAACAAGACCTGACTTTCTCTAACAGAATTTGGTTGCCAATTTTACACAGAAGAAACGGGCGAGAAATGAAGAAAATAGAGAGCGTAGAAATCCTGATTGAGTAACTGACAGCCGGTGCGGTTACTAGGTCAGGTCATTTCCGCTTTCGATGAACGGCACTTTCCCACGCTTTCAGTTATTTATACGGACAGGAGGTGAACTCAGGACAATTCCATCCACAATCTCTTGTGATTGTTCCCTTTTGAAGAGGTTCTAAGGTTTTTTAGAACGAAACGTTGGGCTGCTTTTGTTCCTCGGATTTTTGATGTTATTTTACTCCGTATGCGGCTGCCTGATTGGGAAACCCGCTACGGTTTTGAAATCATTAAATTCCAAGCTTCTACTACATGGCATCGATTCCCGTATTTGTAAAACATTGTTGTCTACTGACGGGCCATGAAAGTTACCGAACCAAGTTGATATCTGCCTGTAAGCAAATGTGTGATAGGATATCTGCCTGTTAGCAACTGCATGATAGGATTTCTGCCTGTAGCCACTGTGTTCTCTGATATCTGCCTGTTTGCCATGGTAACAGAACCCTCCATGTGTGTGGAAATGTTACTTGCCTGTAGACAACAGCTGCCTCACTCTCTCTCCCCCTTGCCCCCACAGGGTCTACTGACAGGTGAGTGTTTGTGTATTGCCGTGCCCTGTTCAATGCTCCACAGTTGTGTTGTGTTCTCTCTCTCTCTCTGACCTTTGTCCCTTACAGGATTATGCTCTCCTTACGTCCAGGTAAGCACCTCAAACCAGGCCATGAGTGTAACCCTTAGCAGCTGTGGTTTTTTTCTCTCCCTGCAGGCTTTTGCCTGGCCACCGACACGCTGGTGTGATCTCAAAGGCTATTGCAACCAGACACCACGCAGACTTTAAACTCCCCCTTGTTTTTTGTCTTCCCAGGAACATCCTCCGCCACCTACCTTACTGGGAGCACCCCAGGGGCTGCAGGGAGGGAGCCCCACATTTGCCTGCCTCAATGCAGCCACATGCCAAGGACCCAGCCCTGCAACGTTCCGCAGCTGCTGCTGCTGCACCACCCCCTGGCTGTCGTATTTGTTTCCCCTCCCCTTTTGTTCTGCAGGCTGCAGTTCCACAGGGGAAGAGTCCATGCCTCCAGGTCCCTGGGCTGCTGCTGCTGCTTTGAGATCGGCTGCTGGGCCTGTGACCACCCATGCCAGCCTCGCCTGGCCAACTCTGCTCTGGTTCCAGAACAATAAAGACGCCCCTTGCCCTCGGGCAGAGCCCCCTTGAAACACATGTGCCAAACGTTACACAAGCATTGCCCCACACACACAGACAGCTCCCACCAGTCAAGCCCCTGCACGAATCCCAGCCAGGCGCTGCCAATACCTTCCCAGGGAGATTGCAGCAGGAGGGCAGCTAGACCCCCAAGCCACGGAGGGGGGGAGTCGGAGGCGGCCTGGGCAGGCAAACAGTGAAAGCTGCTATGGCGCCTGTAGCGGAACTGCTCGCAGCAGCTGCACCCGGGTCGCACCCATTCGGCAACCGGGGTTCACCCGCGCGCCACACGAATGGCACCCGTACCATTAGGTTCCCCGCTTCCCCCATATGACCCCATGTGCAAACCCCCCCCCCATGGCATAGGGTTGGCAACACCTGCTGCAGGTGGGGCGGCGGGAACTCTCCCCTCCAGCAGGTGGCTGAGGCACAGGGTGCCCTGTGGCAGTTGGCACAGTCTTCGTGACCCTCCGGCGACTGTCCTGCGCCTGTCCTGTGATGGGTGCGAACAGAGTGCCGGCGCCTGTGCCCAGGCCCCTAGCAACCGGGTTGCTACGGACATGGGGCGGCTGCCGGTGCCTGCGCCCGGGCCCTTGTCGACCAGGTTGCCAAGGACACTGCAGCAGCTGACAAGCGCGGGAAGGGTGTGGCGCATGCGCGAGACGGACGCCGAGCCACAGGAGCCTGCCTGCTTCAGAGGTACGTTTTGCCTTGATCCTGGGCTGGTGCTGGGCCACAGATATTCTGGACTACCTAACTCATGAATAGCAGCGACCTAACTGTGGCCTAGCTTAGGCCAGAATAGCCAGAGAAGTTGGGTTGGATTGAGCCCTTAGTATGGCTTCTCTGTATTTTGCAGCGAGATCGGAAATATGGGTAAGGAAGCCACGTGAGATTTTTTGTTGAAGAGACAAATAAATTTACTTATTTGTCTCTTCAACAAAAAATTATTTTTGTTGAAGCCATGAGAACCTTCACGCTTCTCTGTATCATTGGCCAAAGAGCCTCCCCTTCAACCTCTTGCAGCTACACTTTCACAAATGTACTCATTTCCCTGAAAGGAGCAATACAATTTGAAGCACTGGTTTTCTAAGACCCCCCCCCAACAGCCAGCAAAGCCTTGCAGATTTTATAAAGAAACCCCCAAAGCCCCAACAATCTCTCAAAGTATAATGCAGCCACAACAACCTTTTTAAACATAATGCAAAAGCCCAAGCAGTCTTTTATTTATTTATGTATTTATTTATTTAGTTAATAACTATTGATGTGGAATAGGGAAGGGGAAGGGAAGGCAGCAACAGGTAGGGCAGGGTAGCAAAGGTGCTTTTAAAACCTTAAAAAAAACCCGCCATTACCTTTGTTGTGTTTCAAGCCTGTGTCTTGCTTTACAAAAGGTCTGCTTCTGTGCTTTAGCTAGCACAGAAGCAGACATGCTGACTGAATAGTACAGAGGCTCGACCGAATTTACAGGAAGCAGTTCTAATTCTACCATTTGGTTGGCTTGTCTACTTTGGTACTAGTTAAAGTACAGAAGCCGACCTTTAGCAAGACACAGGCTAGAAACAAAACAAAGGTAATGGTGGGGGGGGGGGGGCGGGGGGACTTCTTAACTTCTGATCATAAAAGCAGATGACCAGCCTGCTGTATACCACCGGTGGTCACACAAAATACTACCAATGGTACACGTACCACCAGTTAAGAACCCCCAATCTATAATAATCTCTCTAGAATTTTCAAAAGTCAGCAGATTTGCACACCAAATTAAAAAAAAAAACTTTTGTTAGATTTAAAGAACATCTTGTTTTTGTTTACAAGTTCATTAAAGCCATTACAAGGTTTATAACAGAAGAGGCATGGGTTATATACACTGAGGTAAATGGCATTTAACGTTTGGAAATCAGATTGTATGCCTAGTGCAAATAGTATGTCCTTAACTTGTACGTTTCCCTCAATTGGCTTGGAGCTAAAGAAGCTCTTGGGCATGGAAGTCTGAAAAGCTATTTGTGATATGGCATGGGGTTCTGTCACTCAAAAGGAAGAAGTCAACATACCTGGGCATACCCGAGCACATCTTTGGATCCAAACCACGGTCTGGATTCAACCCATTCTGCAATTACATACAATTAATGCCTTGGCCTCCCTTTTTAAGCATAATTTTGAAATATGTATACTTACATAATCTATAGAACATCAGTCTGATATCACTTATTGTAGCATGTGGCTCAACCTAGGTAACAAAAATAATAATTTGGTGGGCATGCAAGTATCAGCTGAGCAGGTCCCGTTTAATTTTAGGAAACAGACAAAATAACTAGTTAGTTGCCCTATCTACAATAAGAGGTCTGTAATCATCATCCCATCTTACAAGGATGGGGTAAGGATCACTGGAAATAACATATACATGAAGCACTTGGAACACAAGACGTCCTATATACTGTAAATGTATTAATTAAAATGGTAACTATTTACCTTCTCTAGAAAACACAGCTGCTGCTTTGTCTTCCAATCAAGGATTTCCACCTAAAGGATAACACCAAGAGGACAAATCCATTAGGACAATTTCATGCTGACAGCTACTGATGTCTGTGTGAACAGGAAACAAAACACTGCGGATAAGGCCAGTAGTTGGGAAGCGGATAGGTTGCTAAGCTAAGGCGTCTCCTGCAGTTGGCGTGCACAAGCTTTTGCATTTCATAGAAGGTTAAAAAAATCTATGCAAAAATAGGAAGACATTGTCTTTCTTTAAGATTGCAATTCAATGCACAGTTATTTTCAGTGCACAGTTATAGCATTTAGGCACCCATCCAACCTATCATTAGTGGTGGCATTAGTGAAACAGTTCCATTACACTATTTTTGCTTTTTTTTCTTATTAATTGAATAGCATTTTGTAGTAAGGCATAACTCATTTTTTCCATAAAGTCAAGTTAGCAAATGTTCAAGTAATTCTTTTTTTTTTTTTAAGGGGTGAGAGATCAATCAGAGGACGACTCCAGGGCTCAATTACTACATCTGCACACTTCTATTTGGAACTGCCCTTTCCTGTTGCTCGACTGTCCTGCTTGGTACTTACAAGTGAATGTTATATCGATTTTTTTTAGAAAACCACTCAAGAGAAAAATGCTTATTTTACAGTCTACACGCAAGCAGGCCAAAGTAAATGCAATACAAAATGAATTAATTCTGCCTGTGCTGTTATAAAGTGCTTATGTAAGTGGACCTCCTTTTGATCTAATTAGGGTTGGAACACAGTTTCTTCTCATAACTCAGCCTTCTGACTACTTCTTAGTAGCAGTCAAACCAATGCTTCCAAAATTTTCTGTGGTTTTTTTTTCCCCGCCACCAATTCAGTGTCTGGTGGTTATTACCAAGGTTTTCAAAATATGGAGCACTGGAGCAGGCCCCCAAAGGAATATAGGACACATAGAGAAAGGAGAGGCACAAAGATCCAGGGCAGGAGAGGATTCTGAGGCCGATGAAGTCCTGATCATAGGATGTTCTCTTGAATGCAAGGTGCACCCACACAAGATACACATTCAATGTACATGCAACTCCTGCCATGTGTGCAACTTAATATCATGCTGGTCTGTCACCTGCCCTTGCCAGTTCATACTATGATCTAATTTAACATAAGGTCCATGGGCCAGATGCAACCCATGGAAGCTCTTTATCCAGCTTGCATGATAGTTGGGTTCTCCCAGCAACACCATCAGCTGCTGAGCGGTGAAGTGATACAGCGGCAGAAGCAGCACTGCTGAAAGAGCAGCGCTGGCCACCTTTTTGGTAGTGTTGCTTCTGCTGAGGTATCACTGCTGAAAGGGCAGCTCACGTGATAACTGGGCTCTGCTAGCGTTGCCCTTTCAGCAGCGCTGCTTCTGCTAAGGCATTACTTTGCAGAGCACCTCTCAGCTGCTGAGCGGTGAAGTGATGCCTCGGCAGAAGCGACACTACTAAAAGGGCAGACCGCCTGATCACTGGGCTCTCCCATATCTTGAAAATATGATCAAGATTTGCATATTCTGTCATTTGCAGCTAATAAGTGAGAAAAATTGCTTATTTCTGGTCATCACCTGCTTAATGGTATCACTTCCTGCTTAATGACACCACTTCCGGCTCGCAGCAGGTGCTGTGAATGCTATTCAGCCTGCTATATGAAACGAGTTTGACACCCCGATCTAAACCATTAGGCCAATGTTTTCCAAACTTTTTGACCATGACTCTACATGGACTTGGTACATGTTGTTGTTGTTGTTGTTGTTGTAGTAATAATAATAATAAATGCTCCAGAACGCCGAGTCTTCGCCGAGTTGCGCAGGACTTCAATTCCAGCTGCGCAGCCACACAGCTTACAGGGAACACTGCTTCCTGCAACTCTCAGGAACATCCACACAACCCTCATTTAGGTACCATTCGCTTAGTCATGAATGAGCCTGCCCTTCCTGCAAGCTCGTGTACTCCTTCCTCTTATGGGCTCTTTTGGACCTGCCAGTGAATGCACATGGGTTGGGGACAGTGGCGTCGTTCTAGGTGGGGTGGAACGCTAAGTTCTGCACCGCCTAGAGCCTCCGTTACGCTCCTGCACGAGGCGGCCCCGCCGCCTCGCCTTCGGAGCCATTCAGGCCAGCGAAGGCAACGCGCAGGGAGTTTCCTGCGCATTGCCTTCACTGGCCTGAATGGATCCGAAGGCGAGGGGGCGGGGCCGCCTCGTGCAGGAGTGTAACGGAGGCTCTAGGCGGTGCAGAACTTAGCGTTCTGCCCCACCTAGAACGACGCCACTGGTTGGGTATGGCACCTGCCATCGCAATCCAGCTCCCATTCCCAATGTGCATTCATTTGGAAGTTGTTAAGCTATGAAAAGTAGATCGTCATCTGAACTAGACAGATGGAAAATGTTGCCACTGGTGTGAATGATAGTAAGATTTGGCTGGAGGGCACAAGT
Organism: Plestiodon gilberti rubricaudatus; assembly: GCA_026170595.1. NCBI lineage: Eukaryota > Metazoa > Chordata > Lepidosauria > Squamata > Scincidae > Plestiodon > Plestiodon gilberti. Next base: position 127,028,677 of record JANXHW010000004.1, on the reverse strand, counting down.
ATGAATCAAGAGAAGCAGTTACTTAAGTATAATCATGTAAGAATTAATGCACTGATTATATTAAGGAGCCAGAGGTTTCATTTCTTCTCTTCTCTTTCCTGCGGAGCACTCTACTTAGAGATTTATGTGCCTCTGGGCATCTTATGGGAAACCTCTTTCCCTTTTGCTAATACTCTACATCCAAGAGACTTCATTTTCTACTTAGCCACACAAGAGAGATCAAAATCACCCTGACAGAGCTGACAATAGACCATTCCAGAAAATTCATTCTTTGCTGTTAGTTTGTTGCTAAGCAGCAGGACAAGAGGCAATACAAACTGGTGCTTGACTGGAAATACTGAGTGCCTACTGAAGAAAAGTTTACAATACAAAAACATTTTGTTTTAAAGATGGGATAACGGTTTAACTATTTGGATCTCCCCCTTCCTCACTGCCAATGTTCCCTGCTGAACTGTCCTCACTAATCTTACCTGCCTTTCCTTGTCCTTGGGGCTCCATCCGCTACTACTCCAATCACCACTGTTTTGAACATAACATATGTAAAATGGGCAGGAATTGAAAGGTTCCCATTTTTTTGCATTCATTTGTATTACGGTACTACGTTCATTTGCATTACTACGTTTTAAATAAATGACAACCGGGAGGATAGCTCTGCTGTGAATCGCCAGTCTGCTGGGCCTCCAGGGAGGAGCCTGGGAGCCAACACTGGCCTGAGACCTCCTGGCGCCTAAGGCAATGTGCCAACACTGCCTCCACCCTTGCCAGGTGATGTGCCAGCCTCTGCTGCTCCCAGTGGAGGAACGCTGGGGGGACAGAGGTAGGCACCCCCTGCCAATCTGCTGCTGGAGGCAACTGCTGCAGTTGGCCTCGTGGATGGGTCAGCCATGCTGGGAGCTAAGTGGTGGTGCCTGAGAAATCAGGGGGTGGCTCCAACTACCAGGGGTTCTCAACCTCTTCCCGGCCAAGTACCACCTCCAGCACCACTCTCCTGCTGCGTACCACCGGAAGTGACTTGCGATGACATCATCATCAGTTACTTCCAAGTTTTCAGAGGCCAGAAAACGCAGGTAGGAGGCTCTGGGCGGTGGGGAAGGCCCTTCTCAGCGTTCCCAAGAGGCTCGGCCAAAGTACCACTGGTGGTACTAGTACCACTGGTTGAGAAACCCTGAACTAGACAAAGGTGATATTGGACAGGTGAGCCTAGTGCCTCAGAATCTGTTGGACATGGGGGTGACCCTAAATTACATTAACTCTGAACCTTCATTCTGGCCTCTCATCAAAATATTCTAGTCCCTTCCTGGAGATTCCTGATCTAAAACTCTAAAATTACAGTGAACTTATTTATTACATTTTTATTCCACTCGTTTTCCAAGAAACCCAGGGCAGCTGCATTTTATTCTTACAACATCCCAGTGCGGCTGAAGGAGAGAGACAGGCCTCAGGTCCCCCTGTGACTGTTATTGCTGAGTGGATGTTTGAACCCAGTGCTGGACTAACCCTCTAACCCTCACCACAGTGGCTTTCATGCCTGGAGATCTGGCAACCTCAACTGCCATGGTGGTGAAGAAGAGCAAGTAGGAAGGATGGGGACAGTTAGCTTAGCTCTCCTATCCAAATATCAGCTCCTGTGCATACCTCAGGGTCATCCAATTTTCTTGTTTCTGGCCATATGATGAACTGTATTTGGGGTCTGTATGTGCATGCTGACATTTTATACAAGTCAATTCTCATACGCTGGGGTTAGGCTCCTGGAAACCCCAGGAGATATTGAATCCATGGATAGTGAATCATTGATCCTATGAGATCAATGGGGTTAAGGGGAGGGGTAGCTAATCTGGTCAGGAATGCCAGCAGTGGATAGCTTCAGAATGGTGCAGATGGCTTCAGAATGGTTGTGGATAGTTTCAGAATGGCTCTGGATGTTTAAAAATAGCTGCAAATAGCTTCAAAATGGCCACAGCAGATAGCTTCAGGATGGTTGTGTATGTTTAAAAATGGCCATGGATGCTTCAAAATGGCCACGGATAGCTTCAGAATGGCTGTGTGTGGATGTTTAAAAATGGTCACAGATAGCTTCAAAATAGTCGCCGCAGACAGCTTCAAAATAGGCAAATAGCTCCAAAATGGCCGTGGATGCAGCAAATACCGTCAGGATGGCCGCGGATAGCCAAGTCTCACCAAGTCTCACCTTCTTGTGCCAAGAACAGACAGCGGATGGTTGAGACATGAGTAACACTCTTGTGGGAACGGAGTGCACAGATGGTGAGAATTGTAGTTCAAAAGTGGACTATGAATCAATGGTATGGTTGAGCAATTTGCATTTCTGCATGTTTGTATCCAGGAGTCATCTGAATGGCTGTAAAATGTCGCATCCCTGGCCTGTGCCAGGTCAACTCTGTAATATTTGCTGCTGCAAACTAAACTTTACAAAATGATGCCATGGGAGACTGAAATGTGGAACAAACAAACTTTACATATCCCTGTGCAATGCTTACTACAACGGAACTCAAAATGGCTGCTGCCCTAGATTTCACTTCTCCACTGGGGTTCTTCAAAACTGCTGCCCTCGATGTACTCACACACGGAACACTTCGCTTCCTACTTCCTATATATTACAATATCACTCACTAGAATGAATAGAATACATTCAGCGAAGGAATCTATACATTCTCCTTCTCATGCTTCAGGGTTGGCACTAGCACACTTAGTTGCTTCACAAATGCAGAATATGAAAATACCCTCAAACAATGTTTGCCTTCAGAATAGAACTGTTAGAGGTTTAAAAAGCCTAGCCTACGCTAAGTGGCTTAAAGAGCCTAGCCAAAGAAGCTTAATCATTCTTTGCAGCCCAGAAAATGCCCCTGGCGTTACACTTAGCATTTTGTTCCACTACGCCCAAGAGTGCATGAAATTATAATGCAGCAGGCACACTTCATTTTTCATTATAAGAAGCCATCCATTCCCATGATGGAGCCCCATCAGAGGATTTTTATTTCTTTTCACTACCAGGAGGGGTAGTAGAACAATTCTTCTAAATAATTCACAAGCTTCAGAAGAAATAGTGCTGTTCCTTGTCAGGACCTTGTTGATCCCCTAATCTACTGTCTCTAATCAAGGTGACAAGTTTGCCTCGTGTGTTTTCTAGCACCATTTTCTCAGGCAACACCGCACCCAAAAAAGGTTAGGCAGGAACAGTCTGTGTCTCCCAAGGATGGCTGACAAGGCAGGCTCCAAGTTTCAGGAGACCTTGGAAAACTGCCCTCCATGTGCTCCCTCCTTCCTGCACAGACCCAAGAGAGTTGCTCTGTTGCCACCACATTTTTTTTCCACATTTTTTATACCGCCCTTCCTCCAAGGAGCTCAGAGTGGTGTACATATTTCCTCCCCTCCTCACAACAACCCTGTGAGGTAGGTGGGGCTGAGAGATAATGACTGGCCCAAGGTCACCCAGGAAGCTTCGTGGCTGAGCGGGGATTTGAACCTGGATCTTCCAGGTCTACATCCGACTCCCAAACCACTACACCATCCTGGTCTCAGGGCTATGGGCACAGAGGGGGTCTCAGGGGTCAGCCAAGGGTCCTTGGCAGCTGCCCAACCATGGTTTCATGTGCTGGCTCTGAAGCATTAGGAAGAGAGTTGTTAAGTTCTTTTGACAGGAGTCCACCACCAGGGATATCCTACGACTGGATCGGATGTCATGGTCAGAAGTCACCAACTGTACTCCACCCTATCTTGTTACGGTAGAGAGCATTGGCTTTGTTGCTGCTTTCACTTCATAATCACCATCATCAGTATTTTTATTTGTGGGTGTCGTGGACAGAGGTTAGGTTTTTATGCTATTTACAACTAGAATTGACCTCAGTGCTGGCCGCCAAGCTGCTTGGGGCCCTGGGAGAAAGCCCTACCACATTGAGTCCCCCCCATGGCACCCAACAACATCCTCTCCCTGAACACCACCACCACATCTGGTATGTGGTTTCAGGGGTCAGCCTGAAGAGCTGGACACCATGATGAGCCTCAGCCACTGCCCCTCCTGGCCAACCCTAGATGCCAACCCGTTGTCATCTCTTTTTTCTGGCAGGGCTCTTATGCCTTAAGCAGCTGAATGGCAAGCAGAAATTTAGCTACACTTTTCCCAGCATGGAGGTGCTGTGATAAGAATTGCTTGCTTTTTGAGTTTCTAAACTGTTGTGCGACCAGCAAGGTACAAAACCTGCACTAGAAAAAAAAAAGGCAGTCTTTTGCCCAGTGTCACTGCTGGTACACCTGTAAGAACTGATGCAGCAAGTTTTAAGATTGGACAGTGAGCAGATTTTCCTGTAGGGTCAGCTGGGCAACATAAGTCAGAATACTCTTTTGGAAAATGAACTGCGTCAAATTATAAAAATAGGAGGGAGGTGATAAACAAAGGTGCAAATGTGAACATGCAAATTATGAGGCAAGAATAGTAATGCTCATCTAAAATAGGAGAGCTTTGGAGCAATATAAAATCTTCCTCCTGAAAAGATACACCTATATAGGCCAAGAATGGAAATCCACCCATGGAAACAGGCTTCCGGGCATGGTTTCTCCTTCTGGATTGGATCTGCGAAATCTTGTGAAAAAGGATGCTGTGAAAACCTCACACTTAGGGCTGTGTGTGAAGTGCCCGCCCTGGCAATGGCCAGTTGACCCCCGCTGCTTATCCCTGGGGAGGGTGTCAGACAGCTAATTCCTAGTACTTTTTCCACTACCTCCCCTGCATTGAACAAATGACCCTTTATGCAAAGTGCCTCAGCACCAAAGACCCCACTTGTATGCTTCTAATTTCAAAGATATGGGAGCAGAGTGATGTAGCCCTATGCCACACATCTTGGTATATGAGAGGTGTGTTCTTTGGATAGGACTCCTAAACTCCCAATGCTGTACTGTGATTGACTGCGGAATGAGTTGCAATCTGAGACTCTTCACTGATGCCAATAGGCATATTCTTACACTACCTCTTTTGCAGACATGAGGGAACAAGGACTGATCCCTGAATAAGCAAATGACTTCCACTGCTGCCCTGTCATGTCCCCAACTCTGCCCAAAATTCCCTCCTGCACCAGTCAAATCATACTAGCACAAGGGGTTACACTGGCATCTCATCAGCATAAGGGTTACAGTTTTGCCAGGGTTATTTTTTTTCCCCCATCTGCATTGTTTTGGCAAGGGGGAGTTTAAAAGCAATCTCATCTTGCCCAGAGGCATAACTCAATGATACCATCATGCACTTTACAGAAACTGCAAGAAGTTCAACTGTGCATTTGAAAAGATGCTGTTCTGGAAAATAAATGTTTGTGTCCCCCCCCCCCCACTGTAAGAACTGAAGGATGTTATTTGTTCCAGACAATCCATGGCTCAGCAAATTTGTCATTTCTTAAAACTGCCATTTCTCTGCCGACTATAACAACCTACTAATGACAGCAAATGGTTTTCCAAATAACTCAGCAAAAAACAAAACCAACTCCGCTAATGTCAGCTGGGGAAAAAAAGAAATACATTATTCAAAACCTAAGAGCTCACTTTATTTACATGAAAACAAATCTTGTTCTTTTGGAAATAATGTGTGCTGGAGTGACCTATTTCTCAGTCTGCAGGCTCAGAAGCACAGAGTGGTTTCCAGAAGAGGTGCAAGAGGAACAACATCAACCTGTTACTTCTGCTTGTTTAATACCAGCCCTTCTAACAACTTGCCTTTGAATTCTGTAATGCAGCCTGACACATCTTGTGACCTAATAAGCCACACACAGCCCTCTAGCCATGTACAAGAGAGTCCATCAAGAGCACAACAATCCTATTTTTTACTGTTTGACTGAGCCTCCAAAATAGGAGAGTCATCAAGCAACGGTCTGACAAGCCACAAGACGTGACAGGTGAATAGGGTTGCCAACTCTAACCAATGTTATTCCTGGATTCTCTCCCCCCACCCCCCATGATGTAATGCCATGGGCAGCCCAATTCTATCCTTCCCTGGTTCGGGCGATGCAGCATGAGCCGCACGGCCCACGCTGCATCCTATCTGGGGAAGGGCCCTGCTGGGGGGTCTACTCAGGGAAGTGGACATTTGTCTGCTTACCCTGGGTAAACCCCCAGTTGCTGCAATAGGGCTACATAGTCTCCGCAGCAGAGGCGTGGAAAGACTGGAGCGAGCGGAGCAGCGGCTCCAGGCGGCACCACGGCGCCGCTCCGTTCACTCCAGTCTCACGGAGCGCGCGCCCGCCCGGTGATGCGGCCGTGCGTGCGCGGTGGACGCTCTGGAGCTTTCTCCGGCTCCGAGGCCGGGGGAGAAGGCCTCGCCGAGGCCTTCTCCCCCGGTCTCGGAGCCAGAGAAAGCCCCGGAGCGTCCACCACGACCGGCGGCCAGGGCTTTCTGAAGGCGGCCTACTGCATCACCCGCTATTTATACTGTTTTTTTCTGCACATGCGCAGAATGTTTAAGACGTTATGCGCATGTGCACAAAAAAAACAGTATAAATAGCGGGCGACACAGTCGGCCGCCTTCAGAAAGCCCTGGCCGCCGGTCGTGGTGGACGCTCCGGGGCTCTCTCCAGCTCCGAGGCCGGGGGGAGAGGGCCTCAGAGCGCCCTGGTAAGCCGGGTCGCCCCCCCCCCTGGGGCGGCGCCGCAGCGAGTGCTCCAGGCAGCACTCACTGCTGGTACGCCTCTGCTCCGCAGGCTCTTTAGCCAGCAGAGAACCAAGCATGCCCATGTCAGCAGCAAGGGCCTGGGAGGGGGGACAGGATACATCATGCAGCAGTGTCGCTGGTCCCTCGCCCCTTCTGGGCCTGATCTGCCCATCCCCCACACTCCCCCAGCCCTTGCAATGGAGAGGGATTTATCCGCTCCATGGCGCAGTGTCCTCCAGTTCTGGGTGGGTGGCACAGGCCTTGCCTTAAGGTATGATTGCGACACCCTAGGCCTGCACCTGCCTAAGCCATCAATAGGATTGCACCGTAAGCCATGGAGGCCCTGTTAAAATCTCCAAGATTGCGTTCTGTAGTCACTTGAAGAGCAAGGCTGATTCCTGGAAGCTCCAGGCCAGTCCTGCCTGGAGGGTTAACAACCCAACTGGTGCTCAGACTTTGTGGGTTACAAGTTGTGTTGGCCTGTTGTGAAATGATGCATTCTTTGTGAGATATATGCTTATTTATTTTGAATCCACATTTTATACTGTGCTATTGAGAATATCTAGACAGGAATTCAAGACCCTGATTCAGACAACACTACAAATGGCTCACATTCTGCACCACTCCTCATAACATTCTTGACGACAATCTATGTTCCTCTCTTGATTTTGGATTTATTATTGATGAGTTTAAGATTAATTTTCGTACACCATAGAACTTGTCTGCATTACTCAGCTGAGAGAAACTATAATCCTCACTAAATAATGTATTCCCTCCATGGAGAATTCAAGACAGCCCCCAAAGCTCGTAGCCCAGAGATTCTTGTTGAATAACCAAATAACTCTACTTTCCCCAATAAAAGACTCCCAAAAGAAATGTTGTAAGTCTTCATGGTCACAGAACTGAAAAGGCAAATCTTTCCAGTGCTGATGTAGCCATGCCAACAAGGCATGCGCTGCATTCTGTGGGGGTGGGACAGTCATGGATGCCTCCTTAAGGTAAGGGAATGTTTGTTCCCTTACCTTGGGGCTAAATTGCGGCTGTATCAGCGCAGGAATGTTGGTTAGGATTGGGCCGTAAATAGCACAGGGGTTCTTAACCAGTGGTACACGTACCACCAGTAGTACTTTTGGGTGCCTTTGGTGGTACTTGGACTGCCGGGACCCCTTGAATTCCGCTGGGACCCCTGAAACCCTGCAAACAGTATTTTTGCTCCCTAGAGGCTCTTGCCTTTGGCTGAGCCTCTCAGGAGTGCAGAAAACAGCCCACTCGGAGCTTCTTACCGGCCTCCTGCATCCTTCTCTACCAAAAACCATGCTGAAAACCTGGAAGTAAGCGGCAATGACGTCATTGCTGCTTACTTCCAGTGTGGCGGCAGTCATGTAGATGGTACACTGTGCTGAGTATGTTGAGAACTTCTGCTAGAGTCTAGCAAGTTGTTCACCCATGAGATACTGTTTCATTTAGGGCCCAATCCTATCCCCTGCCAACAGGGCCTCAGAGAGGAATTTTATCAGGGAGTACAAAGTTTCTTTTGGAGCCCTTCTCAAAGGGGGAGGGCAGCAACAGCTGGAAAAGTCTCCAGAGCCCAGGTTTATCAGGCTTCCGTTCCCAATGTGGCGCCCAGGTCCACCTGCCCAGTAGACCTGGTCTCCTGGTTAGTCCGGCCTCCATCTTTCACTCTCCATGAGGGCAGCTGAAATCCCAGGAAATTTCTGGGGGGACCTCATTTGGCTCCTGAGCCCCCTTTTTGACCCTGGGCCTGGGTGCAATTTTCTCCCTTTACCCCCCTCTCATGGGCCCTGCCCTGCCAGATCATAGCACACAGATGATAGAGCACATGCTGCATGCTATAGGAGGCAACCAGACAACCCAGGAGAGGTAAGTACCAGTAAAACGTTTTCTTACTTACCTCCCCATAGGCCTCCTGGCCTTCAGTGAGTCTCCTTGGACCTATGCCGGCTACTTGCTGGCATAAGTCCGAGGAGATTCGGGGTAGGGAAAGGAGGATAAAGTGTCCTGCTGTCACAGAGATCATCCCCTTCCCCTTCCCGAACTGCCACCGTAAGCCCCAGATAGGACTGGGCTGTTCATTAGCTAATTAAACCATCCCATCTCTAAGCAGTTAATACAAAGAGCCCAGAAATTCTAATTGTCCTTAAAATACATTCCAATAAGTTTAATTTCTCTCTCTCTCTCTCTCTCTCTCTCTCTCTCTCTCTCTCTCTCTCTCGCAACTACTCATAATTTTAAATTTGCTAGCTAATGCTTTAATAGTTCAATTAAAAAAATTGTTCATGTAAACCATCTCAATACCACTTAGTCAGAGGGTCCAGTAAAGAGACCTCTGATCACAAAGTCTTGGTGACAGGCAGCTGTTTCATGGGGCTGCTCTTGAGTTGTTCTCATATCTAGTGCTGAACCCCAAAGACAAAATATGAAGCTACAGGGGGAAATCATATGGACATTTCTTTTTCACTCATTCTTGAACTGATCCTGTTGTCTTGATATTTAATCTGTGGATCAGACTGGACAAAATGAGACAAATGAAGCTAAGACAGATAGGATTCAATGAATTACAGTGGGCAGGCTTGGACTGGTCAAAGGTCACAAATGTGGCACCAGATTGGGTCAAGACAAAATCGCCATCCGGTTCTGGTGCAGATTTGGCGATTGCACCAAAATCATCACTTTGGTGACGGCGATTGGCCCATGCAGTGCACCCTCTGATCAGTCCGTGTGCTACAGCCTCACAGTCAGGTGTGCCTGTTTACAGTGATGCAAGATGTTAAATGCCAGATGGGGTTCTTAGCCAACAGTGTTTCAGAGTTACGGGAACAGATGCCATGTAAAAGCACAAAAAAACTTGAATTTTAATAAATTCACTCAACTGCCTGAGGGTTTCCCGATATGGGCAGCCTCCTGCAGACTGGAAAAAAAAACACTAAAATCCGAGAATGCAGTCCTGACGTTTCGTTCCGCCAGCCGGAACCTCCTCATAGGAATCAACCATGTAGGTTGCTGGTGAAATTGCAGCTGACATGTTCGTACTTGCTTAAAACCTCACAGGAGCAGGAAACCCCGTTAATCATCATAGGGAACAGCTGGTCAGTCTTACTCTAATGTTGTCCCATTGGATTGTATCCACTTTCTCTGTCTTTCTTTCCTTGGTCATATAGTTTGTGCAGGATCGGGAGCCAAATCCGGTTGGTAAAGGATAAATCCTGTTGACGGTTTAAAAGGCTTCCTACTCGTCTCTTGCTGATTTCTAATGACTCTAAGTGGCGCAGGATTTTGAAATTATTTTCTTTCTGTAGGCATCTAGCGTCACTGAATCTAATGGAATGCCCTTCACTCAAGGCATGCTCTGCTATCGAGGATTGTTCCACATGACCAAGCCTCAATGATCTTTCATGTTCACTCAATCTGGTTTTAATAGATCTGGTTGTCATGCCAATGTAGCACTTAGAACACTCACATTCAACGCAATAGATGCCTGCTTCTGACAGCGCAGGTCTCTTGTCCTTTGGATTATTAAGCACCTGCTGTATTTTATGTGTGGGTTTAAAAACAGTCTTAACATTTCCTTGCTGTAAGATCCTGGCAATCCTATCGGTGATCCCTTTAATAAATGGAAGACTAATCCATAATTTCTCCTCTGTTGTTGTTTCTTTAGTGCAGTGGTTCTCAAAAAAATTTCCCCGCACCCCCCGTCACCCGATTTTGGGGGGTGGCGCCCCCCCTTCGCGTCGCCCTCCGCACGCTCCGAGGCCGGCCCGGGAGCCGGCCTCGGAGCGTCCGGAACGGCCGGCGCTCCAGGGCCTTCTGAAGACACAAGCGTCAATCCGGGTATTTTTGATGTTTTCGCTCATGCGCAGACCCGTTTTCTTCTCTGCGCATGAGCGAAAACATCAAAAATATCCGGATTGACGCTTGGGCCTTCAGAAGGCCCTGGAGCGCCGGCCGTTCCGGACGCTCCGAGGCCGGCTCCTGGGCCGGCCTCGGAGCGTGCGGAGGGCGACTGTGGTGGTCGAGCCCCCCTTTGTGGGGCCTCGCGCCCCCCCTGGGGGGCGCGCCCCACTATTTGAGAACCGCTGCTTTAGTGTCACTGTTAATAATCATCGTTCCTTCTCTTTTTGCTTTAATTTTGCTGTATTGTTTAACCCAACATCTATTAATTTGGTCTGTGGGATATCCGTTAGCCTGTAATGAGTTATAAAGCACTGTTTTTTCAGCTTCTAGAGATTCCTTATCACAGACCATAATTGCTCTATAGACCAAGGAATTGATTAATGAATTTTTTTGTGCTGGATGGTGATTGGAATTATAATTTAGATACCTACCGGTGTGCGTAGGCTTTCTATCAACCTTATGCCCTATGGTTAAATCTTCCTTCCATGTCACCATTACATCTAAGAAGGGAAGGGACTTGTTTTGTTCTTTCTCCACGGTGAACTGTATTTCCGCATATTGGTTATTTAGATGTTTCACAAATTTTTCCAATTCTACATCACCATGTGTCCAGACACAAAATACATCATCAACATATCGGACCCAAAAATCCAGTTTCAACGTAGCTGAGTCCAGTGCCTGTTTCTCAAACATCTCCATAAACAAATTAGCTACTCCTGGACTCAGGGGGTTCCCCATGGCCACCCCCTCTTTCTGCTCCCTAATTTCCCCGTTCCAAATAAAATAAGTAGATGTCAAACAGTGACGAAATAGGGGAATAAGTTCCCTTGGTATCGTAAGCTCTTCAATCAATTCCATTGCTTTCACCAGTGGAACCTTCGTAAAGAGGGATACCACGTCCAGGCTGACTAATCTTGACTCAGGTTTCAAATTAACAAGTTGTAACAATTCTATGAAATGGTATGTATTCTTAACATAGGTAAACGTGTTGCCTATGTAAGGTTGCAAAATCTTTGCCAAGTATTGCGACAACCCATGTGTGGGTGCTCCAATATTGCTTACAATAGGTCTCAGTGGACATCCTTCTTTATGGATTTTGGGTAATCCATAAAGTCTGGGCGGGAGAGCCTCGGATTTAGTTAGCCTAGTTGATTCCTATGAGGAGGTTCCAGCTGGCGGAACGAAACGTCAGGACTGCATTCTCGGATTTTAGTGGTTTTTTTCAGTCTGCAGGAGGCTGCCCATATCGGGAAACCCTCAAGCAGTTGAGTGAATTTATTAAAATTCAAGTTTTTTTGTGCTTTTACATGGCATCTGTTCCCATAACTCTGAAACACTGTTGGCTAAGTATGGGCCATGAAAGCTTTCGAACAAGAGATGGGGTTCTCTTTGCCTATCTCCTGCTGTCGCTGGGTAGTTAGCAGGTCGCTTTCTGAAGTGGCCAATGCGAGTTTGAGATCTGCTTCTCTCTCTTCTTTTGTTCCTGCCATGGGTGTTTCTGGCCAGTCATGCAAAAGGTTAGGGACTTGCTGGTTAGGGCAAGTCCCTTGACCAGGCTCGAACTCATCTCTCCTGGTTACCAGTCTGTGCCTTTGTGCAGTGAGCCACCGGCTTTGCCTGAGTGCTGCTGAGGTTTTGCTAGTGACTTGTCCCCGTCCCTCCCCTGGAAAAAGCATTCCGTCCAGCTGGCAGATGCCTGAAAGGGGACTTGAACCTTTGCCCTGGAGGGGCTTGTGTGTTGTTTCATGTACTACTGTCTTCCAAGGGAGCTATCTTTTTACCTGTGCTCTGCTCAAAAGCTATTCTTTGGATGGATATGCTTATATGTGTGGGAGGAGGGGACTTGAACCCTGGGTGCAGATGTTCCTTGCGACTCTTTGCTTTAGTCCCTTTGTTGCTGAAGCCACTTTTACTCCTGTAGTGGTGTCCTCAGGGCATCCCCCCATAGTTAAGGTGGTGCCTGTAGCTCTGTTATTCATTTCAAGTGGCTGACGGGGGGGGTGTCCCCCCAGCATTGGCCCTGCACCTGCCCCCATCCCCTGGTCAGTTCACCCTGGCAGCGCTTCTCTGGCTGCCAGTGTTGAGGCTGATTGGATGCAGTGACTGGCTCCTTGGACATCACACTGATGACATATGGATGATGCACGGACTTCATGGTGATGACACATGGATGACATGCCAATGTCATGCTGGTGACACGCTGCCACCAGGATGCCACTTCGTGGAAAACAGGCTGTATCAGTGGTTTCATGGACAGCGGGAATGTTACTGGGAAGGGCTGTGACAGCATTGCTTTGCCAGGACAGGCCTGGCATTTGGCCTTTGTGGCGCTGGTTTCGGAGTACTGTTGGTGTAGTCAGTAGCGTAACAAGGGTGGTTCGCGTGGTTCAGCCGAACCAGGCGCCACCCGCTGGAGAGGCGCGGCGGCAAAGCCGCGGTGCCGGCGTCGGACTCAAGTCCGACACATGAGACTCGAGTCCGACGAGCGAGACTAGAGTCCGACGAGTGGGAAATTGAAGGGGGCAAGCACACACACTCACTTGAACTTTCGCATCTGCTCCGTGGGGAATTGAAGGAGTCCGAGGCGGGGAACTGAAAGGAGGGGGCACACACACTTCCGCTCCGCGGCAGCACGGGGAATTGAATTGAAGGAGCGAATGGAACACGGAACTGAACTGAACATGCTGGAGGTAAGCTGGCCGGGCTCACACTGGGGGGGGGGTGCCCGGTGCAGGGTCCCGCCGGGTCGCCCCCTTCCCCCCCGGAGGTCGCCCCCTTCCCCCCAGAGGTCGCCCCCCTCCCTGGAGTGTGGCGAGGCCACTGGGCCGTGCCAATATCTAGAAAATACATTACATTCCCTAGGGGCGCAACACCCCCCCCCCGAACCGGGTGCCAAATGCTTTAGTTACGCTGCTGGGTGTAGTGTTGCCAGGATGGGATTAGGATACGATGGACATTGCACCGGTGTCGGTGTGATATTGGCACAGGATCTGAATAGGACTGGGCCATTAGTTTTTCAGTTGTCTCAGGGACTAAAATGGATCAAAACTGAAGAGAGAAGTCTTTTCCAATATCTGTTAGGTGCCGCTTTTTATACATTATTTATGCATCACTATCTAAGCTATGTGAGTCCTTGAATGCAGTGTGATGATCTGTGTTTCATTGAATTTTATTCAGTTGTGGTATTTTTATTGCAATTTTCAGTTTGTAAATTTGATGGGTTTATTATATTTACAGAGGTGTCGCTACAACCCCAGTGGGGCGGGCTGTCAATGTGACACCCCCACATAATGCCACAAGCCCCATACCCCCTGGGGGGGTGACATCAATTTTGCTGTGCTGCCGCCGAAATGCGGCTGTGCGAATGCAAACCCCCCCTCCGGCCATTTTCCAGCTGCTTTGTAGGCCATTTGTGGCCCGAGAGGGCGGGAGGGCCCATCCACCTGCCACAAGCGGCCTAAAAAATGCTGGGGGTGCTTTTGTGCTGCTGCCGAATTGCCGCCGAATTGCCACCGAATTCAGCGGCAAGTGCACCCCCCTGCTGCTTGACACGCCCGCCCCTAACGACGCCTCTGTATATTTATGATGAGCTTTGTTAGCCACCTTGAGCTTTTATGCAAATACAGGATATACCGGTAAATCTATTAAATTAATTAATTAATTAAATCAGAGTTAGGAGAGAACACATGCCTTGTCCCTATAGCGCAGTGCTTCTCAATTATTTTCTTTCATGCCCCCCCTAGGAAGAAGAAAAAATTTCGCGCCCCCCCGCAATAGTTAGTGTATGCTTTGCGCCACTTAAAGGGGCTCCGTAAAGGGGGGCGCGGGGCTTGCAATAGTTAGTGTATGCGTGTATGCGTGTATGCTTTGCACCACTTAACTAGAGTGTAGGAGCCTCCAGCGACGATCTACTTCACCGGGATCTGCTTCCGGGGAGCAGATTGTTCCTCTGCTCCCCGGCGCGAACTCTGTAACGCGCCTAGGAGCGCTCTGCAGAGTTCACGCTGTGAATCACGCATGCGCAAGACGACGATTGGCAACATCGTCGTCTTGCGCATGCGTGAACTCTGCAAAGCGCTCCTAGGCGCGTTACAGAGTTCGCGCCGGGGAGCAGAGGAACGATCTGCTCCCCGGAAGCAGATCCCGGTGAAGTAGATCGTCGCTGGAGGCTCCTACACTCTAGTTAAGTGGCGCAAAGCATACACGCATACACTAACTATTGCAAGCCCCGCGCCCCCCTTTACGGAGCCTCGTGCCCCCCTGGGGGGCGCGCCCCACTATTTGAGAACCGCTGCTATAGCGTCTGTAGCCCAATCCTGTCTATCAGGAAGCAGCGGCGCAAATAAGGCGCCCGCCACATCTTATCCAGACATTCGTTCCCTTACCCCCAGTAGAGCCCCGGTCGCCCCAATGGGTCTACTCAAATGTGCGCCAGCTGGCACACATTTGAGTCAACTGTATAACGCTGGCCAGGCCCAGGAAGGGGAATAGGATTCGGCAGAGGAGGTCACCAATGATCCTTCCCCTTCCTGGGCCCACCGCCCGGCCAACCAATCCCACCCACCACGAAACACCCCGTTCCACCCTCCCCGTTTTTCTGCCGCCCGGCAGGAACTCACCTCTCCGACGCGTCACCAATCCATCCTGTGGCGCCGAAGGAGCAGCCCAAGCCTCTCTGCCGATGCCACTTACTCAGGTGACGCAAACGAGCCTTACACCTTTGTGATACCCTAGACCAGCAGAGCGGCCGCTATTGTTAGACAGGATTGCGCTGTAGGTTAAGTCACTATGATCTAGTATTAAGATTACATCATATTTCAAATGTAATCCAGCATGTACAATGAATAACCTAACAAAGCAGTTGGTTGAAGAGTCTTCCAAGAAGTTGGGTATAGGTGCAATCAGTGACATTTCATTGGCTACCTTCACCTATTGGTCTGAAGCATAATCTACTGTATATCCTTTTTTCTGTCCCCAGCCCACCCACCCAAGTATGTAGCAACTCCCAGAATGAACGTGTTTTCGGACACTTGCTATACTCATGAGGGCATATCTAAAATACCAAAGAACAGTGTAAGAAAATTTGCTCAAACACGTTTTGCTAATTTGCAAAAAAGACAAGTCATTATTTTTTCAGTACAATATCCGAGATAAAACATGTGGCCCTCCTGTAGCTGTGGAATATTCACACACATTCCAACTTCCAAAGGCAAGCAGCTGTCACAAAAGCACAGGAAGAGGAGAGACTGCATGCTGCTAGTGAGAAGGGTTGCAGAAAGGTAAGGATGGCTCAACTGAAGAAGCCAATTTAAATAAACTTCTTTTCTTTTTTTGGTGTGGTTTCCACTTGTGATAGATACTATCACAAGTCAGCCAGGACATTTAATTCTGAATTAGGGTGATATATCAAAAGAGATTACACCATCAGTTCTGCCCCACACTCAGCTGTTCTTGAAAAAACTAACTTTTCAAAAGTGAAAATCAGTCTCCATCTCACATCCCAAGTGACCAGTGGGAAGCAAGCTGACACTCCAGGGCAGGATACAGAAATGAAATGAGCTGGAGGTCCTACTGGCCGGCCCCATGCTGCTGCTGCACCTGGATGGTCACACTTTCGAATGACACACTTACTTGGGCCAATTTGCATGACTACCAGACTGCAAGTGTGGTCTCCCTCTCCAAGGCCACCTAATCACATCCAGCCATGAGCCACTGTGTTACAAACCAATCAAGCTTTCTGCAAGGCACAGCAAGCAAACGGACAAAACAATACAACCTTGTAGGTGGTAGTGGATGGTGACTGCTGCCCACAGGCTTTAAAGTCTGGGCTTAAAGCCAACAGCCACAGGAATTTTAAGCTGCTACTAGGAGACAGCAGCCATGAAATTAAAAGACGCTTACTCCTTGGAAGGAAAGCTATGGCAAATTTAGATAGCATAATAAAAAGCAGAGATATCACCATGCCAACAAAAGTTCATATAGCCAGGGCGATGGTGTTCCCAGTAGCAATGTATGGTTGTGAGAGTTGAACCATAAGGAAGGCTGAGCGCCGAAGAATAGATGCTTTCGAAGTGTGGTGCTGGAGAAGACTCCTGAGAGTCCCTTGGACTGCTAGATCAAATCAGTCAATCCTAAATGAAATCAACCCTGACTGTTCCCTGGAAGGACAGATACTAAGGCTGAAGCTCAAATATTTTGGCCACCTAATGCGAAGAGAGGACTCTCTGGAGAAGACTCTGATGCTGGGAAAGATTGAAGGCAAAAGGAGAAGGGGAAGGCAAAGGATGAGATGGTTAGACAGCATCACCGATGCAACGAACGTGAAAATGAGCGAACCCAGGAAGATAGTGGAGGACAGGAAGGCCTGGCGGGATATGGTTCATGGGAGCACGAAGGGTCGGACACGACTTAACGACTGAACAACAACAACTAGGAGACCACACGGCTGGCGTGAATTTCTCACTTTCCCCACTAGTTTCTGAGGCTGCATATAAGAAGTCTCCAGCTTCAGTACAGCACCGAAAGGCAACAAACATTCCCAAAGCGTCAGGCCGCTTCCTGTTCAAGCAGAGAAGGAAAACCTGCTGGCAAAAACACACGGCTCCACCGTGCCACTTCCTATTCTATCTCCTGGGACGGGTTTAAGGCTAAAATCCTAAGCGCTCTTGCGAGGAAGTAGGACCTAATGGTCACAATGAGAGCGACTTCGTAATGAACGCGCGTAGGATCCGGCTGCAAAGAGTGTCTGGAGAGGTTGCTCGGGAGCTCCAATGCAGATGACTGGTGGAGTGGGCAGAGAGCAGAGGTATTCTTGCTGCTGCTGCTGCTTTCTTCCCGCTGAGGAAGGACCCGGCCAAGTGAACGGACCCAGGCGGGAAGAGGTTCCCTCGTCTTCTAGCCAGCTCCGGAAGCCGTGATCCCCTTGGAGTCCCAGCCCAGTGCGGCGGCCCCATCCCGCCCCCTCCGGGATACCCACCTCGAAGAAAGTGATCCTGCTGCCCATTTTGCAGGCAGACGC
This sequence comes from Plestiodon gilberti rubricaudatus, assembly GCA_026170595.1. Lineage (NCBI taxonomy): Eukaryota > Metazoa > Chordata > Lepidosauria > Squamata > Scincidae > Plestiodon > Plestiodon gilberti. Next base: position 127,011,101 of record JANXHW010000004.1, on the reverse strand, counting down.
GTTGCCCGCTCGGTTCCAGCTGCTTGTGCAGGGAATGTAACCGGCGACACCTCCTTCTCCTTCCTCCCGCGCCGCGGCTGCACTTTAACTGGGGGCCCCGGCCGGCCTTCCGGCCAATCAGGAGATTCCCTACCCCCAGGAGAAAACTCTGCTGGGAAACAGCAGGGCGCGGACAGACCAGGGAGGGTAGCTGCTCTCTGCCAGCCCCCTTCCCCATCCATCACTCCCGCCCCATCCCCGGTGTCGGTGTGCTGCTCCCTCATGCAGCCAGGATGCGCTGAGTTCATCAGCAGCCCCGCAGCGACGGAGAAAGGAGCTCAGTGCTGGGGAGGCGCTGGACAAGTGTGTGGTACCTGCGTGCCTGGGGGCGTCTTTGTACCACGTGCACGCATGCTGTGCAAGCATTTCACACATGCGTGCACGCGCATGCATCATGTTCATCATCACTCCTTGTGTGTATAACATCACGCGATGGTTTGCATGCGTGAATGTGTTACTACACGGGGCCAGCCCAAGACCTCCTGGCTCCTGAGGTAGCGTGACAAATGCTGGCTGCTCCCCCCTTAATAAGGGTGATGATGGGGGCCAGCCTCTGCTCCTCCCATTCCCCAGGCTGGAACAGTGGAATGGAGCAGAGGTGTGGAAGAATGGAGAGTGGTGAGCTTCAGCATTGGAGACACTCTCTAGTCCACCACTCTCTTCTCCTTCACACTTCCTCTGGTGTTCAGTCCTCCTCTTTCTTTTCCAGTGGTGGAGGAAGTAGATGGAGGAGGGGTGGAAGTGAGTGAGTGGGGGACAGAGGTAGATGCCCCCTGCCAATCTGTTGTCTGAGGCAATCACTTCTTCAGTTGGCCTCATCATCATCATGATGGATAAGAGAGGGCCAGCCTTGCTACCAAACAAGATCAATTCACACATGCTGCATGTAATAATGTACATCACATTGTTATTACACTTTTTATCCTTCCCTGCTTCCAAAGCACTGAGGGCAGCACTTATGATCTCTTCTGTTCTGTTACTGTATATCTTCACACACAGCAACCCAGTGAGGTAGGCTAAGAGATAGTTGCTGCTGCTTAGCATCAGCCAATGAGCTGGTTCGAAGGAGGGAGGGGTTTGAATACGAAAAGCCTTTGCTGTTCAAATCCAACAACCCTTCATCTTCTATGCTTGCCTGGACTATTCAGCACTTGGACTCAGCTTAGACTCTTCTTATGCAGGTGGTAGCAGTCCTTGCAAGGTGGTGGAGCAGGCCTGTGTGACGTCACTGCCCTACACTACACTGCTCAGATAAGAACAACACCATGAATGACACAGTTGCCCTGCACTGACGCCTGAGCACAAGGATACCTGATTCACGCATTCATTTGCAGCAAGAGAGGGAGACCTAGCAAGCTGGGCACCCACATCATGGACCACCTGTGTGGAGTACTTGCATCATAATGTGACGTCTGTACAGTCTAGGAAGGGGAAGGGAAGTGCTCCTTTGCCAGAAAGTCATCAGTTGAGTAAAGCCGGAGCTACACTACAGGCAGGGGCTCTGCCGCCACCTCTGCCTCGCGCCTCCGCGCTGGAAGCGGGGGAGTGTCTTCCAGCCTGTTGTCCCTCGTGTTGTCCCGCCTTACTCTCTCAAAGGTGAATGTTACCTCCAAGGTGATTGGTTGTCGTTCAGATTGGCATTCAGCCACCCTCCCCCCTCTCCTGCGATTGGTAGGCTGCAGTAGCTCCGCGAACCGCCCCCTAGCTCTGCGTGCCCGCCCTCTGAAAAATAGAACTCCAGCATGAGGGCCCATTCACACTTGACTGTGGATGTCCCTGCTGTGCGCTTCACGGACTCGCGCTGAGCTATTTTGCATATTCATATTGAAATAGGACACCATTCCGGAGCAGCTACGCTTCCGTCGTCTGTAGTGGAAGAAGATCCAGAAGACTGGCAGGAGCCAAGTGTGGCGTCAGCAGTGGACCCTTGTTGACAGATCCGGGCAGCAAGGAGTTAACAGATGAAGACTTGGACTTTGACAGGACAGGGCAGCAAGGGGTCAACACCCAGGACTGTGTGGGTGGAAGCACACCTGAAAGCAATTGGGCGTGGCCCACAGGTGTTGCTACTAAGTAGGAAGAAACTGGGACTTTGAGTGCAATGGGTGTGGCTCGCAGCTGCACCCAATTTGCACTAATTGGAACTTAAGAGTATAAAAGCAGCAGCAGTAGGAGCAGGAAGGAGCCTCGCCAGCTCACCATGGGGATATGCTGCCAGATTTCCGAGCGACGACAGGACGCTGCTGCCTAGGACCAGGAGGAGGACTGCACGTTGCACTTCCGAAAGGACGACGCCCAGCTGGGGGACGCCGAGCCAACGGAGAAAGAAGCCAACTCTGCTGCCAAAAGAGACTGGTTTGAGGGGGAGATAGACTTGTTTCTGTTTAGCAGAAGGGTCTTTTGCTTTTGGGAGATTTATGGTGTTAGAGATAAGGATGCTGTAAAGCAATAAATTTGGGTTAATTGTCTATCTGAGTTCGGCTTTCTTTTTTTACACACGGCACTAAATATTTGAGGTGTTTTTCAGTCGAAGCGGGCATTTAAAGGGAACAAACTTGCTCCTAGAAGGAGAAGTTGGGTTTGGGCAGGACATTTGGGTCCCCAGAGTGGGGTGATTCCCAAAGCAAGACATCGTCCCAGTTGGTTTGGGGCCATCTTTTGCAGAGCTTGTTTCATGGAGCTTGTAGGCAGGTTCGCAGAGCTACTGCAGCCACCAATCACGTGAGGGGGGGAGGAGAGTGGTTGCATGCCAATCAGAAGTAGCTCCAATCGCCGCGGAGGTTATTATTCCACTATTCTTCCGAGAGGGAAACACAGGAACCAATCACAGCTGCGCTTTCTTAAGAAGGCGGGACAGCAGGAGGGACGACAAGCAGAACGACACCCCCCTGCTCCAAGCGCGTACGCTGGGTACTCCAGCGCGTACGCTGGGGCAGGGACATCCGCCGTCAAGTGTGAATGGGCTCTGAGGTACACGCCCAGAGGCGTCGGCTGATATGGTGCGGTGGGGCAGTGGGCCCCAGGGCGTTAGGGCGGAGAGGCTCTGGGAGGGGCGGAGAGGCTCAGGAGTGGGGCGTGGGAATCCTTAAATTTGAATGTTTTTTTGAGGTTTTTCCGCAAATTTAAAGTGTAAAACAGTGATTTTCAACACGTGTGTGTGCTTTGCGGCCACTTATCTGAGCTCCAGGACGTTCCAGCAGGCTGGCAGCAGCAGCGACGATCTTCTTATTAGCGCATTCGCAAACCTTCCGGACTCGGAGTTTGCGCATGCCCATTCCGTCCTTGCAAACTCCGTGGGTTTGCGCGTGCGTAAACTCCGAAAACTCCTGCGCCAGGGCACACAGCCTCTCCCTGCTCCGGGCGCAGGAGTTTCCGGAGTTTACGCATGCGCAAACCCACGGAGTTTGCAAGGACGGAAGGTTTGCGAATGCGCTAATAAGAAGATCGTCGCTGCTGCTGCTGCCAGCCTGCTGGAACGTCCTGGAGCTCAGATAAGTGGCCGCAAAGCACACACACGCGTTGAAAATCACTGTTTTACACTTTAAATTTGCGGAAAAACCGCGAAAAAACTTTTTAAAAACCCGAAAACTCATTATGCAAATTACTTACTTACTTAATTTGCATAATGGGGCGGCGGGCTTTTCCGCCCCAGTTGCTGGGGAGCCTGGCTACCCCACTGTACATGCCAGCCGTGCAGAGGTCGCGGCGCCTCCGCCTGCTTCAAAAATCAGGTCAGAAGCACCGCGACGCGTGTAATGTAGCTCCGGCTTAAGTGTCCAAACTCGGTCTGAGGATTCACAGCTGAATATGTGTGAACAACCTTTTGGGGCATAATGTGGGTGTGTATAAAATCAGTATACAAACAAGGTGATTATTTGGCTATATGACTATGAACAGACTCTGACAACAGAAACTGTTGTGTGCTTGTCTGGGCTTTTTGCATGATGATGGCTCATTCACACATGCAAATCATTACTTGCTGCCATAGTTATAATAAAGTGATCAAGTTGCATGTGTGAACCAGTTCAGACACAACTTTCAGATCAGCCAGTAAGTATCCACTCAAACATCATCGCTTTTCAGTGGAAACTGTTCCCATTATATTTGGCTGGGAGTTATGAAATGATGACTAAGTGATAAGGAAGGAGGAAGCTCTGAAAAAGAAACAAGTTAAGTTCAGCAAAGGTGGGTGGGTGGGTGGGGGCAAAGCTGGAAAAGGAGAGGGTGTAGCCCAGCGGTTTAGTGGTAAATACTGTTCTTCAGTACTTGTCATCATTACCTACACAACCCAGAGCAACATACCACCGTCCTAGACCTATAAAACAAAAATAATCTACTTTAAATGTCTACATTAGAATGTGTTCTTCTGCTACTTATTTCTGCAGTACTTTGAAACACATTATGCTGCCTTTAAAGATACAGTTCATTTTATCCCAAATTCTTGGGAGTGGAAGTGGGAAATATAAACACTGAAAAATAGGACAAAAAAGAAAGAAAGAAAGGTGCTATATAAAGTGCAATCCTATGCATATTTACTCAGAAGTCTATTCCACTTATACTGTTGGTGTCTCCAGAGCAGAAATGACGGAAGTCCTCTCGGTGCCCGGAGCAAGGGCGGGGCCTGCGTGCCGTAACGTCAATGCCCCCCCCCCCGCCGGTTTTGGTGTCATTTCGGAGCCAAACAGGCTCCAGGGAGGGAGGGAGGGCCGAAACGAAGACGGCCGAAGTGGAGGTGGCGCATCGCGAGGGTAAGTATGCCCCCCCGCTGAATGTGCCCCTGCGCCCAGAACAGCTCCACGCACTCTGCGCAAGTTCAGCCTCTGCTCCAGAGCCCTTCATCCAATTAAATTAAGTAAACAAGTCCCACTCAACTCTCTCTGGGGATTGTGATCCAGCCTTGCTTTCTCCCCTCCTTCTACCTATCCAGCTCCTTCTCTCCCCCATCTGTCCATTCATCTGCATCTGAGGGCAGGGCAGACTGCCACTTAGCCCCTAGGCAAATTTCTCAGTTTGCTTCCTGCTGAGCCTAATGCTTCTTCTCGGCTCAAATCTTTTGAAAAAGTAAATGTCAAAGGCAACACCTGAACGAACAAACCTTCCAGAATTGATCTGGCATTCCCAGGAATCAGCATCAATCTCCAGGTGACTACTGAAAACAATCCTGGAAATTTTAACAGGGCCTCCTTGACTCACAGCGCAATCCGACTTAACTTTTGTGCCGGTGTAACCAGCGGCGCAGCGAGAATGGGAGGCCCCAGAACAGAAAAGGGATTCAAATCCCCTCCAAAAGAGGAATTCAAAGGGGATTTGAATCCCTTTTCCGTTCTGGGGCCTCCCGTTCTCGCTGCGCCGCTGGTTACACCGGCACAAAAGTTAAGTCGGATTGCGCTGTTAATGACATTACATCATGTTGGGAAAAATTATCCAGAAATAGGTTCCATCAGAGTTGGCAACCCCCTAGCAATCCAGCTGATGACTTCACTGCTCCTGCTGTAGGAGAAGTCAAGGTGCTGTGCTCCACCCTGACCATCCCCCTTGACAGGAGGAGCCTTGAGGGCAGACTCTGAGGGAAGAGGAGAAAGAAAGATGGAAAGGAAAATAAGCAGAAAGAGTGAGCAGAGAAAGACGTACGAGGATTAGGAGCTGCAGAAGTGGGAAAGAAAGCTGAAACTCATAGGATAATTTGAAAGTCTGAATAATTTCAGACTTTAACAGTGCATGGAATAACTGGGAAGTTGAATCCTCTTAAGGGGGGGGACTTGCTTTTGAGACATATTAGGACCTTTCCGGAAGCTATGATTTATCCATGCAACTGACAGCCATCACAGAGCAAATCAGCCATTGCTGCCTCCACTAAATGCTCTTGTGGCAGGGAAAATGCTGTTTAGTTTACCAGCTCTCAAACAGCTACCTTTACTGGAAAGGTAAATTGAAACATTCACTCCAAAAGCACAACTATAAAAAAATAAAAGTTTTTTAGTATGTTGTTTAGATTTAAGACCATAGGAACATAAAGCCCTGCTGGATCAGGCCAAGGGCCAAACTAGTCCAGCTTCCTATATCTCACAGTGGCCCCACCAGATGCCTCATCAGTGGATGTAACCTGGTTCTGGTGTTGTACGAGAGGAAAAGAGGAGCATGTTTACGTTTGTTTTGCTTGTTTCATTCTGTTACAGTACATTAAAATATGAACTTAGAACCATATGAGAACCACAACTATTTACAAATAAGGCACTCAGCTGGTCCCAACATGGGACAAGGGGTACAAATGGCATTGGGGAGGGGTGGGGACACAGTGTTATAATGGGATAGAAATGGGGGCAGTGGGAGTCAGGGGGGTCCCCCAGGAGAGACAGGGCAGCCCAAACATCTGCTCAGGTAGCCCTTGAGCTGGCCCAAAACTGTCCATGGAGTGCAGCGAGGCCCACCACGTCTGCCACTATGCCCCTCCACTGCAGCGAGGCGGTTGCAGCATGCAGGGCCCTGAAGGTCCAGGCAATGGCGCAGCTATGGGCCTCCGCATCATGGTCTATCAGGGGCTGGCATGGGCCATCTCAATCTACCGCTCCATCCTGGCAAGCTGACGCTCGAGGGGGAGGACCAGTGTCAGACTTGCAAATAGAGGAGGATGGGTGGGGGCGAGTGTTGCCTGGCAACTTGGCACAAGCAGCAGCCATGCTCGGGTTGGCGACGTGCCTCTTGGGGGCTGCTGTGGCACCAAGAGCTGGGAGACTGGGGTATACTCACAGTTGCACTGGGGGCAGCGGAAGTGCCTCCAACAGTGTTGTCTCTGGGGTCATGGCTGGCTCTGTTGCTCCTTCTCCGCTGCTGCCACTGGGACCCCCTCAACCTCAGAGGCCAGCCCCTTGGCCTCAGCATCCTCCTCAGACTCCTCCAGTGGTGATGGCGGCGGCTGTTGCCATCTCCAGTGAGGTGGGATTGGTGGGGGTGGTTGCCCATCTGCTACCTTGGCTAGGCATGCTCCAGTCTCTGCTATGGCATCTGATCTGGAGGGAGAGAGAGATCACCTCAGGAGTGTCCCACATGCCTTCTGCCCACCAGCTGCAGCCGAGCCACCCTAGCCTATGCCAGGCCTGCAGCAGCTACATGCCTGCCCGCCCACCCCCCGCTCAGTGACCTTCCTTTATGGTGTCGGTCCTGGAAAGTGGACCACCCCACCCTGTCCCAGAGGCACATCATCTGTGCATAGAGGGTGAGGGGTTTCCGGCAGGGGGGCCCATGGGTGGGTATGCCCTCCCCCAGTGAAAGGCTGCTTTCACTTTCCACCATCCCCTGAGCTGGCCAACCATGCAGCCACTCCCATGCAGGCTGTTGTGCTGGCTAGGAGGATGGGGAGATTAGGGCTGAACCCCATTGCCCGTACCTGCATCCCCACAGCTTCTGGCAGCCAGTGCTGGCGGGGAGCTGCTGGCACAGCCATTTTGTGTGGAAATAAAGTCTTGTACGATCTCAACATGATCACACCCTTTGGCAGTTCGGAAGCAGTGTGCATGCTACTAGCACACAGAGCGCATGCGCAGTTGACACAAAGCTGATGTAAGGGGCTGGTAGAGCATCTGGTTTACATGCCAGCTGCGCATGAGCGTGTCGTCCCATAGCAGGCTCATTCATGTGTTGGGGATGCACTGGTGCTGTTTCCCTCCCATAACTCCACTGGGCGGTCTTTCCAAGGCTGACAGTGGCCCCCCTGATAATATGGGCTTCCCCTGATAGTCTTGTTCCATGGGACAGGCTGTGGATGGGGGCGCACATCTGCCAAGGATGAGACATCATGTGCGTTTGTAGCTTTTTATTGTACTGTGTTTTCCACACTTTATTGCACAGGATCCATGGGGGAGCACCAACTGACAGACAGACAGACAGACAGACAGACAGACACACACACACACACACACACACACACACACACACACGGGGGGGGGGGGTTGCCAATGCTTCCTTCCCAGCAGGGTTCTTGTGCCTTTGTGAGTGCTCCAAGTCAAGTGATGTCCATGGAACAGGTGCTGGTGTACTCTGGCTATGTTGGCTAGCTTGCTGTCAGCCATGGGGTTTGTGAAGCCCAGTGAGATTACCTAGCTGCCACCAGGCCCCACTGATCACATCAAGGATGCTGTGGGCTTTCCTTGGGGATCTCTCTCAACTTGGGGCCTCATTTGTGGGGCAGCAGCCTGCAGAGAGCAAGGGAGGAGGCAGAAGACATTAGCAACAGCAACAGCAATCTCACCTGTCTCTCCCAGCTTGGGAGTCTATCTTGGTCTACCTTGGTGTAAGCCCCATCATCTTCCAAGGGGCTTACTCTCAGGAACGTGTCCATAGGTTTGCTGCCTGGGAGGGAGTAATGAGGCGCCAATGAAGGATGGGAGGCACCTATATCCACGTAAAGGCTGCCTCCCAGTTTCCTGTGAAGGAGGATGGTGCCACAGAGGTAAGCCTGCTGGGTGGCTTCTGGCCACACGTGCCAGACTTTCGCCGTGGCCTTCCTGGAGGGCTGCAACAGGGGCCTCCCCACTGCTCTTGTGCAGCAAGGGATTGAGAGGGGAGTGTGTGGGCTCCCCCTCCCCCTTGACTTATCTGTGTGGAGCTGCTGGGAAGGATAACCTGCAAAAAGTTTTGAGAGGACAGGTGTTAGCAGCTTGTCTCGGTGCCCTGTGTTTTGTGCAGGATGATGGGTGTTTGGTGCAAAGTGTGGTTGTTGGTGCTGAGTTGACTGTTTGTGCACCAAGTGCTCCCCCAACATGCTCCCCTCCACCAAAGTCCCCCCCCTTGTGAGAGAGGGGTGTTAGAGCCCTATGCAGTGTGCCCTGTGTTCTGAGAGTGTGACTGCCTGTGCTGGGCTTATATGGTGGGGTGGGTGTAGAGTTCTTGGCTGCCAGAGATATATCCAATGCTCCGTGCAATGGGGGGGGGGTAGTTTGGAGGTTGAAGGGTGTTTTGCTTTTTTGGTGCCTGTAACGTGTGGATGGTCCCCTATGGGACTCCTCTAATCTATGCCTAGTCTGTAGCTAGTGTAGCAATTTTCTGCAGAAAGGGACACCCCTTGTGGTGTGAGGATAGGATTTGCCTTGTGGTGTGGAGATAGGATTTGCCACTGCTGTGCCTGTTCTGCTCCGCCCACGTCATGCCCACAAAAGCCTACCCAATGCCCCCAGTGCCGATGGAGTTACGCTGGTGGCTGGTCTGGGTCAGGTTTGTGTCGGTGCAGCATTTCGGGCCCATTGTGCCAGCGTTCGGTTTGCTTCCGCTGGCGGAGGTCTCATAGCGTGGCGGATTGTGTTTTGTGCCAGCATTTCCCATGGATAAGATTGGGCTGTAACTATGTTAAGCTCTGCTTTTAACACCCCTCCTTCTAGCTACAACCCTCTGGGATGCTGCCAAGGTTTTGTTAACCATTATTGGAGGCCAATAGACAGAGATAAATATAAGCTTGCAACAGCAAATTCCAAGTACTAGAAGGCATTTTTTTTGCAAAGGATACACACAAAACAGGGGATTAGCCATTCCAAGCCTGGGATATTAACGAATTATATATTTGATTTGTAAATCAGTATTTTGGATTTGATACAAGACATTATATAATTTTCTCTTTTTCATTTTTATGTTATGCCTTATGTATTATAGTTATTAATGTACTATGATTTAGTATCTGTGAGAATGTAATTTTTGAAAGGGCCGGCTGTTGGAGAAAATTAAAATTAAAACCATCTTTCATTTTTCAATTATACTTACATCTTTCTGCCAAGTTTTGAACTTAAATCTTACACTAATATTTTCCATCTAGGGCCAGCCCAAGACCTCCTGCCACCTGAAGTGGTGTGCCAAATGCTGCCCCCCCTCATCCAGTGATCTGCCAGCTGCTGCTCCCCTGACACTCTAGCCCACCACTCTCCTCTTCTCCACTCTTCTATTTTGTCCCCCTCTTCCTTTTTCAGTCCAGGGAGTGAGAGGAAAAGGATCCAGTGGTGTCGTTCCGCCCCCACATGGGGGGGCCGCCGACGCGCATGACGTCAATTTCGTGTGCCTGCGCGGCTCCAATCCCCCCCCGCCGTTTTTCTTCTCATTTTGGAGCCATTCAGCTCCAGGGCGGGTGGGAGGGTCCAACGCGGTGCCTGAGGTGACTGCTTCAGTTGGCCTCATGGATGGGCCGGCCCTGGGTCCATCCCACAGAAGAAGGAGCAGAGAGCTAGTGAGGAGGTATTAGCCCAGGGGTGGCCAACCTTTCAGCATGAATGCTCCTGGCACTTTAATGGTTGTATAGGTGAGGGCATTTTAGCAGGTGCAGCTTCCTTAGCAGTACCATCAGCACTTGCAGCTGCCAAGATTCTGTCTTCAACACAACGCTTAAGAACGCAGAGGCCCTAATGGCCACCTCCGTATTAGCCTTTGCTTTGGACCACTCATCTAGCTTATTAAACCCTTAGAGCACAATCCTAGGCATGCCTACTCAGAAGCAAGCTCCACTGAACACAATGGGGCTTGCTTCTGAGTGGACATGCCTAGGATTGCGCTCTAATTAATAAGCTACACCTGCCCACATTCCTTCTCCTAAAGGTCTAGCACTCTGTCCCGGTTGGAGATCTGGTAAGCCTATTTATAGTACAGATAAGTTTCAGAGTTACACAGTTGCCCAAACTTCTGATACCCGAGTCACACAGTTGCCCAAACTTCTGATACCCGAGTCACACGTTTTTTCTGAATTAAAATTCAGATTAAAATTAAAATTCAGTTCACTCTCATGCCTACAAATGATTTACTTTCATGACATGAAAGAGTAATAACAACAGGAACTCAATTGGTCTTTCTGCATGAGTCAATGTTCTGGGCTTGTGGCCTTCCAGTTGGCAGGCTAGAAGGAGGCACAGATGTTGCTATGGGAGTGCGGCTGATGTGGGCTGCACTGGGTGACACCGGTTTGGGGGGTGACACCACGGACGCCATGCCGCCCAGGCTCAGCGGTGAGCGGTCTTCTTCAGCTGCTCTGAGTCACTTCTTTGTAGAACACAAAGGAGCGACTTGGGACAGCCAAAAATGGCCACGCAAGGGTGTCGCCCCTCCCTGAAGCCTGCAGGGAGTGGTGGTGACACCACCTTGGCTCTCCTGTCTTCAGCGGTTCCACCTCCAAGCCAAAGCCAAGGCTTGCTTTAGCAGATGGAGCGCGTGCGCACTCACACGGGAGACTGCGGTTATTTTCTGTGAGCTACAATAGAGGCGGTTCTGCCCCCCCCCCCCGCCTGCACACTCCTGAATTTTAATAAAGTGTATATATAAGTATGTGCTTAGATCAGGCCTGCACAACTTGGATCCACAAGGCCCTCACGATCCTTGTTTTCGCAGTTCTAGGAAGCAGTACAAATAGGATCTTATTAAGGCCTTAGTGGACTGCATTTGGCCTGGTGGGTCACAAGTTGTGCAGGCCTGATCTAACAGGTAGCTATGTTGCAGTTAACAAAACGAAGCCCTGAAATACAGCACTTCCAAGACTTAATTCATTTGCAGCCTGATCCTGTTGCTTGTTTATTGGAAATAATAAGTCCCATTGAGCTCGATGGAATTTACTCCCAAGAAACTGTGCATATAGGATTATAACGTATTATAATAGGGTAATTCCCATTGTTCTCACAGAGACATTATTATTACTTAACAAACAGGTCTACTTGAGTTTTTGTCCAAAAGCATGGGTTTTCGTAGACAAGAGAGCCTATTTCACAAGATGCATGAAGAAGGAGCAAACGGCAAATACTGTACTCTACAGAGGGCGGCAAAGTGAGGGAGACATAATAAGGGATTGGTCCGATATTAAATATCCAGCAGAGAGCGCTGTTCAAAAACTGCGTTCCCTAAAGATCGGGTGAGGGCAATGGGAGTCACTGTTGTCAAAGCACATGCTCGTGATTTTCGAGCATGCGTACTGATAGTAAGACCTTGCTCTCCGCTGTAGGACTGTAGTTTGGTTCGTCAGGGATCAGAGCGGTTTACCGCCGCCAGCTCCTTTCGCCGAGGGGTTCTCAGTCTCGCCGCCGCAAACGAACCATTGTCGTTCCCTCCCTCTCGCCCAGCTCCCTTCCTTGTATTGATCCCCCGCCTATTGTCTCCTACGACATGTGACCGGGGACCGTGACAGAGCACTTTTTTCTGCTTAGTCATCGTCCCCGCTAAGAAGCCTTCCTTTCCCAGCGAGCCGCCTCGATCCTTCCGCTCCATTCCGAGCAAGAAGCAGCCTTCGCCGAGCACCGGCTTCCTCCAGCAGGAGCAGCAGCTAGCTATTGCTCAGCTGGAGCATCGAGATCTGGACAGCCACATGGGGACCGAGAGCGGCAGCGCTGGGATCTTGCTGCGGCAAGCAGGCACGCTCAATCTGCAGACGGGCAACCTGCTCAACTGGGGCCGCTTGCGGAAGAAGTGCCCGGCCAGCCCCAGCGAGGAGGTAAGCCTGAAGGAGACGAGAGCGTGGGTGGGGGGTTCATCTAGCCTTTCCAGCGCGGTGCATTCACTGGCTGGTGTTAGACGTGAGAAAAATATTTAGTGCCAAATGGCATTTTTCTGTGGTCTCAAATGTAAGTGCACTGGAATTGAAACTAAATTTAAAAGCCAGCGCTTTAGTGTCGTCCCCTAATCAAGGCTGACTGGATGGTAGGGAAAAACCTATGACCTACTATCACACATAATAGTATAATTACTGTATTGCGGAAGGCTTGTTCTCTTAAACCTTCTAATGCAAATTGCGTGGACAACATACAGTGCTCTGTAGTTTGCGGCGTTTTGTTTATATATTTTATTTTAAAAATCCACGAACTGTTTTTCCATAAAATGCCCCAATGGCATACAGTAATAGAAAACAACAATGAAATCTGTCATTGAAAATAAGCAGGATATTTTAAAATTCAAAATGTTAGTCTAAAAACTTTTTCACAACATTGAGGGGGTTTGAAAATCAGCTACAGGAACAGGTAGTAGTACAGTATTTCCCCTTGAAATGGGGTAGAAGTGAAAGGAAACCTTGCTGGTCTTGATTTCCATATTTACTCTTTGACTGGAGAGCATGTGACTTTGGACCAAGGCATTCTAATCTGTTACAGATTTCCTTTTAGTAGCTTCATTATTATGAAACAGTTCTTTCAGCTGGTGTATAGCATTTTCCCCATGTTTCACTCTCAATATAGAAAACTTAATGAGCAATTTTGTTTGGTTTTCTGTTATATTATATACTCCCCTGAATACTCCTTCAAACATCACCATGGATTATCTACCAGAATTCCCTTTTGGGGGGGGGGGGCAGAGTCTACAATGTAGACCTTCTTCATAGGTGTCAGCATAAATTTTCCTTCAGTTTTTTTTTTTGGGGGGGGGTCAGTAATGATAAAAACAAATAAAGTCTATAATGAGAATTTGAGAGGTGTATTGCCGAATGTTTTTGCAGGAGAATTCATTCTTTCCTTTGGTTTATTTTATGAGCTCTTTTCTATACAAATGTGCAACCTTGGTTTTTCATTTCAAAGATCTAATTTATACTGGTTAGTTTTAGGATGGCTTGTTCATCTTCTATTGTTAAGCTACTAGTGCTTTTACAACTTAACGGCAACTAGTTTAAGAGCAGTTTTAAAAGTTTGAATGACAAAAATACTGAAAGTTGGACAGGCAGGCAGGCATGCCTTGGATGTCAATTTTTGCTTGACTGCTCACAGTGTAACATTTACAGCATGAAAGGTTTATACAGGGAATCTGTCTCATCAACCCCAAAATAGTTAGCTAAATACATTTCCAGTTTAGCACTGAAATCTGAGCACATTGAACTGTGTTGTGGCATGTATCTATAAAACTTGCTTGCCTCACCCTAGTTGTAATTACAGAATGGAATCTAGTTTTTTGTAATTGCAGTTTGGGATCAGATTGCCCCTCTGGGCCTTACGGGCAGGCAGCAAATGCTGTTATAGTACTCCACTTGGGGTCAGACCTTTTTTTTTGAACTGCCTAAAAATGCATTTCATTCTCACATTCCTATGGCTAACAAAACCTGTTAAATCCTTCTTGAGCAGATTTGTGCTAGGCAAATGGCCTTGTTTATCTCTGAAAATGAATAGGTAGATTCTTCCTGTACCATAAGGCAAAATATTTTAATACCCTGTAGCAGCTGAAGTTACAATCACTCAGAGTTGTTGTCCTCATCCTTTTTCATCCTGAATTAAGATTTTTCCAATTTTATATTTTCTCCTGGCCACTACACAAATAAATATTTCTGCTATAATCCTTGACATAAGTATGCATAGAGCATTTGTCTGTGTAGATTATATACTAATTCTGTGATGTAAGCAAAGAATAAGATTGTCCCAGCCACAAACCATAAGGAACTTTTTTCTTATCAAAAATCACTATGGGTGTGTAGCAAGGGTTCAGTCCAAGTTGTTTGAAAACGACAGTGGTTCTTAGAAAACTACATTGCTAACCTATTGTATAATCTGCTTGCTTCTCTTTACTATTATTCTAAAGGCGAGCTTTGACTTGTAATGTAGCCAACTACCTGGCTTTAGGACATAGATTATGGGGATCGGAAGCCCTTGTTCTGCAAACAATAGGCTCCATACCATTCAGAGGTAGTAACAAAATTACATTTGGCAGCTGTCCAGTAGCCTGCATGAAAAGTAAGGAATGGAACAGTTCAGTTCAAAAGAAAGGTGGGTGTTCCCTTAACAATAGACATGTTGGCAGGGGAGGGATTGTGTCTTGTTAGTTTGTAGTTTTGGACAAGTTTTTACTTATCAGTACAGAATATAAAAAAGAAAAATATTTATCCTGCCATTAACATATGACTATCCCTCTTCCTTTCTCTCCCTCTCCCTTTAAGCTATCCCAGGGATAAAAAGTCTGCCTGTCAATTTGTGCATTCTTCACAAATGTAGCATTCCAAACCAAGCTTTGTCAAATGCATAAAAACAGGTTGACGTGAAATGACTAGTCATACGAGAACATTTTATTACAATGATCCAAACAATTAGCTTTTTTAAAAAGGACATAAAAAAGGAAGAAAGCCCTTGCTACCTCCAGTGTCCCAACAGCATCTCTTCTCCCTAGCCCTCCCCATCTCTCTTGACATTGGGTGGTTGCTTCAATAAACCCTGAGAACAGAACTGGTCCAGAATTTCTAAGGTGATATGACGTATGCATAGAATGTTGCTTGTCATGTTACAGCCATTATTTGACTACTTGTACACTCTTAAATTCCAACCCAGACTTGTAATGAAATTAATGAGATTAAGGATAAAGAATGAACGCTCAGTTGCACAGCCGGTATATTTTATTTATCTGAAGAAAGCTCTTGTCACTCCTATGACATGTCTAAAACATGCTCATTCAGTTCCACCCTGTATAACACTTGCCAGAGGCATCAGTTCCCGCTTTCTGGTCCTTTTGTTTTTGTTTTGTTTTAATCCATGCAACCATTGCACTGTTTGTAACCCGGTGATTTTTAATCTGGGGTTCCACAATGAAGTGATCCGAAACGGTGGACAAGTTTTCCTGAAAGGCAGTTTACTCACCACTGCTAGTCTTGTCCTGTAATGTGCAGCTGCATGGGAGCGTTGTATTAGAAGTCATACTCGCAAATTGTGTAGGGTGACAATGAACTTCAGCCGACTTGTCCATTGTCTACCTATGCACCCTAGAGCAGGGGTGTCAAACTCATTTCATATAGTGGGCCATTCATGGCGCCTGCTGAGGGCTGGAAATGAAAGCAGGTGATGACCAGAAATAAGCACATTTTTCTCACTTAGGAGCTCATTAACTGCAAATGACAGAAGAGAAAATGTGCAAACCTTGATAATATTTTCAAGATATGGGAGGGCCCAATTCTCATGTGGGCCGCCCTTTCAGCAGCACTGCTTCTGCAGAGGTGTTGCTTCACAGCTCAGCAGCTGAGAGGTGCTTTGTAAAGTGATGCCTTGGAAGCAGCACTGCTGAAAAGGCAGCCTGCATGATAATTGGGCCCTCCCAGTGCGTCCGCAGCTTCTCCCTTTCTAACACCTCTTGATCTGTCTCTTCCACCATACCGTTCCTCGCCTTCTGAGACCTCCGTCCGTCTCTCCCTTCCAGTGCCTCTGCAGAAGTGACGCTGCTGAAAGAATGGAGCTGGGAGAGCCCAATTATCATGCGGGCCGCCCTTTCAGCAGTAACACCTCAGCAGAAGCAGTTCTGTTGAAAGGGTGGTCCACATGATAATTGGACTCTACCAGTACTGCCCTTTTGGCAGTTCCACATCTGCCAATGTGTCACTTTGCAACTCAGCAACTGCCCAATTATCATGGGGACTGGATCGAGAGCTTCCAGGGGCCATATCAGGCAATACCTGCGGGCCTTATATTTGTCACCAATTATCAAGTGTGCAGCACAGAGTGTGTCCGAATATCCTCAATGTGCAGGGGGTTCCATTACAGACACTCAGTGGCTCTTTTGCAGAACAGTTGATCAGGAAAGAGTTCCTCTAAAACAGTGGTTCCCAATCTTTTTAGCACCAGGACCCCCTTAATGTAGAATGATAATCTGTCGGGACCACCCTAAGACCTAGGGATGGAAGTGATGTCAGTAAGCAGGAAGTGATGTCATTGTTTATAATAAATTACACTGTTTAATAAATCACACTTTTAAAAATCATGTTTTTAAAGTTGTACTCATAAGCAGCCCCATTTGGGGAGGGGAGGAGTGAGCTAATATTAACAGAGATGCTAAAAGGCAAGCAGAAAGTAACATAAGGTGAACAAACAAGCCCCAAGAGATCATCAGACACTTCCTACTCTGCAGCATGGGGGGGGGGGGGAAGGAGTGAGCCACCATCTTGGGTATGACCATCCAGCCGACATCCCGTGACCCCCCAAAAAACTGCTTTGAGACCCCCTTGGGGGTCCCGACCCCCAGGTTGGGAACCACTGCTCTAAAACAAAGTTTGAAAAAGCATCTTATTAGATGCCTTTCAACATAAAGCTCCAAGTGTCACATACAGTAAACAAATGAAACAATGCAATAAAAATAACCCAGTCAGTAAAGCATTGTAAAATCACAGAAGCAGCAGCTCTCACTGGGTGATCAAAAATTGAGCAGAACCATAAGATACCAGCTGTTCCATACTTTGGAATGCCTAGGGAAATAAAGAGAAGTCCAACAAGACTTCAGGATTGGTGTCAGGCAAGCTTCTCTGAGAATGGCATTCCCAATAGGGGGCATGAGGCTGACCCACACCAGCACAGTGTGCAAATATTTTTTATTAGGGTTGTAATTTTTAGATGATAGTCCTCTGCCTTAAATATGCTCTTAATGTGTTTAAGGTTTGTCCTGCACCTATTGTACTGTACTTGCTTTACAGTGATCAATCAGCTAAGTATTCTGTTGATTGATCTACGGATTTAAAGCTTGCGGTTTTACTTAAGATGAATTTGTAGCATCTGTAAACAGCTGCTCCATAATGAATATGCACACAGCTGCAAGATCAGGCAACAGATTTTACTTCTCATTTTTTATTTTATTTTATTTTTAGAGCAGTTGTCGACCATCCACTTAGGGGCCTGAACCCCAAACTACCTTGTGCTTTTTAAAGGGAAAGTTCATTGATCTTATCAGTTGACTCAACCTGTCCCAATTGTAGATTGCAGTGAATTGCAATTGTAGATTGCAGTGTAACAGGAAGTTGAAATATTGTTACTTCCTCATTTTCTGCAACATAGAGGGCCATGTGGAGACCCATAATTTGTTACTGAAACATGAAAGCCTGGGAAGAATTATTGCATAGGTGAAGCACAAATGATCCACAAGAAGATAGTGGTCCGCTATGGGGCAACTGTCAAGTTTCCAGCGGGCCTCTTATGGTCTGCTATTTGCTGGGATTCTTGCAAAAAGAATGTAAGACTGGGTGAAACGTGATCCTGCGAAGAAGGCTAGGTTGAGAGTGACTTGGCTGAGGCTACCCAATAAAATTTGTAGCTGAGTGAGGTTTGGACCTGGGCTTTTTCCATCCAAACCCAACACTCTGCCCATCTCTCCCCACTAACTCTCCACAATGTGTCACCTGATAAAAATTGTGGAGACAGAAGAAGAAAGGTGAGGACGCCTTAAGCCAAGTTGATGGTCATGTGACAGATGGGCAAAACCCATCCTTGCTTGCTGTTTCTGTGTTCTAGGTGAGATAAACTTCTAAAAGTAAAATAAATAAATCCTGCCGTTTGGTACAGATGACCACATGATAAGACAGAGCAGAATGCTTGCTTTGCTCACGCGTCAGTCAGTGTATCTTCTGCTCTCCTCCGCTGTCCTCCTTCTCTTTGCTCCGGGCACAGTAAGCCATTGCTAGTTGTTGGAATCCATTGGCCATGTGCAATCTGATTAATTGGTAATAACTTGGATAATTTTATTTAAGGCATTTCTGACCAAGGGTGTATATACGCAACAGGAGCCTAATGCGCTCATTTGGATGCCCAGGATATCCTAATGTGGGACACTCATTTTTCTTACAGGGGGAGTGAAGAATCTTTTTTAAAAAATGTGTTTGTGGGTTTGCTTTTTTATTATATTGCTGTCTAAAGGAAAGCGCATTGTTTTGTACTATTACGTGGAGAAGAGTGATAAGAGGGGTTGGGGAGAATGAGGGGCAGATAAATCAGGGAAAGTAAGAGTGTGCTGTCAACATGTATGTATCTTGGCTACAGTATTCTGTTAATTACTGATCTCTCGAATTGTATTGCGTAAATACCAATTCAAGTGGTGTTAAATGAGTAATAAAAATGTTTCTTTGCAGCTGCGGGACTGCATTCAGAAAACCTTGAACGAATGGAGTTCAAAGATCAGCCCTGATGTAATGCAGGTAAGAGACCCTTTCTCTCATATGTTTCCTTACAAACGCATTAATGAAATGTCAAATTTGCCTCTGGCATAACCTGGCTCTGGTTGTGAAACGAAAGTGTTTATTGGAAAGACATACATTGCTTCTGGGAATTTAACTTACTTGAATTCTAGGAGTTGAACCACGTTGGCTTCACCATAATACTCAGTGTCTCTTAATGGAATTTGCCATGCTGCTTGTTTGGGGCAAAGTAAGATGCTATAGCGCATGACAGGGAATATTATTACGCACTTATGAGAGCCCACAGTGGTGATGTGATGTTGGGTTATGTCTATTTATCTTGGGAGTTTACAAGTCTCTTGTCACACTGAATGTGTGTTGACAGGGTTGAATGCATCAGGGCAGGTTCATACATGTGGTAATAGCCTGGGGAGCATGCAGGGACATCAAAGGCTTGTGAGTGGACAGCAGTATTATTTGTAGGAACCTGTGCCTTGATGTGGGCTTGTACATGTGGCAACTAACATCTGTGTGAATGTGGTAGCTTGAAATGGGATTGGCCACAATTGCATGGTCAAGTTATGTGCATTCCCAGGCCCATCTAAAGATACAGGTTCTTATAAATGAAGACTTGGGTCATAAAGACTCGGACTCTACCTTGCCCGCGTTTGCGTTTCGTTAAGCCAATCAGAGCCCGTTGTTTGAACCTGGGGGCGAGACACTAGACGCATACGGACCGAGACGCGTGCGGTGTAGCTCCGGCTTAAGAATCGCAAGTGGAGTTCCACTCATAGGGCTTTCTTGTCCTTCTTACTGCTGCCACTCCCACAAAACGTTGCTCTGGAGGGTCGGAGCATGTGTATGTGGTGCCCCCCACCCTTGCCAATAGTGAGACAAGTAAGGGGCTCCATGTTCAAACAGGGCACTGCTCTTAGGTGAGACTCTAGAAAAAATGGGAGTGTCTCACTTGAGAGTGAATGTAGCTAGACTTCTCTAGACTGTTTTGATGCGTGCATGCATATGTGTGAGTGCATGCGCACGTTTGTCCCTCTTTACTTTTCTCTGTGAAATTGTTGAAGTATCTGCACAAAAAATATGGTGATATAGCGGTAGGGAAGACTAGGAAGATCATGATCATGTTCCTGGGATGTTAACATGTCCACATACCTTACAATTGGACCAGAAATCTCTAGCCAAAAAGTTGCCTGGTTTACATGATCCAATATGTGAAATGAAATTCAGCCATCATAGTATTGTAGATGTTTGTTTTTGTTGTTTGGATTGTATTAATTTGTAGGTTGTATTTTGAAATTAAGTGTAATGGACTGTAGCTTAACACTAGAGTGTTTGGAAGGAAGTTCCTGCATGGGAACTTCCCTCCTCCAGAACAGGATGAGGTCTGGCATAAGGAGATAGGATTGGCGAAAACAGAAGTGTCTTTCTTACTGCATGTTGGCAGTGTTGCAAGTTCACCTTCAAAACACAACTGTCAGAGTGCTGTCAAAGTGTTGCCTCCCGCTGGGGAAAATGAACAAATGAGATGGGCGAGTGTGGCAGGACTTTGGTCTCGGGCACATAGCTGCCGGGCATTTTGTTTGCTTCCCTAGGTAGAGAATGAAGAGGAATTGGCAGTACTGTATTGGGTGAAGGAAGGAGGGTGAGACTGATGAGCTCGCCGATCCGTTTGTCTGATGGTTCACTTTTGAAAGCTGGTTGTCTGTGTAGCTGAAGAGCATATTTTGCTCTTTTTGTGTTATACCTGTTTCAGCCTGAGTTTTTCCTACAGTTCTGTTTAGGTTGTGCCTCCATGTCTTGTTTTCCAGTTTTTACTGCAAAAATCAAACAATTGCTGCATTTACAATTTGACTAGGCTGCTCCATGGAGCGTTTGGCAATTATTTCACATTTGACAATTTTACTTTTTTAAACATATGAAAACGTATATTTTCTGAGGCGAAAGGCTATGTTTATGTCTCTGCTGCTGCTAGTAATGTGTGAAAAGAGAAGAAATGCTAGTATTTATTGTCATGTGTTTGCAGGAGATGCCAGAAATCCTGGAATGTACACTTGCTCAAGCAATAGAAAAGATCAGTTCTGAAGAAAGGGAAGAATTGAAAGTTTCAGGTAAATTCAGTTGTGCGCTAGACACAAAGAGACATGAGAGAGCAGACTCTGCCCTAAGGAGCAAGCTTCTTGAACATGGAGAGATTCAGCCAAAGTGTTGAATTAGTTGAAAAACAGTATAAGAGAAAATGTTTAGCACAACTTATGACTTGTGCAAAACAGTACAGCTGAAAAGTAGCATCGTGCCTGCTATAAAAATTAAATTTTGCTAAAATGGATAATCATTTTTATTAATTAGTCAACTGGTTGACTGACAGTGCAATCCTATATGTGTTTACTTGGAAGTAAGTCCCACTGTGTTCAGTGAGGCTTACTTTCAGGCAAGTAGGTAAAGGATTGCAGCCTTAAATTGGCTTGTCTACATAAAGAGGGCACTGTCTGAAGCAGGATGTTTTGGTATTGCTTTGGTTACATCTGTACAACTGCATTGTTCAGTCATATGGCTGTACACATGTGTGATCATCTTGTAGCCTCAGACAATCCAAGTGTATACAGGTGTCCCCCTCTCTTAACAATGTTCTGCTTAACGACCCCGGATATATGACGGGGGTCGTTAGGCAGAACGTCTGTCGCTGTCCCTACCTTTTGAAGTTTGAGGCCTTTCCGGAGGCCTGTTCTTGGTTGTGGGCCTCTCCAGGCATCTGAGGGCCACAGAATGGCCCACAGAGACCTCTGTAACGCACTTCCAGTTTTCGAAGCAAATCAGAAGTGCCTTACAGAGGCCTCTGTGGGCCATTCTGAGGTCCTCAGAGGCCAGGAAAGGCCTCAAACTTCAAAAGGTAAGGAACAGCCCACTTAACGATGGGCCTGCTTAACAACAGGGTTCAGGGAATGTATCCCTGTCATTAAGCGAGGGACACCTGTATTCTGAAAGTAAATGACATCACTGTTATAGTGCTGGAAGTAAAATCAAAACAAATACTGGGGACAAGCAACTAGGAATGGCCAATTACCATTCTTCCAGGAGAAGGAAGTTCAAGGGGCTCAGGTGACCCCCCCCAGTATCCAGTCCCATAGGTAAAATTTAGTCCATGCCTACAAGCTATTAAAAATGAGGTTGCACACCCCCTTTGCATGTGATACTTCACGAGGAGCTCACCCATTGCAACTGCGTTTGATTTGTTTTCCACTTGCCTTATAGCATCCTTGCCAGTCTTTGCTGCCTCCCCTGCTTTTTGTCAGACCACCTGTGTCTTGTTTTACCCTCACAATCTCCCTTTTATCTTGATATATTGTACCGCCTTTTAAATAACCTTCTTGCCCTTTTATGGTTTCACCTGCCTGGTCTCAGTTCACGCAGGAGGGAGTGGCTTGCCATGTCTCTCACACTGTCACATTGCACAATTGTTTGGTTTTAAAGGAGCTTATGGGGTTCTTCTCAGTCCTGCTTGGGCTGATGTTTTCCCCAGGCAGCCTCCTTCTGTCTACCTTCCCAGTCTGGTGTGGTGGCAGCGATCTGTCTTTCCCAATTACTGTAGTCCCTGTTTGAAGGATGAAGTGGGAGCAGGGAGGCGGGTGCCAGTTATTAACTGCTAGGTGGTGCACCTGGTCTGCCCTCCGTCTTCCTTTACAGGGGCTATCTTGAAGTGTGTGTGTGTGTTTTATAAGTACGGCTTTACTGGTAAGTTACACTTGTATAAGAAACCGGGGAGAGATTAAGGCAGGCCTGATTTTCTCACTGCATGGTGACTTTTCTACTCGATGGTTGTTGCACAAATTGCTGTGCAGTGGAGAAAATAGGCTTATTTGGTTTTACTCTAAGAAGCCCCTCCTTTGTTTTTTCTTAAGGATCTTCTAACATTATCCTAAAACGTGTTATGTACAATTTTCTCTCCTCTTAAGGGTATGTGAATGAGTCGAACAGATGGAACTTTATGACATTTTATTTCTTTGGCGAACTGGTTAATTTGTGTTATATTACGAAAAATTATCCATTGCTACAGTTGTGTTCCTGTACAGACAAATCTCTTCGCTGTTGTTGGCTAATGTGTGTGACAGACACAATCACATAGCCCTTGTCTTGGAAATGTGTTCTGATTTTTTGACGATACTGGAGACTGGTTAGAATGTACCATCGTGCAATTCTGGTTCTTATGCGCATTTATTCTTCTGTTAACAGTGCAATCCTATACGTGTTTCTCAGAAGTAAATCCCATTGTGTTCAATGGGATTACTCCCAGGAAAGAGTGTATATAAGTCCTGTTCTGCTCTATAATAGAAACTATAGTTATTTTTAGTAGTTTTCCAAGTTAACCAAATTAAACATAAGACAACAATGAGAACTGGCACAAAAAAGTTTAATTGGCTACTATTGCTGCTTATTCCTCCACAACGTATACTGTATTGGCATTATGTGAAATTGACCTTTAGTCAAAAGGCTAAATTTCACTTTCCATGCCATACAGCAGTTCAAGTGAGAAGTGTTAAGGTTATACTGTGTGTAGATTTTACGTGGCTTTGATTTAGTAAAACAACAAGCTCACAAAACTTAACTTTAGAGACATTTTCAATAATAATAATGCCTAACATTCATGTAGTACTTTTCGAGTGTGCAAAGCACTTTACGTGTATTATCTTGGTGGAAGCCTTACAAGAACCCTTTCGGGTAAGAGCTGTTATCCACATATTGCAACTGGTGGAAGCTTACCCAAGGCCCCATCTAGTAATAATTCATGGCAAAGGCAAGAATTGAACTGAGGAAGTCCTAATTTGCAGCTCAGTCTATTGGCCACTGTAATATACCAGTTCCTCACTTATAAATGTGGCAGAGTTTCCTGTGCATGCTTGTTGTAAGGAAACCCCACTGCGCTCAGGTGCTTCCTCCAAGATTGTGTGTGTAGGATTGTACCTTAAGACCATAAGAACACATTACTAATTAGGAGGCAAAAGTTACATTGTGAACGTACATTTTTAAAAAATGTGTGAACCCACAGTATTTGAATTAGGGTGGGAGGCAGTGATGTATGCCAAGTGTATGTGCTGTTGAATAGTCAGAAATATGTGACTTTGAGATTTGAATTGAACAGTCTATTGAAGTGGGGTGCTGTCTTAACTCTGGTTTTTCATTTTCAGCAAAACTGTTTATTGTGGGATCAAACTCGTCATCAATCCGAGAAGCAGTCAGTATGAGTAAGTTCAAGGCTGAAATTTGGGTGACTTTTGCCGTTTTTACCAAAGGCTCTTACTCTAAAATGGTGATGTTTTCACTAAAGATGAATTTGTAGAAATCTAATGACCTTCATACCTTTTTATTACTGTCTTTGAACTTAAGCTGGCAGATAGTGAAACCTGTAGCCCTTGTATCCTGCAGAAGCAAACACAAGCTTGTTATCAACTGAAGGAAATCTAGACTTTGTAACTTGCTTTGTAGTGCAGCAGTAGAGTTTACAAGCACACTACCTAGGCAAAAATGAGGTTTTTAGTCTCCCTATAGTAATGTTTTAATGTTGGAAGCTGCCTTAGGAACAGAACAGTAAGAAAGCCTTCTTAGGCTTTGTAAATAAAAATGAATTTGTGCGTATCGTGCCAAATGGGATGTACTAGGTACTATGTGTATCTTGTAAGCCACAGCTGTGATTGAATGTCCTGAGCCTATGAAGAACTCTACTAGTGCTTCTTGTCTTTTTAGCATTTGTTGCTTCCATCTAATACCTTTTGTATGTACCTTTTGTATATGCATGTATATAAAGAGTTGTTTAGGAAAGTTTAAAGTTGGTCATGTAGATTCGCATATTTGAACATTTTGCAAGAAACAAAGCAAGGTGACAATCCTATATGCACCTCTTGGGAGGAAGCACCACTGCACACAGTGAGACTTACTTCTGAGTAGACATGCATAGGATTCATTTGGATATAGGACTATTTGGGTATTATAGCCACAGTGTCTGTTAGAAATTCCACTGTTCTTAGAGGTTGCAAAATTCTTAAGGTCCACAGATTCTATACAACTCCAAGGAGTTCTAAGACTAAATTTTGTGTAAAAACCTTAGAGAGTAAAGTATATGCATAGGATTGTGCTGTAAGTGAACTGAAGACAAGTTGATGTGCATTATTACAGGGCCCCCCCCATATCCACGGATTCCTCATTTGTGGTTTCAGTTATCCACGGTTGAGGAATCCCCCCGAGCCCTCCACAGCCCCCCCAGGCACTTACTTTTAGAGGAGAAACCTCCATTTTTTTCTTCAAAAAGCTGAGTGAGAAGCTTCCTTGCAAGCCTGACCAACAAGACTTAAGGCTGATCTACACGACAGCGTCGCGGAGCGTTTTTGTAATCCGGCAGAGACGCCGGACCTCCGCCCCACTGCCGCGTACTCAAAGTCGAGTGCTCCATTTTTTAGGGGGCGTACGGCAGAGCTTGGAGGTGGCTCGCGGAGCTGCTGCAGCCTACCAATCACAGGAGAGGGGGGGAAGAGTTAAACCAATCACAACTGCGCTTTCTTAGGAAGGCGGGACAACATGAGGGTAACAGGCTTGAAGACACTCCCCCCGCTTCCAGCGCGGAGGCGCCAGGCAGAGGCGACGGCGGAGCCACGACACTGTCGTGTAGATCAGCCTTTAGGTGCTAGCTAAAGTCTTGTTGGTCAGGCTTGCAAGGAAGCTTTTCGCTCAGCTTTTTGAAGAAAAAAACGGAGGTTTCTCTCTAAAAGTAAGTGCCGGGGGGGGCTGTGGAGGGTGCGGGTGGTCACGCCCACCCCCCCAGGCACTTACTTTTAGAGAGAAACCTCCATTTTTTTCTTCAAAAGCTAAGTGAGAAGCTTCTTTACAGGCCTCCTTACCAACAAGACTTCTGTGCTAGAAAGTCTCAGCAAGCTCTCAGCAAGGTTGCTGAGACTCTCTAGCACCGACATCTTGTTGGTGAGGAGGCCTGTAAAGAAGCTTCTCACTCAGCTTTTGAAGAAAAAACGGAGGTTTCTCTCTAAAAGTAAGTGCCTGGTGTGTGTGTGGAGGGCCCGTGGCGGGTCGCGGCGGCCCGTGGCGGGCTCTGAAAACCGCGGAGGGGGCGTTCGCCCCTTTCCGCGGTTTCAGGTATCCACGGTGGGGGCTGGAATGTATCCCCCGCGGATATGGCGGCCCCCCTGTACAACCTTTGCAAACCTTTTTTGTCCTGCTCAAGCATGAACCTCTTCTTGTCTGTTTTCAGCTTGTTCTGCCCTTGGTGTTGACCAATTGGATTCTGTGATCATTGCTCCTCCTCCAACTGAAGACGGAATTAATCTTTCCCTAGAATACTTGCAACCTTACTGGGCAGAGCTTGAAAACTTAGTTCAAAACAAAAAGATCGTTGCCATAGGGACTTCTGATCTAGATAAAACACTGTTGGAGCAGCTATTCTTGTGGGCCCAGGTAAGAGGCAAGCTGTTCAACAGAGAGAACCTGGAACAACTTCTTTTTTTTTTTTTGGCTACTATATTTAGCGGCATAGTTTATCAAATCAGACTTAATTTTCAACACAGAATTGATAGGCTGGGAAACAAAAGAGCTATGTGTCTTTTCTCTTACTAAAGGAGCTGAAAGCAATCATGAAATACAATATGTTTTCTGTAGTTCTGTTCTTGATATAATTGATGCTACATTTCCAGTGACGAGGTGTGACCCTTCCATGACCACCTTTGTATTGGAAATAAGAGGCCCCGCCTAGAAAAGGAAACATGGCACTAGGCCAGCTTGGACAATATTTAAATCACCCAACAGGGCGCAACATGCTAAAAGATATGCATGCTCCCAGTATGTGCGTGTCCTGGCACCTCGCGTCTGGGAGAATTTCAGGTCAGTCCCTTTCTTTGTGTGGGGGCACAGGTCATCCAAACTGTCCCTCTGCAAGCACTGATAAGCCTACTTTTAAAGTAGGTTAATTGGTGTGTGCAGACATATGGTTCAGATGTATCACTCCTAGACAATTAAGGGGACTAGCCCTGGACTCTCCAGGAAGTGAGAGGGGTGACCAGGATGTCTGTGCATCACAAACACACATCATTAAACATGTGAGGCTGGTTGGGTGATTTTAATCCATTCTGGCCGAGCAGAGGAACTGAGGTAATACTTCAGTGCTCTTTCTGCTGTGGATGGAAAAAGTGTTGTGGCAGCTGCTGCTTACTTTGGGCACGTAGCAAAAGGCACCTCTGTTTGATACCTGAAGCAAATTACAGGTTTAAAAAAAAATGTGGTGCAAATTTCTAAACCTTGTAAAAGAATGTACAATCATTTAATTTATTTTTTATTTGACAAATATATATCCCGCCCTTCAATACAAGTATTTCCTGGATGGCTGCTAACATTTATAACTATAAATAAAACAAAAACAATACAAGAAGAAAAATAGCAGGCACTGTAGCAACATAAAACCAACATCATAAAAGGTTGAAAAGCTTGAGGAAATACAAAGGTACCAAGCAAGCCTTCCTGCTGAGAACGCTCCAGAGGGAGGCACAACTGAGAAAGTCCTTTTTCTAGTCAACATGCCTCATTTTAGATGGTGGACAATGCAATCCTATCCAATTTACACCACCGGTGCAGCGAGAACGGGGGAATCCCCTTTCCGTTTTGGGACCTTCCGTTCTCGCTGCACTGGTGGTGTAAGTTGGATAGGATTACGCTGGGAGGCACCTAGAGGAGGGCCTCTAAACATAATGTTTGTACATGGACGGCAAACATCCTAGTGCTGTCTTACCTCTGAACAAAATCTTCTTTTTTAGGTGAAACCAAGCAGTAACCAGGTGAATCTCGCTTCCTGTTGTGTGATGCCACCAGATCTGACTGCATTTGCAAAAGAATTTGATATCCAGCTCTTAACTCATAATGATCCAAAAGGTGAGGTCATAAGAAGAGCCCTGCTGGATCAGGCCAAAGGCCCATCTAGTCCAGCTTCCTGTATCACACAGTGGCCCCACTAGATGCCTCAGGGAGCACACAGCCAATAAGATAACCTGTTTCCTGCTGCCACTCCCCTGCACCTGGCACAGAGAAAACCTACTTCTAAAACCAGGAGGTTGCTTATGGCTTGTGATGGTCTTTTCCTCCATGAATCTGTCCAAACCCCTTTTAAAGGCATCTAGGCCAGGTGCCATCACATTTTGTTTTACATTTTCACATTTTTTTGTGAAAAAAATCCTGTGGCAAGGAGTTCCACAGATGAATTACACACTGGGTAAAGAAATATTTTCTTTTGTCTGTTCTAACTCTCCCTCCACTCAATTTTAATGCATGTCCCCTGGTTCTGGTGTTGTGCGAGAGGGAGAAGAATTTCCCTCTATCCACTCTCTCCATCCCATGCATAATTTTATACGTCTCAATCATGTCCCCGCTCAGGCGCAATTTAACTACTGTATATCCTTTTTGAGGTGTGGTGACCAGAACTGGACACACTACTCCAGATGTGACCTTACCATCAATTTGTACAAAGGCATAATGATATTGGCCATTTTATTCTCAATCCCTTTTTTAATGATTCCGAGCATGGAATTGGCCTTCTTCGCAGCAGCCGCACACTGGGTCGACACTTTCATCGACGATCGACCTGTCCACCAGCACCCCAAGATCTCTCTCTTGATCCGTCACAGACAACTCAGAACCCATTAGCATATATGTGAAATTTTGGTTTCTTGCCCCAATGTGCATCACTTTGCACTTACTTACATTGAAGCGCATCTGCCATTTTGCTTCCCGTTCTCCCAGTTTGGAGAGATCCTTCTGGAGCTCTTCACAATCCCTGCTGGTCTTCACCACCCGGAAAAGTTTAGTGTCATCCGCAAACTTGGCCACCTCGCTGCTTATCCCCAACTCCAGGTCATTTATGAATAAGTTGAAAAGCACTGGTCCCAAGACCAATCCTTGGGGCACACCGCTTTTCACCTCTCGCCAGTGTGAAAATTGCCCATTGACTCCCACTTGCTGTTTCCTGGTCTTGAACCAGTTTCTAATCCACAAGAGGACCTGCCCTCTTATTCCTTGACTGTGGAGTTTTCTCAGGAGACTTTCATGAGGGACCGTGTCAAACGCCTTCTGAAAATCCAGATATATAATATCCACAGGTTCGCTCGCATCTACATGCCTGTTGACCTTTTCAAAAAATTCTAACAGATTTGTGAGGCAAAACTTCCCCTTGCAGAAACCATGCTGACTCTGCCTCAGCAGAGCTTGTTCTTCTATGTGTTTTAAGATTTTATCTTTAATGAGACTTTCCACCATCTTCCCTGGAACAGATGTTAGCCTGTAGTTTCCCGGGTCCCCCCTCCTTCCTTTCTTTAAAGATTGGCGTGACATTAGCTATCCTCATTAGGTCATCTAATGAATTGCCTTGCTAAACTAGACCAAATGTCAACAGGGTGCTATGGCCTTTTACAAACATGAAATAACTAGCACTGTTATGCAGAGTGAGTTCACTATTTGCAAATAAAATACCTTCTCAGTAGTGTCACCAATCTTATGGAATTCCCTCCCTTTTGATTTACGAACTGCTCCCTCCTTGGAGACCTTCCGGGGAGGCCTGAAGACTGTTTTGTTTAGAGAAGCCTTCTGAGTCTTTGGCCTTTTTAACATCTTGCTGGTACAGGTGGGATGCTGCTGCACTTATGTTCTTGCTTTTAATTGTAATAGTGGTCTCTTTTATTGTTTTTTAGATGTTTTTATTTGTTTTAGTTAACTGGTTTTTTTTAAAGTGATTTTTTGTATTTGTATTTTCTGTTGTAAGCTGCCTTGGGTCCCTTAGGGGGAAAAAAGCGGGGTAAAAATATTATAATTTTTTTTAATAGCCCACCATAATTTTCAGAATGTATTTCAGAAGAATAATCCAATCACTTGGACTAAGAATTATTGGTATTCTGCCATTGTTGTAAAATAGTTTAACGGTACTTGTCTAATGTCCCTGTTTTTAACTTTAGAACTGCTTTGTGAATCAAGTTTCCAAGAAGCTCTTCAGGAGAGCATCCCAGATTGCCAAGCACATGAATGGACCCCGCTGTGGCTTCTACGATATTCAGTCATTGTTAAGAGCAGAGGAATTATCAAATCCAAAGGCTACATCTTGCAAGCCAAAAGAATTGCATCGTCTTAAAATTGCTTTTGACAATAACCTGCTTCTGAGACATCCTATCTCTCTACAAGATATTGTATCCAGCTACAAACTGGAATTTGTAAAAACCAAAAGTTTTATTATCAAGTGGTTAGTGAAACCCAGATTATATAGTGGTATGGCAATCTGACAACATAGTTGGTCTTTCCATTTCCTTTTCTTTCCTGTGTGTTTTTTGCCAAGACCAGCTTGCTCACACATGAAATATTGTTTTTCATTAAACTGTTTGCTAATTTAGAGATTATATATAAATAAAAGATTGGGAATATTTTAATGACTAATATAAACTAAAAATTTGACTGGGTATATTTTGATTGAAATATTTTTATTTGCAAGGAGACATGTAACTTGTTAAACCTTTTCTAATTGCTGCTACGCTGATAGTGGAATAGATTTATGAACACTTGCAGAATTAGCAACTGGGGCAAAACTACGTGTATGCAAGCAAATTGTGTAATATATTCATGAATGTATATTTGAGTTCCTATCACTGCCGCTGCCCCCTCCCCCCATCATAGTACAAGAGACCTTTGCTGGTCCTTGTATTGTTCATTAACTTCTTTTTGTGCCACGTTTCTTTTGACAATTAGAACTGTAAGAGCTGGAGACCACTAGTCAAAAACAGAATTCACTTTGTCAACACTTGGATATTTTTGTTTTACTTTCCTTTATATACCATGGAAATTTTGAGAAATATAAAAAAAGATGATTGAAATGTGTTGTATAAACCTCTGTTGCACACAGTGCAGATTATCCTTGCAGTCTATTTGTTGTATTCTGAGATTACTGAAAGATAAGGATACTGAAATCTAGCCAGAGCTCTGGCTAGAAAATTACATTTTTTTAAAAAAAGTTTGTATCTTATTTGAACTAATTTGGTGCATTTAGTACTATTTGAAGGTTTAGCTTAAGAAAACAGCTACAACAAGCAGTATCCTAGTTTTTCACTTGAATCATTTCCCAAATGTCTCAATGAGACTTCTACACAAAAACATTTTATAAACATTTTATAAACATAAATGAGGTTAAAAAAAGTATCTGTAACTTAATGCACCAATAAAAAAAGTTTCATTAGAGGTAAAACTTAATTTTTTTTTACATTCTAATCAAAAGATAACTTTGTCATAGGCAGCTAGAATGAATACATGTGTTTGTATATCCATAATACCACATCTTCATACTTTAATCCATTCCAGTGGGTACATTTGTCATGCTTCTGATAAGATTTTGAATAGAGTTTAGCATGTGGTGGCATCTGGGTCTTAAAATATTTTAAGCATGTGGCAGCCACCCCAGTTCTCAAATGTTGCTTGGAATGAAGTTCCATGGAAATCATTGGATCATTCCTGGCAAGTAATGTGTGAGGCAATGAATCCAAGTGAGAACTAATGGAATTTACTTTTAATATGACTTGTCTGACAGGAATTCTTGAGTAAATTTTGCTGCTTAAAATATCTAATAAAGATATTGATAAAAATATTGTGTATATAGAATGTACAGGAAAATGTTCTGTTTATGCAAAATTGGGGTCAAAATACAAAACGGGCTGAATTTTGGTGTAGAGTGCTGCAGTTGTATGTAGTCGGCTTCAGAATGAACTGATGGTCTTATTTAAACTTCTGTACTGAATGTGCTTTTTACAACTTTGAAATTGTTACTGTTGATTAAAAAAAAAAGCCTGCTTTACAGAAATCTGCTGGTAACCATTTCTCTTTTGCATCCATGCACACTTTGAAACAATGGTATAGGTCAGGACAGGTGCTATAGCAGATTTTTTTGTGGGGGAAGGAGAATAGTAAAAATGTTTGTCTGTTTCCCACGCGGAACAATGGTTACCCTTTGAGTAGTGCTGGTTGGACTGTTTCACATAAAATAGTACCTCATCACATCATACTCCGTTCTACCCATCTTCTACAGTAGGTGCATTTTGCTGGCCAATTTTTCAATGCAGGATTTTAAAAAAAAAATGCCCCAACCAAAAGATTTGAATTTTACTGTACTGTGAACAATGTAAAGATAGCCCTTAGACTTTTCAGATCTACAGTTGGAGGTCACTCAAACCAAACGCAACATTTTCAGTGGTGCGCAAACACACCATTGCTGTGATCTTCCTTCTTTATTTCACATGGTAATTTATACACGGAAACAAAACATCTGCACTGGTTCTGACTAGGAAAGTAAAACACAACAGGGTTTTTTTTAGGAATCCGCGTCAGTCTCCAGGAGCTTACCGAACCCAAGCATGGAGATTTTAATAGACTCTCCAGGAATTTCCAACATTATTTACATCAATCATGTGGGTGGGCGGGGGGAGAGATCACCAGGCATAGGCTTCAGAGCTGGCAAACTTAAAGCAAAAATAAATGAGCTTTCACTCCGAGTGCGAACACATTTCGGAACCACTA
Organism: Plestiodon gilberti rubricaudatus; assembly: GCA_026170595.1. Classification (NCBI taxonomy): domain Eukaryota; kingdom Metazoa; phylum Chordata; class Lepidosauria; order Squamata; family Scincidae; genus Plestiodon; species Plestiodon gilberti. Next base: position 126,978,631 of record JANXHW010000004.1, on the reverse strand, counting down.
TGTGAAACGGGAAATTTTACTGCCTTCAAACTGACGACCGAGGCTGCTAGTTGTCCCTAACAAGTAACAACTTCCCCTCAACCACCGTTCACTGCCTATCATACGAGCACATAAGTTTGGCGGCGACTCCAGCTGGGGAGAACCACAGAGGAAGGGGAATGTTTCCACCCGGAGCGGAGCGGCCTGCACGTCGCCGCAACCTGGAAGTGAGCGGGCAAATGTGCTTCCGACGCACACCCTTCTGAGGCTGGCAAGATGGTGGCCACCAGGCGGCTCGCGCGGCGGAGCGAGTCGGAGGCTGATGAGAGCCACGTCCCCGCTACCGAAGCAGAGGTGAGAAGCAGGCGGACGCGGTGGCGCGAGCCCACCTACGCCGTGCGGGGTTGCCGCTGGTCTTCTCTGGCGCGCGCTGGAGTTCGACGTGTACGAGCTCCTTTTCGGGCGCTTCCTTCTCCTGTCTATCCCATCTCTCGACCCCTCGGGAGCGCGCACAGCATCCCCGTACTGGCGTTCGATCTCGTGATTGGCCGCGGAGGTTCGGGGAAGGGTGCACAGGTTTGCGCACGCTGGTTTTTTTCCTGGAAGCTTCTCTTTCTTGAACGGAGGCTTCCTTCGGGACGGGCGAGGAATGAGAGAGAATCTGCGGCGCATTGTCGTTCATCATCATCGTCATGATGATGATGGCAGGTAAGGAGTTTTGACCAGGCCCCTTTCTTATTTCAAGGCGATCTTGAAGCGTTTGGCTCTGAAAAGGGGACGTTGTTGGCACAGCACAGCGTGGTGCAGCGGCAGTATGTGATGAATATATGGCTGCCCTGGTGAATGTCCGCAGGCTGCAACATGGTGAGGAGCGCTGTGATCGAAGGCATTCATTGGTCAGGCTTTTGCAACTCCGATATTTTTAATTTTCGTTTATTTTTCACATTTTTATACCACTCTTCCTCCAAGGAACTCAGGGTGGTGAACATAGTTCCTCCCCTCCTTTTGTCCTCACAACAACCCTGTGAAGGTAAGGTGAGGCTGAGAGACAGTGACTGGCTTCATAGCTGAGCTGGGGTTTAAACCTGGATCTTTCATGTCTAAGTCCAACTCCCGAACCACTACACCAGAATTGGTGCTAGTATCTCCTTCCTCCAGTTGCTTTCTGTGTCTTTCTCAGTGGAGTTTGTTTGCCTTTTAATAATTATTTGCACCTTGTCAATTTCATGGGTACATTTACATAGGAAATATAGTAATTCTCTGTGTTCTGGCATGACTTCGCTGGACCACTGTAGCATGGTTGCCCAAATGGACCTTTCATTGCCAAGGAGGGAAGGGACTTTAATGTGTTGATCTAACGTGCCTTGCTGCTCTGGATAATTCTGACAGTTCACAAGATTCATAGCAGAATCATGTGGAGAAGAGTGAACAGGAACCTGTGAAATATTATGCTTTGTCTTTTTGGTTACTGCTTTCTGAACCTCTCGTTTTGCACCAAAGGCCTAAACTAGGAGTGAGTAAATCAGGCATGTAAGAGAGAGTCATGTTTAATTCAGCAGAATGCATGAGGAAGTACACCAATGGGAATTTATGTTGTTATCCTATTGTTCCTTAGTGGTACTGTTCAGAAATTGCAATAATTTGCTTAAATCATTGTGGATCTGTCACTCAATGACTTTTCAAAGTGCTATGTTTTATGGAAGTTCTTGCAGTGCAGTGTAATTCAGTGAGTAGTATGGTTTAATCTGAAAATCTGTTTTAGAGCTATATTACTGTACTGTAGTGCTAAGAACCTTCTGGCAGGGAGATAGTTCCTTACAAAATGAAAATATGGTTCTTTCCATTTATAGATTCTGGGATTTGCTTCTTTAACCTGCTTTTAGGCCCAATGCTATGGTGCCTGGCTGCTGGTGGAATGCACATTGCACTGGCGGTGACTGCTTTATGGCTGTCGTAAAGCAGCCTGCCGACAGCTAGATGGCCAAAGATCCGCTGTGTGAGGTGGGATAGGGGAGGGGTGGACAGGATGTGCCAGGGAGGAGGGCTGATCGGGCCCAGGAAGGGGGTGGCTTCAGTGGCTTTATAGATTGGTATAATGTTGCTTTACAGCTACAATATCTGGCTGATTAGAAAGCCACAGTACAGTGCTTCAGAGTTTTGAGACTGTGACTTTGTATTTGTCTATGGCAATTATTTTGTCATGTTCACTGTGATATCTTTTTTGTTCTCACAGCTTACCTCAGTGGAAGGCAGCACTTCTGTGAGGACAACCAGAAGCAAAATTAATGTTATTCCTAAATCTCAATCTGAGAAAATGAAGGAATCGGAAACAAAATCAGGTGCGGAAGAGCCTTTGGCTTTGGAGTCACCGAAAACTCTGAACAGGAGTAAAGCTTTATATTTAGTAGAATCAGTGTCTGAATTGCAGCCAGATGGAGATATTTCTGAAGCAGAATCAAATTGTTCCTCTTTATCTGGTCTTCAGACACCTATGTTTATCAGAATAACAAGAAGGCGGAAAATTATGGTTCCTTGTCAGCTAGATTCTGCAGCTAAAAACAGACAAAGCAAGAAAGTCCTTCCAAATGAAGGAAGCAAATATCAAGAAGATGATGACATCTCTGAAGCAGAATCGTGTTCTTCCACTATTTCGGGAGTGCGACCCCTTAGTACTCCACGAAAGACTAGAAGCCAGCAAGTCAAGGCTGGTTCATTGCCATTATGTGAAACCCAAGCTGAAGAAGTATCTGATGCAGAATCATGGTGCTCAGGTATTTCCACAGAACCATCTGCTCAGTTTAAGCGAATAACAAGGAGCATGCGGGTGAAAACACAAGTAGAAACAACATCGCAGACTGAGAGAAAAAGTGAAGTTGTGGTAGGGGATGAAAAATTGCCCGAGTGTGTAACTAAATCCCTAACAATAGTAATCTCTGATTCAGAACAACCCTCAAACTCTGATTTAGAAACAGAAAAGGCCTCTTCCTCATCTACTCAAAACAATGAACGACCTAGCCCTTGTAGAACAAAATGCCATTCTGAATCTGTTATCAGCAGTGATCCAAAACAGATTTTATCAAGCAGCCCTAAAAAGATGGAGAGGAAATGTACCAAAAAATCCCCTAAAAAAGAGGGGCCAAAGGATAAAGATTATGAATCTGTGGATAATGCAGAATCTGTGGATAATGCAGATAATAAGGCAGGAAAGTGTAAAGATGCACGCGTATCCATTACAAAACAAATATCAGCTGATGTATATGAAGTAGAGGAGAGCACAGAGGAAGCATGTGATCAAAGTTTAGAAAAAGCCAGAAAAGTAACTGACAAACCATCACCTGTGAAGAATACAGAGATGTTTCCATTCAACCACAGAAGCCTTGAACAATCTATGTCGCCAAGACAGACAACTCCTAATAAAAGCAAAAACAGTGCAGAACCTCTAAAAACAGATGCCAGAAGGGCAACACAAAGCTGTTGCCATCATACAGAAGAGGTAATAGACGTAGACAAGATACCTACAGGTAGCCCACAAAACGATATCCTCCCAATACAAACTATTGAAAGCAGCGATGATGACTGCAGGGTTTCTGTCGCAAGTGCGGACAGTGATGAAAACCAAGAGGAGCCAGTTGCTGAATCCTCTTCATGTGCAACAAAAAAAGCAGGGGATGAAAAGTGTTTCAGTGTTTCACTTATCAGTGATGACAGCGATGAGTCTGAAAACAGTGATTTAGGAGAAGTTAATGATATGGAAGTGATCGCTAGTTACCCAGGTACAAGTAATAAAAATGCATTGACCTTGGACAAATCACACCTTGAAGAATTTTTTGTAATTGACAAAACCCCTGGCTTGGATTCCAGCAAAGAATACTATTTAGAGGAGAAGGACTTAGTGGATGATAAAGCGAGTAAGAAAAGCAAAGAGTCCTCAGAGCTGGAAGACAGTGAAGAGGAGTTTATAGATGAAGATTTGTTGACTTCAAGTAATAAAACGTAAGTTTTACATTTTACATTCTCAAGATCATGATTTATATACTCTTGCTGAGAGAGATGCTTGCTGGATTAGCCATTGAGTCATTCTGCTTTCAAATGCCAGGATTTTTTTGTAGGCAGGGGAATTGTTATTTTTGCAAGGCCTGGTAGAATGAATGGAGGAACATGGATAACCAGTCACCACGGAGTAGGGACAAGAATCTGTGCAAGACCCTGAAAACCTATCCTGGGTTTAGGCAACTGAGGGCTCAATCTGAACCTCTGCATAAGCATGAGATTTCTCCTTTATTCACTTCAGCTGCTTTCTAACAGCCCTTTGCCTGAGTCTTACAGTATGCAGTTGAAGTGGATGAGATGAAGGTTAACACTGGGTAGGAAGAGGCAAAAGTGTCTTTTGCATGTCTCATTTCCTCTGGGAAGGGATGTGTGTTTGAGAGAGAGAATAATGTTGCTAGTCCTCGGCTCTTGCTCAATTAAAAATATGGCCTGTGTTACTTTTTCTAACTAGCTCTTTCCCTTCTAGCTTATCGTTTTCAAGCAGCATTGATCCTGGCCTAAATGTTAAACAACTTGGCGGCTTGTATATTCGTTTTGATGCAGGAAAACTGAAACCTGGTTCACATGGAATTGTGCCGCTAAAGGAGAAGAAGAAAGATGAGGTAACCTACCAAAAGATTACTACTCAATTGAAAGCAGAAAAAAATGGGAAGCTACAAATACCACCATTGTACTGTATGCTATGTATCTGCTATTAAATATATGAGCTATTTAAAAAGCAAAATTATCACAAAGATCAAAAGCTAATTTTTTTTAGCCAAAATATACTGCATTTTCATACAATTCCTACCTAATCAAGATTGTTGGGGTACAAAACTCGGAGAGCAGCTCTCTTGCCATTCCCTTTATCTTGATTTTTCATTGATGTTATCTAACCACATATTCAGAACTGAAAAGCTGATTGGTCATTGTGAAGTTAACTCCACATCCCTTTATTTAGGCTCAATTCATGCTGCTATTTTGGCATATCAGAATGTGGGTGACCATGCTCATGAATGTACTTGCATTCAGGATGAAATAAGCAGTAATCTGTGTGGCTCACCATTAGGTTGAGGGGCTGCAGGACTGGAGTCTGTAAATCTGCTTAGCTCAACACATGTTTGGAAGCCATTTGCGCTTGAACTATTCCCGAAAATTGTTGCATGCCCAAGCACAACTCTCAACATTCTGGTGTGTCACAATCGTTGTCAGTTGATTCTTGCTCAGAGGTGTTGAAAGTTGTAGTTCTTGAAAGTAGAGTCTGCTTTAAGGATGTAACCGGAACCAACCTTGGAAGATTTAAGAGTGATACGGATAAATGCAACAGCAGTGCTTTTGATAAGCAAGGTTTACAGTATATTGGTGGTTGTTACAGCTGTACAGATATTCCATTATGACTGAGTTATGATGGAATATTTGTTAATTAGATATAAATTTAATATTTATTTGTTTCTCACCTCCCATTTGTCTCTTGCGATTTTACCCCTGCTATTTGCTAGGGCTAGAAGCTCCATTTTGCTCCATGGCCAAACTACTACCTAATCCTTAAAATTACTAATCAGATCCATTTTTTAAATCATCTTGCAAACTATTATGAGCCTATTGTTTCTTCCCTTTTTCTTACCAGTTAGCCCTTCTCCATTCATAGTCACTACCAATATTTATTAATATCTGTCATTTTCTTTCACTTTTAATTCCTTTGTGTTTTGCTCAACTCATAAGTCTTCAGGACAGTATTCCTTCTGTCTCTCTAGCATACTGTTGTGTTAAGTGTAAGAAGAAACTGTGCAGGGTAAACACATCTTAATATTGGAGAAATGTGCAGTATGTCTCGTTCATGTGCATTAATCTGCAGTTTAACTTTCTACAATCTATGGTGCATTTGAATAGCATTCAATTTGCCTATAAGTGTGAGGAGCTCATCTCAGTAATTAGTTCGTTCCCCCAGAAGGGCTGTGTAGAAAACCAGTAAAGTATTGTCATACCTTGATTCTGGAGGAACATCTTTTTCAAGTGCTTATTTTGTATTTGTATTTTGTATCTGCATTGAATTAGAAGAATTGTTTGTCAGTTTCACCCATTACAAAACAATCAACCACTAGGACAGGTTAAGTGTTCATTCAGCTCTCAGTAAAATATTGACAGCGCAATCCTAGGCATGTCTTCTTGGAAGTAAGTCCCATTAAATTCAATTAGACTTACTCCCAAGTAAGTATGTATAGGATTGCAACTTGAGTTATAATATTCCCTGCTCCCTCAGTCTGTAAGGGGGAAGAACTTTTAATGGTATTTGCACTTGACAAACTTGGTTTTCTTTTATACTCTAAGTTTAGCCCTCAGTTAGTTTCTACAAGTATTGTGGGATGATTCCAGAGAAGCCATCCTGTGACTCAGTTCTTCATCCTGAGCTTCTGTTTAGGACGTTTTACATACTTTTATTTTAACTCTGAATTTTTAAAAATTCCTTGATGTTCCTTTGATGCTACTCAAATTGTGGTCCATGGACCAACAGCCGTCCACAGGCCATCGGCTGTTGGTCCATGGTGTAGTTCCTGTGGCTTCCAGCTTCTTGGCATCTCCTGAGATAAGAGGGTGGGGTGGATGAGGAGATGGCAATGGGGAGCAGTGGCAAATGTTCTGTGCCTCAGGTGTAACCTGCCCTTGGGTCAGGCCTGGTAATAGTTATATCGGTCTAATGAGGTATATCTTTACAGCTTTTGCAGAAGAGTATAATAACTCCGGATTTTGAAAAAAAGGAGTGTGTTCCACCCTTAAAAGAATCTGCCCACCAATTAAAGAAACAACGCAGGGTAAGTGAAGTGCCGCTGAGCAATACTGATAATGTTCGATGCTTATAAGCATAGGTCTATTTTAAAAATTATCTGCAGACATATACTTAATCTCCATTTACTCTATTTCTTAGCTCAGTTTGCTTCACAGGGTTATTGTGAGGTTAATACGGGATGATGCCATATGTGGTGAAGGAAGATGGGATAAAATATGATAAATGAAATACATTGGTGGTTGATATTGGCTTTTACTCTTAGAAAGTCCTCTTCAGCCCTTCAGCACTGTTGAAAGGAAACATCTGGAAAAGGAAGGTTTCTATGCAAATAGAACATTATTGTAAAAAACCCTATGGGAGTTTAGAAAGCCTGCCTATGTAAACCGCCTTGAATAAAGTCTGAGGAGAAATCTGATGAGAAGAAAGGCGGTATATAAATACTGATTGTTTTATTTATTTATTTATTTGTGCTTATGGAGAAAAATGCCTACAAATTGGGACAATGATACTGTATATTAAATAGAGTTCATGTGGCTGTATGTGATTACTACATTCCGAATAAATGCATTTTTTTTAATATAAAACTTACCTTCTAAGAGGTCAAGAAATAGAATAGAATGCCAGAGAATGAGGATAACATAGTCAAAACAGACGTTAGTGGCTGTCAGATGCTGAAGACAGAAGCCCTGTTCAGCTATTTGTCTCCTTATAGAGACAAATGCAGGAGGGCTTTCTCTAGAGCTCGCCAGTGATGCATGTGCTTTCGTGTGCGCGCGCACACACACACACACACCTTTTCCCCTGTGAGCAGCATTTGTCTGCAGTGATAAATGTCGACCATGGATGGTGTTCATAGGAAGAAACTCTCACTGTTCAGCGGTTGTCGCTGCAGACAAATACTGAGCTCAGGGGAGACAACCAGGCTAGACACGTGCATCATCAGTGCACTCTAGAAAAAGCCCTCACATTTACATCTTCACAGGGAGACAAACAACTGAAAAGGGCTAGAGGGTTCAGAACAGGTGTAGGGAAACCTGAAAGGGTGAGACGCAGGGGTATAGTGTGAGAGGCTGGGCCCATAAAGGAGAAGATGTTTGAAGAGATCTGGGAGAATGGTGGATTGTATCTTGTGTGGAAGTGGGGCACTGTGCTACAATACATAAAGAATAGTAATTGATAGGACATGTGGTGATATCAGTTTCTAAATGTGGGTTATTTCATATTATTAGAAATATAAATGTGTTCAACCCATTTATAGGGCTGCTCTGTGGTATAAATAGTTAACAGTAATACTGTGAATGAACCTGTTGGGGGTTTTTTGGAGGGGGGAGGGTTGGCTCTAAATAGTAAATCTTGAAACATAAGCTGTTTCATAACATACATAAGCTGTTATGTATGTTATGGTACATAACATGTTTAAAGGCTGAATTCAGAGTCTCATTTCTTTCCAGAGCAGAGATTTTGTTTTCCTGCCCAGTTCTAAAATGAGATGTGTGTGAACTTACAAGATATCAAAAGAACTGTATGAGAAAATCAAAAGCTTTTTCTTGAGTCCTTATACTCTGTGCAGTCCGATTTTTGTCTTGTTTTGACTTTCCGAATAATATCACATCAAGGCCTTGCAAGGCAACCACTCCTGAAACAAAAAGCATCGGTTTATACAATTAATTGGTAACGTTTCTTGAAATCTACTTAAATGTAATTAAAATGTTACTGAATGTTTCCAATACAGGCAGAACGGGAGAAAACAACAGGAGCTGGCTGGTTTGGTATGAAAGCCCCAGAAATTACTGATGAGTTGAAAAATGACCTTCAAGCTCTGAAGATGAGGGCAGCCATAGATCCTAAAAGATTTTATAAAAAGAATGATAGAGAAGGTCTTCCCAAATACTTCCAGGTAAGAAAGTGAGCAGGTTAAAAAAAAAAGGGGGGGGGAGATATTTCATTATTTAGAACTACATTCCATTCGACTGCCAGTGCTTCTGCTTGCTGACTTGAAGTGCAACTGTTTACCCCTAAGGCCTGGTTCCTATGTTCATTTGCTGCATGGTTGTCACTTGAAAAAGAAACCACATGGTTTCCTACTGCTACAGAACTTTCTGAGAGAGCTCCAACTGTCTGTGTTTTATCAGTGTGTACCTTTCTCCTGGACTGGGCCAATGGCTGCAGTCCAGAGGGGACAGTTAAGCATCTTGAAGGTTCACAGATTTCACTGAGTCCAGTGCACCATTGTTTGACCTTGTTTCATAAGCATGTTTAACGGTGTGCCAGACTGAGTAATGTTTACCTAAGATGATGCTGAATAAAACAGTCTTACCATGCGGTAGGAATCGTGTTTGACATCATGGTGTATTGTTGGCTTCATTTGTTCTTGTTCACCCTGTACAGTAACCCCATACTTTCTTTTTTATAACAATGATATTTCAAAATAACTGAAGCAGTAAGACTTACCTTGAATTTTCTTTTCTCAGGTTGGAACTATTGTGGATACTCCAGTAGACTTCTACCATGCTCGAATTCCCAAGAAAGAAAGGAAGAAAAACATTGTGGAAGAACTGCTAGCAGATTCTGAGTTTAGAAGGTATTTACAGTTAATCTTACTGAAAATTTCATACAGGTAATATGGCAGCACAAAAGAATATGGCAAAATGTTACTAAGGTATGTGTTCATGGATGTAGGAACAGGAGATAGTTCTGAAAAATCAGAGGTCTTGAAAGGCTATATCTCATGGTTTGAATTGAATGTAGCAGGAGTTAGCAATTTATAACATTCCCATTAGGTATAGCCCAGTTTCTCTGGTTTTGTGGCGTGGAGAAGGGAGACAATATTGAGGGAGCAATCCCTACTAAATAACGAATGGTGGAGTGAGCGCTCTGCCGTTCGTAGCCGTCGCGAAGTGCCGTAAAGCACGTTCACGACGACTTTAGAGTAAGGGTGGCTAGTACGGAGGGCGGCTGCCCTCACTCCGCCGCCGGTTCGTCCCCACAGCCGCTAGAGACGGTAAGTGCCGCGCCAGTGGGGGCGGCGAGGGAGGGGGGCCATTGGCTGAACTGGCCTGGGGGGAGGGGACGGCGGCCGCCATATCCCCATCCCCTTCCTGGGCCGGCGCAGCCATTCCACGGCATCTTCGAACTTGCTCCAGCTAAATAGCTGACGGAAATCCGAGGAGGCCCATTGGGGCCTCCCCGCGTTACACCAGGGGAAGGGGACGAACGTTCCCTTCGCCCAAGTAGACCTCTGAGCTGCTCCCAGAACAGGGATAGGATCTGGCGGGCGGCCAGGCTGCCTACCGGATACTTAGGCAGGATTGCGCTGCTCGATTATTTTTTTTCCAAAGTCTAGTTGGCGGATACATGGTAGTGCCTTTGGCTTGTTCACTCAGTGTTGCTTTGGACTTCTTGAAAAATAGATTACTTGCCTTTTGTTTACTATTTAATATTAAACTGGTAGATAAATGCATTTAAATTATGGCAGATTAATATAGTGAAATTTAGCAATAGTAACCAGTGGCACCGGCATCATAGATGTCATTAATGCTCCCTACATTAACACAAAACCAACATCTCAGCTACACTCATAAAAGGTTTTTAAATATATGTGTGTGGTACTATGGGGTATATGGCGTAAAGCATGTAGTTTTGGAATTTGGAACTGAAAAATCTTGTCTTTTTCTGGTCTCTATTAATTATTACTTCATTTTCTAAAGTAGACAGTAGCTCTAGGAATGGAGAGTTGCTCAAGAAGTGGAACTCGCTTCCTGAGGAGCTCTCCAGTCCTCAAGTGGCCTCAGGAATGAAAATGTCTCGATTTCTAGAGCACTCTGCTCAAGTTCAAAATGGAGAGCAGCAGCTCCAGCACCAGCCCTGGAAGGTAGGCAAGCCTGCTCCCAGCACTTTCTGTACCTTACCTACCTTACAGAGCTCCTTTGGTATTGCTGAGGGCACTTTGTAAGGTAGGGTTTAACAGATCTCAAAAATTGTCTGTTTTTGAAGTCTATTGAAATTGAGGTCCATTAAATTCAGGGTTCACTGTAACTAGTAACAATGGCCTTGCTGGATTAGATCAAGGATCTACCTTACTCCAACATCCCATGTCCAAGAGTGGGCAGCCGTATGCCTTCAGGAGGCTCACAAGGGCATGGGGCCTTTCATGCAGGTAATGTGGCAGCAGAAAAGAATATGGCAAAATGTAACTAAGGACTGTAAAAATACCTTTTTATTATCAGACTGGATAAAATTTACGGGATTAAAAGCCATGGCTCACAAAAACAAGCCATATTTTTGTGAGCCATGGCTTTTAATCCCGCAAATTTTATTCAGTCTAAATTGATCATTTCGGGCCATGAAAATTTGAAATCTTTTTATTATCCTATGCCTTTTATCATGAATTGTTTTTATTATTTAAATTTGCTATTGCTTTTATTCTGTAACTCATTTTTATTTTATCACTTTATTGTATGCTGCTTTGCATATTTTTAAAAGAATTTTTTTTAAAGAAAAACAAATTAGAAATTTTTGAAACAAATAATATAAAAATCATGATATGGCTTAATTTGCAAAAGCTATTATTTTGGGCATGCAGTTTTTTTTTCTGGATTCTGCTTCTGCTATGCTTTACTCATATTTCATGAAACTATTTTTCCTTATAGATATAATAAAAGGAAGTATCAAGACATTATGGCTGAAAAGGCAGCCCTTGCAGCAGGCAAGAAAAATCTGAAGAAGAAGAAATTTCACAAATAAAATTTGAAACAGATAACACAACTTTTTAGTAGTGAAATTGTGTGTGTCAGATAGTACAAATGATGGGCTAAGATTTATCACATCAGGACAAGGTTGGCCCTGGTTCTCCAACAGTATTTTGGAATTGAAATTAGTTTTGCACAAAGTACTGACATGAGTATGTAATAAAGGGTGAAATGTAAGCTTCAGAGAAGAAAAGTGATCCTGTATGGAATCGGAGTTCTGAACATGTATGAATCATCTGAAGTTAAAATGGTCACTTAAAAAAAATTAACTTAAAGATCTTATAAATTTAAGCTTTTTGGGTTTGGCTGTAATAGAAACATGTAATATCTTTGTATACGTATCCATTAAAAAGTACAAGGAGTTCACAAAGCTGGTGAGTTTTAATGTACACAATTCATCAGTGACTTTTAGAAATTTATTTTGCTTTGGAAATCCTGAGAAACCACAGGTGTGTGTGTATGTATGTTCTGGAAACATATTTTAAGATGTAGTGAAGGAAAATAAATCCTGCACCCCTAAATATGAATATATTTCTAGAGGTTTGAGATGTCCTCTTTTAAGATGAAACTGCATATTTTTTTAAAAAGGCTACTGAAACATAGCATAACTGTTCAACAGTTTGAAAACTGTTATAAGATACAATTTTTGCCCAAAGGGCCTGCATTCCATCTTTCCTAAATTGCATCTTTTCAATAGATTGTTCCCAGGTTTTGATTTCATGTATACAGTACTTTCTGTTTTTGTAAATGTCTTGACAGTAGAGTTTGTGCCAACTCAGTTTGGGCAAAAAAAAATACTCAGGGTAACTTTTACTAATTATCATTGTACAATATACTAGGCAACATACTGTGTGTTCCCTGGATGTTTAGAATGTCTGCATTAGGACAGAGGATTTAAGAACAAACATTCACAAATTACCCAGGACCAAATATACTGCAGCTTGCTCTATCACACTGATCCAGTTTTGTCATGCTGAGCTGAATTTTCAAGCAGGTAGAAGCTGTTTCTGCCTGCTCCCAAGCCCAGCAGGATATGAGACAGCTACCACATTTCAGCTGAGGCTCCTGGAGTAAAAGCAAGTGGCTCGTGGTTGACAGCTTGTGAGCTAGAGTTATACAATAACAGTGGGTGTATAAATGTTGACCTCCACCAGTAGGGGACGTTTGTTGATTGTTTTAAAGGCTTGTGAGTTGCTCTCTCCTACTGTTACTACTACTAGACCTCTTGTTTGACCTTTTTTCTGGTCTTGTTTCTACCTATGTGTAGCAGTGGCTGCAGTTCTCTCTATATTCAAACAAAGCTATTAACCAAGTCAGTTTGCTGTGTGGGGGGATTGCTTTAATCCCTCAAATCTGCTAACGTGAGAGTGTGAGAGAGAGATTTTGATTTTCACACTTTTTGATTGAGTGAAGTTGAACAACAAGAGCATCTGGTGCTGTTTCTGCTTGCTCTAAAGCTTGGTATCATATGAGAGCATTGTCCCTCCCTGAGCCTTCTATACATGCAAGAGAATTTGGGGGGGAGGGGTCAGTGGTGATCATACATAATGGCTGGCTACTGAGCCAAGCCAAAATGAATAAACACTGATTGGGAAGTTATAAAAGTGAAGAGTTAGGATTTTTTTTTGTCTGGAGTTTCCTTTTCAAGAAGTGCACACATGCATCTTCCAAACTGTTCTTGAAACTTATTTAGAAGTAGTTTGGAAGATAAGGCACAAGGAACTGCTCAGATGGAAATCTGGTGGTGGGGATGGTATGAGCACATAGGTGGCATTCCTCTGTCAAACTATCCAGAAGCTCATATGAAAATGGTTAGTTGAACTGGGGGGAGTTTAAACAGCAGTTTAGAGGTTGGGAGACATGATCTCTGGGGGGAAAAAAAGTGGGACAGACTAAATGCATGCACCTGTCAAACACATCAAAGCAGTTTCTGTTCTTTATCCATTCCTATTTTGATGAAATGAGAGATGAAATGAGTAACTGTAGTGGCAAAAATGTAATGAAAAAAGGATAAAAAATTACAACCTGAAATCTTTGTGAGACTTTTTAAGGATGTTGTGATAATTGTGACTTTAATGTGACTTTACATTAAAGTTAAATGTGACTTTACATAAAAGTACCAGAGGAATCTTCTTTGTTAGCATGAATTGTCTATTTTTTATACTTTACATGCTTCTGTAAAAAAAAAAAAATTTTTTTTAAGAGCATTGTTAATGTATAAAAGGCAGTTCTCTTCATACCAAGTATGGGTAGAGATGGAAATGTAATTAATAAAGCTGACTTTCAGTTTACGTAACTCTTCAGCTTTAAGAGGAATGGTTCAAGTACATGTTAAATTAAAAAAACGGGGTGCTGTTCTGTAGGTGACAAGCTCAGCACAGCAAAGAGAAAAAATCAAGCTATATGCAGCAGAATTAGGTAGTAGAGTGGAACATCCGGAAAAAAATTCTGGGGTTTGTTTTGAGAAAATTCTGTTTTGCTCTAGTGAAGCAAAAACCAAGGCTGTAATCCTGCACTCAGTGATGCATACTTCTAGCTCACTGATTAAAGAATAGTTCACTACCTGCTAGTTGCTCCTGTTAATTACATGACAAATTTAAAATTTTCCTGTTAATGTTTTCTTTGAGCCTGGTCTTACACATGCAGCAGAAAGAGATGGTAGACAGTCAGTGGTAGATTAGGTCTCACCAGACAGCAGGTATTTTGAACATTCCTTTATGTAAAAACTCCCTGCAAACAGAAAACTAGCACGTTAGGGAGAACGTTTCTAGCTCAGGTCTCTCCCTGCGTTTTGCTATACCTACATTTGGAAGTGAGGAATAGCATGCCTCATAATCAAGTTTTGTTCAGTTAGTAATGCAGAAAGATTCCTGCCCCAAAGATAACACATTGCTACCAAAGGTTCTGGCTGCAAAACAACAGAGATAAACTTGCAGCACAATCCTAGAAGTTCAGTGAGACTTATTTCCAGGTACTTGTGTATAGGATTGCAGCCTTGGTATGGGAAAGAATATACTTACTAGCAAGAAGAAGCTATATACAGGTGTCCCCCGCTTAACGAGGGGGGATACGTTCTGGAAAACCCATCATAGAGTGAAACTGTCATTAAGCGAGTCCTCAATGTAACACAGTGGAGTTGTAATAGGGAATGAATGGCAACTGCAGTGTACATTATGAATGTAACACAAAGCCAAACAAGATTTCTAGCTGTCAATGGCGGTAGAAACACACACACAAACACAGAGAGTTAAAGACAACATTTTTTTGCATTTAAAATACAGTACTGTAGCTTTAATTCTTTGTTTACACTTTGGGAACCTCCGTCATATGTGGATCATCATTAAGTGATCTGTCATTAAGAGGGGGGACACACCTGTAATATGCTTCCCTTAACAATTGGAATATACTGTATTACCAGGTGACTGTAAAAACTGGCAGTTCTCAGAATAAGTGAATGGAGCATGAAAATGTCCAGTTAATGGGGGTAAGGTTCAACTGGGTAAAAGCTAAATACAGTACCATGGAAAATCTCTACTTCAATCTGCCTTACAGGTTGTTGTTTTTTTTTTTTAAGAACTCTGTTTCCTGAACTAGATCACTCTATCCAGAGCTTTACATCTCTGATTTTGCATGACAACTTTCAATTGTCCTGGCTTAAAGCTGTGTACACAAAGCTGAGGCACTTGGGGTTTTCTCCCGAAGCCATTTTGGCAATGGATCATGTTCATGCAAGAACGACTATAAGGCAGAGGCTATTAGATAATGAGAGGCAGGGGGACATCAGTAGAACGCCAACTTTTCTTGCTGCAGAGGATGTCACATATATAGTTGCGCCAGCCACCTATCTTACAATACTGGAGTTCCCGAGGCATAGGAGGGCTTTTTTCCTAGCTAGGTGGAGAGCGCTCCCTTCGGCAATTGTCAAGGGTCACTATAGGAGGATCCCTATTTCTGAAAGGGTATGCCCTTGTGGCTCAGGAGATGTAGAAACAACTGAACATGTCTTGTTCCACTGTCCATTCTATCAGGGTATCCGCTCCAAATTTATTTCTCCCCTGACTAGGGAATTCCCGGACTTGCCTGATGTTATGATGTCTAATAAACTTCTTTTGGGAACTAATTCTCGGTTCACAATTTGGAGCGCAAGCTTCTTGGCAGCTGCTTGCAAAATTCGCACAGGTATTGTCGACACTGAGGACAAGTATTAATATTATTCTCTGCTTCTTTATTTCTTGCTTTATTTGTCCTCATTTGCTAAATTTTAGCTCTGATAATGTTTGTTTCTGTTTTTAATCTTGTTGTATTCTGTTCTTGTTGGTCTTTGACCGTATTAATAAATGATGATGATGATGATGATCACTCTAGAGTAGCAGCAGTGCAACCCAGAACACTGCCCCCATGCTGCCTCAGGTCCCCCGCCTCTGCACAATTACACATGCAAAAGAGCAGCCACTTTCCATGCTCTTTGTGCAGTTTCTTCAATTGCAGAAGTGCAAGACTTTTTTATTTGATTTAAAGGGACTGTGTAAATTCACATGGCCCCTGTAGATCAAATCAGAAGACCTGCACTTCCATGTTTGAAGAAACTGCGTAAGAAGCAAGGTAAGGAAGCAGGTGATCAGGGCCATTCAGAGGAATTTTATCAGAGGGTACAAAGTTTCTTTTGGGCCCCTTCCCATCATATGAATTTGGCTCCTGGACCCCCTTTTTTTGCTCCAGGCCCCCCCTTTTGACCCATTTTTGGCCCTGGGCCTGGGTATACGATTGTATGCCTTAACCCCCCTCAGAGACCCTGCAGGTGATCTACTGTAGGTTAGCAGGTGGGAAGCGGATCAATATGGGTTGCATCCGCAGGCTGTAGCGGTGGCAGACAGGGTGAAGGGCACCCTGAATCTGCTGCTTTCCCCCCCCCCCCAATCTGCTGCTGATGCAACCTGCATCACCTTACCTAGTGGATGGGCAGCCCCTGATCTAGAGAGACCTTTGCAAGGGTACTGAAAGGCGTGATTTAAAGTTGGGTCATATTTTTGATAGGATCAAGTAAAATGTAATGTGGTCGACAAGCTAAGCTTGTCGAGCTTTCGAGAAATACAGGACACGACTTTTCTTACGTTAAACCACAGGTTGTGTGAGTCTGACGAAAAGTTTTTCTTTGGAGCTGACCTAGATACTAACTATGGCAATGAATGGAAGACTTTTTCTACAGATGCAGCAGAGTCAGAGAAGAGACTGTTCCGTGGACGACCCTTCCTTTTTTCGCATCTATGTCAGGACAATTTGGCAACTGCTCGACCAGCAAGGCCGGTAGTCTTTCTTTCCTATTCTTCCCCTTCAACCCTGAATGCTCCTCGCTGGGCAAAGAGAGGTAAGAGGTTTGCCTTGTCTGCCCATTGCAAAACCTCACGGAAGGAGGAGCGCTTCTTCTCCCTCTACGTGCCGGCGGTTGTTGACAGGTACCATAGCAAGGAAACGGGGCTGTTGGGTGGCTGCTTGGACGTGCGTAGCTAACGGGCTCGCTCGCCCGCCCCCTTTTCACGATTTTTGGGGCGCAGCAGGGTGCTTCGTTGCTGACTCTGGAAAAGGGCAGCCTCTCCTGGGAACTGCGTCTAGACTGTACGGGATGCACGTGAACCGCGTACTACACCAGCAAACGCTTTCCCCGTGTGGCCTTTGTTGTCACGTCTGTTTCGCAACCGTGTTAGAAGATGCGGGTGTTGAGTGGGAGGCGGCGGGCGAGCCAGCGCTGTGAATAAATGGGCTTAGTTATTGGGAGAATGAAGCCGCGGGTAAAACGTGAGGTAAAATATGGAGCAAGCCGCTCTTCCAGAACGCGTCGTGCGAGGCTGGGTGACGGTGGTCTTCGGAGCGGCAGGAAAGTAGGAGACAAGCGGAGAAGGAGCGATGGGGGCCTCTTGTGGATGGATCTGGGATATGCGTGTCTGAGGGAATGGGGCGAGAAGGGACGCAGGCGGGGGCTGGGGGCGAAGCGCCGCCCGCCGCGCCCCTGCCTGGACTGTCAAGCTGAGGAGGAGAAAAGGCGGCGGCTACTACGTCGTCTTTTCCTCCGCGAGGGAGGACGGACAGACAGGTGTAGTCGGAAGGGTCGGATCCTCCGTCTCCTTCTGGTCCTGGAAAGGCTGGTTCGGGCCCGCCCTTTAGCCCCCTCAGGCGCGAGCGCCTCCCGCACAAGCACCGCCCTCTGAGAGGACGGCTGTAACCGCTTTGATAAGTAAGAGGGCCGACTGAGCTGGGCTTGGCGGCCTTCAATAACAGTTTTCGTCGGCTCAGCAAATATTTACACTGGAGTAGGAGTAATACAGGACTCGGGGGGGGGGGGAAGGAAAGAGGAGAAAAAAAATCTAACTGCGACTCCGCCGGGACTCGAACCCGGAACCTTTGAATCCCTTCACCCTCTAGAAGTCCAATGCGCTATCCATTGCGCCACGGAGCCACCTGTTGGATTCTTTGTACATTGGCCATACAATCAATACTCAAACACTTTTGCTGTGCTTCTAGAGGGCAAAAAGGTGGTGGCTTGTGCTTTCTTAAATTCCAGGGTTCACCCTTCTAAACTTTAATTTTTGGGTGTATCTCTCACGTCACAAAAAATGATTCCAATTTGTCTTTGCAGATGTCATTGCAACTTTTAAAAAGCTCATGGAGCTTCCTAACTTCCAGATAGGTGAAAGCTCCAATGAAATCAATAGTACACTAACAAAAACAGAGATAGGGCTGTGCAGATGATGGTCATAAAAAGATTATATATAATTTTTTAAGTTAAATACAATGGCTTTAAATTATGTTGTATTTTAAATATTTTGGCTCTCTTGTAATTAATTTCAAGCCTACTGCCTATTACAAAATTTCTCTTTTTATGACAGGCATGTTGTTAATTTGAAAGCGTGAACATCCTCTGTTCTTTGGTCAATTTATCTTTATTTGATGTATAAATATATATTTGTGGAAAACAAAAACAAGGAATGTGATATCTTTTGTTTACACAGTACTCCTTTTCTACTCCTATTTTTGTTTGGTGTAAGAGTATGCAAGCTTTTGGGTTATACAGAACTTGTCAGTACAAAGATGAATAATGGTGGGCAAGGCTCTTTTTCCTAGTTTAATAATGGGAATGCTTCATGTATTTAATGATAATAAATCTACAAGAGCCCCCATTTCTTCTTCTCCTTTGCTTATCTCTCCTCGGGCCTCTGGAATTTCCCTCTGCTGTGGTTCCAAATGAAGGCCAGCCCACTAATGAGACAGGCAGGGTGGTGAAGTGACCTCCTTTGGGTGGCAGGCTGGGGGGGGGGCAGTGGACTGGACACTGCACACCCCACTGCCTCCTCCAGCTGACTGCCAGTCAGGACCACGCAGCCAGTTTCTCAGTCAAGTCAAGTACCTGAAAGAGCCCATGAATGGTCATGTGGCGGGCCAAGAGAGGCACCCCAGCTAGAGTGCTCTCAGCCAGCCAGAGAGCAAGCAGCTGCAATGGACAGGGGGCACTCCACATACTAATCTGCTGCTCCCCCCAGTCTACCACCCAAGGTAGCCTAATCACTCTGCCTCATGGGTGGGGCCAGCCCTGATCACTCCTCCCCCCATCCCTGCCATAGGTTCACTGCAAGTTGAAGTGTTATGTGACTGCAAGAAAAATGCTGGGCCAAATCATGTGTTAAGAACTAATGGTCCTCGAGATAAGAAGCTTCTGTTAGGATTGGGCCACGCTGGGCCTTGCCTCTTCAAGCAAGTCAAGCCCAGAAGGTCAAGCAAGTCAAGCCTAGGTCTCAGGATGAGAACGCCATGTGAGAGTATTGAGGAGGAAACTGTCCAGTTTTGTGCCAGAAACCTGTGTGATGAGTAGTTGGGCCTGTATACAGAGCAGGCTTTAGGCCAATTGCACCCAGTTGGGCCCTGTGCCTAAGGGCCCCCCGCGCTACCAGGGGTGTCAAAAATACCGCCGAAGCTATTTATGTGGCCCACATGGTGCTTGCCTTGTCTCCTGGCTGGCAGCAGAAGCAATAGCAATCTCTGCTTGCACGATAACTATTGGCCATGTGGCCAACAGGGGGAGCCGAGAGGAAGAAAATGAAGCTCCCAGCAGCACAAGGCGAGGTGTGCGCACGCAGGCATGCAGAGCAAGTGGCGGAGAAGCTGCTTTTAGTAAGAAACTGCCCCCACGGTCTGTCTTCACTTCCCTTGCGTCTGTCTGCTGGGCGCAGCTTCGCATCCTCCCTGGCTCCCCTGCAGTGCCAGCCACACAACCAATTGGAAGCAACTGGCTTTAGCTTGCTTAGCCCTTCTCCAGCTTGCGTAAGAAATAGCAAAAAGCAGGGTGAGGGTGGGAGGGAAGGATTGAAGGCACTGGGTGCAGGCAAGAGCTCTAAGTGGAGCATTCTTGGTTTTCCCAGTTTGCTGGGAATTGAGCTTTCGTGGAAGGGTGAAGAACGTGTTGTTTGTGCATTGGAAACAGTGTATGGAACGTATGGACTGCCTTGGCCCTCAGCTGTTGAAATTCTGTTGTAGTGAGTGTGGCTAAGCAGCATGCTGCTGCTTATAGCATTCTGTTTGCAAGAATTGTTTGTTTAAGAAGCAAGAAATAAAGGTAAGGGGTGTGGGGTGCATCGATTGCTGATAAGTGAATCCGCAGATACTGGATCCATGGATACTGGGGGGGCCTTGTAATACATTTTGTGACCTCTATGGCCACACCATCATTTAATAGTCCAGTTTAAGGAACTGAATTCATAAAAGAATAATCTTCAGGCAAATGGGATGGGATGGCCCAGCAGAGCCCCTTTGAGCCACTCAGGAGACAGGAAGAGATCCCATAAAACCTGAACCTGGAGCCCCGCAAAAATGTTTCCAGTTGGCCCCACAGCTCCAAATGCCGGTCCTGCCTGTATGGACCTAAACTCTGATAGTCTGCAGACAAGTTGCCCCACCCCAAGTTGAGTTATTAGAAGAGAGGTCTGTGTGTTTCTTCTGTTCTCACATATCCAGTAGGGCAGGCCAAATTACATTTCTCTCCAGAGCATTGTTTTCTGTGTTGGTTTGCTTGTGGTAATACAGTGCAGTTAGCTAACCTGTGGCATGGGCAGCATAGTTTTGTGGCATGCCTGGACAACAATTGAAAGGTGTGTGGGCCTACCTATGCATGCAATGGAGTCAGGCCTGTGCCCCCTCTCTCATGGTGCATTGCTGTGTGTTCTGTAGATCGGCAGACAACGGAAATATCACATAGTCTATCTGATTCTAGGGAGTAGTCTGAAAGCACGAGATAGCAACCCTGGTGAAGCTAAAGAAGTCTGGGTATGGTCAGTAGGTGAATGGGAAGCCACCTGGGAACCCCCTGTATGTCACTTACCATGGGATTAAGATCAAATATAAATGTAATAAAATAAATAGATGCCCACACCCAAGGTACACAAAGTTGTGCAGAAAGCTCTAAAAGGGCACAGTTTCATACCGTGGATGTGACTTGTGGCATACTTTAAAAAAAAACTGAGCAACACTAGTTGCAGAGAGAAAAACGGTTCATTCATCAATGCGGGACATTAGACTTATCTTATTCAGCTGCAATTAGGATTTAGGAATAAACAGCATGCAGCATTATCTTATTCTGACTCTATATGTGTATGTATGTATGCGCGTGCGCGCGCATGCGTATGTGTGTGTGTAAAAAAATCCCCCCTAGCCAGCTTACAGATCTAACGCTGTTAAATTAATGTTCAGCTAAACTGTTTGTACTGTACTAATCAGAGTGGGCAAAGGGGAGGGAATGGACATTAAGAGCAGGGAAATGGCCTTAGAATGCAACTTTACTAGATTAGAAACACACCTAAAATTGCGGCGTGGTTGAGAGGATCACACTCTTTCGATAACAAGATGTATTCAATGAACTCTGAAAAAAAATCATGGGTGGAACAGAGAAAGGAAATTATTAAATAAGAAGTGAGGTTTTTGTATCTATACTTACTCTGCATCCCTTGCCCCTGGCATTCAGGTTCACCTGAATTGTCAGCTCAGCCGGGGTGGTGTCAGGGGATGACCAGGTGGTCAGGCTCTGGCCAAGGGCTCATACCCATCCGAAAGCCCAACTATCTGGGCAGCCTTGGTACCAGTCCCAACATTCCATCATGCTGTTTTGATTGTGTTTGATTGACAGTGTTGTTGTTTATTATTGACCATTATTTTTGGAAACTGCGCCAGTTCCTGTGAGAGAAGGGCAGTGTGTACAAGTTTTTAAAAATAAATAAATCATGGGGCAGGTGGGGGAACACCATGGGGGCCCATATGGGGCTTTCCCCCAGGGCCCTCAGCAACCTGGCCACCAGCATTGGGCTCAGCCAGGACAAGCACCTGAGGTCAGCATAATTGGGCAGCTGCACAAGGGCCTTGGAAGGGTCTGCTGCTGATCCCCTAGACCAGGTTCAGCAAACTATGGCCTGTGGGCTGGATTCGGCCCTCCACCCAAAATCATCCGTCCCTTAGTCCCAAAAAGATATACCGGTATCTACCTGGCCTGCGGTGATCCTAAAAAGAATTTAAGTTTGTAATTCTACATCTGTAGACTCCTGAGAGTCCCTTGGAATGCTAGGAGATCAAATCAGTCAATCCTAAATGAAATCAAGCCTGACTGTTCCCTGGAAGGACAGGTACTGAGGCTGAAACTCAAATATTTTGGCCACCTAATGCGAAGAGAGGACTTTCTGGAGAAGACTCTGATGCTGGGAAAGATTGAAGGCAAAAGGAGAAGGGGAAGGAAAAGGATGAGATGGTTAGACAGCATCACTGATGCAACGAACATGGAAATGAGCGAACTCAGGAAGATAGTGGAGGACAGGAAGGCCTGGCGGGATATGGTTCATGGGATCACGAAGGGTCGGACATGACTGAACGACTGAACAACAACAACAAGACTTACAGTGTAAGCAGACCAAGAGGACAGCATCATTCTCTGCCTGGGCATGTGTCTCTCTGCGCCATGCCCATCTCTTTTTTCTTAGCTCTATGGCCTAATCCGGAGGTTCGCACATGCGTACTGAATGTACATGCATTCTTACTGTTGATGGACCCGATGTCTCGCCCCATGCAGAAAAAGGTTGCCGACCCCTGCCCTAGACCAGCTCTTTGCAATGAAAAATACCATCCAAAATGTTAAAAGAAGAGGATGCAACATTCAAAGTGACAAAGAAAAAGGTTTATCAATATATAGTAGAGAACAACTTTTTTGAGCCAGATCTAAAAAGAAAGAAGACAAAAATTAATATGTGCAAATACCTTAGAGAACCAACGTTTCCTATAGAGCACTTTAAAGATACCAGAGTACCATACTATTTGTGGGACTTACGTTGGAGAATATATCATCAAGTCTATGGCATTCAGGCAGCAAGGCCATGGTTAGCGACCAGCGACCAATTTTGTCCAAACATAGCCTGCCAACGCGAAGCGGAGAGAACTGGTCAAACACATAGAGAGACTTTACAACATTTTGTGAGCGAGTGCATCATGGCTAAAACAACATGGAACAAATTAGCGATAAAAATGAATTGGACTTACCTGGCGAACCAAAACTGGGAAAACATTGTGTCGGTAACAGCCGAAACAGAACTCGTCAAAGGTCCGAAGAAAAAGAAACCTACAAAAAGAAAGCATACTGAAACAAAAATAAGTAGTTGTTGGATGGTTCCATGGTCCACTTTGTTTGATCAATTTATTAGTTTTATCAGTTTTAACATTTCAAAGAAGTAGAGAAATCAAAACAGCGCCTCCTCCTTCTGAAAGCGGCCTTCCTGTACCTGCGCAAAGCGCCGCTGAGGCCGAGAGATTGCCCTCTCGGCAATCTGCGCAGGTACAGGAAGATCGCTTTCAAAAGGAGCTGACGCGGGAAGGCGGCAGCGGCACGGAGCCTGAGGAGCCTGAGGTAAGGAGAGCGAGTGGGTGGGGGTTTGGAGAGCGGTCGGTGGGTGGGGGTTCAGAGAGCGGTAAATTCGCGGGAGGGGGGTCAAATTTGCGGTGGGGGGTGCCAAAATTGCGGCCGGCCTAATGGCCGGCCCACAGCAAATTTTCCCCATGGGAAAATGGCCCTCCACCGCAAATAGGTTCCCCACCCTTGTCTTAACAGTAGCTTTTTGATCCTTTCAATCTATTGAAGCCTTTACAAGAGTTTCCCATTATTATTACAGTCAATTCTCACTACTCGCAAATTTGTGACTTGTGAATTCACTTATTCGCCAGCAGGATTGACACCACCTCGCACCATTCGCGAGGTGTGTCTCGCCTTCCGCAACCCCTGTTGCCTCTGGAAAGTCTCTGTTGGCTTCCTGAGTGCAGCAGAGACCTTCTGGAGGCAGCAGGGACCTTCAAAATGGCCCCCATGACCAGCACAGAGCCGAGTGCAGAGGCTGGAAAGCAGAAGGTAAGGAACCCCCCCCCCAACCCTCTGTACCCTAACCCCATTCATCCCATAGGATCAATAGTTTATGTGCAAATTTGCTACCCATGGGGGTTTTCAGGAACCTAACCCCCGGGGCTACCAAAAATTGACTGCATATATTTATTTATTTTAGGGATTTATATCCCACCTTTCCATTATGAAAATGATACCCAAGGGTGCTCACAACAGAGAGCACATAAAAACAATAGAAAATTCAATTACATAGGCTAAACAATAAAACAGTAGTAAAAAGAGAAATACAAAACAAAGCCCCATCACAGCAGAGTAAAACTATCAACATATACAGATAAAAGCTGGCTGAAATAAAAATGTGTTTACAGCCCAACAGAAACCTAACCAGGATGGGGCCAAGCATACTGCTCTGGAGATTATCTTGCATTACTTTGGGCAGTTTTCTCTGCACTTGAAAAGCAAAATGCCTCTGAGCATGCACAAAGTGCCCCCACTCACCACTGTGTAAAGCATGCGGCATCCAGGCTGAGACTTCAAGAAAAACTTCCTAGCCAGGGAGTGTGGCTTCCATATAGCCTTGAAGTGTGTGTGTGTGTGTGTGTGTGTGTGTGTGTGTGTGTGTGTGTGTGTGTGTCACTGAGTAATGTCCTTGATCCAGTCCCAGATGCCTATAAACCTTTTCCAATGTGAATAATACAGGCACCCATCTCTGAGGTCTGATCATGTCAATATGTTAAATTGTTAAAGTCAGATGTTAAAGTGGAATAATTCTGTGGTTCAGGTATTTTTTCAACAAGTGAATTATTCTACTATACAGTATTTCCAAGATAAACAAACCGTTTATTATTGCCTGGCCAGTAGATGGCACTGCTGGCAGCTAAATAAGACTAGAGAAACCAGCAAAGAAAAAAAGGCTGCATACAAACAAAATCCTGATTGTTTGGGCCACTTTGGTAGCAGAGCACATCCCAAAGGCAATTATTTTTCCCTTTGCATAACCTTCCCACAATCCTCAGCATTTGGATTAATTGTGTAGAGTCTCTTCTCCTGCTCTGATGCGACGTAATCGATGCAGTGTCACTGTTTCTCCACCTGTAATTTGACATCAGTTTAATTTGACATCAGAAGTGAATCGGACCAAACAGAGGTCCAGTTACATGTATTATTCTAACACTGCAATCCTATGCGTGCTTACTTTGAAGCAAATCCCACTGTGTTCAATGGGGCTTACTCCAAGGAAAGTGTACATTATAGGATTGTAGCCTTAGTTTCTGTTGCTCATACTAAAACCAATCAACAATGGCATCCCAACATGATGGTCTTCCTTTACTTCAGTTTTGGTAGACTTTGGATATGTTCACTGATAACTTTCTGTGTCTGAAACACCACTACAGGTTGAGTATCCCATATCTGGACTGCTTGGGACGGGAAGCTGTCTGGATTTCAAATTTGTCTGGATGGAATATTTGCATAAATATAATGAGATATCTTGGGGGATGGAACCCAAGTCTAAACACAAAATTCATTTGTCTCATATACACCTTATAAACATAGCCTGAAGGTAATTTTATACATTTTTTAAAAAAAATAGGCCCCAGCATGCCTTGTGCTATGCCAGCCAGGTGCTGGAATTTTTTTTTTTAAGTCATAGCCCCCAAAATGTCAGGATTTTGGAATACTGTAGTCTGGATTTCGGATGTCCAGATGAGGGGTAATCAACCTGTATTAGTTGTGTTGCACTTTCTTTGAGGTTTTCCATATTTTTCCTCAAAATGGCTGGCCCACTCCTTACTAGGAAGTGCAAGAATTTCCAACTGATTTCTGTTCTGGTTTCCAGCCTGACAACACAAGAGGCTGCCACTCATCTCTAGCCCTTTAAGAATGTTCTCCTTCTGTTCTTCAGCAACCGAAGAAAAATCGATCTCTTTCAGAGACATAAACAAGGCTCCCTTTGAGTTATTTCTAAGAATTCAGTCTCGGATAAGTGCTGACAGGATGAGAAACCAAAATATAGTATGTATGTGACGTGTGACCGACCCCCACTGAATAGGCATTTCATCTTTACAACTAGCTGCCACATAATCTAGTCTAGCTAACTCTCCAAAGATGGGAATTTTGATTTGGAAAAAAAAATACTGTATTTATAAGGTTTATATCCTGCCTTTCCCCCTAAAGTAGAGGGCATTCAAGGCGATTGGTAATGTTCACCAACAAACATTGGGAAACAAGAGCTAGTAAAGTAATCACAGAATGGCAGTACAATGGAGTTGCATAATGAGAGAAGAGGTGATAAGGTGTGTAATAGGATATTTATGGATATGTACACATCATATTTTGAGTACATACTTTGGTTGTGTGCTGTGTCTGGCCAAATATAATATATGAGGAAATGAGAGGCCTGTAGAGTAGGGAAGACCTGATGTATCTGCATGAAAATCACAGTTTGTGATTAATGCTACAACTCTATGCTCACTTCCCAGTGAGAGAGAATACAGTAGGACCTAGTTCTGAGTAAAGATGTATAGCAGGGATGGCTCTACAGGTGTCGCCTCCTGATCTCCTATATCAGGGGTTCTCAACGTCTTACCTGCCACATACCACCTCCAGCGCCGCTCTCTTGCCACATACCACTGGAAGTAAGTGCAGATGACGTCATTGGCACTTCCGGGTTTCTGCCACACCAGAGGCCTCCCTAACTCAAGGGGTCAGGGCGGGCAGGAGGGCCTTTCCTGGGCCCTGGGAGCCCATGGCTTGACCTCTGAGAGCTCAAGGCGCCAGTTCCAGGGCTCCGGCGGAGTGTGGTGCAGGCTCCCTGGCAGCCGGCATCTTGGTGGCCAGGGAGCCGCGTACCACCAGCCAGTGGTCCACATACCACTAGTTGAGAGACCCTGCATGCCACCACCGGTTGAGAAACCCTGTCCTATATCAGATCTCTAGTGATACCCAAAGACAGGCACATTCTTGAGACTATATGTTCAAGATTTTATTCACAAACATATGAATAAGCTTAAAATAAGAAGCTTTTTAAAAGTGGAAAACGTTAGATTTCAAGTAGGGTTCTACAACCCCCACACAAGGCCACATAAACTGGGTTTAGATGTAATGTAAAACCATGGTTAAGAACCCAGACCATAGTTTGATCCAGGGGCAGCACCACTGCAAGAGTCTTGTAGGGCACAGGTCCAAGGACCCACGGAACCAGATGGGCCCACGGAACCAGCCCCGGCAGCATCTGTGCAATGTAAGAAATAGAGTTGTGTGGTTTTCTTATTGTCTTAGTTTTCTTATTTCTATGTGCAATTCAAATATAGACATACAAGAACAGAGCTTTAAAGCTGTGCAGCTTTACTGTATATTTTCTTATATGTGATTTTTGTATTGGGAGAAAGGGATTGGCTGGTGGTAGCGGGGAGGAGAGGAAAAAGCTAACTGCTGCTATCATCTCAGTGTTCAGTGAGGTTAGTAGGGGAAGGGAAGTGTCTCCCAGGACTGAGCACCATTGGGGTCTTGGGCCCATACACCATGAAGGGGCCAGCGCCCTGCCCTGCCCCAAGCCTCAGAAAACATAGCACTGGCTCCAGTTTGAGTTTCCAGACTTACAACAAGCAAGCCGCAGTTTAGAACTGCTTGTCTGCTTTTGTTTCCCATCTGCTCAAGACTCGGCTTCATAAATTCGCTCCTGTTGCCATGGTGCAGCAGCCTCTTGAAGCAGAGCAATGGCCTTAGCTGGCTTGTCAGTGGTCTATGAATCATACCAACTTAAAACAGTGGTTTCAAATTCTATTTTGTAATGTATTCTAATTCTATTCAAATTTCATAGTCAGTGGTCTATGAATCATACCAACTTAAAACAGTGGTTTCAAATTCTATTTTGTTGGGACCCCCCCCCCCCATATAATTTGTGAGCAGGCTTGGGCTTAGGCATAACGCAAAATCATGGTTTACCTAAACAAACTACGGTTTTGGGTTATCTCGAAAACCAGCCACAGAAGTGTCGCAGTGGACCAATATTTCTATCCCATTAGTAGACTTTTCCGAGGACGACCCAATGCCTGAAACAATGCTGGTGATGGTATCCCTGCCAGCATACACTTCCTGCCAATCCACCACCCCTGCCAGCACATGATACTACATTGCCCCCACCAGTGTGCACTTCACCACCCTCATCTTCCTTAGATGCCTTTTTTTGTAAAATGACCAGTGGGGAGCCTCCTCGGAGCAGAACCTCTCCACCCCCAGCTTTCTCTCCACCCAACCACTTTACAAGAAATGGCTGGGGAGGAAAGGAGGAGTCTTCAGCTCTTTTCCTGATCACTGTCCTGAGAGTGTTCAGGAAAATATCGCATCGGCAGTGGAGGACAAGGAGGTAAAGACTCATCCTCTTGCGCTCCAAGGAAAGTGTTCAAGAAGAGGGATGGGGTAGCTGGGTACAGCTGGAAGGTGGGTAAGAGGTGGCAGGCAGGCAGGCACAGGGTGCTCCCCACCAGCTTGCCACTTCCTGCAGCCTGCCACCTAAAGCAAGGTGTTCAGCTGGCCTCATGACTAGGCCACCCCAGCTTTCTCCTGAAATGTTTAGAAGTCTGCTCAAATAATCATGACGGGGTTGCTTTATAGTGGCACAACCTGGAGAAACTTCAGTCTGGGTTTTATTGTTCAGTCTCTCCAGAAGATGGCTTTGGCCAGTCACCCATGAAAGATCCATGGAGGCCCAACTGAGGTCTAACTCTATTCCTTCAGGAACAGTAAACCCAGTCTGTTTCCCCTAAACATTTTTTTGCATCTTCCCACATCCATGGGACACTTCCCACATCTTCCCATGTTCACATCCTACACCCCCCTTCTTCCTCGTCTCCTTGTGATGACAACCAGGAAACGGTCTATATCATGTCCTGCTTGAGAACTTCCTACGGTGCCGGGCCAGGCCAACTACTGTTATAAACAAAATGCTGAGCAAGATGGAATCCTGCTCTGCTCCAGCAAAGCAATTCTTATGTTCTTGTACACAATCATCTTCATTCCACACACAATTGTCATCAGCAGTTCACATCTACTGTACTCAGGCTTTCTGTCATCCAGGTGATTATGCTTTGTTACTTCTTAGACACACCCCAGAGGACAAGAATAGTTTGAACATGTTTCCACAGAAGGGAAGTTGAAAATACAACAAATTTTACAACTTTCATCAAATCACACGTACCAAAAAGTGCTCACTTGGCACCCAGCATCAATTTTTGTTTTTGACATTTAGACTATTGTTGCCTGATCTTGTTCTTGATCTACAGGTTAGTAGCATACAGGTATTTAAATGCATTTGGAATTGGACATCTTGACTCCAATTACACTGTAATACCTTTCTCCATTTGGTACTGAGAGTGGTGGGCTATAATTAAAGCATAAACCCTTCTTAGCGCATAAGCCTAACTCTGAAATTGGCATGCTGTTTTAGTTTCAGTTAGTACACCATTAAAATGGCTAGAGATATTTAAAGATTTGCATCATTTTCAGATGGTACTAAAAGTTACCTGCCCACCTCAATCCCACTGAAATCAATATGCCAGAGTGCACCTACCAATAATTCTGTATTGGATTACGACCACTGTTTCAAAGACTGTGGCCCTAATAGGGCTGCCAACACTCCAGGATTGGCCTGGAGTCTCCAGGAATCGGCACTGATCTCCAGGTGACCTGGAAGCCACCCTGGAGATTTCAACAGGGCCCCCTTGGCTTAATGATATTACGTCATGTTGGGGGAAAATATCTCCATGAATAACTTCAGTTAGAGTTGGCAATGTCCTAAGCAAACACGGTAATTTGCTTCAGTGAGAAAGTTGTGATCTAAATTGAGTTGCTTGGCAAGAAAGGTGGGATTTAATGTTTTTAAATATATAAATCCACTGAAAGTGGTACTTCTGAATAAGCATGCTTTTATACTACATGCTGAATGTAGCTGAAATAAATTAATTGACACCCAGTTGCAAGTGTTTTGTGGGCTGCTTTGGGGGGGGGGAGAGGAGTGTAAATGGAAAGTCTTAGAGGCTGCCTATGTTCCTGGTGTGCTGTTGTTATTAGTCACAACCAGAAATGTATGGTTGTCTTATACTGAGTCAGATGCTTGATCCACCTAGCCCAGTATTGTCTACTCTTAACTGGCAGCTGTTCTCCAAGGTCACAGACAGGGTTTTTCCCAGCAGGATTTCTACCCACCCCCACCCAAGATTCTTTCAAATTGGTGATGGCAGGGAACTGGGAATGTCTGCATGCAAAGCATATAACCTATCATGGAGATATGGTCCCTTCCTAATGTAGAAAAATGTCCTTCCAAAACTCAAGTACTTGTTATCTGGGGACCTACTTACACCACAGTGGGAAAACAAAACGCACGCACACACACACACGCTGTACCATCTGAACTTTGTGGAGGAGGATGGGCAAAAGACCAACAGGAACCCATGGGCACACGTGAAAAGGAGGAATAGGATATAAGCACGTCCTCGTCCAGTCCCCAAAATTGCCTTGTAGATATGCCCATATCTCAGAGTTCGTTCTCAAGGTTCAAGTTGTCCTAAATCGTCTGGCAAATCTTAACTGTAAATTGCAATTATCTGCTTTTATCATTCCCACCTCTTTATTCACCTGCTGTTTTTGATGAGGATATTGCATCTATGCCCAGGAATGATGCACGGAAGCAGAAAGTGAAGAAGATATACAATTGGGAATGGGGAAAGATTGATTTGAAGGATTTGTGGGGCAAGGCAAAAATAGTTTCCTATGTCCTTTAAAATGCACAGCACACACATAAAATGTGCTGGCTGAAAGTTCACCCACCTATTACATAATAACTTTGCACACAAATGGATGAGAACAGAGCTCCCAAAATAGCAACAACGGAGACTGCAGCTGAAAACAGAGCAGGGAAACTCTTACCTTTTTTTCCAAAGCCTTCCTGATGCAGTCTTCTCCCTTTTCTTCTTTCATCCATGTGCTCTGTGAACGATTTGCACATACTAAACAAGGACTGTGATGGAGATAGTGGTGCAGTGCGGCGAGCAAAAGGAAGTCATTTGGATCAGCGATGTGAGACAGGGAAGAAAGGAACAATCTGTGATCAAACAATCTGGGCTACTTTCTCCACTCAATTACATCTTTACTG
This sequence comes from Plestiodon gilberti rubricaudatus, assembly GCA_026170595.1. NCBI lineage: Eukaryota > Metazoa > Chordata > Lepidosauria > Squamata > Scincidae > Plestiodon > Plestiodon gilberti. The sequence goes on along the minus strand of JANXHW010000004.1, from coordinate 126,947,531 downwards.
AGTGCAGCATAAAGCAGACAGAAATATTTATTCCAGCAGATTGTATGAACTTGGCAAGACAAGTTCACATCAATAAAATGAATGCTTTTGGCTAATATATGGGGCATTTACATGACACTTTCTCTTTGTGTGTGTGTGTGTGCGTGCGCACATGCGCCTGCGTGCATGTGCGTGTGTGTCTTTAGCTCTATATTTCTGTATAGTATATATATTATTGCCAGTGATGTGTATGATGCTTTATAGGATACCGGTAACATAAACAGATAATCCCAATATAATTTGGGATTTCCCAGTGCAATCCCATTAAAATTTGAAGGATTTTTGTTTTAGTTTTTTTATCAATTAGGTTCTAATCCTGTTTTTAAGAAACTGTACCTGAGGATTAATGTGTAATTGTTCTGCTCCAGGCATTTCTTCCTATTTATTTTTCCAATGCTCATTCACCTCTCTTTGTGTATTTCTCTAACAGGAGCCTTTGAGAATGTTTGAACATCTAGAATATGGTATTGCACTCTGAGCTGAGGAGCACACATAACTAGACTATGACGCTAATGTCCTAGGAGGTGTTAATGATTAATCATGTAAAAGGTCCTGAGCAAAGCTTGAACCAATTCTTTTCCAGTTGGCTTCTCCCAAAAGTTATTCCAGCTGGTCCTCAACCCTCAGTAGTTTTTTTTTTGGGGGGGCTTAAGCTTTTGAGGGGGCTCAAGGGGCTACAACTAGGGGGAACTTGGTGATTCCTCCCATTTATGGCCCTTCTGCCCATGCACAGGGATGTTTTAATCCAACCCAATAATGCCAATTATTTCGTTATTCTTTACTAGACAACTGTATATCCAACCTAAGCAGTGTTTACCCCTGCTAACTGGGCAAGAGGCACTTTTTCAAGTGGTGCTCCTCTTATATTTAGCGGGGGGAGAGTAACTGCTCCCCTTTCACCCCAGCACAGTCTCTTTTCTGGTGGCTGTTTGCTGGTGGTGTTCTGCATCTTTTTTAGACTGTGAGCCCTTTTGGGACAGGGAGCCATTTAATCATTTGATTTTTGTCTGTAAACTGCTTTGTGAACTTTCTGTTGAAAAGCGGTATATAAATACTGTAGTATTATTATTATTATTATTAATAATAATAATAATAATAATAATAATAATAATAATAATAACCTTTCCGTATCAAAATCTGAACTTCCAAAGTGACTCACAACAGGAATTTAAAAACAATCCAACTAAAAACAAAAACAACAAAGAGCCAAAAATAAACAAAGCACTGCAGACAAAACAGAAATTAACACAGCACATGGAACTGACAATATAACACCAAAGAGAGGTCAGACCCAAGGCCTGCTGGGAGAAAAAGGAATATAAATAATCCGTAGCATCTATATAGTGCTTTCTGAGGTGAGCTTGTCACTTAATGTATTCCTCCTCACTGTCTTGGTTTGCCAACCTTGAATTCAGAGCTCCCTTTGTGTGGCTAACCCACGCTGTCCTTGTGCTTTCTTCCAACCCACCCACCTCACATGAAATGCATTCTCAGTCTTGCTCTTCTAACCTCCGTCTCTCTCAAAAGCGCCACTTACAAGACACGGTTCCATAATACTTGCAAACATGAGCCCTCGGCAGTCAAAGGCTGATCATAATCATGGCAACGATACATGGTATTTATATAGCATGTTTCCCAAGGGCTCAAAGCATTTCACAGATGCTGAGAGAGATATGGAAGAAAGGATAAGAAGGGGTGCAAAACAGAAAACATTTATTTTTTATTTTATTTTTTTGGTTTCTCTGCACATCTTTCATCCTGAAGTTGTAATCTTTTATGAGATGATCTGTGTTTCATTGCCCTAACAAATAATGAGATGGAGGTATGAAGTAAATTATGGGAAGAGCTAGTTATGGTGTGTGTGTTTTAATTGGCTAGTGTGTGAAAAGAATCTCCAATTAATAAATAGCTGATTAGTTGATTAATCACCTGCTTTTAAAGATTAATTAGTTATACAGTATTTAGATACATTTGCATATTATCGAAACTTCAGTATAGGTACAATTTTCAAATATCGAAACTAAAAATGACCACTAATCCTTAGTTGGAAACAATAATTTATATTTAAAATTTTGATTTGTAAAAATTCCCAATTTCAGTAACTCTTTTCAGGTGCCCAAATGAATGCATGGAGGGGGTGGGGTGGGCACACGCTAGTTAGCCATGCTCCTGGCATCCATGTGCTAAGTGGTCATGTCCCTGCTCCCCTCCACATTCAGGGCTTTCCTCTGCAGGGCTTTCCAATTGTGGGGAGAGCAGGGGCACAGCCATGGAATGCATCAGGACATGGCTCACTGGCTCTCATCAGTAGTGTAGCTAGAGGGGTGTGGCACGGCAAGTGCTGCACAGCGCTACACGGCAGTGCAAAGCGGCCCCTCCCACTTGCAGTAGGAGCCATTCCAGCAGTGAAGGCAGCCATGTAGGGCCGTGCAGCATGTACCGCACCCCCCCCCCCAGCTACACTGCTGTCCTCGGCTCCATCACCCACACACTGTCACCCCCTCTGAACTAGAAAGAGAGGCTGGGTGAGTGAGCAGGTGGTGAGAAGGAGTCAAGAGGATCCAGTTCGTGTAGGGTCCTCTGTTGCAGCCTGGACAGATAGGGGACAGATTAGTTGGCTAACACCAGGCCTTACTTATTGCTACTATTCCCTGTAGAAAACTCAGAGCAGTTTTCATAAGATGCCTTGTTGTCTTTGATCCAGTAACTGCTCAGGTCCACACCCGCTTATAACGCTATAGTATCAAGCACTCAGACCATTCACCAGGCCAAAACTATAGTAGCACATACACACCCAGTGTCAACATTTGTTCCAAGATAATGTCTTAACCAAGAGAGCTGCATTGGGCTCGTGGTGGCCAATACAGATGGTGCAAAAGGAATTGAAGGAGTCACCAAGGTTCATTGGCTGGGAGTGACTTGTTGTGTGATCGGCTGGTACCTACTATTTGAATTCCTGGTCCTTGGCACAGCACACTGCTGTGTCACAAGCTGCCTTTGACAGTTGCTATTACATCTTCCTTTAATTCTGCCCCAGCTGCTTACTCTCTGATAGGGCCCTGTATGTTTAAAAACTAGCTGGCAGAAATTCAACAGATGAAGTTTCATCATTCCTTGTCATGGAGATGCAATGATTCAAAAATTTACACTTGAATTTTGTCTATTGTTCAGCTGCAAGAGTTGTGCCAGAACAAAAATAAATACTAGTGATGTTTGTATTGTTCCTTGTTCTGATTTTGCTCTTGATCCTTTTCGTTCTGCTGCTCTGCCTGTACTCCTGACCCACTCTTCACTCTCCCAGCTCTCTTCCCTCTTTTCCACTCTCTCATTCTCAATCTTGCATTCACCCATGCTTCAGACATTTAATGTAATTCTTCCTTGCACTTTGATGACCCTCTGGCTTTGCATCCTTGCTTCTTCTCCCACTTAACTTAACAGTACTTAACCTACAACATCTATTCTGAATTCTTCAGGGAACCAGCCACATTCAGCTTAATCAGCTATCTTCCCATTCATTCAGAAGCCACTATATAAACAGCATTTCCACTCGGTCCAGTGGCGGCACGACCTGGAACACCACCCAATGCTGAGTCAGGTCCGCCACCTCTGCACAATTACAAAAAAAAACACCCCACAACCCTGCTGCTTACCGCACTCATCCCGCAGATTCTTCAGTTGCAGAAGAACAGTAGGACTTCTGGTTTGATTTAAAGGGACTGTGCAAATGAAGAAGCTCCTTTGTTCACATGGTCCCTGTAAATCAAACCGGAAGTCCTGCACTTCTGTGTTTGAAGAAACCGTGCCTGGAGCAAGGTAAAGAGTTGGGTGATCCACTTTCTGCTCACTGTTAGCGGGAAGAAAGCAGATCAGTGCAAGTTATATCCATGGCAGGCTGGACTGAGGTGGTGACAGTGACAGGCTCAGGGTGAAGGACACCCCTAATCCGCTGCCCTCTTGTGCCCCCACAATCTGCTGCTGATGGAACCTGCATAACTTCACCTAATGAATGGGCCACCCACTGCTGCATTCGTCCCTACATTTTTGTACGGACTCTCACTGGGTCAATTGTGATGATGATCATTCCTTGTAACTGTGGTAGAACCAGTATCCATTGCACAGGCTGTTGGGTCATACAAAATATTGTGAAGATAAAATATGTAAAATGTGCCTGGTGTTTTGTGTAGATAATTTTGATTAAGTTGATTTCCCAACTGACAAAACAATAGATCTCTTTGCACAACGAGTGCAAAGAAAAACCAATCGTCCATTCAGGATTTTTGTTATCAGGACTGCCTGGCTGGTCATGTACACAGAGTGCTAAAAGGCCGGGCAAAGAGATGTCTCAACAATGTGAAGATACCTAAGAAAATACAGAGATATCAAGGGGATGGGAATTAGTAGTATAAATAAATGAAACAAGTGCTTGCTGATAGCTGCTTAATTATACTTAAATGGTCCTTAAAGAAGTAGCACAACCAGCAAGAAGCAATCAGTAGAAAAGATGGAAGAGGTAACTTAATTTGCAACGATCACCAGGCCAATGTAGTCACAGCACAAAACGCATAGAGTCTGGGATGGTTGGAAATAGAGGCCCTGCCCAATTTATACATTCCTGATGCTGTGTGGTTGCTGCTTCCCCAAGGCCTGATCCCACAGCACTTAAGTAACATTTGCAAAATCTCATGGGAAGATAGGAAATCCAGGGGGATATGGTGCTGCTGTGGGAACCTCCCATCCCATGCCGTATGAGTCTGTTTATCCATATGTCCCCAAAGAGTTGTAGTCATAGGGAAACAGCAACCTCACTGCCCAGAGTTCTCCCTGCACCTTTTCAACGGATTGTTTCTTCTTTTAATGAAGCCGGTTAGAGTAGTGATGGGTTATGATGATACTAACCAACATTTCCAAAAAGTGAAATGTTAAAACTTGGCAAATTTTCTCCCAGAAATAAAACCAGATTTTTAAGTTTAAAACAACTTTCAAAAATCAGCAATAGAAAATGTCCTTCTAAAAGACAGTTTTCAGATGAAGACATTCCAACTTCTTATTTTCAAAACTGGAACCAATGCTCTCCTGAACTCTAAGCCACATAGACCTGCTATCTATCCCATTCTCCTGCCCAGAATGGCCGGTCACATAATTTACAGCATCTCACCACTCTGCAGAAGAAACAAGACAAGAAAGCTCAAAAACAGAACTTCAAAGGCTTTGCTGTGCAGATGGCACACAGACAATGTCTTCTTTCTGTCAAATGAATGTGCCATTTTTGTTTTTATGCTCTAACAGCATGGCATATTCCTACATTACACTGAAATAATGTCTCACATTGTTTCTTTGGGATATTTGATATAATTTCAAAAATGTTAGCAGGCAATGGGTGTTGATGAAATAACCAAAAGAATGTTGTGAAAGGCATTGCTTATTACAATACAGGCTTTAAAGCAAATACCCAAAAGTTGGTAAATACTGTTGTTAAATGTTGACAATCCAGATGAATTTTGTGAATGTCCAAAATCTCAAAGATCCATTGATGAATATATGGTTATTTATAGTCATTCACCAGATCTAACTGAGAATCTGTCAACACTCCCTTGGGCACACCCTTGTGAATATCAAACTTAATCAACTATTGACATTCAACATAAGATACTGATTTTGCTTTACAAAAGTATTATTAACTGTATGATCTATGACTTTATGGAATATATAACCCCCTGCAGGCATATACACCTTTGTTTGTTGGGATATTTATTTTTGTGGTGTTTTACCTCCCCGGAGTTCTATTAGTTAAAGGACACTTTATCTTTATTTTCTTGTAGTTATTCTTGGGGAAGTTCAAATGGTGTGTTTTTACTTAAAGAAGAGTCATGAGGTTGCTGGAATATGCATATATCTTTTTCATCTCTAACATCAGTGGAAAGTTCAGGCCTACACTTTCAACCTTCCACCATATTTTTGGAGCCCAAGGCTTGATTCCAATGCCTACTTACTTGGGAGTAATCTAAATGAACTCAGAACTTTTCTAAGTAAACATGCACTGGATACGGCTGTTCATGTTCCATGGGTAGCATCCAGAGTTACTCTTCCTCCAGAGCAAGGATTCTTCCTGTACATAAGAACATAAGAAGAGCCCTGCTGGATCAGGCCAAAAGCCCATCTAATCCAGCTTCCTGTGTCACACAGTGGCCCCACCAGATGCCTCAGGGAGCACACAAGACAAGAAGATACCTGTGTCCAGTCGCCACTCCCTTGCACCTGGCACAGAGAAAACCCACTTCTAAAACCAGGAGGTTGCTTATGGCTTGTAACCTGTGATGGTCTTTTCCTCCATGAATTTGTCCAAACCCCTTTTAAAGGCATCTAGGTCAGATGCCATCACCACGTCCTGTGGCAAGGAGTTCCACAGATGAATTACACACTGGGTAAAGAAATATTTTATTTTGTCTGTTCTAACTCTCCCTCCACTCAATTTTAGTGCATGTCCCCTGGTTCTGGTGTTGTGCGAGAGGGAGAAGAATTTCCCTCTATCCACTCTCTCCATCCCATGCATAATTTTATAAGTCTCAATCATGTCCCCCCTCAGGCGCCTTTTTTCTAGGCTGAAAAGCCCCAGACGCTGTAGCCTTTCCTCATAAGGGAGGTGCTCCAGCCCATGAATCATTCTGGTCGCTCTTTTCTGCACCTTTTCCAATTCAACTATATCCTTTTTGAGGTGTGGTGACCAGAACTGGACACAATACTCCAGATGTGGCCTTACCATCGATTTGTACAAAGGCAGAATGATATTGGCCGTTTTATTCTCAATCCCTTTTTTAATGATCCCGAGCATGGAATTGGCCTTGTTCACAGCCGCCGCACACTGGGTCGACACTTTCATTGACCTGTCCACCAGCACCCCAAGATCTCTCTCTTGATCCGTCACAGACAACTCAGAACCCATTAGCGTATATGTGAAATTTTGGTTTCTTGCCCCAATGTGCATCACTTTGCACTTACTTACATTGAAGCGCATCTGCCATTTTGCTGCCCAATCTCCCAGTTTGGAGAGATCCTTCTGGAGCTCTTCACAATCCCTGCTGGTCTTCACCACCCAGAAAAGTTTAGTGTCATCTGCAAACTTGGCCACCTCACTGCCTATCCCCGACTCCAGGTCATTTATGAATAAGTTGAAAAGCACCGGTCCCAAGACCGATCCTTGGGGCACACCGCTTTTCACCTCTCGCCAGTGTGAAAATTGCCCATTGACTCCCACTCGCTGTTTCCTGGTCTTCAACCAGTTCCTAATCCACAAGAGGACCTGCCCTCTTATTCCCTGACTGTGGAGTTTTCTCAGGAGCCTTTCATGAGGGACTGTGTCAAACGCCTTCTGAAAATCCAGATATATAATATCCACGGGTTCGCTTGCATCCACATGCCTGTTGACCTTTTCAAAAAATTCTAACAGGTTTGTGAGGCAAGACTTCCCCTTGCAAAAGCCATGCTGACTCTCCCTTAGCAGAACTTGTTCTTCTATGTATTTTAAGATTTTATCCTTAATGAGACTTTCCACCATCTTCCCTGGAACAGATGTTAGGCTGACCGGCCTGTAGTTTCCCGGGTCCCCCCTCCTTCCTTTTTTAAAGATTGGCGTGACATTAGCTATCCTCCAATCCTCTGGCACAGTGGCCGTTTTAAGGGACAAGTTGCATATTTTGGTCAAGAGGTCAGCAACTTCATTCTTGAGTTCCTTCAGAACTCTTGGGTGGATGCCATCCGGGCCTGGTGATTTATTGATCTTTATTTTGTCAATTAAGTCTGAGACATCTTCTCTTTTAACCTCTATTTGACTTAATTCTTTAGTCAGGGGAGACCGTTCCGGCAGCGGTATTTGCCCGAGGTCTTCTGCCGTGAAGACAGATGCAAAGAACTCATTTAATTTCTCTGCAGTCTCCAAGTCCCCTTTTATCACCCCTTTCTCTCCCTCACCATCCAGCGGACCAACCATTTCCCTGGCAGGTTTCCTGCTTCTAACATATTTGAAGAAGCTTTTATTATTCCCTTTTATGTTGCCTGCCATACGTTCCTCAAAGTCTTGCTTGGCCTCCCGTATCATCTTTTTACATTTCTTTTGCCACAGTTTGTGCTCCTGTTCATTTTCCTCATTAGGGCAAGACTTCCATTTACGGAAGGAAGCTTCCTTGCCTTTTATAGCCTCCTTAACTGTGCTTGTTAGCCATGCCGGCACCCTCCTGGACTTGGTCGAGCCCTTCCTCCTTTGTGGGATACACTCCCGCTGGGCCTCTATGACTGTTGTTTTAAACAGCCTCCATGCACTCTGGAGCGATTGGACTCTTTTTACCTTCCCTTTCAGCTTTTTTTTAACTAGTCTCATTTTGGGGAAGTCTTCCGTTCGGAAGTCAAGGGTTTTCGTGTCAGATTTGCTCGGCACTCTCCCTCCGACATGCATGGCGAAACAGATCGCAGCATGGTCACTGTTCCCCAACGGTTCGGTAACATTTACCTCCCTGACCAGATCTTGAGTGCCACACAATATCAAGTCCAGAGTTACCTGTCCTCTGGTTGGTTCCGTGACAAGCTGCTCTAAGGCACAGTCATTTAACCTATCCAGAAATCCAGTCTCTCTTTCATGACCCGAGCATGAATTGACCCAGTCGATGTGAGGATAATTGAAGTCCCCCATGACTACAACCCTGTCTCTCATTGACACCTCCCTGATTTGCTTCCTCATTTCAAGATCCCCTTCAGGTTTTTGATCTGGAGGACGGTAGCATGCCCCTACTATTACATCACTCTTTGAGCCTGGTAATCTAACCCACAGTGATTCTACGGAGGAGTCAGAGCCCCCCTCCAGCTCTACTCTGGTGGATTCTACCCCCTCTTTGACATAGATGGCCACCCCACCTCCAACACGCCCCTCTCTGTCCCTCCTATAGAGTTTATATCCTGGAATTGCAGTATCCCACTGGTTCTCCGCATTCCACCAGGTTTCTGTTATACCTACTATGTCAATGTTTTCCCTAGCCACCAAACATTCCAGTTCTCCCATCTTTGCCCGTAGACTTCGGGCATTTGCATAAAAGCACTTATATACCTGGTCCCTCAAGAAGGGCTGCATGTTTGCACCTTTATTCCTGCAGCCTTCTGTCCTGCTAGACTGGCTGTCATGGCCCATCACGCTACCACTCCCAATTTTTACTCTGCTATTACTTGACTGTTCCCCATCCTCTGCACCCTCATTCCCTAGGGATGAGGAGTCCCGAACCGGATGCCCCTCGGCTCCTGTCGGCATTCCCCCAGGAGTCAGTTTAAAAGCTGCTCTGCCACCTTCTTTATGTTATGCGCCAGTAGTCTGGTTCCGTTTTGGTTCAAGTGAAGCCCGTCCCTCTTGTACAGGCCCGGCTTGTCCCAAAACGTTCCCCAGTGCCTAACAAACTTAAACCCCTCCTCCTGACACCAGTGTCTCATCCACGCATTGAGACCCCTGAGCTCCGCCTGCCTAGCTGGCCCTGCGCGTGGAACAGGTAGCACTTCTGAGAACGCTACCTTTGGGGTCCTGGATTTGAGCTTCCTACCTAGCAACCTAAATTTGGCCTCCAGGACCGCCCGGCTACATTTCCCCACGTTGTTGGTGCCAACATGCACCACAACCGCTACCTCCTCCCCAGCACTCTCTACCAGCCTATCTAGACGAGAGGTGATGTCCGCAACCTTCGCACCAGGTAGGCAAGTCACCGTGCGGTCCTCACATCCGTCACAGACCCCCCTCTCTATGTTCCTGACTATAGAGTCACCCACAAGAAGAAGCCCCCTTCACCCCCTCCCCAGAGGAGTATCCATAGTGCGACTGGATACGGGCCCATCACCTGAAGAAGGGGTCCCCACTGTGGGATTGTTTCCCTCTTTTCCAGAGCGACGTCCTCCAGCCCTGAGACTCCCTTTCCTGGCAGCTGAGGAGCTGGCCAACTGAGGGTGGGACGATGCCTCCACGTCCCTAGAACGTGAAGTCTAGAAGTCTCATCCTGGTTCCTCTCTACCTGTCTCTGCTTCTCCAGGTCAGCAACCGTGGCTTCAAGGGAGCGAACCCGTTCCCTGAGAGCCTGGAGCTCTTTGCACCGAGCACACACCCATGACTTGTGCCCAAGAGGCAGATAGTCATACATGTGACACTCAGGGCAAAACACTGGATAGCCCCCACCCTTCTGCTGGCTGTCTGACTGCATAGCTTTTGAGTGTAAGTTATGGATTTATCAAAGTTTGGGTACCTTAATGTTGTTGGAGCTCTCCTCTCTTCAAGGTTGTTGGAGCTCTCCTCTCTTCCTCTCTCCTCTCTTCAAGGAAAGTGCCGGGCAGTATGTGGGGCCTGGCTTCCTCGCCCCGCTGCTGAACTCGCCCAGCTGCTTAACTCGCTGTGTCTTTTTTACCTTGCCACTGCGTCCCAGTGAGCCACTGCGTCCCAGTGAGGCCACTCGCTGCTCCCATGCCATGACCCCATGGCTGCTACCCCATGACTCTTTGATTTTCAGAGGACAAACAGGACAAACAGTCCAATCCTATTAGGGCCTTACACTGCCAGAACCAGCAGGCACTTTACGGCACTTTACCAGCAGGCACTTTACGGCTGTCGCAAAGCTTGACATGCCAATCCACAAGGCATGGCTCAAATGGCGAGCAGCCAGGTCTGTGCACCAGCAGGCCATCCATGTCCCCTGACGCTGGTAAGTCAGCGTGGGGGGGCAAGAGGGAGGTGGGGCAGAGAAGGAATGTGGCAGAGATAGAGGCAGTGAGGGGTGCTGACTGAGGCTGGGAAGGGGGTGGTATCAGCGATAGCAGTGTTGCCGATATCCTATCCCCCTTCCTGGCCTCGATCCACCTTCCTGGGTCCACTCAGACTTGGACCAGCTATATAGCTGGCACAGGTCTGAGTACACCCATTCAGGCAGTGAGGGCTTACCCCCGGGCAAGGGAACACATGTTCCCTTACTGAAAGGAGAACTTCAGGGCCTGCTACTCCCATGGGGGATACAGTGCATGCCCCCGTGTGGTGACTGCATTGCTGCGCAGCATTGGGCTGGGAGTCTGGCAATACTAAGAAAGGAGCAGATAGAATTTTGATCATGATGCTCAACCTTTCAGCTGTGTTAGCTTATGTTACAAAGACTGAAAACAGGGAGTGGGAAATTCCCAGCAGCATGAGTTATTTTGGAGTAAACATATATAGGATAGGCTATTAAACATACTTAGTTACACCTGGACTATGTCTTATATACATTTGATAGACCTATTTGGGTTTCCCACTGCACAGCCTGCAAGAATATCTTGTACAATATATCCCAACTGCCAAATATACTAGGCTCTATGGTGACAATGAAGAGGAACCCTGTCAATGTCAGTTAGTCAGTGGGGTGGGAGGAATGGGGTGGGGAGTGGGCAGATCAAGGGAGGGCTGGGGGCATGTCGGAGGTGGGAAGGCTGGCACCCAGTGCAAGTGACTTGCACTGGACACCCAGAGCTAGCTGACACGCCCCGTCTCCTCAGACTTGTGCCAGCTAAAGAGCTGACACAGGTCCGAGGAAACCCATTGGCAGTCAAGGGCCCTTCGGCCCCCCCCCCTACCGTAGCATGCAGTGCAGCCCGTTTTGGTGTGGCTGCATGCTATGGTAAGTAAAAGGACAAGATTGGACTTTTCGTACATTTGTGTCACTAAAGGAAATAGGTAGAATTCTGAATCAAAGAAACAGATATAGATGTGTAAATTATATCTCACTGCTTTGATTGGATAAAAGGCTCTCCAAGGTATCATCGTGCCTTATGACCTATTAGGTAAAGGTGACCCCTGACAATTAAGTCCAGTCGTGTCTGACTCTAGGGTGTGGTGCTCATCCCCATATCAAAGCCGAAGAGCCAGCGTTGTCCAAAGACGCCTCTGTGGTCATGTGGCCGGCATGACTCTCCTTGCCGCAGCGCGTAGCATGCAGCTGGAACACGGAGCGCTGTTTACCTTCCCGCAAGCAGTACGTATTTACCTACTCGCATTAACATGCTTTGGAACTGCTAGGTTGGCAGGAGCTGGCCAAGCAACGAGAGCTCACCCCATCTGCCGACCTTTTGATCGACAGTTCATGGTTCAGTGGTTTAACCCACTGCGCCACCCGCTGGCCTTTATGACCTATTAGAGATCCTTTAACTAGAGATGGTAGGGACTGAACCTGGGACCATCTTGCATACAAAGCACGTGCTCTTTCACTGAGCTGTGTCCTCTCCCCAGTTAAGAAGAGTCTTTATTATTTCTAACGGGAATATTTTAATATCTGTTGGTGTCTCCTGGAGACACCACTCTGCCTTTTAAAACATCACTGCCCTTTTATGGATTAGCAACTTCCTTACAGCACTCACCTTCTTTACAAAGCACTAAAAATGGCAGTAGGTGCTAGGTGCCACAAGGGGGTGCTGAAGTGCAACGTAGATTCAAGGGAAGGGAAATAGGCAGCAGCAATTGTCCTTTTTTTAATGCCCCGTTTTTGTCTTTAAATCTGGGCCAATGTCTGGAGCATTAGGGGTCCACATTAGAGATACACTAAGAACTAGAAAGTTGCTATTAATTTGCATGGTTTTGTGGCATGTAAAATAACACAATTTGCACATCATTTCCATGAAGCGGATAGGCACTAAATCGGTAGCTTTCATACAGTAGTTGATAGATGCTAAATTTGGTGGCTATACTGAACGTTAAAATGCAATAATAGATCATTAAATGCTGAACCATTGGATTCACAGAGCTTGCTGTTGGCGGTTCAATGGGAAGTAGGGAAGTGGCTGTCAGTCACAGCTAGTCAGGCTGCCACTCCAATTTTTCCTGGGAAATGGACCACATAATAGTTTTGGAAAGCTGTGGGGGATTTTTCAAGGCAGAGTTTGAAGTATGGAAAACTGTAGTAAGCACACTTCTAAAAAATGATGAGCAGTTTCCCAGTTCTTCTGGTTTGGAATAAAGGAAGAGACCAATCATCTTGGGAGAGCCCCAAGCTTTCCAATTCACCTTTCTGTTCATCACAGATTTTGCAGATGACCTTTAGTTGTGTCACTCCATTTTTATTAGGGTGGCAAATCCACACTAGTTCTAATTATCTACAGAGAGAAAGCCAATGCTAATTCATCCTCTTTCACACACTTTCCTTGGAAAGGGAGAAGATGGGGGGGGGGTGGCTCACCTTCTCTTCTGGTACTTGTGGAAGAGAAAGTGACAGCCACTGAGATTCTGTTTCTGATGGCAGCCCTTTCAGGAGTTCTGTCAAGAAGATCATCTGCATCTTACCTCGATCCCCCCTGTGCTGCCAGTTTTGAAGACATGCCGGAGGGGGGGAGGAGATATTAAAGGGGCCATGGTGGTGTTGATGGTGATGTTAGGGGTGCACCTGCAGAAAGCATGGAAAGGCAGGGGAATTGGGCTGCTTCAGGCAGCATTGAAGCTTTGGTTGGGCCAGGTTTGGTCAGGCAGCCTTTAAGCCCACTGAATTCAACGAAGACAATACAGTGGGCCCCCCATATCCGCAACTTCTTCAGCATCCGCAGATTTGTCTCAACGCGGATGCTTTGTGGATATGGAGGGCCAAAGTAAAAACATTTTAAAAAGAAAAAAAAGTTAAAAAGAGCATTCCTTACCTTTCCGCTGCAAACAACTGCATTTTCTTGCTTGTACCAAGGTGAAATTGCACTCCAGAAGCCACTTCCGGGTCGCATGACTCCCTCTCCCTTTCCCAGGCTCGCTCAGAATGCATTGCATTGCATTGTGATAGGTCACAATTTTTATTTTATTATTATTATTCCCTCTTTTTGCTTTTGAGGGTGCCCAGCTAAATTTTTGTGAAAGTGAACTGCTAGTATTGTCCTTTTCCAGGGCTTCTACAAGTTAAATCTCTGGGCAGGGGTAGTGGATGAATCTTCTCTCTAGCATAGTTCTTCCCAAACGTTTTTTTAGCCCTGTGTCGGCCAGGTAGCGCCCCAAAATGCCTTGCAGAGGCCAGATAACACCCCACAATGCCTTGCGGCGCCACAGTCAGTGGCGACCTGAAACTGTTTCGTGACCCACCAAAACTCGGCTCGCGACTCGCTGGTGGGTCGCAACCCACAGTTTGAGAACTGCTGCTCTAGCACATATGTATATGAAAACATGCACGTGAACACTAATGGCGAAATCCTGACTAACATTCCCCTGGCAGAACTATAGTTCTGCCAGGAGAAGGTGTCGCAAATATGCCGTAAGGCACACTTATGGCACCATGCAAGTAAGCGGTGCTGACGCCAAGGCTGGCACCACTCACTCCGCCTGGGGCCAGAGGCTGCGCCGCTGGATGCAGGTAAGTCCTTTGCCAGGCGGCAGGAGGGCTGGGGTGGCAGGGAAGGGGGCAATGGGATGGCCAGGCCAGGGATGGGGGCAATGGGATGACCAGGCCAGGGATGGGGGCGGGGATATCGGCGGCACGTTCTGCTGATATTCTAAGCCCCATCCCAGGCCTGGCCGGCCTTGCACGGCGTTCCCGGGCTTGTACACATCTGAGGAGGCCCATGGGGCCACTGGGGCTTTCCCCGGGAGAAAGGGACAAATGTCCCTTTACCCCAAGGTGTGCCCCAGCTCTGCCACCGATGGCCCAATCTGGGCTAAGATTTGGCACAGTGCGCTTAGCACGCTGCGGCAGATCTTTGGCAGGATTGGGCTGTAAGCCACCGTTCAAGGGCTAGCTTACAATGTCAAACTCTGCAACTACAGAGTGGTATATATTTTGAAATGTTAGTAACATATTGTAGGACAATTACAGTACATGTGTCTAGTGTAACTTTAACCCAACAGACAAACACAGTCTGACATTTGAATCAGTGGAGGACAGATATTGCAGAGTACAGTACAGTTTATGAATACAGCATATACAGTAGCAGGCAGAACAGAGACTTCAACAATATGCAATAACAAGAAGAGGCCCACAGCAAAACGTTGTAGCATCTAACCAGCTTCTAAAATGAGTTGTTTGATTTTATTAATGGGACATATAGAACAAAGCTGCTGTGTGCCCTACCTTTCTGTATATGATGTTCTATTAGTTTTGTTCTCCAACGTTTTTCTCTCTTCAGTCTGTCCCCTGCTTTTTCTCTTATACTCTATTACCTTATTGTTCCGAGTATAGGATGGTCCTGATTATAAGCTGCACCTTTAAAGTTTGGTGCTATTTTTTTTTAAAAAAATACAGTTAAAGGCATAGGCACCCTGTCCCTTATTGAATCTGGGCACCCTAGTATAAGTAGCCTTCCCAGATCCAAAGGGGGACAGAGTGCCTACCTTTAACATCTGGTGGCATCTGGTGGGGCCACTGTGTGATACAGGAAGCTGGACTAGATGGGCTTTTGGCCTGATCCAGCAGGGCTCTTCTTATGTTCTTATTAACCTTAGGAATTTGGGCAGGTGCAGCTTGTTGCACTGTAGAGGTTTACAGACCATAATCAGAATGCTTTCTTTGTAGTAAACATCAAAATGTATTTTCTAAATACAAAACAACATAATCCCATACCAAGTCTCTGGAAAGAGAGAAATATACACCTGTTTATATCATGGCTTATGCTCTCATAGTCAGAAAAGCAAGAGCACAATATTAAGGTACATTTCTGTTCTGCAGTAGAATTATGATGTACACAAGTTGGCCTTCTTCTAAAAGATAACATGCTGGTTGGGTGTGACATGGGCAGAAGCTTGCTTGCAGGGAGGAGCTAGAGGCCAAAGGGAGAAGCAAGCATGTGTGGGGTGAAGCTTTGGGTCAGCCCTACTCCTGTTCCTGATAAAGTTAACTGAAAGCGTCATGAGAATACGTAAATCTAATTCCAAGAATTATGTACGTCAAGCCTCAGAGAATGACCAATAAGATATGTAACTTGTCTATTACGTATGTTCCTGTCTTTCTGTAACCAATAAGAATTGGATCTGTCTTTTTCAAACTGCCTGCCTACTGAAAGTTGTTTTCTGTTGGCTATAAGAAGCATTGTAATGGAGAGCTCAGAACTGCTCCTCATGACTTTAGGACAAGAGTCCCATGGGAAGCAGTCAGCACATGTGCTTAATAAATAAAGATGTCCAAGTTTCTCTCATACCTGGTTGCTGATTTATTAATCAACGCGTAACAGCACCCTTCCATGATGATGAACTGCACCTGCTCAAATTTCAACAGCTAACAGCACAATCCTATGCATGTCTACTCAGAAGTAAGTGCATTCAATGGGGCTTACTCCCAGGAAAGTGTGCATAGGATTGCAGCCTAAAGGTTGGCACTCTGTCCTCCTTTGGATATGGTAAGCCTATGCAGGAGCTCTTGCTCTCAACTTTCAAATTGTACTCTCAACTTTCAAACTGCAGGATCAGTAAATATCTTAGTTTCCACAGAGTCCTGGGGTTGGAGCTTAAGGGTTAATTTTTTCAAATGCTTCCATCCTGAGGCTAGAGGTTGCTAGAAAGATCATTGTTCAGCCATTTAGCAAGTGATTAAGCGCAAGCCCCCTTTTACCTTTGAAAGAGACTTGAAAACAGAAAGTTTTGCAGAAAACTCTAGCAGAAAATGCTAGGCTTTGATTGTAGGCCGCACCCCTACTTTAAAGACTTGCTTTAGGAGGAAAAAAAGTGAGTCTTAGATCAATATGGCATTTTGCCTTTTTTTCTCGCTCTCTTTTTCCAGTCTTCTTTTTCCCTTCTGTATTTTTCTGTCTCTCCTTGTTTTTAATGTTTTCCTTATCATTAACCTTGCTAACTCTTTGTTTGTTTACACACACACAAACACACCGCCCTTTTGTTTTCTCTATGCAGTCTCCAATCTTGTCTTCATTGTTTGCTTCAATCTTTTCCGAGTAAACATACTCTGGATCAAAGTAATAGGCTGCTGGGCACTGGTGGGAGCCTGTTTTCTCTTCCTCCCACTCCTCATTTTTGAGCCTTTTGTGTGTCTATCCCTGTGTCCACCCTTTTCCAAGCTTATTCTCCATATATCTTCCAATTCCTGATAGTAAGTCCCACTGGACTCTGTGGAGCTTTCTTCAGAGTAACAATACCTTGACCACACCATACAACCGCGGCACTCACTGTGTTTCCAGTCTTCTGGGCTCTGCTCTGCTTTCCTTTTTCTTTCAATATTCGTCTTTCCCTCCCTTCCCAGAAGTTCAAATACAAATTGTACTAAATGACTATGAAAATAAGCATCTTTCTCCTGCTGAGCCCCACCCAACTTGTGGCAGGAAATAATGGTGCTGAACTGTTTAGCCTCTCTAGGAATCCCCTTGCTCGCTCATTAACACCTACATTATCCAGGCAAAATTGGTTTGGGGTGTGTGTTCCCCCCCTCAGAAGTTTTTTTTTTTTAAAGAAAGTTTGGAAATTCGGCATACTAAGGAATCCTCTACAGTCAGGTACCTCCCTCTTGTCTGAGTGGCTTTGGGTACAGACTTATTGGCACCAAACCTGGAGTTCAGCGTTAGGAATAGATAGAAGGATTCAGGCTCACAAAGAGATCTTTGGCGTGAGAATAGGGTCCTAGCAGGTCCCTGTCTTCATCTGGCTATGCTGTTGCAGAAACCATTGAAGCAGGCCTTAGGAGTACGGTATATAGTCTGAACAAAATCATCCCAAAATTTGTCATCATCCCAAACTTTCTGCCACAGAAGGGGCCTTCAGGGCTAAATGGTTCCTTGTGAATGTGAACATAGAATTATAGATATCGGAGAAAGCCAGGCTAAAAACCATTTGAGAATCGGACCCTCTGCGAAAGACCTTGCAAATAAGTTTTAAAAATAAATTAAATTGTACACTAATTTTGAAATAGTGGAGACCTGTTTTAACTAAGGGAAGGCCTGCAGTGGTTCTCATCAGATTAGTGCTGCTTTCTTAAGTATGTCTAATCTCATTTGATTTAGGTAACCAGCAATGATGAGAGGCCAATCTAGCAAATATGTGTTTCCTGGGCAAAGCTTATTTAGCAGCTAATTAATCACAATGGCTTCACCTTTTAATTACTGTAGTTTGGAGTTAGCAGTAATTATTGAGGATGGGTCTGGTCAGGATGATAGGATCAGAAGTTAAGATCTGTGCAAGCTTGATCTGAAAGGAATATGCTGTGTTTTGTGTCCATCTACAAAAACAAGGGAGATTATCTGTGTGCATCTTAGCAGACTCCAACCATGGAAGGACAGGAGAATTTCAATCTGTGATTGTGTCTTTAAGATTAAGAAGCTTGTTTCCTGTTCCTCCTGAATCTCTCTTGGTGCACTGTCCCAATCCTACTGTGCTTTGGTGCTTCTGCTTGGTTCCTGCTGCTGGGGAAAGACTTTCTGGGAGCTGAACGACATGAGTATGTATGTCACCAGAACTCATGTATAAACAGTGTTGTTGTTATTATAAACCATTTTTCCCACACACATTACACAGAGACAAACTTGGGTTTGCCACTGAGTAGTGTATATGCTCAGTAAATGAAGTTTTCTTGCAACTAGGTAAAGGTAAAGGTGACCCCTGACAATTAAGTCTAGTCATGTCTGACTCTAGGGTGTGGTGCTCATCCCCATTTCAAAGCTGAAGAGCCAGCGTTGTCCGAAGACGCCTCCATGGTCACGTGGCCGGCATGACTCTCCTTGCCACAGCGCGTAGCATGCGGCTGGAACACGGAGCGCTGTTTACCTTCCCGCAAGCGGTGCCTATTTATCTACTCGCATTAACATGCTTTGGAACTGCTAGGTTGGCAGGAGCTGGCCAAGCAACGAGAGCTCACCCCGTCGCGGATTCGAACTGCCGACCTTTCGATCGACAGCTCATGGTTCAGCGGTTTAACCCACTGCGCCACCCGCTGGCCTTTTCTTGCAACTATACCTGTATAAAACAAGTGCTTGCAAACACATGTTTATCACTTTCACACTCGCTTTACAATTTCAGGTGTCAGTTTAAAAAGCATCTTAGGTATGCGCTTAAGAAATGCAATGTGTAAAGTGGGGCCTCTTCTAAGCAATGTGTATTTCTTTGCAAAGTTGCTTCATCCAGAGATGTGCATTTCTTTTGTTCAATCTCTTTCTCCTTGCCATGAAATCACAACAGTAGCTCTGTACTTTCCCATGTCTTTAGGAAAATTCCAGGAAGCATGAGATCATGAATAGCTTGTGAGATCTTTTCATAGCTCAGAGGAAACTAGCAGCAGCAAGAACACTCCAGTATAAAAACACTTCACTATTACCAGTTTATAAAATGTAGGCCATGTGAACAGAGCAATTACTCTCTCTCTCTCTGTCCCATCTAGGCCTTGCAGGGATTCAAGAGATTAGTTTAGTTCCTGGGTTTCTGGATTTCTTATCTGAAATTGTACCTGCCACTTTTGTGTAGTACTATACATTATAAACTCAGGGCTAACATAGATCCTCTGGCACATTTATTTTCATATTTCATTTGGGATCTGGGCACTTGAACCGGATGTTTCATCTATTAAAATCCACTCATTCAGTAAGTTCTGTGTTGCACAAATATTTTAACAACAGAATGTCAAAAGTCTATTTCAAAGCAGTATGTAAAATGAAATATTCCTAAATTAAATTTTATGCTTATTTCACAATGTGCACTTCTTATTGGACATTGCATCTTCTGAATTAAAAACTCTTCCCCCCAGGAAATTGTGTTTACTGCAGAACTGCCTCACAGAAATCTTTAGAGATTTGACTTGAAGCCCTGACAAAATCTCTAACAATATTTGCAGAGGCAATAGACGACCTCAACAATAGAGGACGTGAAGTCTCAACAATTATAGCAGAGGGTCTAGGCAGACAGTAGGTTTTATAACGCTGATCTCCAACGGCTGGGGCCTGAACCACAAGTGGGTTGCGTGCCAATTGAAGGTGAATCACTTCTGCATTTTAAAAAAATATTTTAAGACAACAGGGAAGAGAGAGAGAAAAGGAGAAAAAATCATGTTATTAAAAGTGGGCCTCATGTTAGGGGCCAGAGTTAAAGATTGATCCCTCCTGTGTCTAATAAGGCTGAAGACCACTAAAGCTACAGTCAAACACAGAATTCAGCAATTGATTTGAGTGGTTTCAGGATAATTTACAACCCAATCCTATCCCCTGCCAGCCCATAGCACACAGCACAACTGACGGAGTGCATGCTGCATGCTATGGTGGAGGGGGTGACCACACAGCCCGGCCAGGAGAGTTAAGTAAAAATCCTTTTTACTCGCCTCCCTGTAGGCTGCCTGGCCTGCAATGGGTCTTCTCGGACCCACACAAGTTATTTAACTGGCATGAGTCTGACGAGAGTCGGGGGGGGGGGATATAGGATCTCAGCGTGTGCTGCTGCTGCTGAGATCCTCCCCCTCCCCTCCCCCCTTGCCTGGCCCAGTTGTCACCCCTGCTGCCCACGATCCTCCCCAAACTGCCCCCACTTCTGACCAACCTGCTCTGGCGTGGGTTTGGCGGTCTGCTGCTGCTGACACGGGGCTTCCCTGCTCCTGTACTGCCGGCTGTCGGAGCAACTCGTGCGACGCTGATGGATTACGAGATCCATCAGTGTAAAGCCACTATAGGATTGGGCTGCTAACGTTGGATTGTAGCCCACTATTTATAAGGATTAATCTTTAATCTTCAAAGAAATCCCAGTCAAAAGATTTAATGAATTTGCCACGGTTAATCCCTATAGTTAATTCCTACAAATTTTACTTGATACGTCAGGAAATCTGCCATGATATGTTTATCTTCAAAATCAGATTATGGAAGTTATTTTATCATATGCAAAGAAGTAAAGCAGGTAGGTGCCTGTATTATCATCACAAGAAATGGCTCGCTACAGACAATTTAAAAATAGCAAGTAAAACGCAGCACTAAGGATTGACATGATAATACTAAAACAGCCCTACATCGATCAATCTCATATTTTATTTTGACTGTTTACAGGTGGCCAAACCTGAATGCAAGGCTCAACTCGAATAATATATTCCATTTTATTGCAGGTATGTTGTTATTAGATGGGCATTTTCTCAGACATTTTTTATTATTTTAGGTTAGCAGTTTTTCATACTGTGTTCTGGGGAATCCTGGAGCTCCTCAGAAGCATATCTGAGGACCTCAACGGGAAAGACCAACAAGGCAGACCACATTCCCGAAAGTCGCTTTGCCTGCCATTCCTGATCATCCCTAGGAATGTTGGGTGTTCTCAAGTGGACTCTCATGCGTGGCTACAGTGAGGCTCAATATGCCTGGCTAGTGCCCTTTGTGAACTGAGCAGACGCCCTGAAACACATCCAGAATCTTCTGCAATGCATAAGATCCAAGGTTCAAATCCCCGCTCAGCCACAAAGCTTCCTGGGTGACCTTGGGCCAGTCACTATCTCTCAGCCCCACCTACCTCACAGGGTTGTTGTGAGGACAAAAAGGAGGGGAGGAAATATGTACACCACTCTGAGCTCCTTGGAGGAGGAAGGGTGGTATAAAAATGTGAAAAATAAATAAAAATAAATAAATTCCTTGGCAGAGAAATGGCTTTGAAAAAGGTTTCTTGAAGATTGGAAGTTTGAAAATATTTGTCGTAGATAAATTTCAAATATTCTGCTGCAAACCTAGGAGAAGCTGTACTGAACTAACATTGCTAGAATGTATAGCAGCTGCACTACTTTTGGGTATTCAGTTATATAATTTGAATTGAAAGAAATGCATGTTTGCTATCCTTAGTCATCCACCATCCAGTCCAATGCTCCCCCAAGGCAATGGGATGTTGTCCTCTTATGCTTCAGTGGCCTTTGAATCACATTCCTGGGTGTTAAAATAATGTATTCCAGGGTAACTTGAGATGGCTGATGCTGCGGAATGAATTGATGTATGTAAAGATGAGAGAGAAGTATTTGATCATTCATGAATCTGTCCCCTCTGATTATTACAGCAAATTTAGGATTTATAAACATTATGCAGATATTTTATACTGCAGAGAGCCCACTTGTAAGAGCAGGAAGACAAATATTTATTCACCACATAGGAGTGTGTGGATGAGCTACAGTTGAAACTGCAATTTAATTTTCTGTAGGTTAACAGTTTATAATTTAAATTGACTGAAAACAGAAGAACGTAAGCATGAGAACAAGACTGACAGCCCAGCTTCTTCTTTTTTTTTTGTCAGCTCTCCCACCGGAGCAGGTAAGTCAGCAGGAGGGGGCAGGGGAGGATGTAACAGGTGGGAATCAGTGGCGTAGGAATGGGGGCGCGGGGTGCAGTCCACCCCTGGGCGAAGGCCCCGGGGGGGCAACACGAGGGTGACACCCTGGCAGTGGCGATGTGGCGGCAGCGGCTCCTTTTCACGCAGAGATGGAACTATGCCCCCACGTGACACCGGGCATGACGTCAGTTTCACACGTACAGCTCCAATCACATCCCCCCCGCCGTTTTGCTTCCTTTTGGGAGGCAAACGGCTCCAGGGCAGGCGGGAAGGTCCAACAACAGGACGAACGAATCCACGCCGAGACGAAGGAGCCTGCCACCTTGGGTCCCACGCCCCCCCCACGCCCCTACCCCGACGACGCTTCTGTTTTCACACCGCTTTTTTTCGCTGGCCTTGGCAGTGGCAGTGAGCCTCGCAGTGCCTCTGCCGAGGTTTCCGGAGGCCAGGGAGGCATTACACGCCCTTTCGTCCACCCCCTGGGGCCGTTTTTGGCCAGTTACAGGCTGTGTAACATCACCCCAGGAGTGTGGCTTCCGGGGGATGTCACATGGTGGGGGCATGGCTTCTGCCGGGGGTATAATTGCAGCCTACACCTCTGGTGGGAATGGGGTGAAACGGCAGAGAGGGGGATTTGCAGGGTGCGGGGAGGCTGCGAGATCTGGGTGGATCTGGTGGCGATGATGCACACAGGAACCTATCCCCCTACCTTTCATGTGGTTGTTACTCGTGTTTTGGTTTAAGGATCTGTTTATTTATTGCACTCTTCCCCTAGAAGGCTCAGAGCAGCTTACACAGGGCTCCCAGTCAGTCTCCTGATCTAGCCACTGACCCTGAGTCCAGCTTTGCTTCGCTTTAACAATTTAATAGTATTGCTTACCTTCCTGCCATTCTCTGGCAGTGGCCACCATATCAGCAAGCACTTCAGTATCATGAAATCTGCTTCCTGTTGTTGATTCAAAGGTCCTCCTTCAAATTGTTTGGCTTCAAATGATTTCAGATTGACGCTCAAAACTAGACCTAAATTGGATAATGAAAGGCTTTCTTCTCTCAGCCTCCCTTTCCTAAATGTCTGGCCCTCTCAGGGTTTCTTTAAAATGAATTATGTGCAGGTCTCACCTTGCTCTGTAAAACATTTAATTTTACTGGGCATTTGTTGATAATCTTTCTTTAAATGGCTTCCCACGTGGGAGGTGAAATTTCCAAAAGCAAACAATATCACTGGAGACTCTCTTCTTGCTGTGTTTATGTTCAGGCAGCAGCACCTAGTTAGAGGAACATATATGTTCACCCAGCTTTTTTCTTGATGGGCTGCTTCCTTTCCATTTACCTTTAGATTGTAATCGAAGGCCAGGGTTTGTATAATTTTTAATTTTTGTAAAGCACTGGCTTAGAATGTTTAGGCATATAATAAATAAAGTTTAAATCTCTGGCTATGATCCAGACAAGTAGGAGAAAAGATCTGCATGCACAGAGGGTTTTGTAATGTTTCCTCATCAAGGCACGGTCCAGAGATCAAGGCATGGTAAAGAGATATGGGGGGGGGTCCCACAAACTCCTGGCCTCCTCGTTCCTTCCATCTTTAATACAAACTCCCCACTTCCTTCTCTTTGGACCTTCAACGTACAGCCCATGAGAGGGGGGTAAAGGGGGTAAATTATACCCGGGCCCGGGGTCAAAAGGGGGGCCCAGGAACCAAAGGAGGGCCCCCAGAAATTTCCTGGGATCTCAGCTGGCCTCATGGAGAGTGAAAGACGGTGGCCAGGCCAGGTTTACTGGGCAGGTAGACCTGGGCGCCGCATAGGGAAGCCTGGTAGACCTAGGCTCTGAAGAATTTTCCAGCTATTAATTACTGCCCTCCCCCATCCTGTTTTCCCCCTCCCCCTTTGAAAAGGTGCCCAACTTTGTGCCCCCTGATAAAATTTCTCTCAGAGGCCCTGCAGCCGCACTACTTGGGAGTTACTATGTAACAGTCCAATCCTGTTGGGCTCTTATGGTGGCAGATCTTGCGATCCGCCACCGCAAGTCCCAGTGTGGTGCCGCAAATGCCGCACTGCCACTGTGTGCTACAGAGCCACTGGTGCAGATGACTGGAGGCTCCATGTGCAATGCCAGTGGCTCCCAGATGCCCCGCTGGAACAGGTAAGGTGGCAGAGGGGATGCTTCAGGTGCTGTTCAGAGGAGGATTGGGGTGGGGAGCAGGCCAAGCAGGGGGGCAGAAGGGGCGGGGGGAGGATCTTGGCAGTAGCAGTGAACGTAAAGATCCTATCCCTCCTTCCCAGCGCTCTCAGAAGTCTCCTTGGACTTATACCAGCAAAAGAGCTGGCATAGGTCCAAGGAGACCCATTGGAGGCCAGGCAACTGATGTGGAGAGGTAAGTTTTAAAAGTTTTTTTCCTTACCTCTCCCAGGCCATCTGGTGCTACCCCCACAGCATGCAGCATGCGCTCCACTTGGCAGCACTGCATGCTCTGAGCTGGCAGGGGATAGGATTGGGCTGTAAGAGCCTTGCTAATGCAACATGAGTCTTGCAACTTGCTGTGCTGGTGTAACTGATATTGAGACTCAAGATGTCAAAATTAATAACCTAATAAACTTTAAGATTTGGAAGAGCACAAAAAGTTTAAAGGCTGTAATATGTATGCATCAAATAACCTGCTAGCAGCTATATTTGAAATTGGCTACATAAAACATTACAGCTATTCCATAGCTGGATGATTACTGTAAATATAGTGTATTTTCCTCCTGCTACATTCTTTGCTGCTACAACTCTCTGCTAAGAGAGTTGCTTGTCTTAATGAAATCACTAAACACCAGCCTTTAAGCTATGTTAAAAAGGCAACACTGATCCTTTAGAATAGAATTTGCAATGTACAAATGCTTTGGCAGTTTCTAAGAATTTTGGGAAAACATTTTTTTAAAACTTGTGTTACAATCCTGTCACCGCCATACAATAATTTGAACAATGGCCCAGTTTGGCCACCTCTGTGAACATGCTTTGGGCTTGCATGATCCATCCCTTCCTGGCGTGCTCCATCCCTCCTATCCTGGTTTGCGGTAACCGTAGCACTGTGACATCTGAACTGGGCAAACAATAGTTTGCCTCCAAACCAGAACTGGAAATCCACTCAGAACTGCTGTTTCCAGTTCTGGTTTCAAGGCAAATAATTTGAGGTGATCAGACATCGTGGCAAACTGCGTCTATTTATTTATTTATTTATATATGCCGCCTTTCTCCGTTTTTACACAGCACTCAAGGCGGTTTACACAGACAGGCTTATCCAAACCACCATTTTTTCCCCAGTGATATAGTATTATACTGTGGAACACATAGAACCCTCAATAGACCAGATGTTTTCCTTCACAGCGTGGTTATCTCTTCTGGCTACACGCCTTTCGAGCTTCCGCCACAACTGTAAATCAGCCCAGGCAGGATTCTCAAGCTGTTCACCGTTCTTGCCAGCCGACCTTCTCACACACGCCCACTGCGGGGCTTGTCAACTCAGCAGCGACTCCGTTCTGCCACACAACTGGTAACTACAGCTTGTCAGTCCAGCATTCTTGTCTCCCATCCTGCTTAGCTCTTCGGGCAGTATGGCAGCACAGCCATCAGACCACACCTCCTGCTAACCAGGCTGTGATAAAGGAAACTGGAGCACATGAGGGGAGGAGGGAGCACAAGGGCCTGAAATATGATCATTATGGTCTGAATTGTTGACAGCTATTATACTGGAAAAACAAATTCGGACTGCATGCAGTAGAGGAGCATGACTCTACACAGGAATTAGAAATGGAATGCAATCCAACAAGGATAGAAACACTACTGAGGGTTATACCCGAACCTCAGTTTGTGCAAAGACAACGCTAGGATAGGATACAATCCAGATTTTTTAAAACTGAAGCCTTTCTCCATAACATAAACACTAACTATAAAGCAAGGCCATTTCTTCCAGTACATTCATAATAACATAAACTAAAACTATGTTGTACTTTGTATTTCAACATTGAATACTAGGATAGAACTAGGAGTTGTATTCTAAGTGCATCTTCCATTCACTGAACAAGCTCCATTAACTCCGGAGGGAGGGTTGATTTTCACCAATCTCCCCTTGTCTCTGCAATGCTCTGTGTGATTCCCAAAAATATGTTTTGTTGGCTCTCAGGAGCAGTTTTTCAGGGGACGAGGGGCACGGGCTGTAGAGGGAACTTGATGAAAATCACCTTTCCCTCTTGCATAGTGAACTTCCTTCTGTGAACACAAGAAGTGCCAGAGAACACAGCCATCGGTGTTCCTTACAAAATAACCTGGCCTTGACTAGCCTCCACTTAATTTTGTAAAACTTGTTAATTTGCACATACTGCAACCATTCTCTGTTGTTGTTGTTCAGTCGTTAAGTCGTGTCCGGCCCTTCGTGATCCCATGAACCATATCCCGCCAGGCCTTCCTGTCCTCCACTATCTTCCTGAGTTCGCTCATTTTCATGTTCGTTGCATCACTGATGCTGTCTAACCATCTCATCCTTTGCCTTCCCCTTCTCCTTTTGCCTTCAATCTTTCTCTGTACTTGTGTATAATTGGTGTGACCACCAGATGCATGACTCCTCTGCCTTGAATACTTGTGCAGCAGGGTGGATTTCAGTAGGTGCAGTTTCTGTCATAATAACTGCATGACAAGCTTCACCTGCCAAAATTCTCTCTTCTGAACTATTCAAAGTACAGAAATCCTGTTCTGTTTCCTCAGGGGTAGCTGTGTTAGTATCTGATAGGAAAAACAACAAAGAGACTTGTGGCACGTTTTAAGACTAGCACATTTATTGTAGCCCAAGCTTTATTTACTGAAGCACTTGCAACTGGACTGTGGTCCACAAAAGTTTACGCCACAATAAATGTGTCAGTCGTTAAGTGCCACAAAACTGCTTGATGTTTTCCTTGCCATGTTAGCATCTGGCTACCTACCCAGATGGACAAAATCTCCTTGAAATGGAAGACAGATGAACCCCAGAACCCTTTCTACAGATCTACTATATTCTTCTTTAAACTAGAATTGGCATGCACCTTTCAGATACTGTAGATTAGAAGTGCAATGAGACTACACTTCCCATAACCCCTCTTGTGACCTGGAAGGGTGGAGGAGGCCCTGCTGGAGGGAGGATATAAAAAGCAGGGAATCTGAAAGACGGGGTGGGGGGGGGGACAGAGTTACAGCTTGTTTTGCTTTGGGTTTTTTTAACAACCACTCCTCCTTCCAGCTGGGCCTCCCTCACCCTTTCCAGGTTACAGCAGGGGCTGTTGGAAAGTGTAGTCCCACTGAAGAAGAATGGCTGTAGCTGCATTGTATTACAGTACTGTAGTGGGAATGATATTATGTCTTCTTGCGTTGTGTCAGCTGACCTCCAGATCATCTCTCCAAGCTTATTATAGCTTATTGGGTAAAGGACTTGGTTATGGGGCCTGTTGGTTTGATGTGCCTAAGCTAAGAATAATTGCCACATCTACCTGACAGCGTGGATGCTAGGAGAAATAGTTCTTACATTGGGCTGTAGTTAGCAAAAGAGAAGGAGGCTGAAAATAGCTAGCAAGAAGATCCGGTAGCTGTAAGGGTTGTAAACCAGAGGTTGTAAACCTGCACTGTCAGTCTGGGGCCTGCTTGACCCCCCCTTGCTGTCACTCACTAAAGATGTTTAAAAACTGTCATACGCTTCCAAAACTCTTTTCTCATGAGCAAACTAACCCTCTAAAAGGCTGCCCCATAAACTTCCTTAGGCCTGTTTTTTTTTTGGGGGGGGGAGCAATGGAGGCAATTGCCTGGGTCTCAGACACAGAGGGGGCTACATCTAGACTGACAAGCAGTACACTATAACTGAGGGGAGGAAATGGCATTGATCAAGGGTGTGTTGAGAAGGGAGAGTGCCGTCAAAGTAATATTTAGCCCCTGGGTCTCTCAGAATCTCACAAATGGCCTGTTTTGTACTGCTTAGCAAAGTACTATATGCCTGAAACAATATTATTCAATGCCATTTAAACCACTAGCAGATTATTTCTAACATGCTACAAATATTCAGAGCATGAAAATCCAATGCTTACACTTTTGTCAGTTTTTCTGATAAGTGGCTTTTCCTGCCAACAGAGAACACTGACGATCTAGCTAGAGATGTAATGGTGAAACATCACCTTGTTGTTAATGATGATGCTTTGTGAATATTGCTGGGAAGCCAAAATGTGTAGCAGCAGCTTACCATCTTTGCATGTGACTAGAAAAAAAAAAAACAACTCCCCCCTGGCGCAACCCCTTGTTAAAACTACCTCTTATAATAATGACAGCTTTCTTTTTAATTTGGAAGTGGACTTGCTGATCCAAAGGATGTGTAGGTGCTGAGCAGCAACAGTCTGTGGGAGTGTATCATTATAAAAACAGCGTCCAGACATTTGCAAGCAAAGTCGTGTTTCATGCTGGTGTTTCTCCTCGCTTTTGGAACAGCTTTGCCAAAATCTGTTGGGCTTGAGCTGCAAATTCATGTTTGTGCGGGTGTGTTTGAGATGATAGCCTGCTCGCAATGGGGTGCTTTTGGGGTACTAGGTGTGTTTGAGATGCGGGTGTGTTTGATGCGGGGTTGATGCGGGTTGATGCGGGTTGAGGTGCGGGTGTGTTTGAGATGATAGCGCCTTTTGGGGTGCTTTTGGGGTACTAGGATTGGGCGGTTTCTCTCTCTGTATGCACACACAGAAGCTTCCAAACAATTTTTGTCAGGATCCCAGTTTATGGCACCTGATTGTGGCGGCCTCAGAACAATGATTTGAACAAATGAACCGTGAAGTAAGTTTGAGGATTATAAAGTATGAATGGGGTTATTGATGGGCTGCTCAGTGAGTTATTTGATATTGCCTCTGCCTCCTTGTAAGCAGGCTAAAGTACTCGTTCAGACTGATCTGAGCTATTGTTGTGGGTAAAAAACCTCTTGTCTCATTTCAGACTGAAGAGTATGCGTAATGTCTGTGACAGTTTGAGCCCTTGGAGAAGCGACTGGTTAAACAGAGTAGTCTATTCAGATAAAGCTGAGGGATGCATTCACATGGAAATCACTTCTGCAAACTGAATTGTTATGAAGTATAAGTGGAAAAAAGCTAACAAAAGGGAGCTGCTGCACAGATGTAAATTTTCAGAGCCTCCACTGATGCATAGTGGCAGAGCTCTTGTGCTTTGAGCAGCACTTTGCTGGTTTGTACCTGCAGAGATCTGACCCAGAGAGGGTTTTTGTTTTTCCTTTTCATGACAGCCCAATTCCTCTGAAGTAAGGCCTTTCACTTCGGGAAGGAGGAGCCTTCAGGAAGGCAATTAAACAATTGCAGGGGGGAAAAGTATTATTGTGGGGAAAATGCAATTGCTTGCACTCAAGGTTGAACGTATCATTAGGGAGACCACGTGGCTCTGAGCAATGTGAGCTACGTTGGTGAAACAGGTTTTAAGAAAATGCTGGCTTATGCAGTCGCCACAATTACTGTCAGAAAGGCCATATGCCTAAGAACCTAAAGGGAAGCACCGTCTTGCTCAGTGGCACTCCTTCCTGTGGTGTTGCCAGGTGTGGTAATCCGTGGTGTCGCCCCACCCAGTGTGCAGATGTGTAAGTAATTGGTGGTAACATCTCCAATTACTTCTGGCCAGAGACGGTCAAGGAAAGGCTCCAGCGGCTGCCGTGGAGGGGTGTCACCTTTGCTCGGCCATTTTTAGCTGCTCCGAGCCTGTACGAGACTACTTCGAAGCAGCTTGGAGCGGCCGAAACTGGCTGAGGAAAGGCTCTGGTGGCTGCCGCAGAGGGGTGACACCCTTGCTCGGCCATCTTTGGAGCAGAGTCGCTTCTTCATGTTCTCATGAGCTTTGCTCACGAGAACTCAAAGCGGGCGGAAGACCACTGAGCCTGGGCGGAGTGTGCAGTGGGTGTCATCCGCTCATTTCTTGTTACCCTGTGCGGTCCACACACCCCTGTTGTGACCTCACTGCTGTTCATGCCTCTCCCCAATAATGATATTATGTTGTTGTTTAACCTGTGCCATGAACATGCAAGGCACTTTCAAAGGAGCTTTTAAAAGGAGGTTAGGAGCTTACAGTTTAAATTTCAGCAAAAGGGAAAGCAAAGCACATGCTTTGCATATAAAAGATCCTCAGTATCAGAGCTGGTAAGTTCTCTGCCAGAAATCTTGGAAAACTGCTGCCTGTCAGCATAGCTAAAGCCTGTGACACACCGGCTGCATTGTGTTGTGTTCCGTCATGGTGCTGTGCGAGAGTAGTCGATGTGCTGCAATGCAATGCACCCTGTCTACACCAAAGGAAGCCACAAGGAGAAGAGTAAGACGTCCTGCCCTGACCCCTGCTCTCTTTTAGCCAGTCAGATTCAAGTCTGATTAGCCAGCGCATCACTCCGCGTCCCACCCTCACAGTACCTAACGCAGACTCTCATTGGCCGGACACTGCCGAAGTTCAATTTGTTCAACTTTGTTCGTACCACAATGCAGCTCCAAGATTTTCCAGCCGTGCGCGGATGCTGCTCTACGCAACACACCGCAGCACGGCCAGTGTGTCACAGGCTTAACAACATAACAATTAATTAAACATTAAGATGCCCTGGCTGCTCAGTTATTGGGGAGGAAGGACAGGATATAAATCTTCTAAATAAATATAGTCAATAAAAATAGCATAAAATACAATATAAAGCAGAAGCAGCATGAAAGATAAAAACATGGGAAAAGCTAAGCAACATTTTTTTTTTAAAAAAAAAACACAATTAAATACCGGTAATTAAAGGGAGAAAGCCATGTCTTCTGAGGCCTCCCATCTCAAATTCCCAGCACCTCAGCAGCAGAAGCACTGCTGAAAGGGCGGCACTGGGAGAGCCCAATTATCATGCGGGCCACCCTTTCAGCAGTGCCATTTCTGCCAATGCATCACTTCACACAACTCAGCAGCTAAGAGCAGCTGATGGTGGTGCTGGGAGAGCCCAATTATCACAGGATAAAAGGGGCCTTATGTTTGACACCCCTGCTCTAGGGTGAGGCAGAGGAACGGGTTTTAACCCCAAACTCCCCACCCCCATGGCCAGCAGCCACCCCCTTTCACAGTAAGTGAAAAATGGGCAAGAATGGGGGGCCCCTCATCTTCATAGCCTCCTCGAAGGAACAACCCAAAGGGGCAACCCCACTTTTGGTGATGCCCCCTTTGGGGGTGGCATCCTCTGTGGGTCATCCAAGGGAAATACCCCATGCGGGAGATGTCCCTGGAAGTTGGAAAGTCTGAGGAGCAGGGCTTCCTCACTGGGCTGGATGGAAAATCCTTCTGTTGCTGCCACCGCCACTCACTCAGACTCACTGGCTCCTCCTTTCCCTCCCCCAGCAAAACAGCGGGCTGACAAAAAAGCCATCGGAGATGGCAAGTGCTGGGGAAGGGGACCGCTGCCGCTGTTTGCTGAATATTCCGCCGCGTAGGCTCAAATCTGGCTCGGTTTTGCCAAATGTTTCCAAGGCAAATTTTCACAGTGTGTACTTAGTAAATTTATATTCTGGTGGGAACATGTAGGAAGAAAATGCATTGCATGCCTTTGGGTTTACCCAGCTGGCAGCAAATACTTGACTATGATGCTGTCTCAGGTTTAGGAGTTACAAAGAGGCACTTAAGAAAAGTTTGCCTAAACTGACCAAGTCCTTTGCTGCCTTATGGCCAATTAAAAAAAAATGTTTGCTTGCATAATTGTTCAGTGTGTATGCCCAGCATCAAAAAATGTACAAAATGCTTGACAAGGACTATAAAGTGTCTTCTGCCCATTTTGCAGATATTTGTTGCTGCTGGCATGTTCAACTTTCGCTTTCATCCTTGCTTTTCAGCCAGTGGTACAAGTACCACTGATGGTCGTTCAGAGTATGGGAGGTGGTACTTGATCTCTCTGCAGTGCCATATGGGTCACATGACATTGCTTAGTCGTCTGCTTGAGGAGGTGATGACCAGGGCAGTGCTGGAGGTGGTGATGACTGGGGCAGTGGTGCACAGGCAGCAAGGGGTGGCGGTCTGGCAGCCTGGTCCTTCAGAGGAGGTGTGGCTTGGGAAGATGGAGAACCAGAGAAGCCTCCCTCTCTCTCTGTAGAGTCGACTTTGGCAAGCGGCCCACTTCTGCACCCAGCAGGCATCTCTGGTAGCAGCTGTACCTTGAAAAGTGGTACTTGCCAAAAAACCCCACAAAAGGTGGAAAAGCCTTGTGATGCATGATAGAAAGAACTGCCTTGTACTGGATCGGCAGCACAATCCTATCCAACTTACACCAGTGGTGCAGCAAGAACGGGAGACCCCAGAACGGGAAGGGGATTCAAATCCCCTCCAAAGGGATATTTTCAAAGGGGATTTAATTCGCCCCTCCACTCCAAAGCCTCCCGCCCTGCCCTCCCCCACTTGTTACACCGGTGGTGTAAGTTGGATAGGATTGCGCTGTATATCTTGCAAAGTACTGTCTAATCCTGTGTTTCCTAAACCTCTGATAACTGAGATGAGTCCCCCCCCCTTGATTAAAATTGGAGGCACCCCTCAGCCTTCCATGAAAAAAGGATACATCTCTGTTCCTCAGTCAGCTCCTAGGGCAGGCATCTTTCTTGCAGCCACGGGATAGTCTAGTACACAGTGTGGGCAGACTTCAGGCTTGTGGGGGTCTACTTTATTTTTTACTTGAACCTTGAGTTCACCAACCAGACCCAGGAGCAAAATAATAGTCAGGAAAGCAAACATAAATTTAGGACTAGGACTAAGGAACAGGGTGTCTCACACCATGTGCTTAGACCAGGAACTTATTTTCAACCCTTTCCTGCAAAACGCCACTCCTGGTATCCTCCCAAACTTTCTTTGCCTCAGCCGTTTAATGGTGGGGTGGGGAGGAGCCTTTTTGTTGTTGGTAGGTACTGTTAAACAGTTGGGTGTAAGAAACCCTAGTTCACCTTCAGCAAATCACCCAGAGATCAGCTAGTAGCTCCTGACCTACCTTCTCCCCACTCCTGACCTTGTTAATACTGTATTGTCTGTTTATGTCCCATCCTCCCTTTGCTAAATCAGGGACAGTGCTTACATACTTCTACAAGAGCATTCATTTCACAAATGCCTGAAGATCTGCAGGACAGCAGTTCAAGATGGCCGGAAGTCTGTTGGAGAGCTGCTGGCACGCTGAGCTGATAAGCTGCAGAGCCTGTGGGGGAGTGGAGCAAGCTGAAGCTGAAGCATGCTGAGGCAAACACCAGTGACAGAGAGCTGGATTGTGAAAGTAACATCTCGAATGAAGGGTTTTATGAAAGATTAGAACGTTATTATATTGTAAAAACCCTTTGGTGTTTAGAACAGCCTGCCCACGTACACCGCCTTGAATAAAGTCGGAGGAGAAATCCAATGACCAGAAAGGCGGTATATAAATACTGTACTATTACTATTACTATTACAAGTGCTTACGTTTCTGGGACTCCCCTGTACATGTCAGCTGCTGTGGTATCTAGAAATGCTAGTACAGTGTTTCCCAAACGTTTTTGACATGTGGCTCCCTTGACCATTAGTAACCCTTGGCCGCGGCTCCCCATTACATTATGTTGATGCCTGCCAATTGGCATTGCACTATATTCCGAGAGGGTTCCGTGGCACTCCGCAGCTCCCCTGGCTAGTATCCGCGGTTCCCCTGGGAGCTGTGCCTCCCAGTTTCGGAACCACTGTGCTAGTTCATCCTTATTTCTTACCCTAGGGAGATATCACTGTCCACGTATTGATTGGGGGGTGGGGGAGGAAATCAATGGTACATGGTGGAACCTCCCAACTTGAAAGGGCAAAGAGTAGTGGGCTAATCTTTTGAAGTACACTTCAGATCCTCTTTTGGCATGCTTCTACACAGTCCTACTAGCAGCTGGTGTCAAATGGTGTCAAATGATGGTGAGACCCATTAATAGGCTTACCAGATCTCCAACCGGGACAGAGTGCTAGACCTTTAGGAGAAGGAATGTGGGCAGGTGTAGCTTGTTAAGCCTTAGAGCACAATCCTAGGCATGTCTACTCAGAAGCAAGCCCCACTGAACATAATGGGGCTTGCTTCTGAGTAGACATGCCTAGGATCGTGCTCTAAGGTTTAACAAGCTACACCTGTCCACATTCCTTCTCCTAAAGGTCTAGCACTCTGTCCCGGTTGGAGATCTGGTAAGCCTACCCATTAACTAGAGTTGATGGGGATTAAACCTAGCACCACATGCATGCAAATCATATATTCTGCCACTGAGCTATTTTAATAGAGGCTCCTCCCACCACCATGTGGATTTTGATTGTCATGCTGGGGGAGATGGAGTTAGCCCTTTCCCCCTTGTGTTGTTTTGTGAATGAAAATCTCCTGCCCTAGATACAAGAAAGCCACATGGGAAGAAATGCTCCATGGAACATTGTAATGAAACAGTTAAGTTTGCAGAAAGCATTGTGAAGGGTAGTCATCAAGCTCTTGTATTTATTAGATGTGTGTGTGTGTGCCTGCTTGTGTTCTCTGTAGCAGGTTAATAGCAGAGCAAATGCAGCTGGCCCAGGGAGATTAGATAGCTATTGTTTGTTATTTCACTTTTCAGCATGTGTTTTATTCTGTGTAAATCCTGCAATTCCTTTGGCATTTTTCTTTGTTTTGAGGTTAAAAGTGCAATGAATCTTTATACAAGCAGCAATGGATCTGTACTGGAAATTCATAAGACATAAGAGTTGTAATTGTAAACATATGTTCTAGGGCAGGGGTTCTCAGCAAGTGGTACTAGTACCACCAGTGGTGGTACTCGGATCACCGGACCACCGAAATCCCGCTCCAATGCGGTGCTTTTGGCAACCTGTTTTCGCTTCCAAGAGGCTTCTGCCTTTGGCTGAGCCTCTCGGGAACGTTGAGAAGAGCCCTCCTACTCACCCAGAACCTCCTACCTGCATTTTCAAGCCTCCGAAAACCTGGACGTAACTTGCGATGATGTCATCACCAGTCACTTCGGTGGTACACAGCAGGAGAGTGGTGCCGGAGGTGGTACTAGGCCAGGAAGTGGTTGAGAACCCCTGTTCTAGGAAGTAAGACCTATTGAACTCAGTGGGATTTACTTCTTAGTAAGCATGTTTAGAATCAGGCATGATAGCCACATAGGAATGCAATGTGCATTTTTAATTAGTCTTAAATTAATAGGCAACCCCCCCCCCCCACACACACACACACACAAAGTAAAATACAATTTAATTCAAGAACTGGGAAAACATGAAAATATTTGGATACATAAGTCTGTTCCTTCCATCAAAACATACAAGAGACACCCACAGCACAATCCTAACCAACTTTCCAGTGCTGGTGCAGCCCACAATGCATCCCCAAGGTAAGGGAACAAATGTTCCCTCACCTTGAAGAGGCCTCCATGACTGCCCCTGTACTGCAAAACAGAGGCGTCTCTCCGGTAGGGGCGGGGCTGTAAGTATCGCTGCGGTCATAGTCTCTTTACCGAGTGAGAAGGAGGCAGCCCCGCCCCCTCACTGTCCGAGCCAGTCCCCTACGGAGAAACCGGCAGGGAAGAGACCCTGCCTGCTGCTTTCTCTGTAGGGGACTGGCTCGGACAGTGAGGGGGCGGGGCTGCCTCCTCCTCGCTCGGTAAAGAGACTATGACCGCAGCGATACTGACAGCCCCGCCCCTACCGGAGAGACGCTAGTGCTGCAAAATACAGTGTGCGCCCTGTTGCCATGACTACACCGGCGCTTGAAAGTTGGTTAGGATTGCGCTACCAATGACTTCTAATAATTCAGAATTTCAGGTGACCAACATTTGAATAATGATACATCCCCAACAGCATAAGAAAGAACATAAGGATTGCCTTGCTGGAACACAGCCTTAGCCAACATTTTCCATCTAATTAGTGAACAACCAGTGTCTCTGAAAACTCACTGGCAGGACAGAACACACAGAAACCAGCTGTCCCCTGTTATTGCTGCCAGTAACAACTGAGAGATCTACTGGATCTGAACAGGGATGTTTCATTTACTTCTACAGTATATAGCAGGGGTGGCCAAACTGTGGCTCCTGAGCCACATGTGGCTCTTTGACGTATAACATGTGGCTCTCGGAAATATGTTGGCTGACCTCCTTTTTGCATCACAATTTAATATAAAAGGTAAATAAGAAATTTTAAAGCTTTATAATTATTTACCACCAGGTATAAACTTAGTCCACTGGATTAAAACATAAGTTTAATGTTCATGGCGAGTAAATATATTTAAGGATTTAAATACTTCTTAAATATTGCAGCTCTCAAACATCTGAAGTTTATCGTATGTGGCTCTTATAGTAAGCAGGTTTGGCCACCCCTGGTATATAGTATCTATTGACAGGGTCACCAAGTAGTCTGACTTCCACCTTTTCACTTGCCTCTTCCTAAACATCTGAGTCAGCAAAATTCCTCATAAATACTTTGTTCAATTTCAAGCATGCCTTTGCTGGATCAGGGCCCAACTGCTCTCATGATCAGGATAAAGATAAACTTTGCAACATGCCTGGAAGGCTTTACGTTTTGGAACCAGGATGAAGCAAAAGGATAAGAGAACTAAAGAGGGTTGGGGTCCTTTCAAATTAATGGAATTTATTTATTTATTTTTTAAAAATTTGTTTCAATTAAGAGGCTTCAGAAAAAAAATGTTACACAATGGAGATATTTAATTAAATAATTTATGCCCCACTTTTCTCCCACAGTCAGGGCACTCAAAGCAGCTTACAATATTAAAAACAACACAGATATAATTTAAAAACATTACCATATTAAAAAGATTAAAACAGTAAAACAGACAGACCCCAGTGGACCACATAAAACTGATTAAAATTGCGATTCATTAAAAATGTCAGCCCAGTAGAGATTTGGAAGGCATATACGTGAGGACTTCATTCTTTCTCCTATTGTGAAAGGTGAGCCTGAGCTGGTTGGAAATATTATATTAAAGGTGAGGCAGGGGAGGAAAAGGATCTCTTTTAGAGAGGAAGCATCGGAATAAGAATGGGAGGGGATAGGACTATTGCCCCTTAATACTTCCCAGTTCAGTATTCTAGGAATTCTGCATTCAGTTTTGGCCCTACCACACGGATGGGAGTACTAGTAGAAACAAGTTTCTGTGTGGTTGCCATGATTGTCAGGCTGGAGCTGTTTGCTTCAGCCCTGTTCAGAAATGATGACTGTGTGGACCTCATCTGTGCAATCGGGGGCGGGGCGTAAGAGCACCTTGTTAAGCCCCGCCCCATGCTGACACACTCCCTTAGGCCTGCTGCTGCCCCCTATCCATCCACTGTTTACTTGCACTTACAAACACTGCACCCAGTGCACAGGAGCAGAGACGTCAGGCGCCCTGCCAGCACCCAGATGCGTGGGGGCGGGGCCTGCGCGCATCACGTCGACGCCCCCTGCCCGTTCTGCTCTCATTTCGGAGCCAAACGGGCTCCAGGGAGAGCGGGCAGGCCGATCTGCCGCCTGGCCTCGCTTAGGTGAGTTCGCCCGCCCGAGCGCCTGGAGCTCCTGCTCCACCGTAGTTCCGCCGCTGCAGGAGACTTTCTTCCATGGCTGCCATTCATTTCTGTGGAGAAAAATAGTGCTCTCTCATGAATGGCCATGTGGTAGTATGGACACAGCCTGCCCACCACCACTAGTTGACTCTTAGCACACTCCTGTGTGTGTCTACTCCAAAGTAAATCCTATTGAGTTCAGTGGAATTTACTCCCAGATGAATGTGTATAGGTGTGCAGACTTAGTCACCTCCAAAAGGGAAGAGTGCAGAGTGATGCACTTCACCATGGAGTCCAGGACTGGCTCTCCTTTCCGCACGCGCACACACCGATACCGCCTCTCATAGTGGTGGACATTTTGCTATAAATATAAAATATTTTATATGACATATAAAAATATTTTATTTGGTAGGTTTTATTCTTAGCATTGATACCATTCTTAGGCCCTTGCGATGGGACAGTTTAGGGACATCGGTAAATGGGTATAATCTCCTGGCTTCTGTTCAAGATAAAATTCTTAGTGGTTTCCCAGGTATTGCAAACAGAGTTGGTTTTTCTTGCTTGAATGCTTGTTTGGACATTTCCAGTAATGAAAGTATCCATGATTTTAGAGTAATGTTATGCCTGCATTATGTTGTAATGCTTTCGTTGGAGTATCTCCCAATACTCAAGTCTGTTAAAATTAAATGCATAACCTCAACAGTATTGCTCTATGTTAAACAACTTACTTTTTGACATTTCGCTAACCACATGACATCAGCCTGTGGGCAACTGTACATGCAAAACGTTTAGGATGTAATGAGGTTAGACTAAGTGTTGTGTTGCTGAGAAGTCATAATTTCACTGGGTTTTGTGCACACAGCAGGCAAAAATCCTTTTGCTTGAGCCATGGATAACAGAGGCAAATTGTCAGACATACAGCACAGCAAAATGCAAAACATCTTCTGCATGTGTAAGCACATTTCTTCAAGCAGATCATCTGCATTCCTCGAGGAAGCAAGTTGCGTGTGAAACATCAGACAGCAGCCAGAAAACATGTTCCACGTGCATAAGCTAATTGCTTTCCTATGCACCCCATTTTGCAATGCTGTTGTGCCAGTACTTGCACACTTCTATGTGGACAAATGAGAACAGCGTATTGACGTGCATGATTTCCATATACAGTCCACCAAGCACTGATGCGTCAGCAAAACTGCAAAGCTTCTTTCAAAGGAGCAGGACTGTATAACTTGTGGCTTGCTGGCCATATACCGTATACTGACAACTCCCCTGTCTTTTTACAATCCCAAGTAAGCAGCAAAAGCAGGAGGTTTATTGAGTCCCTGGTAGGCTGCCCCCACATGTCTAGTGGGCTGCATTCAGCTTGGTAGGTCACAAGTTGTATAGGCTTGCAACAGAGATTGTATATAGAGGATGTACAACAAGAGCCTTTGGTAGCTTCCATAAGTGTGACGCACCCACCACACACACACACACACACACACACACACACACACACACGACAGAATCTCCCCACTTGGGCAATACTCAATGGTTCCTTGTCCACGTGGCTACATATAGTATGGATACTATATATACTAACTACGAAATACCAGTATGCCTCTGAATACCAGTTACTGGTATACCAGTTACTGAGAAGCATCAGAAGGAGTGGGCTATTACTTTCATATCCTGCTTGTGGGCTTCCCAGAGGCATCTGGTTAGCCAATATGGGAAACAAAATGGTGGACTAGCTAGGCCTTTGGCCTGATCCAGCAGAGGATCTTACCTTTTTAACAGCCAGTGTAAGGTTAGAGCAGTGGAGCACATGTTCCACCGCTTTAAGCCATTACAAACATCCCGTAAAGCATGTTTGCAACGACTTTAGAGTAAGGGTGCAGAGGCTGGCAGCCCTTACTCCGCCACCCTCCAGACCAGGCACCAACCAGCAGAGGTAAGTCCTGCAGAGGCAGGGCGTGGTGCAGGTAAGTTGGTGCAGGGGCGTGGAGGGAAGGGGGCCGATTGGCCTGCCCGGCCTGGGAGGGGTGGGTGGGGATATCAGCAGCGCTCTCCACCGATATCCTAGGCCCATTCCCGGACCTGGCCGGCCTTTCACGGCCGTCTCGAATGTATGCCAGGCCTGGACCTGCCATACATCTGAGGAGGCCCATAAGGCCCCGGCCAGCTTACACCTGGGAAGGGGATGAATGTCCCCTTTTTCCAAGGTGCTCCCGGGCTGCCCTGTGGCAGCCTGGGAACGGGATAGGATGCGGTGGGCAGCCCTTTAGGCCAGCCGTGCATTTTGACACAGGATTGCACCGTAAGTACAGTTCTCCCTTATTTGATATCTTGTGTTTGTCACAGCCCAATGGAGCTTTTTCCTGCCTATTCTTGGGCTGACAAAAATGTATTGGAACTATGTAAACACTCACAGAGCACTTATGTTCTGTTTTCATCAGTGGAAATGACAATATTAGAATGCCAGCAATCAATTAGTATGTAGCACCTCCAACCAACAGATAGTGCTACACTATCTCTGTACCACCTAGTTGGTGTCCTGTGTGTTGCCATCTAGTTCTTGCGGAGAAAGATTTGTCTGTTCAGCCATGCTCCAGTATGTGCACTACTGGGGTGACATTCAGTAATTTAATGACACATTTTTTTAAGCAAATATAACAAAGTCCATGCTGGGGAAGGACTTTCTGCCAGTGTCACTTGGTCTGTCTTAGATATATTTGTATAAATATGGATCTATTTTATCTTTCCACTCTACAGCCCTACTTGTTATTGCTTTGGTGTTTGGTTGTGCAACATGAAGATAACACTGGTAGTGAGCCAAAGGTGTAATAGAAGTTTATCAAGGATCAAAGTTAATATGGGGCTGTTAGGCATAACAGTAGGAAGGACAAGCTGACATATATCTCCTGTTTTTAGGGTGAGAGGGAAACCTTTAAACCTCCTCCCAGTTACCAACTTAGAAGCAATGAAATTACTGGTAGTTTTCACAGAAAGCCGATTAGTTGGGCTGTATGCTTTATACAGCAACTTGGAGCTCACATGACTAAATATTCCTCCATTTTTTTTTAAAAAAAGCTTAAATTCCTCACAGATAGAAAACTAGTTAACAGGGTTAAGCATTCTGATCTAGCCTTCTCTCTGACAAGCTAGTTTTCTATCAGCCCAATCCTCTCTAACCACCACCCTGCCAATGTAGCCATGCCACCGGAGCACGCGCTGCACCCTGCAAGGGGAGGGGGGCAGCCCCGGAGGTTTCCTCCAGGTTAAATATTTGTTCCCTTGTCTGGGGGTAAGTCTCTGCTGCCACAATGGGTCTACTCAGACCTGTGCCAGCGATTTTGCTGGTGCAAGTCCAAGTGGATCCAGGAAGGTAGATTGAGACCAGGAAGGGGGGTAGGATATAAGCGGAGCTCAGTGATTCCGCCCCCTTCCTGGCCTTGACATACCCCCTCCCTGCCCTGGTCTCTGCCCTATTCTTCCCCCTCCCCATTCTACCTGCCCCCTGCCTGCCCCTGACTTACCAGCACTGGGACATTTTTGAAGGCTGCTGGTGCATGGCCATGGTGGCAGCCTGGCTGCACGGAATGGTTGATTGTGTTTTGTTACAGCTGTAAGGCATGCTGTGCCACTGGAATGCGAGTTCTGGCAGTGCAGTGACTGGGCTGTATGCGTAGGAATATTTTTTTGTAGGGAAGCGCTCCATCATATGGGCGCTCAACCTGTAACCTGAAATGGTACAGCTGAGACGTAGTTTGTTGACTGTAAGAACTGATCCAAGGAGATGTTGAGAATATGGCGTCTGTGGCAAAAGTACTTGCAGCCCAATCCGGGCACTTTCAATGGTTGAGGTGCTTAGCCTACCACTCCTCATTCACTTTTCAAAGCGATGCTTCAGGAAAGCTAGTTGTTCAGCAGAGACTTGGGCAAAATCTTCTTCCTTTACTCCTCTTCCTTTACTAGAACTGTTAATTAAAATATAATTCAGGGGAACTCATTTGCTACAATGTGTCTTTTAAAATTGCTTCTCTTGAATTTGCATTTTTTTTCCAGCCTTCTTCCTGGATGAAGTGTTATTTGGGCTAGTTCACTTATGCACGTACTATACATCACTGATCTGTCATTACTTGGTTACTCCCAGATGTGGCATCTGGCCCAATTGAAAAGCATATTTGAGGTCTGATATGAAACTAGTAATTAATCTGTAGTCTCACTTTCACACGTGCATGTCATTACTGATACTTCAGTAAACAAAAGATGAATACGTATGTGTGTGAACTAACTCTCAAGCGATATCGGAGGTTAAAGCTGATTTTTGTTCTGCAGAACCGAAGGCATATTGAGGGAACAGAAAAGATTATAAAGCATCTCTCAATTGCTGGGCCTTCCAGGATACTGTACACTTTTTGATGAATGATATGATGGCCTGGAGGTAAGATATCAGGTTTCAATGTGAAAATTACACAGACTTTCCAAGATGCTCACTCCCTAGAACAGAGATCTTCACACACTTTCAGAGAGCCCTGAGATTCCTCAGAAGTTTATCAAGGATTCTTCAGTGATAAGATCAGAGGCTAATTACACATGATGCAGAAACGCATGTATTAAAGTCCCACTGTTGTGTTTCATGTTAGAAAAGAAGGGGATGAATTTTGAGCAGATAAGTAGCGGGAATACTGAAGCACTTCCCTGCTGCTCATCGATTCTCTGTTCCAAATGGCTCTCCCAAAGTACCCTCTCCCCATTCAAAATGTGTGTTTTAATGTAATTCACACAATTGAATAAGAGTGCTAGTATTAGCTCTGTTACGTAGAAATGAGAGCTGACTCATACTAACGCCTTATTGGTTCCAAGCTGTACCATAATAACACCTCATTGGCTTTCAGAACAATCAGTCTCATTGGTCAGTTTTGAGTTTATTTATTTATTTATTTATTTATTTATTTATTTATTTATCTTTCACATGTTTATACCGCCCTTCCTCCAAGGAGCTCAGAGTGGTGTACATATTTCCTCCCCTCCTTTTTGTCCTCACAACAACCCTGTGAGGTAGGTGGGGCTGAGAGATAGTGACTGGCCCAAGGTCACCCAGGAAGCTTCGTGGCTGAGCAGGGATTTGAACCTGGATCTTCCAGGTCTAAGTCCGACTCCCAAACCACTACACCATCCTGGCTCATGTGTTAAGGAAATCTACTTTTTTGTTATACAAGGCAGTTGGTTTTGTTTCCGGTTATCTGGCCATTGCTTTTGATAGAATACAGATTATTCAACACAGTGTGTTTCATTACATTCTGCATTAAATTACCGTTCCAATGATATATAACGTTGTGGTGTTATTCATAAATACAAGTTTTCCAAAACGTTTCCACAAACTTGGCCACTAGTGGTGTCACACTTCCCCCCCCCCAAGGGTGTCACCTGGTGCGGTTCGCTCCCCCATGACCTCTTAGTGATGCCACTTCTTGATTGTTGTTCTATCCCTGCCTTGCATTAATATTATTATTATTATTATTATTAATAATAATAATAATAATAAATTCCAGTATTTATATACCGTCTTTCTTGTCATTGGATTTCTCCTTATTCAAGGCGGTTTACAATAGGCAGGCATTAGTATTACAAGTATTCTCATTGTTTTTGCATCTATGTTTCAGTTTTGCTGGGAAAATATTCTCTTTTAATGTTTGTTCATTACTTCTGTTGAAGACTGTACAAGGCCATTCAGAACAAAATATGATCTCACAAATGCCCTTATGAATCTCCTCTCAAGACAAGAGCTCCAGGGTGCAGTCTAGAACCATTAAAGTTAATGGGAGTTTTACTGTTGATCTCAGTGAGACATGGATTGCCCCGTAAGGCTTGAACCAAGTTGCCTGTGTACTTTCTTTCAAACTTTCCCACAATATGTCTAATCTGTTGAAAGACAAAGTCATCAGGGTTTTAATTTTTCATCTTTGTAGATGAAGGTTACAATACAAAAAGGAGCTGTGTGCTTGGGACTTTACTGCTTGTAATAACATGCATGTTTTAGCTGCCAAAGCCATAGCAAATTAAAATGTTCTGTTTCATGGTTTAAGGAAAGTGAAATGTTGCTTAGTCAAAGTAAATCTGATTCTACATATACAATACTTTCTTACCAACATTCATGTGGATTTTTTTCCCTGGTGGTGCTATTTCAGGTTGTAAGCAGTAGCGCAGCTGGTGTTTTTCCAAGGGGGCCGTGGGAGGGACGATGCGTCTTCGCCCCACCCACCCCGCCACCGGAATGGAGCGGGACTGGAGCCAAAAGGTTCCGTTCCATTCCGGTGGCAGGGGGTGGGGCGAAGACATGTTGTCCCGCCCACGGCCCCCTTGGAAAAATGCCAGCTACGCCACTGGTTGTAAGGGCTGGTCGAAGGCCTCCGAGTGCCTGAGGCAATGTGCCAAATATTAGAGCAGAGATGCTCTAGCCGTGACCACTCATGCTCTCTTCCACACTTCCTCTTTTGCTCTGCTCCTCTCTTTCTTTTTGAATCCAAGGA
The DNA here is from genome assembly GCA_026170595.1 of Plestiodon gilberti rubricaudatus. Lineage (NCBI taxonomy): Eukaryota > Metazoa > Chordata > Lepidosauria > Squamata > Scincidae > Plestiodon > Plestiodon gilberti. The sequence continues at coordinate 126,903,237 of JANXHW010000004.1, read as the reverse complement.
GTGGGAGAAAAAGAAGCAGTGAAGGTGGTCTCTCCAATTTTCTGCCTTAGGCAACTGCCTCAGTTTACCTCATGGACAGACCTGCTCTGCTGATAGTAAGCAATTCAGCTGGCATAACTGTACTACTAGTCCTAATCCTCTGAATATACATACAGTACTGAACAAAAAGTGGAAAGAAGGCTTCCACTGAATATCTCTGAAGGAGTAAAGCATGTCATAAAATGCAGCCTGTTTATCAGACTCTAAGAGAAGACACCTTCATCAAGATAAGGTGTGCAGTTTACTGTTTGCCCTGTTGCTAACCTTGTATGAGCAAGTATACTCTTGGCTTTTAGCACCAATATAGATATTCACTAAGATGAGGGAGAAAAACAGCATTCCCCACCCCCCCACCCCGGTTGTTTATCAGTGGGAAGCATTATATCCAGCTTGGCATCACATATTTAAGTCTAATTAAAACACTGTTTAGTTCTTGGTAATCAAACCTTTTCCATTTTTAAATCTTCAAATCTTTTCAGGTTTCAGCAAATATCTGCTGTTCTAGGGGGAGTAATAGTCATGTTGTGCCACCGTCATGTTATTCATTTCCCTGCCCTTACTCAACAGCAGTGGCTGGCTATTGCTGAAGGGGGTGAGGGCAGGGAAAGTCATGCATAAATATGTCTAGTCTAACCATTATAGGGAAAGAGAGGAAAAACTCTAGGAGTAGTTGTTTTAACTCTCTTCCCTTGAAACAAATTGGATTTTAAGTCTGATCCTTTGCATGTTTATGCAAAAATAAGTCTCACTAGATTCAGTGGGGCTTCCACTGGATTAACTCCTGAATAAGTGATCATAGGATTGTAGCAATGCATATCTTTTGGCTACTTTGCACCCAAACCTAAGCCATTCTTGGCACAATCCTATGCAGCTCTTGCGCCAGCGGAACGCATGAATGCTAAAGTGGTGTAAAGTGCTTTGTGACAGTGTTAGTTCCAGGACCACCAGCTAGAGGGCTGAAGCCTTCCTGCTGGCGCCAGTGGCTGTAGGGACACCCGCCGGACCAAGTAATCCTGTGCAAGGGGCAGGGCAGGGGAGGGCGGGGAAGGTGCTGAATGGGGTGGGTGGATCAGGCCCGGCAGGGGATCTGCAGTGCTGGTGTGTGGCACACTGTATCCAAACCTTCTTCCCAGGCCTGATCCACCTGCACGGATCAACATGGACTTGAGCCAGTGATATCGCTGGCACAGTTCCAAGTTGACTCATTGCCGCTGCTGGGGCTTACTCCAAGGAGACCTCCAGCATGCAAAACTCCCCCGCAGGATGCAGCACAGCCTGTACTGGTGCCCAGCAATGCTACTAGCCCTCCCGGCGCCCGGAGCAAGGGCGGGGCCTTGGTGATGGGCGGCCTTGGTGACCCTGTGTAGCCAATGGGAGGGTGGAGGGAGGCAGCTGCGTGCGCAGCATGACTCCGAACACGCCCCCCCCCGCCCGCCGGTTTCCTAGCCATTTCGGAGCCGATCGGGCTCCAGGGAGGGCGGGAGGGCGGACCAGAAGACGGCCGAAGAAGCAGATCACGGTAAGGGCGGCGGGTGCGAGACACGGCGGGCGCGGGCCGTGCACCCCCGCCCGGAGCAGCTGCTCCACGCACTCCGCCGTAGTTGCGCCTCTGCTGGTGCCGCTGCATTGCCGTGTGGGAGAAGTAGCAGAGGTGTAAAATAACCTTGATTACAGCCTGAAGTCTGGATTGATTTGGTTAAGAGAGACTGTATCTCATTTCATGTGTCAGCATATTCAAATTATTATCAGGAATGTCTAGCCTGCCCAGTGGAAATGTTCCAAACAAAGAAATAATAGATTGATTAGAAGTTGCACTGGTATCACATTTGATGCTGTACATCAACTGTCATGGGTATTAGGAATCATCTGGTAATCCAACTAGAATAAAAACAAAAGGATTTCAGAGATAATGTGTAGAGTCAAGAATGACTCCTGAAAGAATAACATTTTCTTTCCTGGCTAGCACTGTTCTCCAAGCAAGCAGGCAAGAGGCAACCAACTCTATGCAGCATTAAGTTGAAACATGTTTCCATGAGATTCACACAAAAGATTGCACTATAAAACTGTGGAAAAAAGAGTTGAGTCTAAGAGGCAGCAAACTGGAAGAGAGAGGCACAATAGAAGTGCTTTCTTAGTTAAATAGACCAGAACCTTTGCCTGAGGGGCAGGGAAGGTAAGAATTAGCTCCTATTCCTTGGTTGCCTGGTGCGTCATTCGGGATACAGTGGATTTGTCCAGAGCCTAAGGTCATTCTTTTATGAACTGCCTTCAAGTGTCTGTAGTCTCTGTTTTATTGCTGGCATTCAGAATTCCTTGTATCCCAGTGAACATCACCCCATGGTTAATTTCCACAGGTTAATTTAAATTATAAAATTGACATTTTTAATGCAATCATCTAAAGTTTAGATGATTGCATTAAAAATGTCTATTTTATAATTTTTGGCTGGTTTTACTTTTGGTTTGATGTCATAGTTTAGATTCTAAACTATGACATCAAACTAAAAAAAACAGCCAAGCAACTCCTCACCATGGATTCATGCACATTTTTTGGGTCTAAATACTTTGTGTATCAGTGTGTATACTTGGAAAGAAGTGCAAGTGATTTACATGGGATTTACTGCTTAGGATCTGATTATTAGCTCCAGAGCATAGAAAATGCCTAATATACTGTAAGCATATATCATGTTGTGTGGCACTATCATTTACATTAACATTCAGTTAGAGTTGTTAGATGTGTTCTATTCTAAAAGACTGCCCGCTTTCAAAATATCAAATGTATATACTTCCTCATTTCCATACTTGTTAATGAACAATATGGGTATCTCATTTACTAAATATCACAAATCAGCCACAATCCAACACAGAATTAAATGCATTTAAACTAATTCTTGAGAACAGGGTCCTAAACAGTGTTGTTCCCTGTAAGGGGTCCGCGTCAGTGCGTGGGCCCTTTCCATAGCTGTGTGGTGTTGCAACTGCATTGCAATGCTGCTTCTGGACTGACGGTAATGACATCATCATCAGGAAGGGGGAGGGAATGGGTGGATCCCAGTGGCAGCAACTTGCACCAGGATCCTATGCCCTTTTTCACAGCCCGCCCTGGCCCCTTGTTCTCCTTGGCTGTATGTCAGCTACATAGCTGGCATGGGTCCAAGGAGACCCATAGGCAGCCAGAAGGCCTACACTTCCCTCTGGCTGGCCTCTTAGTTGCCCCCATCACCATTGGATGCAGCGTGCACTCTGTCAGTGTGGCTGCATTGCAGACAGTGGTGCAGAATAGGATTGGGTTGTTAGTGACATATAGTAGATTATTCCAACGGTTCTCAAAGTTCTCCCCATGAGTTGGGGAAGTTGTCTTTGTAGGGGCAGGCTGGCAGTGGCGCTCCCGGAATCATGCCACCACCAGGAAAAAAGTTTATTTTAACTTACCGGTGGTTGCACCGGCCCTCTGGAGGGTGCAGGGGGACCATGCCCACCTCTTTGCACTTCAGATCAGCTCCCTGAAGTGACCGAGACCCACTTTCAGTTTAGGACAAAAACTGGAAGTGGGTCTCAATTGCTTCAGGGAGCTGATCTGAAATGGGGGAGGCCCACAGAGGGGGACGTGCCCCCCCCCGCACCCTCTGGAGGGCCGGTGCAACCTCTGGTAAGTTTAATAAAGCCTTTTTCCCTCCAGCGGCAGTGGGACGTCACTGCAAAACGTCACCCTCCTTAAGGGGATAGTGGCTGCTTCCAATTTTCCTGGTGGGTTGAGGCCCACCAGTTTGAGAACCACTGGATTATTCCATGCTTTGCTATCTATTTTCAGCCTTATTAGGATGGATGCTTTGAGCTTCTCATCAGCCGTTGACATTACAGTCTTTTATGAGTCTATCTAATCTGTTTAAAATTCAGTAAAGCTCTTATCCACGAGTATATCTGGTGGCAGTCAGCTACAGCTGAACTGAATGCTGCATGAAAATATGTTTTCTTTGTTTTGAACGTTGCTTTGTGTTACGCTCGTTAGGTGTTCTCCAGCTTCAATATTATGTGAAAGCAGGAGCAGCTGCTCTTCAAGTCACTCTTGCCAATCCACATATTAGCTAAATGCCCCTTATTGTAATGGGCATAATGTTTGTTGGAGGATAGGCCAGTATGGCAGTGAATCTGGGGTGGTGGTTTGGAATGAATTTCCATGTACTTTGCACAGAGATGCATTGCACATCACAAACTTGGCCCCTGTAGTGGAAAGGAAAACAGGGCCTCCAGTGCGTCCACAGTGGCAGGCATCACTACCCTGTCCTCAAGTGCAGCATGCTACCTTTTCCCATACATTTTGTCCGTCTTGGGGTTCTTGCCCACAATGGGTTTTGTAAGTAGCAGATGCAGCAAACGAACAGCAGCTCCAGTATAGCCTAGGTGGTCACAGACCAAATTGGCAACTGTAGTGTTAATCCCCCTGGCAAGTTCTTTTCCTGCAGGTAGTACCACAACTGCTTTGGGAAGCTGACATCTGGAGCTTCTTTACTTTCCCCAAAGTATCAATACTTATTTGTTTGTTTACTAAATGTTTAGCACACTTGTCTCTTACATTTAATTCAAGGGACACAGAATGCTATTTTTGACTTCCCAAAATGGTAGCTGAATCTGAGAGAGAGTTTGTCTACACCCAACTGTACATCTTCATAGCTGAGCAGGGATTTGAACCTGGTTTTCCAATATACAAATAGAACATTTTGGCCACTACAACATGCTGGCTTTCACAGAAATGTTTTATAGTATTATACCAAACTGTATACAATTTGACATTTTCGGGTGTACAAGTCTACCACTCTATGCCATATTTTTACTGGTTGTATTATAACTGTAGTAGGATTGAAACTCCAAAATGGGATTAAATGTCATGTAAAAAATCAAATACGTATGTTTAAAAAGCAAGTTAAAAACAATAAACAACAAAGTTAAAAACAAGCTAAAAATAAGCTATATGAAATAAAAGCTTAGAAAATTAAGTGGCAGAACTTACTAAAGGAATTGGCAACACTTTTGTCACCAATTTTTTTAAAAAAACCATGAGGTTTTCTACAATGGCACACTTTAAAATAGAAATTCTGTAAAGGTGGTCGTTGGCATGCATTTAAAATGATTAAATGGTGCTAACTATATTTTATGGCTCTGGAGTTAAGAAGCCAGCTCTTGTAAAAATACCACAATAGATCTGTGTATGTTAAAAAGCACCTGCCCACCAGAAACTAAATTCCAAAGAATGTGCCTTTTAATTATCTCCAGAAGAGGAATCAAAAAACAAAAAGGGAAAGGGAGCGGATCATGACCTGAAAGAGCTTCTCACATTGTCTTCAAATTCACAGAAAGATGGGAACATAACACAAAAACTCACAAATTTGTTAGGTACTAATATTACACATTTATGTAGTGTTTTGTTCCTTGTCTGTATTTCCCCATCCAATACTGATCCTTTAGGATTGTCAGATGTGTCTTTGCTACAAATTGTGTTGCCTAGCCACCCATTCCTTTTGTAACAGCTGAGAGAGAGAGTCTACTCTCCCTTGATAAATGCCATGGATGCCAACTTGCCAACCATTGGTTCTGCTGGCAAAAAGTCATCTGAATCCCTTTTGTTTTCTCCCTCCCCAGGAGAAGGAAAGGTTATGTTCCGAGGGACTATGCTCTTGTCCCAAACAGCAGGGCATCATTGCATATGCGCTCTGGTGGCATCACTCTCCCTCACAGAGTATGCATCTCAATCCAGAGGTGACTGATGCTGTTGTCAAGTCCTTGTTACTCTCTGTGTGTTTCTCTTTGCTCCCTACACTATAGGCAGCTTCCTACAGGTGAAGATACCATGCAGACCCCAAGGGAAACCTGCAGTCTGCCTGCCTGCCTGCCTGCAGTGAGTAGTGTGAGCCTAGCTGCTGCTCGGCAAGGTTGCTGACTTTCAGCGCAATCCTATCCAACTTACACCACCGATGTAACCAGTGGGGGAGGGAAGGGCAGGAGGCTTTGGAGAGGAGGGGAGATCTAAATCCCCTTTGAATCCCCCTTTGGAGAGGATTTGAATTCTCTTTCCGTTCTGGGGCCTCTCGTTCTCGCTGCACTGCTGGTTACACTGGTGGTGTAAATTGGATAGGATTGCGCTGTTACTCATTCTAGTCAGGCACCTGGTGGCTTTGCAAACTCCATGGCAGAGAGATTGGACCATGCTGTGCTCCCTCTGATAAGTCCCTGCCCTACAGCCTTCCAGTCATGTGTGCCTGTTTGCAGTGATGCAAGATGTAAAATGCCCCATGAGATGCGCTTCACTTGTCTCCTGGTTGACTGAGTAGTTAGAGAGCAGCTTTGTGGAGTGGTCCATGTGGGTTCTGGACCTGACTCCCCTTCTTCTTTTGTCTTTGTCATGGGTGTTTCTATCCAGTTGTGCCTTGGCTGGGCTTAAAGCTGTGTTGTCCAGTTCCCAGCCAGCACTTTTGCACAGTGAGCTATCAACATCCTTGAAAAGGTCTGACATAGAGGCAGACGAAACATTGGAGTTGGTAAAGTCTTGTAATTTTTAAATCTTTATTTAAAAAATTTCTTACCATGGCAGAAAACCATGGCAGAAAGCCCGGGAGTCTGTTTTTGAACGAATAGACCATGAAAGTTTGCGTTTATTTGTATCAACATCCTACTTTGCCTGAGTATTGTGGAAGGCCCCCTTATGACACATCCTAGTCCCTCCCCTCTTCCAAGGCAGCTACCTTTCTACCCTTTCTTGTAATCAAAATTGTATTTCTCTGGGGTGTATGTTTTTCTGTGAGTGGGACAAAGGGACTTGATCCCAAGGTGTTGTGATTCTTAGCAGTTCTCTGCTTCTGCCCCTTTTCCTGCTTATGCCATAGTAACCTGTACTACTGTGGCCTGTAGGGGTGTGTGCGTGTGCGTGTGCGTGCGTGTGTGTATGATGATGGTGTCATTGTCATCCTAGGAGCATCTGCCTGTGGTTGGTGAAGGTGACTGTTGCTGTGATGCTCATTTCTAGTGTTTTGTGGGGTGATGTCTGTGGGGTGCCCTACACTTGCCCCCGCCCTCTTCTTGGTGCACTCTGGCAGCTACCAGAGTTGAAGCTGGATGGGTGTGATGATTGACACTGGACGTTGTGCCCAGAGTCATTTCTGCGGTAGGGGCAGTACCGTAAGTTGCGCCCTGTCATAGTACCATGTTTAAACTGGAATGAGGAGGCTCTGCCCCCTCACCATCAGAGCCATTCCGTGCAGCGAAGGTGACAGGCAGGGAGTCTCCTGCCCGTCGCCTTCGCAGTGTGGAATGGCTCCGACGGCGAGGGGGTGGAGCCTCCTCGTTCCGGTTTGTAAACATGGTACTAGGACAGGGCGTAACTTACGGTACCGCCCCTAGACATCAGAATGTTGTTCCATGGATGACTGATTATATCAGGGTTTTCATGGATGATGGAGGCACTGTTGGGAGGGCCAGCGCCAGCGTAGCACTATCTTATCTGATTGCAAAACAGATAAAAGCCTCATCCAACAAGAATACAAAACAAAAAAACAAAAAAAAACCCACCCCTGGGCAGGGGCAAAATGAGGAAATGTATTGTGCCCCCGGCAGGTGAGCTGCATTCATCCTGTTAGGTCATAAGTTGTGCAAGTCTCTCTCTCTCTCTCTCTCTCTCTCTCTCTCTCTCTCTCTCTCTACTAGGAAAGTCATTGGGATTGATGCTGGGAGCCCTGTGCTTACATGGTTTCCTAGAGGTCATGATTTATTGTACTATTTGGAATTCAGTACTGTTGTGTCATAGGTCGTTGTAACTGGATTCTTATCCAGCCCGTGTACTCTTGGTGAACTCATTTATATCTTATCTGATTGCAACATTTTGTGGAATCCTTTTGCTTGACTGACAAAATCATCTCCACAGACGTGAGATATCATGCAAATCATTTCTTAAACGTATTCTTTGGCTTCAAATAAAACACACAATCCAAAGAAGACTTTGATTGATTGATTGATTGACAGTGCAGTCCTGTGCAAATCTACTCAATTGTAAGTCCAGTTGATTTCAATGGAACTTGAAGGTAAGTGTATATAGGATTGCAGCCTCAGAACATGTTCTAAAACTGCAATGCTATAAGCACTTTCCTGGGACTTAGCCCCACTGAAAACAATGAGGCTTACTTCTGAGTAGATGTGCCTAGGATTGCGCTGTGAGTCATCTTCGCTTTCATTGGGTATACATAGGCTTACCATATTGCCAACCGGGACGCTCCGTTTTGCCCTTAAGGGAGGGGGCGGGGGGAGGGGAACGAGAGCGCGCCCGGGCGCGCTCTCGTTCCCCTCCCCCGCCCCGCCCCTTAAGGGCAAAACGGAGCGTCCCGGTCGGCGATATGGTAAGCCTATAGTGCGTGCCCGGGCGTGCTCTCGTTCCCCTCCCCCCGCCCCGACCCTTAAGGGCAAAACGGAGCGTCCCAGTCGGCGATATGGTAAGCCTAGGTATACAATAGGATTAACCCCACTTAACACAAGCTGAACTTGAGAAAATGGGTGCCAAGAATCAAATCCAGAAAGAAAGGTAAGAAATTGTTGTTGTTATTATTATTATTATTATGACTATTTAAACATTGCCATCATTGTTCATGGCACTTTACAAATTACAAAAGGCTAACAGCTCAATCCTATGGACCTACTCAGAGCTAAGTCCCACTGAGTTCAATGGGACCTGTTCCCAGGTATGTGTAAAGGATTGCAGTATTGGTGTGCAATCCTGTGCATACTTATCCGGTAATAAGTCCCACTTAACTCAATGAGATTTACTCCTGAGTAATCCAAAGGACTGGGCTGTCAGTCTTCTAAGCAGTTGAGACTTACAATCTGAAATTCAACACAAAGTGGAATGAGGAAGTTTTAGGAAATGGAGGCCAGGGTAAACAGGGGAAGAATACGAATTTATTTCAATTATGCATACTTAAGCTTGTTTACAGTAGTGTATGGAGAATGTTTACTCAGGCGCATAACCCAAATCCAAGACAGATATAAATCGGTCCTGAGCTACCTGGGGGGGGGGGAACCATAGGAGTGAAATCGGGGCCAAAGCCCTGTTGAGTTTGGGGGTAAGGGGGAGTTGGACTGGGGGTAAATCTCACTGCTGCTGTCACAGCTCCTACTGGCAGCTGCCGTCCTTTTATCCCCTGTACCAGGCTAACAGCGCAATCCTATCCAACTTACACTACTGGTGTAATCAGCAGGGGAGGGCAGGGCAGGAGGCTTTGGAGGGGAGGGGAGATTTAAGTCCCCTTTGAATCCCCCTTTGGAGGGGATTTGAATCCCCTTTCCATTCTGGGGCCTCCCGTTCTCGCTGCACCGCTGGTTACACCTGTGGTGTAAGTTGGATAGGATTGCAATGTAATTGTTGTAAAGCCTTGCTGGAGAGAAAAAAAAAAGCTAACTTTCATTTAAGCCTCTCCTCCTGCCCATCAGTTCTTCAGTGGAAGTACACGCTAAGGCTCTCCATTCATTTTGCAAAGGAAAACGCAAGGTTTGGTATTTGCTGCATAAGGTTTGATTATGCCCACTGAGGCTTGATTGTTTGAACTGTTGAGCTGGGGGGACTAATAGCTTAAGAAATGGATACTGTACAAGGTTTCTTTTAATGGCGTCATCAGGAACAACAACAAGAAAGGAATCGGGAAATGATGTTGTTGATAGCCTGATTTGGAACTTCATAACAGAGGAGCTCCCAACTCACAACAATCCATGCTTCTTAAGGACGGCTCACCTTGTACTTTTAAAATGTCAGTTTGATGTGTTTTCCATCTTGAGGAAAACAAAATCCTCTAAGCCTCTCTTGTGCTTTTGAAGTAAGTGTCTGATAGTTGTTGATGCAGAAGAGATGCATTTGTAATACAAAGGAACCTTCTGACATGTGGGGTTTACATTTACATTACAAATCTTATGGATATCATTGTTGGTTTGTACTGTTAGAAAAGTTTAAGTTTGTTATGGCAATGAAAGTGACAGTGGTAATTTTTTTCCTACTGGCAATTCAACCTTCTTTTTGTTGAAGAAGGAGATTGATTGAACCTTCTTTTTGTTGAAGAAGGAGATTTTGTTGAAGAAGGAGATTGAAGGATTTCATTGAAATATGAAAAACGTATGCTTCAGCAATGAACGCATTATCAAAAGTGATGCTGCATTCTTTGTCAACACTATACATGTTTCTCTCCTTGCTGTGCAGATTGGAGCTTTTTTCTGTATTCTATATAGTATTTTAAATTCACATGAAAATTCTTTCATTTGAAAATTGTGCATAATTTCAGATGTAGAGGTTCAGTTCAAAGAATGCATTTGATATTTCCACTACAGTTGCAGAATTTTGTTTCATGCAATTAATATGAAGTTGGAGATATAAATACATTAATTAAATTAATGAAAAGAGTAGGGGAGTGGGCTGTGGAATGACGTACCTCCCCCATAGGATCACTTTCTCAAATTCCTTCCACCCACCCTTCCTCCAACAGTCTTAACCATAGTTTAGGAACCTGCTTTGTAATGCTAAATAGAGCTCCCATCATCATAATCAGGATTTGAAGCTGCTTGCGGACCCTCATTAAGAAGGAAACTTATTAGTTATTAAGTTAAGCTTGGTGCAGGCATGATTTTAAACATGTTTAAAATTTTAACCATGTTTAAAATTGTTGAAGGAAGGATAGGGAAAATTTAAATATGACGGAAGAAGGACTGGAAGGAACCTATATGGCTTGCTCCCAACAATGTTTCAGCCATGGTTAGAGATCAGAAGTATTACAACTGCACCACACCAATGTGTTTGTGACCTCAATGGAACACCTTGGTGCGCACTGCAGTATGTATGCATCATTTGTTTGGTTTTTGGTAATGTGCTGGAATTTCCTTAATTGCCCTTCCTCTAATGAGAACATGTGGAAGTTTAAGAGACAAATAGATGCCAACTGACGTGGTTCCGGTCCAGAAGTATTTGCACTTGACAAACTGGAAGAATTTACAACTTGCTGAAAATATGATTGCTCGAGAGAGGAAATTGGCCCATCATATTCAAAGGGCCTGGGAACCTTGCTCTCAAATAGATCTGTTCTGTTAGTTACATGTGACTACAGGCTGTTGTTTTCACAGTGGGGACTAATGGCTGTTATCTGGTCTCCAGCCTATTCTGAACAGTGTTTTTGTTTTGTGTCTGCCTTGGATAAAGTGCTGTGTCTAGGAGCAAGAGTGCATGACCAGTTACTCTGGGGACACTTGTTTTTCAGCACTTGAATGGTCCTGGAGCATCCCATTGTTTTCTTTCAGCTTTTCATTTGCAGAAATAGCAATTTCTCACTTAAAGTTTTCCTACTGTGGAAGCAGAGAATCCAGGTGAACCTGAACCAAAAAGCTAGTTCAGAGGAGAGTTTCATCAGTCAATCAGAACTGAACACTCTGAAAAATTGCAGGTTGGTCCATTAGAGAAAAAACTCCAAAAGTAACAGTAGTATATTGCTACAACTGCAACATTTTTAAAAGTCAAAATGAGTCAGTAACCTTTTGCTGTCTCCTCTGCTCATATGTGAAATCCTCATGATTGCAGCAAGATTTTCTTCAGTTTATGGTGGTTTTCTCTCCTTGCTTTGCAGATTGGAGCCAAATCTCTGGTAGCTTGGGCAGTAGGCAGAAACTTCTGCTTCAGACTCTGCCATAGCATTTTTCAGTCATTTTCTGTAAGTGCCTGTGTAGTTTGACAGCTATCAGGGCTGGAAACATTTACCATCCTGTCCCACTTTTTAAGGAAGAGCTTCATCCAGTAAACTTAGTTGCCAGAAACACAGACAGGTCTGACTCATGTGCCATAGAGGTTCTTCTTAAGGGCAGTCCCAGTGCAGTCCCAGGTTTCAAAACAAAACAACCCTCCTATTCTGTCCTTTGAACATTCCAGTTGTATTCTTATTTGTTCTATTGGTCTTCTTACCCTTGTTTCCCTCATAAACTGAATGAAAACCACAAATGAAAAACAAAATTGACATCTCCCCTCAGTCACATGGGAAGCTACTGTAAATTTCTATAGCCTTGCTAAAAACAGTAGAAGCAATTTCAGGTGCAGTTTCTACTCCCTTCAGAAGTATGTTATTTTCTACACACAGTTCCACTATGTTAGGCACTAGTCATCTCATCCTCCACCAGTGGAACTATATTTTAGTCCTAACACCTCACCGATGTTTTTTTTTTTCCTAGTACCGGTAATTCTCAAGTACGGTAGCTGTCCATCTCTCACTTAACATTAGTGTATATTTCCACTTTCTGATGTCAAAAGACTAACAGTCATTAATGGAATTAAAAGGCAGCTACTACATGATGCTAATATTCTCTGTAGTGCTGGAATCAATTTTAGAAAGCAAAATGCTTTCTTTGATTAGTAGGGGAAGATGATTTTAGATTATAAATGTAGGGGGTCTATGGGTGGAATTACGTGTTGCACTCAAAATGAAGTCACTGAAAAATGTCCTACTTACATCACATTCTCCACCCTGTGTCTCATGATGTTTGAGGCCCATTTACCCATGTCGTGACATGGTCATATTGGGAGTCTCCCCACCCCCACTAGTGTCAACCTGTGATGTAGAGCAAGGACAGGGAAACACGCAATGGCTGGGGTCAGATATAGCATAAAACCATGGTTTGTGGCTTTGTGCTAACCATACTGAAGACCTCTCGCACCATGGTTTGAATTTCCAGAGGTACAACGGGCAAACCACGGGTTAAAGCTGCTTTTTCTGCCTTTGTTTCCCATCTGCTCAAGACTCAGCTTCATTAATTCATGCAGGTCTGCCTGTAATTGAAGCAGGGTGAAGTAGTTGCCTCAGGCAGTGGATGGGCGCAAGGTAGCAGGTACCCCACACCCATTGGCTGCCTCACTTTGCCTCTGCCACCCCGGTGCCTTCCCACATGTGCTCACAACGGTAGCAGTAGTGGGATGATTCCCCCCCCCCCCCCGGCCGCCCAGCTGCTGTTACTGCTGATCTTCTCTTCTCTCTCTCTCTCTCTCTCTGTCCTGCTTCTTCTGCCTAACAATAGTGGAAGGGAGCAGGAAGAAGATGTTGGAGATGAGAAATAGAGAGCGTCACTGATGGGTTAGCTAGAGCATCTGCTTCCCAACTCCTCTTCCCCACTCTCTTCTTCCTGCCCCGACCTTTTGCCTTTTCAATAGGCAAAGTGGGATAGGAGCAGCAGCAGCAGAAGAAGAAGAAGAAGAAGAAGAGGAGGAGAAGAGGTAAGGGAAGCCAAGCCATTGGGGGGGGGGGAGGGAAAGAGAGCTGGTGTGCTTTTCATGTCCAAAGAAAGTGAGAAGCAAAAAGAAAAATTGAGGGGGATGGGAAGGTCTGGCATACTTTGTGTGTCCAGGAAGGGAGAATGTGGCTGGAATTTGTGTACCCAGGGTGCAAACATCGGGAAGGGGGGGCAGAGTGGGTGTGCACCCAGGAAGAGGAGGCAGCACCTCATAGAACTGTTATCATCATGGGTGCAGTCTGGGCTTGGGCTTTTCCCATCTCCATGCTGCAGCAGCCTCTTGAGGCAATGATGGTCCTCACTGTAGTTTGTCAGTGGTCTATGAATTCAGCCATTACAGTAAATCACAGTTATCACAAACAATCTTCAAAACGTGGTTTCCGATACTGGTTTGTCAACTGCAATAAACCATGGCTTGGGGCAGGTTTGGGTTCAGGTGTAATGGGAAACCATGGTTTTGCATAATGTCTGAATATAGCCAGTGTGATGCATCTCCATGACTGAGGAGATGCAATTTTCAGTGGCTGCCCTGAGTTAAGTAAAATGTGTAATTCCACCTTAGAGCTCTGAAAATTGTGCCAAGTCTTCCTACATTTCATGATCATTTTCTAATTGCAAGTGTTCACCTGAAGAAAGGAAAAACAAGGAAACAATGCTGCGTGACCTGAGAATGATTAGGATGATACACTAATTACATGATCTGAGACAATGTCATCATGCTATATAACGTTCAGTTATTTCACAAGGAAGGTTGGTATTCATTTCCTTTGCTTTACTCATAGTAATATGACCACTTGAAAATCATATGATGCCAACATGTTCATTCATTGATCTGGTATGTTGTAAGAGCAACTCAGTGCTTATAGGACTAGGGCATTTTTGAGATTTTGTTCACATTTTCAATTTTCTGAGGATCCCAGGTTAACAGGAACTTCAGAGTCAGCAGTCTTAGCAATGGACGGGACCAACTGCCTCTCCTGAGCATTCATTTCAATTGTTTTCAATTATATTATGTCAAAGCCCTCTATAGTATACATTCACTACACTTTCCCTGGGTAACCAAGAGATAGTTTTATTCCATTAAGCTATTGTCTCTCACTTAAACCTTCTTCATGCATTTACATTTAATATATAGAACCTGATTCCAGAGTCTACATGCGTATTGTGTGCTCATATACAGTATGTATTGCTGGGTTTGCCTGCCAAATACATGCAAATACATTGACATATTTAAATATTGTGTAATGTGTAGGTTTGTGTAATGCAAATTAAAACACAATAAACAAAGCAAACAACATGCAAAGAGAGTTGTGCTGAAACATTTGATTGTTGTTGCAGCTTATGCTGTAATGCCTGACCCCAATTTGCTGAAAGATAGTTGTACTTAACTCCCATTGAAATCAGTGGGATTTAAATCAGTTATGCCTAATAGAATACATCTATCTGAAAGCAAAATTCCCAGGCTCTTTGAATATGGTTCACTTTCTCTGGTTCTTGATATGTGGTTTGTTTTGTTTTTTGTTGTTTGCACTGCAACTTAATTCAGTTTGTTGAATTAATACAGCTTTTATTTTGTTTAATGTATACACTTTGGTTTGGTATAGTTCTTATTAAGCAACATTTTCAAAAGCACACCTCTGTTTTCATGAGTGTCAGCTTTAAAGTATCTGATGCCACAACAGTATATACATTTACTTTGCAATGAAGTAAATGGCATTTACTCATATATTAATGTGTGTGCCAAAGCCTCTTTCAAAGTCGGACACGGACTCCTGAACTCCTCTCCAAATGCTCTTCAACATGATTAATCCTAAATTAGGTTTGCAGTTTTTCTGTTGAACTCTGGAAAGGAGCCAGTCAATTGAGACAATATTATTAACATTATTATTAACAGCAATATAAGCAACTCCATTCTATCAATTACCTGTTTTTAAAAATGTTTTTAAAAATTGGGGTTGTGTGTTACTTTCTGCTTGCCCTTTAGCATCTCTGTTAATATTAGCTCAGTCCCCCCCCCATGGTGCTGCTTATGAGTACAACTTTAAAAATATGATTTATTCCTGATTACTGACATCACTTCTGGCCCTGCTTGCACAATGACATCACTTCCTGACATCACTTCCAGCCCTAGGTCTTAGGGGGGTCCCGACAGATTGTCATTCTACAAAAGGGAGTTCCGGTGCTAAAAAGGTTGGGAACCCCACTGGTCTAGTGAGCTCTGTTCTGAACTAAATCAAACCACTGAGTATTTTCTTTATTTTTGGAGGACACATAAGAGAACCTTTTTCCAACCACGCACTGAAGAATTCACTATCACAAGATACACGGATGACTACTAGCTTAGATGGCTTTCCAAAAAGGAAATGACGCATGAATGCAAGTAGGTTTATCAATGGCTATTAGTCATGAATCTTTGTATTCAGAGGTCCCATGTCTCTGGATACCACGTGATGTAATTATCACAGAGGTGTGTGGCATGTGTGGAAAAGCTAACGCCTTGGGGCCGGTTCAAGACTTCTCTTTCTGTAGTAGAAGGAGTGAGTGCACATAGAGTTGTCAAACCTCCAGGACTGTGCTGTAGTCTTCAGAAATTAGCATTGATCTCCAGTGGACTACTGAAAGCAATCCAACTCAATCCAGTGCATGACTTTACAGACTTAAGTCCCTTTGAGTTCAGTGAAACCATTGTCAGAGTATGTAAAAGGATTGTAGCCTTACAGCGCAATCCTATCCAACTTACACCACCGGTGTAACCAGAGGTGCAGCGAGAATGGGAGGCCCCAGAACGGAAAGGGGATTCAAATCACCTTCAAAGGGGATTTAAATCTCCCCTCCAACGCCTCCTGCCCTGCCCCACTGGTTACACCAGTGGTGCAAGTTGGATAGGATTGCGCTGTTAATGCCATTAGATCATTCGTGTTGGGGGGGAAAAAAATCTCCAGCAATAGCTTCTGTCAGAGTTAACAATGGTGTAGTGGTTTGGGAGTCGGACTTAGACCTGGAAGATCCAGGTTCAAATCCCCGCTCAGCCACGAAGCTTCCTGGGTGACCTTGGGCCAGTCACTATCTCTCAGCCCCACCTACCTCACAGGGTTGTTGTGAGGACAAAAAGGAGGGGAGGAAATATGTACACCACTCTGAGCTCCTTGGAGGAAGGGTGGTATAAAAATGTGAAAAATAAAAAATAAATAAATAAATAGTTGCAGGTATTCTTGTATTCCATTACACATATAAGGCATTGTGTGAGAACCAATTTGCACAATCATTCCCTCTCTTTAAGAGAAGGGGAGATTGTGTGAATCAAACCTATGCAAACCTAGGCCTACGTGTGGAGCACCCAGCACATACTATTGGTTACACGTGCCTGCTCTATGCACAATGACAGACCTCAGCCAGGTGGGTTTGTAAATCAGCCCCATACCTCTGGCTTAAAAAAAAAAAAATAATCCTGGTTTTGCCTCTCAGTTACAAGGAACATTTGTTGTTGAAGTGGTTTGTCCTGACTTCATTTTTTTGTTTCCAAATCCATCAGAACTTGCTGTCCTCTGCAGGCAAGTATTCATATCCAATGTCCTCTGCGTATAAGTATTCTGTCTTCATCACAGAGACCCTGAAGAGATAATCTCAGTCTACATTCTGAATTCAGGTCAAAGGCTTTTTTAAAAAGAATTCACTTATAATCTTGATTTGCTTTGATTTTGAATGCATTGCCTTGTGGGCATATTGAAATACAATGTCTAATCTACTTTGGGATCATTTTGGTAAAAAAAATGACTTGCAGACAGATAATAAATATTTCAGACTAAGGTATAAAGAAGAGAAGTGGGGAACTGATATGTAAGGTGAATTAACTCTACTCTTCAGTGGTTTCATCTGTTTTACTGCCCCAGGAATGACTATATTTATAAAGCTGTTTCTGTAAGAATCAGCTGTCAGAGTCTTGTTGGCTTGAAATGATTGTCCTTGCCTCTCAGCTGTTCTCTATTTTCTGACAGGTTTCATGATGAGGCAGAGGCCTGTTAATGTGAAAAAGATCTTTTGCTCAGTGACCCCTGCTAGTCTGAAAGAAATATTGTAGAAAGAAGAATTCTGAAGTCAGC
This sequence comes from Plestiodon gilberti rubricaudatus, assembly GCA_026170595.1. Classification (NCBI taxonomy): domain Eukaryota; kingdom Metazoa; phylum Chordata; class Lepidosauria; order Squamata; family Scincidae; genus Plestiodon; species Plestiodon gilberti. Next base: position 126,885,817 of record JANXHW010000004.1, on the reverse strand, counting down.
AAAAATGGAAGTAGTGTATATCACGTTAGCTATTGAAGGAATCACTACCTAGCTAGGAAGAACAACAACAAAAAACATCATGTGAGTATCAATAGTACTGGATATTAAAAGGTTCTCACGAAGTAGATATTTTTCCATTTCTGGAGGTGGTAAATCAAGGCCAGGCACACTGCCCAGGAACACCTCAATTTTAATGGCACCCACCTCAGTTTCTAATTTTGTAAACAAACAAACAATCCCAGTTCTCATCATGACATGACTGGAAGAAAAAAAGGTGAAAATGGAAATACCTAGGGGATGTAGCAATCCTGTGTCAGGAACTGAGGACTAGTTCATATACAGTTGGACCTTTTTATCCACGGTTTTTTTATCCATGGATTTGACTCAACATGGATGGCAAAACTGTGGAAGAGGGAGTCCAACCGCACTACATTACCTCTTTTTTTTCAGCATTTTTGGGGGCCTGCCAGCCACTTCCAGACTCTTGTGCATGTCCAAACCACTGAAAAATGCAGCCAGGAGTCTCTGATGCCATTTACAGGTTGCTTCCAGTAGTGGTTTTTGTTTTTTTCAGTCACTTTAATCAAACTCAGGAAGAGGGAAGCGGCGAAGATGCTGGAAAAAAGGTGGCACCGCTCCCGACCCCCCCCCCCTCGGATTTCATTATCCACTGATTTTTTTTATCCACTGTGGTTCCAGGAACAGAACCCCAGCGGCTAAAAAGGTCTGACTGTATTATTGATTTGGGGTGGGTGTCGCCCCTCAGAAAACTAAGGCCTCATGGCCTGGTCCCATGCCTCCTCAGTAATACTTGAAAACTCTGATAATAATGCACAGAATCCTAATTATATTACTGTACAGTGCTGCTGTGGAAAGTACCAAAGTGATGATGACCTTGCAAAATCTGGCCTTCCAGCTGAGGTGATGTGAAACCAGACCACAAAGAAGTCATTTTTGGATAGCTACAACTTTTGTTGCATTAACATAGGAAACAGCCATCTCATTCTTATGCTACTTTTTTGAGTTGGTGAAGTCTCCAAAATGTGAGATACCACACCATTTTCATGAAGTAAATATTTAATTTGGATCTACCTCATGCAGTAGGAGCTGTTCTTCAACCTGTTTGACTAACCTCTAGTTTTCAGTGTGTGGTGTCTGGACATGTACAAGAGCATATATGGCTTATCTCAGTCACAATATCTCATCTGTAAAAGGAAAGGGATTGTTTATAATCTACTTCACAAAGTTGTTGCTGGCAGGATCTTGTTAAAGAGTGCAACACATGTTGCCTGTTTCATATACATCCGATCTCTTCCTTCTGAATCTTTGTCTGTATGAATCTGTGCACTCCCACATTCACAGGGGCTGGCTGTATAATCTTGAGTCTCGATGGAATGCAGTAACATACAACATGCATACTAGACCCTTGACTCTTAATATTTCTGCTTGATGCAGTCACTGTAACTACCCACAGCTTAGCAGAATCATTGACATAATCTGGTTGAACTCACAAGTCTTGTGAAACCAGGGAGGTAGATGCAGTTGAACTACAATTTGTGCATGGGTGGTATCAGGGCTTGGCCAGGTTGGGAACTGGGCCCACATCCATCAAAGGCCACCTTCTGAACCCCCAGTACTGGTGGCAGTGGTACTGCCCAATGTGCCATCATGGGGCAGGCAGGGGGTGCCATAGCGAGTTTTGCCTAGGACCTACAACAATTTGGTACCAGCATGGAATTTGCATAAGGATTTAGTTTGTTTGTTTTAACTTTGTTGTGATACATTTCTGTGAGGAAGAGAGAAAGACGGAAAGGAACAGACTTTTGAATTACGATGGTTAAATAAGAGGGTTAAAAAAAGGCTGTCAGAACTCCTAAAAAAAACTGAAGAACAGGTATTGCTCAACAAACTATTATTCTATTTAGAAAGATGTTTCGCTAGCTAAGGCAGAATTATTATCAATGTACAGTAGTAGCGCAAAAGCCCTTGGGCTCCTAGCTTATGAACTCAGACAAAAAAGAAAAAGAACAATGTTAGTAAAACTCTTTGGGATTACAGAAGACAACACAGCTGCAAGATATCAACGTTCAAGGAAAGAGAGGAGCCTCACTTTGGACGTTTGGAGAAATTGGTAGCAAGGGGGCATAACTAAGAGGAAGAGGAAGAAGCAGCAAACCTGGAAAGTTCTTTGAGATGTGAAGGTGCCCAGAAATGGCCAAAAATATAGGGAATTATTGATAGACTCTTACCTTATTCCCAGATACAAAACAGATATAGTGGTTAATATACTCACAGCTGGTCAAGAATTGTTACTCCATGGTGGAAGAACCAAGAGGTTGGTAGGCATGCTTATTTCCCCACAGCACATATATAATATAAGGCATTGGATGAGCTGGGCCCTCCACCCATAGGCCTATGTCCACTTAAATTTATGTTACACAGTCTTTCTCTTTAATGCAGAGGAAGGGTAATATGAATTGGGTCTCTGCAGATATAGGCCTACATGTAGAGAGTGCCTGGATCACACAATACTGCACGTGCCTCCCTCCCTCCACTGCAGAACGATGGTACTCAGCTGCATGAGTATGTGAATTGCAGGGATGTGGATCAAAGTCTCTGACTCCAAGTCTCAAGTCAAGTCCCAAGTCATTGCCCCCAAGTCCCGAGTCTCCGGTGTACTTTACATTATGTTAACTTCTCATGCTCTCAGTTGGGTGTTGAGCATCCAACCAAGAGAATAGGGTGTATATTGGGAAACTTGCAGTCTGCAGTGATTCTGTGACAATTGCCTGTCACTCATGTGAACTGACAGGGAAGCACACAAACTGAAGACCCTTATGGATCTGGGTTGCACAGTGGGAAAGACTGAAATTGCACTTTTGGGGCTCGCAAGAAGTGCCTTAGGGAAACAAGTGCTGACACAGTGAAGAACTTTTACCAATGATTTATATCACACTTTAATTTTGTTATCTTACTGTCTTTTGCTGTGTTTTACAACCTTTTATTGGAATTACCTTTACAGCAGTGTTGTGAAATAGGTCGCTGTTATTCCCTCATTATAGATGGGGGGATTGAAGCTGAATGGTACTGATTTGTTCAAGGCCCCTGCAAGTCAGATTAGGTGTGATGTGGGAGTTCCATGATTGGAAGTCCTTTGCCTTTTGCAAAAAAAGCAGGAGAGTATTTTCAGAGTATGGGCTCCCTGATTTGGATTGAGGTTGTTGATATTTTGATATTGGGAGATGAGGGGTTTAACCCCCCCATTGATTCCTTGACTTAACCCCCCCCCGAACCTGCTGTTAGCCTCAAAGGAGAACATTTTTGTGTGCTATGTATTCCCTCCATGCCTAATAATAGTAGTGTTGGGAGTGATTTGGATCAGAGATGTACCACCACCACCACCCCATGACATGGTCGCAACCCAAACTGAGCCCACTGCAGCTGATTTTTAAAAAAAGATAAACTTTTGTTAAGATAAAAATTTACTGAACTTGTACGTTATGTCTTATTTGGCTCTCAGGCCACAGCAGAGGTGTAGTTTGAACTCCGGTCCCAATGTAGGTAACTTTCCATAAGACCACACAGACTGGAACTGTTCTGCAGATTATTTACAACAGAAGACAGTAGAACTTTTCTTATCAGAACTACATGTACTGTATATCCAAAATTCTTATTTATTTTGTTTTGCATGGTATATTTATAGTACATCCCCCATGTAGCATACACTTTATCCTGCATAAATCCTCTGAAAATAGCACTCCAGTTATCTGAATACATGACTATCTTCCAAGTCCTATGAATAAACAAGGCAGTACAATAATCACTAAAATTGTTTAAAAGAAAGTTATTTTGCTATTTCTGTGTGAGGCTGCTATTTCTGTGGCAGTTCTTATCTCAAAATTAATGTTTTCTTATAGTATATATAAGGCTCTTGGACTTGGTCACTGGCGTCGCTGGAGGTGGGGTGGAAAGCTACCGGTAAGTTCTGCAGCTTTCCACCCCACCGTTACTCTCCTGTATGAGGCACCCCACCCCCTCGTCATAGGAGCCTGTCAGCGGAGAGAAAGCAACGCGCAGGAGAGTCCCTTTCTCTCCGCTGACGGGCTCCTACGACGAGGGGGCAGGGCGCCTCATACCGGAGAGTAACGGTGGGGCGGAAAGCTGCAGAACTTAGCTTTCCGCCCCACCTCCAGCGACGCCAGTGCAGTTCATGATTATGGTGTGTCTATAATTTGGCGTGTTCTCCCTCACAAAGTGGTTCTGAAATAACAAAGGATGAAAACTTGTCAAGTCGTCTTCAACCGTACGTATGTACTGTATATACCACCCTTTTAATTTTAAATAAGGAAAAGATTTAAAAAGGATGGACACTTTATGTTCCAAGAAGCAGTGAAAAATGAACAGCAGGTGAGTTGCATGGACTATTTGTGTTCGTGTGTGTTTGTTTCCACATAAGGGGGGGGGGAATGTACATCTGCATGAAAAATGGTTATTGGTTCCTTTCCCTTTGTCACACATTACTGTGAGAATACAAAAAGAGAAAGTGCAAGTCATCCTTCTTGTAATATCCACAGTAGAATTACAGTAAGTGACGTTTGGCTTTTCCTAGACAAGAGCCCCACACCAGTGAATCTGCTCTCTCCCTTGACTCAGAAATTTAGCTAGGGGGGGGGAGGCATGATAAGTGCTGCATGGTGGTGCAAAGTGGCCCCTCCCACTCACCGTCTGAGCCATTCCGGCAGCTGCCTTTGCTGCCGGAATGACTCGGATGGTGAGTGGGAGGGGCCACTTTGCACCACCATGCAGCACTTATCGTGCTGCCCCCCTCTAGCTACGCTACTGCCTGGACTGTCTCTGAACCTCTTCCATCTATATACCTCAGATAAAAAATCATTTACATGTTTACTTGTCTTTACTTTAAGGAGCTCAAGTTCTCCCTGCCCCCATTTTATCGTCACTACAACCCAATGAGGTAGGTTAGGCTGAGAGGTCATGACTGGGCCTAGGATTGCCTAGTGAATTTCTTGAGGAAGGATTTGAGCCTGGGCCTCCCTGGCCCTAGCCCAAAGTTGCCCCAAGGCCTCCCCAGTGTCTAAGGTGCTGGTGGTGTGTCAACCCAAATTGAGCCCACTGCAGCTGCTCTTCCCACTCCCTGGATTGGAAAAGGAAGAGGAGGAAAGAGTGCAGGAGAAGACAGCAGTGGGCTTTCTAAGAGGAGAAAGCAGTGCAGGAGAGTAGGTGAAATTGAATGGCGGTAGATGATGCCTCTTGCCAGTCTACTGCCTGAGGCAACCACCTCAGTCAGCGAGCATCATGGATGGGCTGGCCCTGTGGTTGTAGTCTAACACTGACCACTAAGCCACAGTGTGTATGAGGATGTATGATTCTCACAATGTATATGAATCATGCATGACCAACAACCTCTGGGAAGGGGGATATTATGCAAGGAAAATGTGTTATAGGCTTCAATCCTAAATTAATTTACTTTCAAATTTAGGACTGGAGTCAGGGCCCCTGAGAGGAATTTTATCAGGGGGCACAAAGTTTCTCTTGGGAAACCCAAAAGGGGAGGGGGCAACAACAGCCGGAAAAGTCTCTGGAGCCCATGTCTACCAGGTTTCCCAATGTAGCGTCCAGGTCTACCCACCAGATAGACCTGGCCTTCCGGTTGGCCCAGCCACCGTCTTTCACTCTCCATGAGGCCAGCTGAGATCCCAGGAAGTTTCTGGGGCCCCTCTCTTTGGCTCCTGGGCCCCCTTCTTGACCCTGGGCCTTTACAATTTGCCCCCTTTACCCCCCCCCCCATGGGCCCTGACTGGAGTGTTCATATTAGGTTTGCTGCCTCTTATCTTGGACACTGAACTCTTCTTGTTGCCCTTTAAATCTCCAGTTGTCATCAGGAGAAAAGGCAGCTGTAGATCCTCTGACTCCTCCCACTCATTTCCATACTCCTTTTTTTTTTTTTTTTGCCTCACCCTTGGCTTGGCACATAAGTCTTCAAATAAGTGCTGCCCACTGGTGAGGAAGGCAGGTTGACCACTGAAGGAATGGGTGGGAGGAGATTTAATTTTTTTTCTCCAGTTTCAACTGGATGTTTAGAAGGTCACATCTAGTACTTAAAGGTAACATCTGGTATTTTATAGTTCTAGGGATAACTGCTATAGAAGGCTTAAAGGATGCCAGTCAACATGGTAACTGTATTCTTTATTGAAACCATATTATTAAACCATATTAAATATGGTTTATTTGCAAAATATTTTAATCATTACTATACCTTTACTTGGAAAGTGAGGCGTCTGTGGTCTGAAGAAGTTTAGTCTATTTTAATTTTGGCCCCTACCTACTGCCAAGTTGTGCACTCCTGCTTTCTTGTCTGAAAGACACAGGAACCATAGAGCAAGAGGAAACTCCCATCTCAGTCCAAACTGCAGGTAATGATAGTGCCATCTGAAAACAAGACTGTATCATGACATTTTCCACACAAAAACAGCCTGGATCAAGAGAAGTAGCCCAAGGGTGCTTTGAATTTCAGTTTCTGAACAGGCAGGCTTCTATGTTGCAACTTACAAGGCAAACTGCTATCAGCTGAGGAGACTTGCAAAAGTAATTTGTGATAAGGTGGGCAAAGGTGTAGACTTGCTGTTTAAAAGAAAACTTTCCGAAAATTTAACTGGGCACACCAGAGGTTAAATACCACATTTAGAGTGCTCTGGGCCTGGCTAAATTAGTTATTTGGTTCAGAGATGTCCAAAAACATTTTGGTGCCTGGGGCAGGAAATCCAAATGGTTCACCCCATGGTGATAAAATATAAGGAGAAACTATTGACAACTTGTTGGTCTCTAATGGCATCCCAAAATCTATTGTCCAAGGCAGACCACGTCATCTTGCTTAGTGACAGAACTGGTCTTGCTTTGAGCTCCTCCATAATAGGATCAGTGGGAGGCAGCAGCCAATATGGTTGATTACTTTGACCAGACAGATACCCAAACGTGGGTGGTGTAAATTGCTCTTTTCCGTTAATCCAATGAGGGAAAACACACCAAAGTGATCTGCTGTTTGTTTATTGCTTTTCTCATCTGCTGTTTTAATTAAGCTGCTTATTTGCAGGTATTTGGACCCTGAATGCTTTTTTCCAGAGGGGGCTGTGTTAGTCCGTTGCAGCAAAAAGAACAAAGAACTTTTAACAAATGTATTTTTGTGGCGCAGCGCAGAGCTCCGTTTTGTTGCAGGGGAAGCTGGATGTAAGTAAAGGGGAGCTGTAGATCCATAGTAGGCACAAACCCTAATGAAATTAGCAAGCAAGCTACAATTAGAGTCTGGCCTGAAGTTACTAGCTACGAAAGGTTGCATTTAGGAAGCAGTAAATCATCACTTTTCAAGGGTCTGATTTTATGGGGAGAAGGAGAAATTATTGGAAGATTGAAGGAAGGTTGTTGAAAAAAACACGGTAAAGGGCAACGGGAGGTCACGACATGTAAATAGCTTTTATGTAGTAGGGGCCTTCGTGAGCTCCAGCCTGAATAAACCCGACGCACGGGTGTGGCCGGAGAGCAGTAAATCACTCTCTGAGTGCTGGTGCCTGCCTTGTGGGGCTTAATCTCCTCCCTCTCCGCTGTGTGTCTGCAGCTGCACGCAGCCCAGGGTGGTTTTGCTGAACTCCTGCCTCGTAGCGCTGCCTCTCAGCCAGAGCGTCTGAAACCATGCAACGCGGCTGCGCTAGCCAAGCTGCTTAGGTGCGCCCAGGAGCCGGCTGCCGGAGAGCGTTGAGGAGCCGCGCCTCATATGAACAGCGTGTGCAATGGTAATTCGCTTCCAGTAGTGCAGGATTACTACTGCTGAGTGATTCTCCTCGAGGTAAGAACGGTACTTTCTGCTCTCTACAAAGATGAATTCCAGCGATCAGAACTGAACGGGGTAGTCTCTCAAAACACTTTGGTTGGGGGAAAATGAGATCAGCCGCCCTCAGAGTGACGTGGGTTTTTGGGGGAATACAACTAGACTGCTGGTGGTCAGGTCGTTCATTAAAAAAAAAAAATCTAGCAACGGGAACTGGCAAAAGTTAATTGTGGCAGGAGGAAAAAGGAGCCCCATCCAGTCCTAGGTAACTAAAAAAACCCAATGAGATCAGTGGATTTTACTCTCAAGGAAGCGTGCACAGGATTGCAACGCTCGACTTCTGAATTATTATTTTTGTTTGGAACCTCTTCCGTTCTGAAGTTCTCAGCTCAAGTTAGGAAAACTTTGGGAATGGAAGTGATTCCTCTATACTCGAGATTGCTTCATGTGGATGAAGTACTCCTTAATGCTGCTTAATTTTTGCATTTAATGCTGCTTAATCATTGCATTTAAAATGGTGCAAGAGTGGGTTCTCTCACTCTTTCTATACATTTACGGGCTATGAATGGAGATGGTCATCCACATTCGTGAAATTTGCATATTTGTGTGAATTTTTCTCCCAAATTATCATAAAACGGTGTTGCTAGGTTAAATTACGTGACAGATGAGATAATTGAAAAAGTAATACAACCCCTATGGTCCTCTGTGAGTCGTCGTACTAAGATTTGTTGAATAATAGAAATTGTGAAACGTATTGAGTACATTAGAGCCAGAGATGGTTGTCAGTCAGGTGATGGTTGTAACTTCCTTGGCCCATTATTAGAATGGCAAGTATAAACACATAAGGTGCACTCAGTTGCTTTTGTGCTTGTTTTTGTAAAGCCTGTTGTGACTTACTGCGTGGTACCATTGTTCTAAAACGTTATGCGGGGTCAAAAAGGTTGATTGTGGATATCCAGTAGAAAAGATTTCTTTGCTTATCCACACTCATCATTTCACCATTCTGTGTTGGGATGATCATTGGGGATCAGAGTTGATGGGTAGTGTAGTGCTACCTTGGCTCAGCAGCAGGAGTTTGGAGGAGATGGTATTTTGAATCTTTCCAAGTTGATTTTATGACTTCTTATCAGTTCTGTACAGTTTTTCAGTGCCGAGTGCTTTTTTTAACCAATTTTGCTCATTCATCTACTCAATATACCGTATTGTCCCGAGTATAAGACGCACCTGATTATAAGACGCATCCTTAAAGTTTGGTGCTATTTTTTTTAAAAAATTAAATCACTGGCATTATTGCAACAGCCTGATTATAAGACACACCCCTAGTTTAAAAACTTAAATTAGGAGAAAAAAGTGAGTCTTATACTCAGACCTATACGATAATATGCACAGTTCTGAAACTTCCAGGATATGTTATGCAAGGGGCAAGCTTCCACCTAGAGGTCTTTAAAGGGCATTTATACACTGTACATGCTGAGCCTGTACCATTTGCTATCTTAGTTATTAATTTGGCCAAGGTTACCTTTGCATTCAGAAGTGGTAAATAATGGAGAGATTTGCTTAATGAAGTGTCAGTGATTATGTGTGTTGAGTTGTAAGAGTGTCTTAAAAAACAAAACAGAAAAAACCTGTTACTATGGTAGTGGAGATGTGATGGAATTTGCCCATTAAATTTCCCAGCTGATTTTCTTTCAGCAGACACAACCGGCATTGATGCCTGAATATACAAAGCATTCCTCTATGAAGCAAGGTTTGTTTTAAAGCGTACAAGCCTTTTCAAATAACACATACACATTACTTTTAAAAACTGCTGATTTATTCATAAAGTTAGGAACTAACTAAAGAATGTTTCTGCTTCTCCCACATCCCACTTGTTTACTGTATTGCATCCAGATTACCTTTTATCAAATGAGCCCAGGCAGCCTTGGCAGTGTTTTGGGATAGGACAGGCTTTCTTACTAATCAGTTCGGAAAGTTAGCTGAGAGGGAGAAATGGGCTGCCTTGTAGCTGTGCTGACAACATTGTTCTCTTGCTTTGTTTGGCCAAAGAATGAATAGCGGGTTGTGTTTGTCCCTGAAAGGAGGAAGGGAGAGAAGAGCCCACTTCTCTCCTATATGACTCACCCTGAACTCTCCATTTGTGAAGAACTGGGGTGGATCTAAAGCTGCAGACAACAGGCCCTAAGGTCAAGGAGTCTCGATGAGCGATTGAGTTAGAGATTATAGGAAAGAAATTGAGCTAGGCCGAAAATTTTAATTATTTTGAAACAAAATCTGAAACTGTATTTGATACAGTGATCAACAGGATGTAAGGAATGCAATCGCGTTCTGTTTGTCTGACCTACCTAGCAGGGTGGTTGTGAGTCGGATAAATGTAACCCCATGTATGTTACCCTGAGCTCCTTGAGAAAAGAGGACCACAAAAATGTTGGACCCAATCAACCCAAAGTTAAAGTCCTATTCATTTCAGTGGAGACATTTAAGCATATCCATAACTCTCCTATTTAAATCACTAGGATTTAAAAGTGCTTAATTTGGGCTGGGTTATGCCCGAAATAAGTTATTTTTAAGTGCATATTAAGTGTTGTAACTGAATGAGTTGATGAAAACATGGTTGGAGTACAAAGTACACTTTGGCCTGTATCCCCCCCCCCCCAGTCCATTATTTTAAAAGATATTTAGATTTACAATTGGGAAAGATAGTTGGCTGAAAGTTCACATGAGTATCCATGACAACTCCTGGAAATCATTGTAACTGAACGGTAGGAGAACAATGGATGGGCGCTATAAAGAAGGAAGGTGCAGGAGGAGAGGATTTTTCTCCTCCTGCAGATCATAACAGGAGTCCCCAGATCATAACAAATCCAGTATAAATTATAATTAAGTTTGTTGTTGTTACTTCCAAGGAAGCATGGGTAGGATTACAAAGTCTTGTGTCACCTTAATGGCCAACACATTTATCCAGACATAGGCCTTCATGAATTGGAGGCCATTGTTCTCATAGAAGTGGCAACTCCTGTATTTGGTCTGACGGCATCAGACTGCAAGTGGGGTGTGTGTGTCACATTTCTGAATGTTCCTTCATACAAATAAATAAATCACTACACATAGAAAACTAGGTGATGTGGAGCAGCGTTCTAACCTAGCATTTTCCCTAGCGTGCTAGTTTTCTCAGTAAACGAGGAGCGTTCAGTCCTGCAAGCCTGCCTTTTGGCTGGGCAGTCTGATCAAGCTTTGCTACCTCTGTAAACTGCTACGCCAGTGATGATTATGTCAATTCAGTATTTTTCATTGCCTGCTTCATGTATCTGACCAAGAGGGCGACTCACAATACATTATATTTAGTCTTCTCTAAGGTACCACAAGATTCTTTGTTGTGTTTTGCTCTAAGATAAGAGACTGGCAGCACAATCCTATCCAACTTACACCACCGTTGTAACCAGCGGAGGAGGGCAGGGCGGGAGGCTTTGGAGAGGAGGGGAGATTTAAATCCCCTTTGAATCCCCACTTTAGAGGGGATTTGAATCCCTTTTCTGTTCTGGGTCCTCCCATTCTCGCTGCACCGCTGGTTACACCAGTGGTGTAAGTTGGACAGGATTGTGCTGTAAGGTGTTTACCTTTTTGGAATGTGTCTGTACTGGGAAGTAAGTCTGGTTGTAAATGACTGAATAAATATCTTTGAAGTGGGGTGTTTGGCCGAGTTTTAAGAGAGAATTAGAGCTGTCAAAGTAAAATAGTGATGGCCAACCTATTGGTGTATCTAAATATTCTTAATGTTAGACTTTATTGGTGTGTATCTCAGATACTGGTAAAAAACCTAGGATTTTAATTTCATAGCATATTTCTGCATGATACTTTTGTTTCACTTTTCTACAAATTCTAAGATGGACATATATTAACATACCAGATTCCTGCATTTATTCTACCTAAGGCTGCTGAAGATGTTGCTGGTGAATCCATCTTAAGAAGAGCCAGGAGGGCTCGTCTTCCCTAACATTTTAACTGTCAGCCATTCTACCTGAGACTGCTGAAGATTTGTCATGTTAAAATTTGCATAAGAGCAAAGACCACTAATGAATGTATTAAATAAGTGTGTAGGTTAGGGCAGGATTTCTCAAAGTGTGGGTCACGACCCACTTGGTGGGTCGCCAGAGGCCATACGGGGTGGGGTGGGCCCTCCTACGTTTTCTTGCTCCAGTTTGGCTCCAAATTGGAGCCAGTCCAGAAGCTTAATGACTTACCGGGAGGGCAGGGAAGCCTCTTCCGGGTCATGGACAGAGGTCATCTGGGCAGAGGGGTCTGGCTCAGTTGGGAGAGCTGCCGCCTTGCAAGCCTGAAGATCGGTGAATGGCAAGTTCGAGACACACCACCGACAAAAAGCTGTGAAAGCATCTGTGAAGAGAGATAAGAGCTGCCAGCTGCGTCGGTTGAGTGTGGTGAGGTGACAGCCAGCAGAAAAAAGCCAGACTGTAAAAGGATACCATCTGGAATGCAGTTGTTCATGAAAGATTGGACATTTATATATTGTAAAAAAAAAACATTAGGTAGGTTAGGAAAGCCTGCCCATGTACACTGCCTTGGATTAAAGTCAGAGGAAAAAAAGAGACCAAGAAAGGCGGTATATAAATCTGTATATTATTATGCCAGCCCAGCATCCCATTGCACAGGCCTCTGTGTCCCTCAGAATGGTCTACAGAAGCCTCGGAAAGCCACTTCTGGTTTGCATCCGAAAACCAGAAATGGCTTTCCGAGGCGTCTGCAGGCCATTCTAAGGCCCGCATAGACCTTTGCAATGGGTCGCCAGTCTGGCACGACCAAGAAGAGGCCTCCCCACCCTCCCGGTAAGTCATTCTGGTGCCTCAACCCACCATGGGGGCCGAGGTGGGTCGCGGTGCTGAAGAGTTTGAGAACCACTAGGGGATTTGGGGAGTTGCAGCTTTTCTAGCTGTTTTGCACTGTGACATGACCAAGCTATGCCTGCCCAAGTCTGCTTCTCTCCATAACAATTAAGGGTATTGGATTCCTAATGCTGAAAGGTTGGTTGTTGTCCCTGCTGTAAACACATTAGTAACTGGTGTGCTATTCAAGAAGGATGAATATGGGCCCCTCATGTGCAAACAGCTGCCTTCAAAGAGTTGCAGTATATGATCAAAAGAGCTAAATTATGAATGATGTACTTTTCTGAAATTAGTTCTTTGAACTGCCAGCAAAATGTGTATCACGCCTGCCCTAAAGTGATCAATTGATTAAAAAGTGAATAATGGTAGTAAAGGTGATAGGAAAGTGTCTCTGCTTGCAGGGAGTGTGGCAGCTGATGTTGCTTTCTGACTGAAGCCCTTTGCACAGTGTTGAATCCCGTGCAGGGCAGTGCAAGGGGGAGGGAAGGGCTGGAGAAACAGCCCATGCACAGCAATATTTTGGATGAATTCTACGAAAACTGACTGTTCACACTGATTAGTCTATTATTACAAACATAGGCATAGTATAACTCCTGTTTCTTTGTCTTTGCCACTAAACACCTTAAATTTGTGGCACAGATTAAAATCAATCAAATTCTCATTAAGAACATCGTGAAAACAAAATGAATTATATACTGTACTTCTATTGCAATGAAATTGCACAAGCCCTAGGACATTCTTGCAGCTCTTTCAGTTCTATATAATTTGACAGAAGAAATATGAGATTTAATCAAGCAGGTGCTTAATTGTTTTTTTTTCCCTTTGCTGGGGGAAAGGAGTTTAATTTTTGAGGTTGTGATACTGCATCATGCAACTTCGTACGTTAACTTGCAGCCCTCGAGCCTCTTCTTCTGCAGTCTCCCACTGAGTAGCTATTCTATTATGTGGTTCTAAGAGATATTTTCTAATTTGAGGCCAGAAATTCTCAAACCTTATCTTACTGAGTTCCTCCAAGGCAAGAAAAGACTATGGGAAAACACCATAAAAGACAAAACAGTTATTTGCATAGCCTTCTGATTCGGGAGGTGACAAGACCTTGTGAAGTCTTTAGTTTGGTTTCATTGAACGCAAGGATTCTCCAAGGGCTGTTTTCCCAGGATGCTAATGTATGGTGGGTAGAGCAGTCGGGATTGTAACTTGTGCTGGCTATAAATACAGCAGTGGCAGGATCTAGACTTGATTCATCAGAGGGCCACCTGGGACTGTTTGAAGCCAGTGCTAAGCACATGATTACCATTCCCAGAAGAAGAGCAACAGGGAAACAAAAATCTGCTAAAACGTTGTACTACTTCTGTTGGTCCACAGCTCCCTCCTAGATAATCTTTTATCGGTATCAGGTTGCATATTCTATGGACCTTTTGTATTTGTTTCAAAGTCAGTGGAAAGGTACATGAATTCCTTGGATTCAGAGTACTAGGCACCTAAGTAACTAACTAGGCATCTGGGAGACTGGCATGCACACAGTTTAGCCATGTAGGAATTAGATGGAGGAAGAGAGAAGTTCTGTTCCTCCTTCTAGCAACTGCTCTGACCTCCTAGGGAAGCCAGTGGCGTCGCTGGGAGAACTGCCGCCTGGTGCAGCGCTTAACTTGCAGAGCTCAGCATTCCGGAAGTCCGGGGGCAACGTAATCATGTTGCCCCCAACCTTCTGGGCTTTCATACTGCTTTTTATGCGAAAGCCCACCTCTAGACCACCCCCACTTGGCAATCTTCAGCTCTCTCTGGGTGCAGCCGCCTCCCACTGGCGCTGAACTTTGCCAAAAACTCCCTGTTCAGTGAGAGCAGGAGGTGACTGTGCCCAGAGAGGGCTGAAGATCGCCACACAGGGGCTCAGGCAATGTGGGATGCCCCCCCCCAGGGGTTGCACTAGGTGGGGGCCGCCCCCTGCTTGTGATGCCACTGGGAAACCCCTGCCTCTCGCGTGTTGAAAATCACTGCAGTAAAGACACAAGGATGACTCTGTGGTTTGTACATGCCTGGGCTTCTGCTGGTGTAGCTTGCTCTTCCCCTTGGGCAGCATGATTGCCTCAGAAGCTATAAGTTCTGTTTGATAGTGTCTGTAAAATAAATGATTCATTTTGATAATCTTGGCTATTTAGCGTACGTTTTTGAGATGATGAATGAAAAAAACTAGTGTTTGCATGAGCAATTAAAGAAATCCCACAACAGTTTAAAACTGGGATGAAAGCAAAGCTCATTACACTCATTCTGCTGATTCAGAAGGATGCTAATGTCATGAGGATCTGTTCTAATATGCTTTTAGCTTATCATAATATTACACAGTAAAGATGAGTCAACACTTTTTGTTCTAATAAAGGTAGTGGTGTAGAACAGTAGACACTTAGAGAATCTCTTCAAAAGGACTTACTCTTTGTATTATCTTAAGTTTTGACGTTTGACAGTCATGCCTGTTGGTGATAGACTAGACTAGTACCCTTTGAGCTGTCCTTGTGTTTCTCCCTCCTAGATAATCTTTTATCGGTATCAGGTTGCATATTCTATGGACCTTTTGTATTCGTTTCAAAGTATTTAGTTTAACTTGCCAAAAGAAAACCTCCTAGGTGCCAATTTTGCAACACCTACAGTACATCAAAGGCTATATGAGAGTGGAAGAAGAAAGACAAACCAACTGAGATAGACCAGCTTCTGTTGGTACGGTATAAGAATTGGTATTCTAAGGCTGCAATCCCACGCGTGTTTACTCCGAAATAAGTCCAACTTTGTTCAGTGGAGCTTAGTCTCGGGTAAATATGTGTAGGATTGTGCTGTTGGATATCTTCATCAGACAGAATGGAAGTAGAGCTGAATCTTTGGGAAGGGGGACAAGGATGGTTACAAGTCATTTTATTTTATTTGATTGTCAATTTTAGACAGTTTGGTATACCCGTAAGAGCTGTAACTTTCAAACAAATATTTGAGCCAAGTGGAGGGTGCTGTAGGCTATTGCAGCAACCCAGAAAACATATGACCTATATGTCTGCAGTGAGCTCATGAACTTTCATTGCCCGTCGTATACTGTCTATGTTTTCACTAAAAGGCTGTGATCCTAAGTATTTCTATTTGTAAGTTTTGTTGAACTCACTGAGACTTTGAAATAGATATATTTAGAAGAAGCATGGCCATATGGCTGATTAAACCATATCAGGCTGATTCAAACCAGAATCAGGCTAATAGTAAAAATATATTATGTGATAGCACCCAGAGACATTGGAAGGTACATGATGCTGTTACATTGCAGGTTTTGGCCTGATCAGTATTTGGATGGAAAAGTACTGGTAAACTACTGCATATCTCAGCTGTTCTGGGCTTTCTAAGGGAATAAGTGAAGATATAAGTGCAATAAATAGACTGAAGCCTGTTGTTACTTGCGTCTCTAGAACTGACACAGCGGCAAGTGTCTAGGGCTACGCCAACTGCTGTGTCTAAACCAGGGGGGCAGAGGCATCTTCAAGGAGGGCCCCAGGGCCCCAGGGCGCAGGGTGCTGAGGCAGGGGAAGGGGCGCAGGACCCCTTAAGTTTCATTTTTGTTTTAGGCTTTTTGGGGTTTTTTTCCGGGGTGGTGGTTTTCCGGCTGCCGCCCCCGCTGCTTCCCAGCTGCTTTCTGCATCGTTTGCCCTCCCCCAGGGCTTGTGTGTGCTTTTGGGGTACTTATCTTTTGTCAGAGGAGGGGCACAAGCAGCATATTCTTGCTCCGGGCGCCGCCATCTTGAATTGACCAACGAGAGGGAGAGATATTCTTTTGTTTTCAGTGTTCTGTCCCACTTAGCATTCAGTGCATGAAGGTGAAGGTGATATGGGGCACCCCCCCAAATGTTTGTTTTTCACCCTAAACCCCCCCAGAACCCCCCAAACCGCTTTATTAAAACCGAAACCTAATTTTGACAGTTTTATGACCGGGGTTATGACAGTTTCATGGGGGGAGGAAAGGTCGGGCCCCCGGTCGAAAAATGTCTGGGTCCTTCTCTGCAGGGGGGGGCAACCTTTCAACATAAATACTCCTGGCCCTTTAACGGTTGTATAGGTGAGGGCATTGCAGCAGCACCATCCGCACTTGCAGCTGCCAAGATTCTGTCTCCTATACAACTCTTAAGAATGTGGAGACCCTAATGGTGGAAGGTTGGCCACCCCTGGTCTAAACTAACATTTTGCCTCTTTTTAGTTATTCCCTCTCCTATAATAGCTCCTTTTTTAATTACATATAAATAGTAATACCTCTTATTATAACACTGTGGATATGTTCCTTGATAACAGAGTGCTATGTGAAACAGCTCTGTAGGAGGAAATTCTAACACAGTACTGTACTCACCAATGCATTAAATTGGAGCTGGCTGCATGATTGCCTACCACTGCTATCACTCCTCTTACATAGCAGTGGTGGAAAATGATGGGAAGAGCCTATTCCCAGGAGGATGTGCCAGGTTGTGACTCATCCTTGGGGACTACAGAGTTCTTGTTGAAAGAAGCATCTAGGGTAGCTGGCTTTGTCTGCTGTTTCCTCTCTGGAAACATTTCATGGTAGCAAGTGATTGGCCCTGTGTTAGCTAAAATTGGTGCAGCACTAGACAAAATGCACAGCTTCTGTGGGCTGAAAGCACAGTGCAGGAAACTACTTTTCTATACTGGACATTTGAATGGATTGATGGAGCTTAACCTTTTTCTTGTTCACAATACTGTAAAAATTACACCTAGGACAAAGAATGCCATAATAAAACCGTGTTCTAGGAAACTGTGTTCTAGGAAGTGGTACTTGTGTTTGTTCTCACATTTTGATGAAATCAGGCAAGACACTGTTTTTCTCACTTTACAAACAGTGACTTTCTTGAAGCCCTACAGATCCAAACTACATGTTCAGAAATTGCACATGGTGCAGCCCTCTTGGGATTGTGCCATTTATATAACGACATCAGTGTGCATGGCATTTTGCAAGACAGCCACAAAGGGCTCACTTCAAAATGTGGAAGGGCAACCATATTAGACTGTTGCAACATAAAAGCAGGATCTTGTGGCACCTTAAAGACTAACAGATTTCATGGTGGCGCAAGGTTTTGCAGAAAAAAGCCCAAGTGAAATCTAGCACACAAAAGTGTGTGCCACCATGAATTTGTTGGTCTTTAAGGTGCTGCAGGACTCTTCCATTATTTATCAAAATGCAAGAGTGGGGTTGCAAGTTTGAATACTTCCACATGTTTTAAAAAAAACAATTGCACATATAAAACAAACACATTGGGAAGAAGGCTAAGCTCAAACTGTTCTACCCAATGTGTACGCCTTGCCCAAGCCTCTCTGGTGCCTGAGACTATGACATTGGGTACTATTCTTTTCCTACTGACCCCCACCCCACCCGCCAGCCCTGCCGATTTCTCTTGCCTCCTGCTTGCCTCCTTGCTGTCGTCCTACTGTCTCCACCTTCCTCCTTGTGCCATTTCAAAAGGCAGGGGGGGGGAGGAGGAAGAAGTGGGGAGAGATGAAAGTTTGAGCAGTTCCTCTTGCCATTATCTTCATCCCCTTTCTACCTTTTTAAAATGGCGGGCACCTCCATCACCCATGCTGTTGGTGCCTCCAGGTAACATTTGGTTGACTGCTCCCTCTAATGTGCCACCTTGGATCTCAGTGTGGCTCCCTAGGTCATCCCTGCTGATATGGCAACTTTCTGTGGGCATGGTTTGATGCGGCCATGATGATCATGCATTTCCCCCCCCCCCCATCTGCATTCTAAAGGGCTGTACTGTGGGCTTATTTTGAATGGAGTCCCTCCGTAGTGGAGGTGGAGTTCAAACTTGGGTCTCCGAGGTCTGAGTGCAGCTGTCTGTCCACGCTAACTCTTGATACTGCTGGTGTCTACATGTTTCTCTGTGAGTTTTGAAGTTTAACATTTGATCTCTTCCATGTGGTTTTCAGTCAACAAAACTAGCCTTGGGGTTAATGACTGTGCCTCAGATTTAATTCTACTGTGACATGTTGAAAGAGAAAGATACAAGAGAAGCAAACTAAAAGAACAAATTTTGTTGTTTTTGGAATCTGCTTTTGTTATGGTTTTGGGCATCTCTGCTAATAAGACCAGATAACATTTTGCCAGACATGCATTTTAAGTAGCTTCAGACTCTCTTTAAATATCCCAGAGCAGAATCCCATTTTTATTTGATCTGGATTCTTGTATTATCAAACTCAGTGACATAGCAGCAGTGAAAGCTGTCTGAAATAACAAAGATTTAAGTTGGGACAACAGGAGAGAAAAAGAAAGTTATACAATGAAGAGAATCTGAACCAAGATTGAATGATACTGTGAAGTTCTCTGGATATTTTCATCAAACCAATGCAATATTTTCAATGACGCTTGTCCAAAATGAAGGATACTTAGGCTGCAATCCTAGCCACACTTTCCTGGGAGTAAGCTCCATTGAACGCAATGGGATTTGCTTCTGAGTAGACATGCATAGGATTGCGCTGTTAATCATATTTATATATATTCTGCTCTTCCTTTAGAAACCTTAGGACTGTTTACATGGGGTTCCAATGTAATCCAGGTCTCAGTACAGCATTCAGGATTGGGTATTCGCAGGCCATTCACCGGGGGGGGGGGGCGCGCTACCTGGAGTGCTGCCTCATGCCAACACGGCAGCTGCCAATTCTGCCGCAGCACTGTAAAAAGAAGAGAAGCATGTGCATCACTGTAGCGTGGCACGCGGGGCAGGCCGCCTGGGGGTGACGCGCGCAAAGGGTGACGGTGCGCACCTGCGCACATCGCCCCCGTCCGCGTGGAGGCTCCGAGGCCGGAAGAAGGCCTCGGAGCGTCAGCCCCGTCCGGCGCCTTCTGAGAAGGCTCGATTCGTCGTCGTGTCATTTATTAGCTTTTTCACGCATGCGCAGACCGTTTCTGAGGGCAAAGGTCTGCGCATGCGTGAGAAAGCTAATAAATGACATATTGACGGATCGGGCCTTCTCAGAAGACCCCGGACCGCTGGACAGGGCGGTCGCTCTTAGAGCCGGGGGCAAGCGCCACCCCAGGGCAGGGGTGACGCGCGTGCCCCCGCTCCAGGGTGACGCGCCCCCTAGTGATGATACCTACCATGCTTCTTGTGTGGCCTTGTCATACCCAGAAGTGCGAGACTTCCGGTTAAAGGGATGGCATGTGCTGTGTCGGTAAATAAAGCTGGAATTCCAGCACTTTAAGGAAACTTTAAGGCTTTAAGGAAACTGCATGGGGAGCAAGGTAAGGCAGCAGATGACCCGTTTCTCACTCAAGCAAGGGGGAAGCGGATCATTATGGCTGCATCAGCAGTGTTTCCTATAACACTGTTTTATTATGGCTGGAGTGAGGTGGGGGCAGACTTGGGGTGAAGTTTACTGCGAGTGCCCCCCTGCCCGGAATCTGCCGCTGATGCAATCTGCTTCACCTTGCTTCATGTTTGGGCTGGCAGTGCATTCACTGGATCAAATAGTTGACTAATGTCCCACTTTTGCTCCTTTTTCTAGCTCAAGTAAACCACAGGAAACTTGGCAAATGGAGACAAACAGAAGGAGCTGTCATAATTGTGCCAATTTGCTGATCGACCTGCAGTTTTGTGCTTGCCTAAATGCTGTTGACATAGTCGTCATGCGTTGGGACTGGCCAGCTGGCAGGCTTGATCTTATCAGCCTTGCCAAATTCTAATCAATTTATGGGGGAAAGTTTGACCCCAGCCTTGCCTGTAAAGAAGAGATGTTCTCCATGTAAATTGTACATATTTGTATGTCATGCTATGCTTGAGGTCATGTGCTCTATAACTGTATGTCCTTACTGCTCTGGGGCATCAATTCTATTATTTAGTATTGCCATTTATGAAACATATATACCGGTATATATGACTAAATATGCTTCCAGCCTCTGGATCATTATCTGGAAAATAGAGCAGTCCACAGGGGTGGTGTCAGGAAATAGCTTGAACCCCCAGTACCAGTGGTAGGCTAATGCCAGTGCTCAGTGTACCATCGGGGGGGGGCATCCAAGGACATTGTGAGGGTCCCAGGGTCACCAAACCTGATGCTGGCAGATACCGAGAATTTGGCCATGCTGTACCTACTTTAGAATATCTGAGTAAGGAACAGCAAAAGAGATACATGGATGCTCTCCTGTCTACTCTGAGGGCAAATTGTTAAAGGAACATACAGTATTCTTAGATAGTCGTGTAAACTTCCATGAAAGTGTGATGGCATGCTCACTTTCTTTTTAACAAATTTGCCCTTGGTTTTCTGTGATCATTGGTACAATCTGTATTGCTTAATTGCTCTATATCGCTCTGTTCTGCTATAAGCCGAGAAGGTGCCAACTCGGGGAAGCAACAGTCTCTAATTATCTCATTTGACTGTATGGGGCTGTGGTTTGCAAACTTCTAATGAGCACAGATTGAACCACAGTACTGGCATTTGTTTCCAAGTCGGATTCAAAATGCTGAACTTGGCATATAGTATCTGAGTATTGATGTCACTACAGTCCGGGCACGTGGGTGTACTCTAGTCTGTGCTCTGAGCTTTGATGTTTAGCACGACTCTGTAAGCGCTGCTTCCAGTCAACCTACGGCATTCTCTAATGTGCCCACACTCATTAATAAATACACACTTTCATCAAGAGACCCTCTAATCTGTGTTTCTTCTGTTTTACTCCATAATTTTGTAAGGAGAATAGAAAAGTGTGGTTCTGTTTTGAGGCCAACATCTATGTTGTTCCTCTATTAGTTGGAATGCAGGTGTGGAGTCCTCCAGGCCACCATAGCCTTATTTGCACTACAACCTATACAGTGTTGGTTTTATGGCTGTTTTAACTGTCAAGCTTTCCCCTTAAAGAACTAGGAGCTGAATTTTGAGAAATCCCTACCATCACCCCTCATTTCTCAAGGTTCCTTGCGGAGGGAGAATAGCTGTTAAACCAGTTAAAGGGCCAAATGTCATGTTATGTTAGGTGAGTTATTGGCCCTGACATGTTTGCGTTTTCATTCTTAAATGGGAGCTGCAGGAGAGGGGCAATCTGGTTCAGGACCATGGCATGGGGGAGGGGGTATTAACCCTTTGCTGACACCGTGGTCCCAATCTGAATTGGGGGCCCCCCACAGCTGCTATTTGCCCTGAGAGGAAGCTTCCATTGGCACCTATGGGAACTTTTATTTATTTATTTATTCTATTTTTCGCATTTTTATACCGCCCTTCCTCCAAGGAGCTCAGAGTGGTGTACATATTTCCTCCCCTCCTTTTTGTCCTCACAACAACCCTGTGAGGTAAGGTGGGGCTGAGAGATAATGACTGGCCCAAGGTCACCCAGGAAGCTTCGTGGCTGAGCGGGGATTTGAACCTGGATCTTCCAGGTCTAAGTCCGACTCCCAAACCACTACACCATCCTGGCTTTATCCCAGGGCAAATAGCAGCTGTGGGAGCCCCAATCCAGATAGGCAAAGAGTTGGAACTCCCCCTGCTGCAGTCCTTATCTGAGTTGGACTCCCCCCCCCCCCCCAAGTTCATGTTTAAGCAAAAAAACAACCACCACAGAATGGTGGGCCAATAATGCTACATATAGCTTGACCCTCAGGTGGTATAGAAATACCTTTATTTTCTTGAAGTCTTGATTCTGGCTACAAGCAAGAAGGTTGGGCTTTTTAATGATGGAGGAATAAAATTGAGGGAAATATCCATTCTGTGCTTGGCATTGTGTGGAGCTGTGAGTTTTGTTCTGCTATCAGTAGAAATAAGGATTGCTTTCCACATACAGTAATTGATGTTTTGATGCAAATAGCAATGTGGAAAGCCTGTAAAGCCTGTATATACTAGCCATGTCTACTAATCAAACATAACTATCTTGGGTGGTTGTTTAAAGCACAGCTGCAGGGGCCAGTTAAAAAGATGGCAGTCTTAACTGCCCATAGTATGCTGGTTGACCTATAAGCGACGTGTAGATACAAATTATGCCAAGAAAAGTGGTCTTAAGCCTTATGGCTTCCAGAGCTCGCAGCTTTGTACTTGATTGCACTCTAGCAAACCATGCAGTTTTGTGGGCTTTTTTCAATATCTCTTTGTAATAAAAACCCTCCAGCATTTTGATCTATCCTTTGAAGCTTTTTAACTGAACTGACACTGTCAGGGGAGGAAGAAAAGAACATTCCTTATTGAAGGTGATCTCCCCCCCCCCCCCAGCAGTATTCCTGAATTAAATGCTGCAAACCTTTAAGGCATTTTAAGGTCTTGCCGCTGTGGAGAGAACACCTTCTTTGAGTGTTTAGGTTCCGAAAAGCAATATCTGCAGTCCGCAGACATTTCTGTGCTGGTTACCTGCATTACTAAGTAGTAGACTGTCAAAGTCTTTGTTCTGGGATATTGATTTACATTGGAAAATCCCTCTTGGGGGAGCTAATGGGTCCCCTATAAGGATGCATGAAAGCACATTTTTAAAACTCAGTGTTGCAGATGTGCACCCTTTAAGGTGAATAGTACAGACTACCTTTAAATTAAACAAAATGTGTTGGGCAACCCAATCCTGTCTAGGGCCACCACAGCATGCAAAAGCATGCTGCACCGGGTCCTATCCAGGATCGGGCCGGTGCAGGTGGAGGTCTACTCGGGGGGGGGGTCAGCACCAGTCAGGCCTGGGAAGGGGGATAGGATTTGGCAGAGTGCGCTGCCGATGATTCCTCCCCCTTCCCAGGCCCAGCCACCCAATCCCCCCTCCCATTCCACCCCATTCTGCCCTCCCCACGCTGCCCGGCGCAGTCCTTACTTGTGTCTGGCGACAGTCTGGGTCCTGGGCAGAGTGAGCAGCACCGGCCTCAGTGCCGGCGCTGCTTACTCTCTGGGTGTTGAAAATGTGCTTTACGACACGTTTGCGACACCTGGCGCTAGCGGAACAATAGTTCCACTGGTCCTGTCCTAGACAGGATTGCGCTGTAAATCACTCAAACCAAGGGCTCAATTTGTGTGTCCCAACGTAGACTGTGAACACGAAGATGCATGCATTTGGACCTCCTTGTTTGTATCTTCACAGATATTGGACTCTCTTCTTAGCAAACAAAAGTAGTGAGCTTTTCTTGATCCTTTATTTGGTGAAGTCATCTTATTATCAGATTGCCCTCTTAAAAATCTGCATAATAAATAATGGAGATTATGTGTAGAATTTGGATTTACAGTGGCCTTCTTTTGTTCTGTAGTTTTAGGGCTGTGATAAGAAATATACTTGCATCTTGGAACTCTACTGAAGTAAATGCAACCAGGAGCGACGCAAGTTCAGCATTGTGGACAAACAGCTTATTCTTTGTTTTTCCCTTCCACAAGTACCTCCTTATGAGCAAGTCTCCTTGTAAACAGGGTGGCTCACTACAGATTAGAAGAAATGTACAAGGAGTTAATCTTGTGGGATACGTCTACAATTACAATGAGAAAGCTAATTCACCCTGAGATAAATGCTACAAAGTCTCTTTAAGCCCTGAGTGTTAGGAGGTCTGTTGTGGTTGACTTTTCTTGACAGCCAAATGCATCACAGGGAATATTTAAAATTGATCTTAGTTTTTTTTCCTTGACTGTAGAATGTAGGGCAAAAAGTCCCATTACCTGGCCAGATTGCCAAGGGTTCACCATCAAGACGTCATTAGGGGGCCCACCTGGGCAGATCAACCTCAGTACCAGTGGCCAATGCACCATCAGAGGCTGGGGGTGTGTGCCATGGGGGCCCAGTGCAAGGCTTTTCCCCAGGGCCCATAGCAACCTGGCTTCAGCATTCCTTGATATAACCCAGGCACAGATTTTAAAGGTTTTAGTAAAATACTTTGGAGAAAGGATGATGATCCTTTTAGTATGGCCCTCCACTGTCTCTATCTCCCATTCATATCACCCAGATGTTGTGATTTTGTTTGCATTGAGTGGTTGTGACTGAGATCTCTGTCATGACCTTGTCCTATGCCCTATTTGCTTCTTATGTAAGAATGCAACTCCAGTGTGTAGATTCTTAAGATTAGGCAGACCCTGTCTGAAGGCACACTTTTTCAATCACTTAAATGTTGGTTAACTATAGAGGCAATTTATAGGCAGATATTGGTAATTATCTCCTGCCAGTTTGCCCTCTTAAAGCAGTTCGAAAGAATGTTAATGCAAGTAGATAAATAGGTACCACTTGCCGGAAGGTAAAACAGCATTCCGTATTGTCATGCCAGCCACATGACCACGGAAGCGTCTTCAGACAGCGCTGGCTCTTCGGCTTCGAAACGGGGATGAGCACCGGACCTTAGAGTCGGACACGACTGGACTTAAATGTCAAGGGTCACCTTTACCTTTATTGGTAATAGGCAGATATTAATAATAGACATAATTGTGTCCCATTTTAGTTGAATATATGTACAGGCAATCCTCATCAACCTTCCCTGTAAAAAGTGCGGGGACAGCTCTGGAGCACCATGAAGGAAGCTGTGTGCGACTCCGACTCTATCCGCACCGCTTGGAGGGAACCTTTGTCCTCATATTTGTGTCAAGTTGTGTTCCTAGAAAAGGTGGTGTAAGTCAAAATGACACAAGTTGCAACTAGTTTCAAAATAGAATACTCCACCACCACCTTACTTGCTCTGGCGGGGCATCTGGGAGCCACTGTCACCCACATGGGACCTCAAGGCAAATTTAATGACTGTCGTAAATGTGGATTTTTGTAAGTCAAGGACCTACTCTACGCTAACGTGAGTTTCACTACAAACAGGAGTTCCACTTGTCTCTTAAGGCAGGAGCAGAGCCTCTTGCCTGCTGACTTTTAGAAACATGTCAACCATACTTAAAGGAGTCTTTTTCCTGCAGCACTGAATACTATTTTTCCAGGATGCATCCCTTGCCAAGTTTTGATTTGTAACTGTGGTTTGCCTGTACAATATCAGTCCTTTCTGACAGCTTAGCTGTAGTTAATGATTCCTGGCTGATGTCTGACCTGCTTAAGAACTTGGGGCTAAACAACAGATCGAAAGATAAGTGTTGTTAGTAAAAACAGCCTAACCTCCTGAGATCCTTCCAGCATTTACTTGTATGTTTTGAGTTGCCAGCCCTAGGTTTTATCATGCAGCGTTACCCAGCTGCTGTCCTGGCAAAGCAGTGCGTAAGAGACGTGCCAGTGGGTGAAGCTAGTGAAGAATTGACAACTTGTGCCGTCATGCTGGAGGCTGGAGCTGGTCTCATTCTGGGTACCAGAGCAGCATTCATCAGCGATGGCTTTTCAGCTTGCTTTACAATGGCAGGGTCCAGCAGTCACCATAATGGATACCTGTGTGGTTGACAGTCCAATGCTGCAATGAGCAATATGAGATGGTTAGACAGCATCACTGATGCAACGAACATGAAAATGAGCGAACTCAGGAAGATAGTGGAGGACAGGAAGGCCTGGCGGGATATGGTTCATGGGATCACGAAGGGTCGGACACGACTTAATGACTGAACAACAACAACCCAAGTGATTCCCTAGTCCTCCTGCCTCCCTCTTCCTTTTCCATTAAAAACTGCTGAGTCATGCCAGTATGAAGCTGATTAGAAATCTGCAGCAGCAAGTATGTGTGTTGCCACTAACCTGGAATTCAAATCTCTGTTTGTGGCAGTCTTCCTTGGGGCTTATTGGGTTCAGGGGCTGGCAGTTCCTAACCCTCATTTAGGATATCTGTCTTTTACATCTTCCTCTTTAGATGAGCAATCTGAATGGCAACTATCAATACTGATTAACTCGACTCTTCTCTAAGAAGGTTACATTAGTGTTTTCTAACCTTTACCAATCGCAACTTTTGTTTCCTAGAATTAAGAATGATAGCAGCTGGGAAATTCGCAAGTCTCCCAAGAAATATGCAGCTGAACCACGAGTTCTCACTGGCCTCTTCTATGGATCTTCTAAGCAGCAAACCATCATTGGCTGAACATCGTTTAAATACCTGTCAAGATGTTTCTATCCATGGAACCCTTCCGAGGAAGAAAAAGGGGGCCGTTCCTACTAGATCCTGTGATGTCTTTAGCCATGTGGGAACCTTGCCATACTCCAAAGCACATCGACCTCAGGGGCCTTTAATGCAAGATGTCATAGATGAATATCCCAAGCAGAACTGGAGGAGCGACACCTTCCATCACAGGTATCATTTCAACCTGCTATAAATACTAACCAGGTTTTCTGACATATCTGACACAGATATGTGTTTCACAACACAATAAAATGTTCACAATGTAATAAAATATTGTGCTACTTACAGTGCAATCCTAACCAACTTTCCAGTGCTGGTGCAGCTGCAATGCAGCCCTGAGGTAAGGGAACATATGTTCCCTCACCTTGAAGAGACCTCCATGACTGCCCCTGCACTGCAAAATGCAGTGTGTGCCGTGTTGGCACGGCTACACCACTGGCACTGGAAAGTTGGTTAGGATTGCACTATTCCTAAGAGTTCCTCCTTCCCCCAGACTACCTCTTCACCCAGTATGTGTTGTAATGTGAGAATTAGGTCTTGGATCTGAAACTCGTCACCTGTTTTCAAGAAACCACTAGTTGCTCCTTGCCATTTTGTGCAGCTAGAACTTATTTTCTTTTTCAGTGTGCATCTATGCTTGTGCACACATACACAAATGCCCATCATACACAAATAAATATATTGTCCTCTTAAAGCCTTTGCTTTGTCTAACCTATTGCAGCTGTTGACATGAATGTTGGACTTTTTTTAAAGGTAGTGGCAGACATAGTGATTAAAGCAAACCTTCCCACCTGAACTCTAATCCCCACACAAGAAAAAGGAGCATAAAAAATAGCCCTTTTTGCTCTGTACATAGCCCTGATCAAAAACAACGTTGCATTTGATGCTCATCCTTTGCCATAGTCATTTTGAAATGTTCTTTGTGCTCCTTTTGCATTGCCCAGTTGTTCTTTTCTGTGCTTTGTAGTCAACGGGGAAATGTTTTTTGCCTTTTTCATAGACTTAACGGATGTGGCTGTCTTTCACTACCAAACAAAAGCAACAAGCATCTGGCACATAAAATACGTCTTTGTCTGTTTTGGCTTCCAGTTTGTAATAGCCATCATGTCTCTGTGGTGTTTAAACTCTTTATTTTTGTTTGACACATTTGCAGTTCTGGTCTTTCTCTAAACTGGCATGAAGAAGCACATCAGATGTTTCTCTTTCTTTTTTGGGGAACAGGGGTTACACATTTTGGGAAAAATTAAGGTAAAGAACATCATGTTGTACACTGTTTTCATTCTTATCTTAAAATAGAATGTTATGCTCCGCAACACTTCCCCACTTTTGTTGGTGTGACTCATCCTTTCCACCCCACCAGCCCAGGCAGCGGAGTGCCAGCAAATCTAGTCATACCTGGGATTGGGAGCACATGGGGCATAACTGCTGTTCAACAGCAAGGCTACTTCCACAACTGCTCAGGCAGCTGCACTGCTCTTGTATAAGAACTTGGCTGCTACAGGCTTGCGGTTTCTGGCTTGGAAACTGTAGTAGTAGTAGTAGTAGTAGTAGTAACAACCAGTATTTATATACCGCCTTTTCTTTGGTCATCGGCTTTCTCCTCTGGCTTTAATTAAGGGTGGTATACACAGGCAGGCTTTCTAAACCCCAAGAGGGTTTTACAATACAATAATATGTTCTAATCTTTCATAGAACCCTTCATTCTAGGTGGTTTCCTTCACAGTCCAGCCTCTCACTGGCGTCTGCCTCATCCCGCTTCAACTGACAGGCAACCTTGACTTCCACTCAGTGCAGCTGCAGCTTCTCTCCCTCACAGAGACTCTGCAGCTCGTCAGTTCAGCATGCCGACAGCTTTCCGACAGACACGGACATTTCCAGCTGTCCTGAACTACCGTCCTTGAGATCTTCAGGTGTGTGAGACAGTCTCTCTACCAACTGAGCCAGACCTCCATATATAACTGAGCTATATGATCTCAATACATGGAAATTGCTGGAGTTGAAAAGCCTGAGGATATCAGCGCAGCGCCTTGGAGAATGCTGCAAGTCACAGGAGAGTCGTAGATGTGGGTACAAAATAAGAAAAAGCCCATGTTGACCTTCAGAAGGTTTCTGTGTTGAATGAACACCCTCGTTTCACAGACCTAATGCTCACTGAAGTAGATAGCCTGTGTCTGGGCTGTGCCATTTCAAGCTGCACATGGGGGCTTACACAGTTGGTTATTCCCCTGCACATCAAAAACTGGCATATCGGTGGCATCTAAGCTAGAACCCTTCTCTCTGATATTTAATTTTTTATGTGCAACACTTACAACTATTGGGGGGGGGGGGAGAGATGGAGGCACATTTGTTTGGATGAATTCTCACCTACAGGCTGAAGTGATATAACCTCAACACAGTTTGACCACTTCCATGAAAATTACACTAGTGCCAAAGGTCTAACTTTAGAAGGGAGAACTAAGGATAAAACTCTCATTTTGTTGAAGTAAATTATTGCCTTGATGTAAGTCAGGGGTGGCCCAACCTTTCAACATGAATGCTCCTGGCCCTTTAATGGTTGTACAGGTGAGGGCATTTCAGCAGGTGCAGCTGCTTTAGCAGCACCATCAGCAATTGCAGCTGCCAAGATTCTGTGTCCTACACAACACGAATGCAGAGACCCTAATGGTGGAAGGTTGGCCTCCCCCGATGTAAGTAAATGTACTTCCACCCTACACTTCCATCAATTTGTGATTTTCTATTTTTGAATAGCACTCAGTTTTCCATCTGTGCCACATTCCGTTCATTCAGCAGCCATTCATTTTTATGTCTTCATATCAGTTATTCTCTACGTATTTTGATTTGTTCATCCTGGTATTTGAGTTGTTAATGCTTTGGGTCTCCCTATGGGGAGAAAGGTAGGATAGAAATTCAATCAATAATAATAATGCCAAGTATCTGTTCAGCATGGAACTCAAGATCCAACTTTTTCCTAAAATCTTTTCTTGAAAAACTACTTCTGGTTTTATTTGACCATACATTTTTTTAACCAAGGACAGTGGTAGGTGATGTGTTCCCCTTGGTGGTATTGACCACTGTACAACTGCTACTGAGTCACCAAGGGAGGCTGTGGAATCCTCCACTCTGGAAATTTTTAAAAAGATGTAAAAAAGATTTTTAAAAAGATTATGTATACATAATCGCCTCTTAGGGTGGTTCACGTTAATCTTATTTTCCATGCAGATGGATGAGCTATGGATGATTCATGTTGGCTCAACAGAGAGAAAAAAGTGTGACCATTAGATGGTTTCTGGAACATCAGTTCAATGAATTTGTGCCAGTAATATATACAGTATTTTTAATACATTGTAGTAAGCTAAGACTTGCTAGCATGGTTATGCTCAAAATCCTACAAGCTAGGCTTCAGCAGTACGTGGACCGAGAACTACCGGACGTACAAGCTGGGTTTCGAAGAGGCAGAGGAACTAGAGATCAAATTGCCAACATGCGCTGGATCATGGAGAAAGCACGAGAGTTCCAAAAAAACACCTACTTCTGCTTCATTGACTACGCAAAAGCCTTTGATTGTGTGGATCACAACAAACTGTGGCAAATTCTTAAAGAGATGGGGGTACCAGACCACCTTACCTGTCTCCTGAGAAACCTGTATGCGGGTCAAGAAGCAACAGTTCGGACCGGCCATGGAACAACCGAGTGGTTCAAAATTGGGAAGGGAATACGGCAAGGCTGTATATTGTCACCCTGCTTATTTAACTTATATGCAGAGTACATTATGAGAAATGCAGGGCTGAATGAATCACAAGCCGGAATCAAGATTGCCGGGAGAAATATCAACAACCTCAGATATGCAGACGATACCACCTTAATGGCAGAAAGTGAAGAAAAACTAAAGAGCCTCTTGATGAGGGTGAAAGAGGAGAGTGCAAAAGTTGGCTTGAAACTCAACATTAATAAAACTAAGATCATGGCATCTGGTCCCATCAATTCCTGGCAAATAGAAGGGGCAGAAATGGAAGCAGTAACAGATTTTACTTTTTTGGGCTCCAAGATCACTGCAGACGGAGACAGCAGCCATTAAATTAAAAGACACTTACTTCTTGGAAGGAAAGCTATGGCAAACTTAGGCAGCATAATAAAAAGCAGAGATATCACCATGCCAACAAAAGTTCGCATAGTCAGGGCGATGGTGTTCCCAGTAGCAATGTATGGTTGCGAGAGTTGGACCATAAGGAAGGCTGAGCGCCGAAGAATAGATGCTTTTGAACTGTGGTGCTGGAGAAGACTCCTGAGAGTCCCTTGGACTGCTAGGAGATCAAATCAGTCAATCCTAAATGAAATCAACCCTGACTGTTCCCTGGAAGGACAGGTACTGAGGCTAAAGCTCAAATATTTTGGCCACCTAATGCGAAGAATGCAACAACAAGCTAAGACTGTATCTTTGTAAAGAAGAAAGAAAGGCTTGTTGTCATAACTAGGGTAGTATTCTTTCTTGGGTGACGTGATTTGGCTTTTAAAAGTCTAGAAGAATGGGAAGTCTTAGTGCTTGAAATCGGTCTATGGCCTGGTTCAGATGAACCAGAAGTTGTGGTTTATTTGTTCATGAATGCCAGTCGAAGGAGCACTGAGCACACATTCTTTTCTCCCCACCCCGCATCCTTGGTTTGGGCATGGAGCTGTGTTAAAACAACAGCTCTCCATGTTGTTCAAACCTGGACAAAAGAGGGTGTGGGCCATAAGTGTAAGGCAGAAGAAGAAAATCACTTGCAGGTACCATTTGACCTTGGTCTTGTAGTTCCGTACTCTTTTAACCACACCAGCTTCCCACTTTTGACTGTGGTCCTTCTTTTAAAGAACATGTGTATGAAGTAAGGCTTTGCAATGTGTATACAGTGGGCTCTCCGTATCCGTGGGGGTTCCATTCCCAGAACTCCTCCGGATACTGAAATCCGCAGATAGCGAAGTTCGCTATCGCGGATATGGGGACCAAAGTAAAAAGCCATTAAAAAGAAAAAAAAAAGGTTAAAAAGCGCTTTCCTTACCTTCTTGCTGCAAACTGCTTCATTTCCTGACTTGTAGAAGGTGAAATCACGCTCTGGAAGCCTCTTCCAGGTCGTGCGACTCCCCCTCCCTTTCCCAGGCTTGCCCCAGAATGCATTGCAATTCAAGCTAGGAAATGAAGTGGTTTGTGACAAAAAGGTAAGGCAAGTGCTTTTTAACCTTTTTCTTTTAAAACTCTTTTTACTTTGGCCCTCCATATCTGCGAAACATCCGGGTTGAGTCAAATCCGTGAATGCTGAAGTTGCGAATACAGAGGACCTCACTGTACTATCCTGAGTTCATACAGAGTGTCTTGACTTGAGTGCTGAACAATTGCAGCCTATCCCCACCTATTTAAAATGGAAGGAACCGCATTCAAGACAGACAGCATGGCTCCCAAGTAGTCCTGCATCCTGGCACCTCTCGTGTCTTTTGACAAGCATTCTGAGAATACAAGTCCCAAGATGCTTTGAAATGTTTTCTGTTTATGGAATGTTTCTGTACCTTTGCTTAACCTTATGCTGATACTCCATACCTGGCCTTAACTTTTCAGTTTCACTACTAGTGTGAGTAAAGTAGACTTTTTTATGTTAGTTCTGTATAATTTGTCATGTATTATTTGCATTGAACAATTCTTGCTTTCCACCTTGTACTCATATTTTTACATGTTACATTTTAATCCTGCTGTTTCTCCAGGGAATTCAGTGCAGCATATATGGCCCTTCCCCGCTTTCCGATATCCTTGCAGCAACCTGAGCTTCATGGCTAGTGGTGGTTCAAATCCAGTCTCCCAGGTTCTGATCCGCTGCTCATCCTGTGTAGCATGTTGGATTGATCAAATATGTAATGTGAACTTCTGTGTTTTATATGGAGAAGCACCAAAATACACACAGTGGGCCCTCACTATCCACTGGGGGTCGGTTACGAATAGCGATTTTCCCACGAATAGCAATTTTCTGTGGATACCAAGGCTCATTAAAAATCACTAGAAAGGGGGAGGGGGAGAGCCCTGTTTTACCTTTTTAAAAGCCAAACCGTTGCGTTTCCAAGGCTCCATGGCACTTCTGCAGCCTTTGCAACCCGCTTCCAGGTTGCACGGAGGCTCTTCCCTCCCCCTCCCAGCTTTGTGCCAGAATGCACCCTGGGACAAGGCTGGGAGGAGGGAAGAGCCTTCACGCAACCTGGAAGTGGGTTGCGAAGGCTGCAGAAGTGCTGTGGACGCTTGGAAACGCAACGGTTTGGCTTTTAAAAGGTAAAATGGGGCTTTGGGGGCTTCCCCCCCTTTTTTAGTGTTTACATTCGTAGGTCTGGGACCTGCAGTGTACCAAATCCTGAACTCGTAAATAGAAAAGACCCACTGTACATGAACGGTGGATGCAGTCCTTGCCTTATTGCTGCGCTCATGGATTTTAAAGTGAAAGATGCTGAAAAGATGCATGCAAGCACACTTTGCATGTGTTCGCCGGTTATAATTTGCTTTTGCTAATTTCACTGGAGTCAAACTCTGAGCACATTGTGGAAGCGACTTGGTCAGTTCAGGTGCCCCAATGAAACTGCCTCTGTTTTGATTCTGCAGTGCTTACAGGTAAAACTATAGTGTTTGTTGCCCAGTAAAAAATGTATACTTGGCTATGCTTCTAATGCTGCAGTAGTGAGACCTTTTAGCTAACTTGTCACACTAGAGTGGAAAAGTTAATATGGGACCATAACTGAGATTAACGAGAATCGCAAGAACATTAAAAGGGTCAGAACAGGAGTGGAAGAACATTCAAGTGAATGTCTGGAATGTACGATGCCCTTAAGGCACCTTGTGTACTGATTTCAATATTTTTTATTCATTTAAGAATTCCTTTCTTATCTCATGAAGCTTGTTCAGGTCATCATTCAATATCAGTTACTTCAATAAAGGTATTTCAAAAATTAGTGCACAGAGAAGAAATGCTGCCGTTGGAATGTAGGCACACATGCTTTTTGTCATTTTGTTCCAAAAGCCTTATAGCTATTTATTTAATGGGGAATATGTCTCTGCACACAGGGGGAATCTTGCTAGTCAGTTATAGAACCTGTGCTCCACATATAGAAACGTTCAATAACTTTATATCTATATAGATATTTAACTTGTGCGTTGAACATAATGACTCTGATACAACTGTATGAGTGTACAGCAACTGCTACTGGGCATGTGTAGTCCTGATAAGATGAGATGACTGTTCCAGGAGGGTATGATGAGAAGGGAATGGAATTCAGTTCTCTCTCTAATTGAGGCTATTGTGAGCTGTTTTGACTAGCACACATCTTGGCTTTCCACTGACCAAGAGAGAGCTTCTTAGTGTACATGTGCTCCTAATGCCACCTAGGCAAATGTCCTTTGATAATTAGAAGTCTTCAATTTGGAGCACACATGATAAACTCATTTTCATGTTTAATTAAAAGGTCCTTTAAACCCCAAAGTTTCAAGTACTAAAAATAGCATCTTTAAGTGGGGGGGGGCAGATAAGAATTGGAGAGAGAAGGGGAGCTCTGTTCAGACGCAAAGAACCTCGAATCTAAACCATTCCTGACAGTTGGAGTCTGCACTGCCCCGTGCTGGAGCCTTCGAACCGGTGCCTCGAGCTCTACAGAGCTCGAGTGCACGGGTTTCCAGGCTCGGGAAAGGGCCTCCCGCCTGCCCGAGCCCCTTAGTTTACCTTTACAGGGCTCCAGCACAGCGAAAACCCAGAACCATAAGCTTTAAAGATTTCAAAACAGATTTCAAAGCATTCCTCAAATTGAGCTAGCACAAGTAGCTTCCATCCTGGCTCTTTGGCATTTCAAGATTTTCCTTCTGTGTTTGAGCACAAAAATGTGGATTATTTTTACTGCAAACAACGAATAGTTTCCTATGAGCACAATGTGGACTGTTGCAATGCCAGTATATGGAATAGCATGCTAGCATTCTTGTTCAGTGGATGGAGAAGATACTCTCCTGACCTCTTCATGTTTTGCTTTGTTTTGAATCCTAATATGTTCCTAAATTCTTGACTTACTGACAGATATGGTGTGGGAAATGCAATCAAGTCTTAAAACTGAACTATCCAATTCTGTTCAAAAGTCATCAATAGTTTAATGACCAGTTCTCTTACAGATATAAATGACTTTCCTTATACCTCAATCCTACCTCTTGGACGCAGGAACACCAAGGTATAGAGGGGCTTCTGTAGATCTCCAAAGCTCAAAAACAATGTAAACAACATATATAGGAACCCCTCGGCAATGCAGATGTTGTTGTGGATGCTAGTGCTCAACACAACCACCTTAATGTGAAAACATATTAATATTGAAGCTGCTCACCTGAGGAGGTCCACGGACAGTGGACGAAACGTTGTGTTTCTTGTTTTAATCTGTATTAACATAAAGATTCTTACATGGCTGATAAACCCGTATTGCCAGTATCTTTGTACAACCACCTTAATTCCGTGCTTAGAGGAAATTTTCGTCAATTACATTTGACCTGTAAAAAAAACACTTCTCCCATCAACTACTTAGCTGTTTGAATGCATTTTTATTAGAAACGTGACTCTATTGAAACTTGCCTTTCCTCTGCTAATATTAGTTTGACCCATAAAAGTATTGATTTTAGTCTTTATTAGTCAAAATTTAGCTGCCTTTGCATTCTGCTTCACAAGTTTTGTTGCTTGTAAAATTAATGAGAAAGATAGAAGTTTATTGAACCAATCTATGTTTAAAATGCCGGAAGTGAATGTTCAGATTACACAGATTTTTTTTTTTTTAAGGTGTAGAAGTTTGTAGAGCCCGTTGCTCTTCAAAATGGGAGAGCAGAAAGGTTGAGCAAAGAGTGCGCTGGTTGAATTATAGCAGGGGTGGCCAAAGTTGGTTAATGTAAGAGCCACTTACGATAAACTTCAGATGTTTGAGAGCCGTAAGAGAGCCGCAATATTTAAGCATTTAAATTCTTAAATATATTTTACTCACCATGAACATTAAACTTATGTTTTAATCCAGTTTATATTAAATTATACCCTCAGTTTATATTAAATTATAATACATATAAAGCTTGAAAAATTCTTATTTACCTTTTATATTAATTATGATGCAAAAAGGAGCTCGGCCAACATATTTCTGAGAGCCGCACATTATACGTCAAAGAGCCACATGTGGCTCAGGAGCCACAGTTTGGTCACCCCTGGATTGTAGGCAGTCTTGCTTTGGTCAGTGGGATCAGATTCTGAGAGCACTCATTCAAGTGGGTTAATACAGTACATCTTTCATATTTAAAAAAAATTCTGAATGAATTGCTGGATAACATGAAAGCTTGTTGTTGTCCCTGTGAACATGTCATCCTGGATTTGCGCTCTGCCTCTCTTGTTATGATTAAAATATAGTTTGTAAAGATTTTGGTATACAGTACCTCATTCTCAGAGTCCAACATAACTATAGTGCTATCTCAGCATATCTCCCCAAGTTTAACAGTACTGTAGTTGCTTCATTGCTTCCTGCACAGCAGTGAGAAGCTCAGTCAGGTGTTTGTGTTTTTTCTGTCTGATGTGCTACAATGGAGAAAAATGGTGATGCTGCCTTTGGAAGATTAGCACTGGAAAGGCAAGCCTCATCAGTTACTGTCGGCTTATTTTGTCTTCAAGTCGGTGTATATTTGTCTGATGTCACTCAAGTAGTTCATAAGTTAATGCTATTCTTCAAATGGAAAGCTGCTTTTTGTTACAATTGTTCTCTTATCTTCTAAAGAACAAAACTGGCTTTTCCTTTCCAATGCTAATGAGCTGCTCTCTACATCAAATGCGCACTTGTTGACATGGAAATAAGGCTTATCATCTGATCAACAGGAAGCCAAACATACAGTGCAAATTCAGCACTTGAATCCATGATTCTGTGTACAAGCAGAGAGCATCCCTAAATCTAAAAAAAAACGCGTCCTATAAGTAAACAACAGAGAGGTTTACTAAATGTGGGATCTACAGAAAGTTAAACATCTTTTAACTAGGAATTTTATAACACCAGATGAAAGACAGCTTATTAAGGTACTGCAGCAAGCTTTCGACTGCAGTTCATGATAAATGTCCCATGTGCAGCTGTGTTTGACCATAGTTGTAATCCTGTTGGCATATCATTGTTGGCCCCCCTATAGACATGGCAAATTACAATTGGTGGTAAGAGACTAACATTGGTGGAGTGGTAGGATTTCAGTTTCTCATGGCCGACAACTATTAGTTTTGAGCAAATTTTATTTACGGGTTTAAAAGCCATGGTCAATAAAGTAAAAGTTGAAAAAGTTAAAAAAAAATGTAAACTTAACAAACACAAGTAAAATAGGTTTAAAAAGTGGTGGTGTATTTTCTCTATTGGTACTGTATATGTGCTTGCAGGGAAATCAGTTTGGGGAATTATGACTGATAATGCGGCGGCCCGGGTGGTCGCTGGAGCTAGGCAATTTGACTTTGTTGAACCACTGCTTCAGCGGTTGCACTGGCTGCCCATATGTTTCTGGGCCCAGTTCAAGATGCTGGTAATGACCTTTTAAAGCCCTTCACGGTTTGGGTCCAGGATACCTGAGGGATCGCCTTCTCCCATACATTCCGGCCTGCCCTCTTAGGTCATCTGAGGGAGCTCTCCTGTAAGTGCCACCTCTATCTCACATTAGAGGGATGGCAGCACGTGGACGAGCCTTCTGTTGTGGCGCCACAACTGTGGAACTCCCTGCCAGGGGACTTGAGAACTACCCCCTTCCTCATGCATGGCTTTTCGACGAGGGCTCAAAACATTTCTGTTTCATCTAGCGTTTGGGTGATGATGCAGATAGTATTTAAAATTATTATAATATAAAAATTCATAAAATGTTGAAACAAATAAATTGGCAACCGAAAGGGCTGGATTAGAGAATACTGTACTTGCTGCTAATTCAGCCCCTATGCGTGGTGAGGCATGAGTGCACTGCCCCTTCATGCTCACCTAGCACATTTGCCCTGTCTGTGTTATCTCGCATAGAGGCATTAGACTTTTGATGTGGCTTACATTGTGGACCTCTGGAGATGTGAAAGTTGGATATTGGAGAAGTTGGATATTGAGTTATAAGAGCTTGGTCAATTTAACCAATTTAAATGTGGGGGGTTTGCTTGTCTGTGGGGGGTTTGCTTGTCTTAGATAACCAACCCTTTCTTAATTGGTCCACAACTTTGATACAACCTCATCTATTGTAGAATAAATATTTTAGGCAACATACAGATGTAGTGCTTCGGTTCTCATCCAAAGCACATTGAAACTGCTCATGACCTTTTCTTATTTGGTGGGAAGAGCTGCACTTCTAATCAGTATCCAGTTCCATCTTGGGAAGAATTTCATTCTGTATGTAGTATAGGCAATCATCAGTTGTTTCCTTTCCTTTTTTTTAAATAAGCATCCTATGGATTTAATACTTGCTTCTGAAGCACAGTAATGTAAGAACGGTAGAGCGCGTGGTTCATCGGAACCGGGCGCTCCACCGAACTGGGCGCAACGGGAGCAGCGGTGCGCGGCTCGCCCGAACCAGGCGCTTCGCTGCGGCGCCGCATCCTCTCCTCTGAGTCCGGGGCAGGAGGGGCCCAGGGGAGGCTCTCTCCTCGGCGCAGGCTCCCTGAGCTCCCTCCCTCCCTCCCTCCGGAAGCAGATGCGTGTTGGCTCTGGCCGGGCGGCGATCGCGGAGCTCTGCGGCAGCTGCGCTTTTCCTGCTGCCTGCCTGCACCGCAACTTTAAGTACAGTAATTACATCTACGTATATCAAGCAATTGACTTCTGTTTACTGCAGGTCTTTCAAGAGGCACATTAATATTGAATTCAATATTCAAGTTTCAATTACCACTTGGAAAATGAAAGATGCTTTTACTTTCCATGAATGATTACTCTTCTAAGTAATTTGTTTCAATTAGAAGTGCTTTGAAAACTGCCTTTTAATTATTTTTAGATATATAAGGTTGGAGATGGCTAATAATGGAAACCTTTCAGTGCACTCAGTCATGTTTGTGGGGGCAGTGACTCCCGAATGAAAGATTTGCTGGAGGTAGACTCGCTCAATTAATCGGACCTGTCTCCTTTTAAAGTCAATAATGCATAATAATAAAATAATCATTTATAATCTAGAATTTGCTATAGATAAGGGCTATTGTTGAAATATTGCCTCCTTGTGAAATATAGTACGGTGCTTTCTTAAAGAGAAAGTTTTTAAACATGCACAATTATCAAATGATGTGGTTCCAGTGTAATGCTGACCATGGTGTAGCAGTAGGAGGCTGATCATGGCAAACCTCAGGTTTTGCAATCGCCCTCCCCTCCTTCCCCCTCAGCGTGAGAGGAGGAGAGTGAAAGTGACTTTTGACTAAACTTGTTTCCTCTTGCACATGAACTTGGAACTGTAATTCTTTTTAGAGAAAACAAACCAGGATTTGCACTCCTTTCACAGTTCCTCCGGTGTGAAGGATGAAGAGGGGGGAGGGAGTGTATGCAGGCCGAAGTCTCACCACAGCCTATTCATTATTTTCTAAACCAAGCTCTGTTGGAACAAACAAACATGCAAACTAATGAATAAAACGGGGAACGGGAGGTGATGGAGGAACCCAGAGCATCTGTTTGTTTGCCTTTTATCAGAGGTACCACAGATAAAATTGGAAGAATAATGAGTAAACACAATATTAAAACCATTTTTAAACCTACTCAAAAGATCTTGCGGCTATTAAGGAATCCGAAAGACCCCAGACCACCCCTGAATACATCAGGTGTCTACCGGGTACCATGTACCGGTAGTTGTGGTTGTGTTTATATAGGCACTACTAAACACTTTATAGCTACTAGAGCCCAGGAGCACCAGAGAGCGTGCAGATTGCATCATGTACAGCAATCTGCTCTTGCTGAACACATGATAGATACAGGGCATTCTATTAAATTTGAGGATACTGAAAAACTGGGGCATGAGGCAAATTACAGAGCAAGACTAGCATTGGAAGCCATAGAGATCCATAAACATGGTAAAGGAGTCCTTAACCGTAAACAGGAGGTCTCTATGATCAATAGAATTTGGACTCCTGCATTAAATAAGATTATAAGAAGTAGGAACGGTAATAATATGGGTGACCACTAGGGGCAGTATATCAAGGCAAGATTAGGTCAGGTTATTATAGGTCAATTTGTCCGTGTTTCCGGTGATAATTAAGCTCAGAAAATATGCGCCAAAATTCTTTTAAAAACTAACAGCAGGACTGCGATGTTTTATCATCTGACTGCCTGTTACCAGGCTGACTGCATCTGATGAGATTCATGGAACAAAATGAATAAAACGTCATGCAAATGGTTTTAAATTGTTTTTATTGTATTTTAAAGGTTTTAAGGATTTTATTGCATACATTGCATTTTAAAAGACTTATAAGTCGCTTTTTATAAACATTTTTAAAAACCTTTGAATCCTTGTCCTTTTTATGACCACTATCCCGAAGATGCTTCACTCGTTGTATATTATAGCTGGTCATAAGTTTCCGATCTATTTCATTGGGTTATGTTTTTCCTTTACAGAGACCACTGTGCTTTGGACCCAGCAATGGAGTATGTAAAGGTATGAAATATAATTTCATTACGTCTAAATTTCTGTTCTTTTAAAAAAGCAACCACCCTCTCCCATCTTACTAGTAAATGTCGATAATTACAGTTATGTCTCTTAATTTCTGGCTCATTATGCTGGGCATGGAGATGGTTTGACTCTTTGAAAAGAAAGATACCTAATTAGCTTACTTGAATCAAGCTAGTAGAAAGTAGGGTCATTTTGAGACCTTGGTAATTAATCATCACTGTCACTGAGGGCTTTTTCGGTTTCTTCTGATTTATATTCCAGCATTCAGCCTGTTCTAGTAGAATAGGAACAAAACAAATTTGCAACTTGATCTGCAGTGTGCTGCCCTGCCACAAACTGTATTTCTATCAGTGGAAGTTTTTATCAGCTCCTTGGGCACTTTGTGTACAGACTTCCAAGTGCTGACCTAGGTAGGGGAGAGAGAAGCATCGGAGCAAATCAGGCGGAAAAACTGGTGGGATTGATGAGACAGAGCTGGGAAAATATGCCCCCTTTTGTGGAACGCTTGTTGCCATACGGATTTTTAGAAAGCACTGTATATTTTTGAAACTCCAAGCAAGTTGTCTGATGACACTGCTGCATCCAATTGGAACCAATACATTCTAAAGTCACTAAAGCAGTGGTTCTCAAACTGTGGGTCGCGACCCACCATTGAGAACTTTTGCTGCCCCCTGCCCCCTTAAGGGGCGGGGACAGCATGGCGGCGATGGCGATCCAGGGGATCGCCACTGCTGCCGCCACAAAAGTCCCCGAACCGTCCCCGCACTTACCGGGGCTTTGGGGAGCTTTGGGGAGGCCTGCGCGACCCTCTGCAGGTCTCCCCGATCTTCGGATCATTGTTTTGCAGCGATCTTTGGGTACTTGCAGTTTTCACGGGCAGTTTCGGCATTTTGGGGGTGGTTTTGGCGACAGCGGTGGCGATCCCCTGGATCACTGCCACTGCTGGCTCTGCCCCTGCACACACTCAAAGTTCTCCCCACCTTGCGGGGAGAACTTTGAGAAACACTGCACTAAAGGATTTTGGTGCATCAGTAAAAATGGAATAATCTCAGCAGCCTTTAGTTGTCTTGTCTTTTCAATGCACATCTTTTTGGAAAGCCTTATGCTAGTCACCTAATTCTCTCTTCATTTTGTTAAGAAAATGTTCAGGTACTGTATGCAGCTCGCCCTACCCAAAATACAGTAAATTGAGTTTGGGTATGTAGTGCAGTCATTATGAGATTGTTTCTTCTGATGTCCGAAGTCTGGCTTTTCAGTTCAGGCTAATATGTTATTGTATTATCACTCTTGGAGGCTGCTGCAGTGGCGTGGTTTATTGTTAGCCTGCATTAGAGGATCTGGAGTTGGGATGTAGTTAAGCAACCCTCATGTGTCCATTTATTGCACAGCCAAACTCAAAGATGAAATGCACAATCGGAAGAATTGCAGAACGCAGCTCAGACTGCATTGTGTGTGTTAAATGCTGTATTTAAGAAATTCTCCTTGCAGATAGAAAAATTAGTGTAAATGGAAAAAGGCTAAACCTATTTTCTATACTTGTGTTCTTGTTTTCATACAGTTGTTTTCATACAACTAAGTATGTAGGGATGTAAAAGAAACAGGGGAGTTTACACATATTAAATCTCCCTGATGGGGATTCAGAATGCTAGACTCCAGAAAAATTGTATTCTATGAGTTCCAGCTCTTGGGCAAGATTCCCTCAACCAATGTTTCAGTTTGCTTTCTGTTTTTTGTGACTAGTCTTCATCTACTGAGGATACAGACTTTTATTCTTAGCAGCTTGATGCTCTAATTTCCACTTGAGAATGTTCATGGAATAGAAGGAGATGTCGTGACCACTTGTTTTTAAAAATTGTTTTTACTAGTGTGTTTACTTTTTTAGACTTTTATTGTTGTATTGAATTGTTTTCTCAGTAGAAGGGTATAGAACAGCTACTATAAATGCTATTATCCTCAAACAGTCAAATGATAGCACTGTAACATCCCAAGAGTGTTGGGATAACTATGATTCTTCCTCATATCCTGTTGTCATTTTACACTTGCATAATGCATGTTGTTGACAATAAGACACAAAGTCTGCTTGTTTTCCTTGAGCTCAGAGAGTTAGAATCTCTACAAATATGAGCAGCAGTTTGCTCAGATTCCACTCAAATATACAGCAATAAAATAGGGGAAAAAAGAAACGGGAAATAAGAAGCTTGCATTCTCATTCTTGCCTGCACTCGTTCTTGCCTGCGCCAC
This sequence comes from Plestiodon gilberti rubricaudatus, assembly GCA_026170595.1. Taxonomy (NCBI): domain Eukaryota; kingdom Metazoa; phylum Chordata; class Lepidosauria; order Squamata; family Scincidae; genus Plestiodon; species Plestiodon gilberti. The sequence goes on along the minus strand of JANXHW010000004.1, from coordinate 126,843,220 downwards.
CTAGTGGTGGAATGCTGTATATACATCAAGCCATACTGAACAGTACATATCGGAGATAAGGAACAAAATCAAAGCAACCGGAAGCAACAGGATGGCCTTTGGAGAGAGGCTCCGCAACTGAGAGAGAGATTGGAGCAACAGATAAGAGACCTCCTAGCAGCTGGTTACTGTTCCCAGCAGCTAATTACTGCCTGTCGCAGATAAGAGACCTGAGCAACAATTAGCAATACTGAATTGCGAGACAGAGGGGAGATGGGAAAACCGCATACCACAGGTTGGGAAACTCTGCTTTATATAATACTGGGCCCTGGCTCTTGAACTGGTGCAACAGCAGTTACCATAGTTACTGCACTACTGCAGTGCTCATTAAAGCACATGCATGATCCAGCTACGTGACGCAGGGGGCTTCTTTAGTAGGGTGGTAGCAAGGCAAGGACCACTGTAGCGGCTGTTCCCTTCCTGGTTCTTGTACTCTGTTTGAACTCACTAAACCAAGCTAGCAGAATTGGGGATCCCTCAACCCAAAAGCAGCCCACAACCTCTATATTGTGAACTTCTGTGACTGTCTTGACAATCTGCTATTTTTGCAGTTGCAAGCAAGCAGCAAAACTCGAAGTGCTTTACTAAGCCTCTGGTGGGCTACTATGTGTGTCTTATGACCTTGTTTTGACTTTGTTAGCATTTTGTGGGCATGCCCTAAAAATAGTAGCCATGTTTTTTTCTCACTGACAGTGGCTGTGGGGGGTCACCATCACCGCATGTTGCCACCCCCTTAAGGGATTAGCAACCTGTCCCTTCTCATAATGGTGGGTCGCAACCCACCACTTTGAGAACCCCTGCTATACACCATTGACATTGTTGACTGGGGATGAAATGGAGGCAGAATGCTTCTGCAAATGTATGTTAACTCAGTATGAAGACCAAGCACTGGGGGGGGGGGGCTCCTTTTCTACAGCTCCTCTTCTCTCCTGTCTGGAGGCAGAATGTGGACTGTGTCCCCAAATTCCAGCAACGAGAAGAGATTTCCATTTTCCCTCCCCCACTAATTCTAGTGTATTTTTCCGTGGATTGTAATTGTAAACTGGTTTGGCAACCAGTCTTGGCTGAAAAGTGGGATATAAATAAAATGATGCTTGAAATAGATGTGCATGTGTGTACACAACCTGCTGAGTGGTAAGAGAGTGCCATGATAGTCCAAAATAAAGTGGTAAGGACCACCTGTCTCACAAACAGCCTGATCCTGGAAGCCCTTTGCAAGTGCACAGCATTGTATAAAATTGAACAAAGAGTTTCCCTCGATAATACAGTGAAACTCACAGCAGTTGTATCACAGCTGTTGCACCAAACCCTGACCTTCTGTCCCAAGCATGTTAGATGCTGCTCTGACAGTACATAAGTTGGACCTCTGTATCTGCAGGGGTTCCGTTCCGGAACCCACTCCCCGTGGATACTGAAATCCGCGTAGAGCAAAATTGCTTTAGCACGGATATGGGGGTCACTGTAAAAACTTGAAAAGAAAAAAAGGTTAAAAATAGCGTTCCTTACCTTTTGATTGGCAAACTGCTCCATTTGCAGGGCTGTAGAGCGAAATCGCGCTCCTACAGCCTCTTCTGGGTCACTTGACTTCTCCCTTTGCCATGGTTGCCCCCAATGCATTCTGGGGCAACCTTGGGGAAGGGAGGGGAGACATTGAGTGACGTGGAAGAGGCTGTAGGAGTGTGATTTCTTTTCAAATTTTTACAGTGACCCCTATATCCGCGTTGAGACATATCCGTGGATGGTGGATCTGCGGATAGTGGGGGTCTACTGTATATACGGTAGATCTTACTGAGACACACTACGCCTTTATTTTTTTGTGTGTGCCTGGCCCTGCTTAGCAATGTTACAGTTAGAGGGCAAATATAGCCAACCGTTTACCAAGTGTAATGTACCATGGTTTGCATATAACCACTTGGCAAGCTGGTTCTGTGTATTGTCCTGCCAAGTGGTGAAGCAACTCTTACCATGCTTTCCTGGTCACTCAGCAACTTGGAAGCAGTGGTGATGGTGGCCAGATACTTCTCACCACCTGGCAGGACAACGCTTGCTTGCAAAATGGTGACAACCAGCACAAGTTACATCTGGGTAAATTTGTTCAGCAGTTTTCTCTTTAGAATGGAGGGATTCAAGGTGGTCTTGCCAAATCTGCAAGTTTAGATGAAACGTAGTTTTGGCCATTTTAAAGAAAATAATTGCAGCCCATGTCGCATCTACAATAAATGGAGACTAATGGTGTCGGCCTTGTAAACCTAGTCTGCTTTGAACAATACCTTTTGTTGTAGGTTTGTGGTATTGTTTTAACTTTCATCTATGCTTTTCCCGTGTTTTACAAACACTGCTGTCTGTCTCTAAAGCAAATAATTAGCTGCACTTAGATGTAAATGCTGCATTGGAGAGTGAAAGCAGAAGGAAAGAATTTTACTTCCTATTAGTAATGTTGCTCAGACGCATGAGGGGGATATTTTTAGCTAGCTCATTTGTAACATAAATTCTTGGGGAGAAAAAAATGTATTGGTGCTGTAGACAGACATGGAATAGAATTTGTAGTAGCGGAATGCAAATGAATGCTTTTTATAACATCTAAAGAACTGATGCATTAGGTCATTCTACGGATTAAAAAGGGGTTTGCTAATTTATACAAAAGCTGGACCCATGAACAATGTACTGATCTATTGAAGCCTCAGCACTGAGAAGTGGCCATATGACTAGAGCTCTTCTTTTGTTCTCTTAGCACTGCTGAAACTCTGGTCACAGTTAAATAGCTCTTTCAGAATTGGCTTTTATTTCCCAAGTGAAAACAGGCCAATACACTTTGGACGGATTGCTAACCAAAAAAACAAAAACAAAACCCACACACACACAACACCCCATGAAAGAAATGTTATATTTAGATGATTAAACAAAGATTAAGCAATGAAATGTGCACACATATGTAATATGCTTTAAAAAACAAAACAAAATCATAGCCATGGTTGAAAATATCCTGAGATTTGATTTTCTTTTGCAAGGGGAAAAAAAAAGGCAGATCAACAGCTCATCTAATATGCCACCCACTTTCTCCCCTCCCCCAGGAGACAGAGAAAAAAAAATCACACAGTGCCAGCTGTGAGTGTGGAAGGAGGACGGTATTGGAGCATTTGCACTAAAATTTGTAGGAGCTCCATATTGTACTGCTTCACCCCCTCTCCTCACCCACTAGAAGTATCAAAAATGTGTTTTAAACAGAAGAGGGTTTGTTTCCACTGTGCCTAGATCTTAAGAAAAGGAAAATAGAAGAAGGGATTAAAATTAAAAAGGAGATCTTTTGTTAAATACCAATGCTGGGAGCTTACTTTTTTTTAAGACTTCATAGATGAGTTGTGGGTTGATCACTTGATAGGAAGACTATTTTGCTGGTGATTATGGCCAGAAGACACAGTTTTTCTATCAGCATAAATAAGTCCAAGTGTACTGATGTTGCTCTCCAGAAACTTAGATGCAGCAAGTGGAATCTCACATATATTGCAGCAATCTCAAATATACCCATTTTGTACTTGTTGCTAAATCTTTTTATTCTTATCTGATTGGCAGAGGCATTCTGAGACCTTCAAACTGATTACAGCCATGCAATGTTATAACAGCTGCAACTTCATGAGTGTTACTTTGCACCTCAAATGTTCAATAGCGTTCTTCTTTCCTACAACAACACCTCTCACACATTTTGACATGTGTTTGTCCATGTAGGGTTCCTGTATGTATGGGTTGCTTCATGAGCACTGATTTGGCCCATCTAATTGCCACATAATGCCTTCATTTTTCTCGCGATGATCCACATGTCAGACTGGAAGAGGGTAGTGGGCACAGGTGCATATAGTGACTCCAGCACCACCACCATTTCACAGATTTAAATTAGTACTTGTAACACTCCTAATTCTTTTACCCAGAATTGCTGCCTTAGCATCTTCTTCTGCCTGAGTTACAAATGCTGGAGGGTGGTCTTTTGCTTCGTGCTATATTCATTTACTTTGTCTGCTCAGGTTTCCCAAGCAGGAAGATGTTCATAAGCTTTTCTTTTGTGGAAACCTAAAATACTGTATTTACAGTAATTTCACAATGGATCTGGTTATGCTTATTATAGAATAGCTGCAACTTGAACACATTCAGCAACGTTTACTATCAGTGTCTAGGCAGTTTTTTGTGTTCATGGGTGTGCTGTTTCATGCATGTACACAAAAGCCAAGAAGATGCATCCACTCCTCACTCAAAGGTTTAATTTCTAGTTAGAGCTGAACCATGAAGATCTCTATTGAAATAGTGTGTACGTGAACAACATTTTAAAAAGATTTAAAACTAAATCTTTCCCAAAGGCAAAATGGGGACAGTGCTTTTACCAGGGATGGGTAAAATGGGGACCATCCTTGTTAAATAGCAACAATCGAAGCTTATGTTCCACAAGGTACAAAAGATGCACAAAACTTGTACAGCAAGATATCGGTAGTGGCCATTGCTTCCAGTTGTATGCAGAAGAGCTACACTGCCAGTACAGGAAGCTCTCTTGCAAAGTGCCACAAAGGAATTCACGAATGGAATTCTCTGTAGGTTGAAGACCCACTTGTCAGTCTTGCCTTTTGTCCTGGCAGGAACCTTCCATTAAGCTCCTTGTGCCACGTTGTTCAACAACACTCATTGACCACCCACCTACAGCTTCATAACCCACCTGCACGGTTCCTGCGACTCATTGTTGGGTCCATCGTGACATTTCCTTGGGGAAACATTATTCCATGTGGCTCTGCAGGCCAGTCCAGGGTTTTATAGAGCTGACCTCTCCTGCAGGAAGCATTGCTACTCATCCCGTGACATTTATTGAGTAGTAAATCACAAGAGGACAGAGAGCAATCGTTTTTATTACTCTGGCAAATTAAAACTAAGCACATTTTTTTGCAACTCGTTGCTTCTTTGGTGGACAATGATTACACTCATGGCTGGTTACCGGCACTAATCTTATTGCCCTTGTGGGTCACATATCCACATGTCGGATTAATGTTCATGCCAAAAGGATAAACCGAAACTAGTTTCTCTGTCAAACATGCAAGGCTGGCTTTTTCCTCTAACTCGTCCTTGGCACGACTAGACTAGTTCCTTGGTTACTTGTGAATGGTTTTGAAAACCGAATAGGGAGCATTTGTTTACAATTTTACTTTAGAAAAACTTGAAAGTGACTAATGGAGTCCAGCAGACAAAAAAGTAAATGACAAGTGAATAGACTGCTAAATCTTGAAACTTGCATGTCCTTTCCATGTCTAAAAAACCTTCCAAAATTGAAAGTACAGTATTGATTCCAACAGCAACATGTTGGTGCTTTGGAAAGTGGATCCGTTCTCCTGTCTACTTTTGCCTTCAGCTGCTATGACACTTCAACACTGTTCTTCTTGCTTTTGCCACTTGTCTGACATTTATTTTATTTAATCAAATTTTTATACCACCCTTCCTCCAAGGAGCTCAGGGTGGTGTACATGGTTCCTTCCCTCCTTTTGTCCTCATAACAACCCTGTGAGGTAGGTGAGGCTGAGAGATAGTGACTGGCCCAAGGTCACCCAGGAAGCTTCGTGGCTGAGCAGGGATTTGAACCTGGATCTTCCAGGTCTAAGTCCAACACCTGAACCACTACAGCATCCATGTACATTGGGTTCATGCATCATTGTTGTGATGTTGTTCAATTTGTCACTTATGGATAACTATGACAGGGCCCTGTAGGCTTCCTGCAGGATGCTGCTGTGTTTGTTCATAGGTGCAGTTTTGAAAATGAATGGCATACATATGCAGTAACCTTACAATATATGAGCTGTCAATCGAAAGGTCGGCAGTTCAAATCCGCGATGGGGTGACCTCTCGTTGCTTGGCCAGCTCCTGCCAACCTAGCAGTTCCAAAGCATGTTAATGCGATTAGATAAATAGGTACCACTTGTGGGAAGGTAAACAGCGCTCCGTGTTCCAGCTGCATGCTACGTGCTACGGCAAGGAGAGTCACGCCGGCCACATGACCACGGAGGCGTCTTCAGACAACATTGGCTCTTCGGCTTTGAAATGGGGATGAGCACCACACCCTAGAGACAGACACGACTGGACTTAATTGTCAGGGGTCACCTTTACCTAAAAAAACAATGCTAGGATCTGAGACTAGAGGACAAATTGTGGCAGTATGAGCACCTTCCCTCTGGAAGTTGTCTACACTTGCCTGTTGATTAAACATCCTCTTTCCCTGCAAAAGCCTCCTGGTTCCCCCCCCCCCTCTGCAGGGGATGCAGCAGTTGCCATTTTGGTGCCGCTGAAATGTCGGGTGGGGTGTGTGAATAGGATTGGGCTCTGAGTTGAGGAAATAAAATGGGCTGACTCTTCTTCATGTCATACAGTCGCTGCTAAGAGATGCTGTAAGTATATGGTTGACTAAAGGAGGGATGGTCGGCTGGCAGCCTGGGGGCCCAATGTGCCCACTCAGCCTCACATAACTCTGGATCCTGCAAACACCTTGTTATGCACCACAGCTCCTTTTCCAGCTCTTTTTTTGGTATATTGCGGTGAGCATCTGCCATAAAAAAGGGGGTGTCAAAACCTCTGTTGCTCACTTGGGAGTTAAATACATTTTTGGCCTGTTTCAGCATTCATAGGGAGTGGGTGGGCAGGTGGAGCCAATAATGCTGCCTCTTTGGCCTTTCCCAGTTCCAAATACGGTCCCCTGCTAAAGAATGAGTTGCTAATCTGGGAGTGAAGTGCTTTTAATGTCTCGTACACCTCAGAAACATCCTATGCTGCCTGACTGTTCAAGACAGGACACTAACCTAGCTGGGCTGCTCATCTGACACAGTTAAGACTCTTCTTGTGTTCTTGTTTTTGGAATTTTTGTGTGGAGTAATTTTTGTCCAAAATTTTGTTCAAAAACTGAACTCGAGAATGAGTGGACTATAATTCTCCCAGGATATGGTGATCTAAGAACCTCACCCCACCCCTCAAGCAACCATTACAGAGGCCCTTCCAATTGTGTAGCTTCGACTCAGTCATCATGATGACAGGCACTGCTAGTTAATACTGCCCTTAGGCATCCAGTTCTGTACTGTGCTTGTTGTAACTTGTGTGTGGGTTACATTTCTACTAGTATTCTTTGCCAGATTCTGAGTTCTTGAGAATCAAAGGTGAGAGTTTAGTATTTCACAAGCAAGGGAAGCCCCAGTATACAGATCCAAAGGTTCAATCCAGTTACTTATTTGTGTCCTCATTACAGTAACAGTAATAGTATCAGAATGAGCGTTAGTGTTGAGAAACAGTCATTGGAATGCGCTCGTTGCAGTTTAACCATTTTTTTCTACAGTTTGGCTTGCCGCCGAATTTCGGTGGCAAGCCACGGCGGGGCATTGCAGCGTGCGCCCCTTCCCTTCTCAAAATGCCCAACGCCTGGTGCCCAACGCACCCCAAAGTGTGACGCCTCTGCAAATACATTTGTACAAGTCTTTCTAACTCTCTGCATTTTAGTTTCCATGCTATGAATTGTGAACTACTAGGGGAAAGGTTTTGGCACAGATGATGGAGAACTTCATTGATTATGTTATAGGGGCTTTTCAGGGTTTTAATTTTTCCAATACAACGTTTCAGCCAAGCATCTCACTCTGAAAAGGTTAGCAAGGAAGGCATTTGCAGATGAGCTATATTGTTGAACATTAATCACCGTAGTTGCTTGTCTAGCTGTTGTTGGATTGTCATGTAATTTCTACACTTCAGACTTAATTAGGGAGGATGTCATTTGAAAGCATATTTCCTAATGGAATGCCTTATGGTAGCATACTGCCCTCTAGTGTGATGAACAGAAAGACAGTCGAGCATTTTTCATTAATGCCAAAGAAAAATTGGCTATCTGGTATTAAAATGTAATCATTTTAACAATAGCCACATGTTTGCAAATTGGATAGCAAAAGCAATAAAACACTGTAAAGTTTTGTGTTTTGGAGGTTGTTTTCTTATAGCTTTGCTTGGACTTTGAGAGATTCTGGAAACGAAGGAATACAGATTAATAGATATCTCTGTAAACATTTTGTGATTCAATCTTATAGCACCAATAGGTCTCTTATGAATTTAAGAACTTACTGTTATTGGTTTAAGCTGAAAACTTCAAGTTGGCGGTATTCTACATTTTCTCAGTGATGCAGATGAAACCCTTTTTATTAATAACTTACCAAAGCTACAAATAGCACCAAACTGAAATAATTACGAACATTTTGGACACCCTGCGTTTTGGCCCCTGCTGAAAGAGAGCTGAAATTTGGCACACCTTCAACTCAAGACACCCTGATTGCTAGAAAAGCCTGAAAGTTGGACATTTTTGCACACTTGACCTGGGTCAAGTTTAAGTTTAGCTCTTAATAGAGATCAGCGTAGAACAAACCAAGCTGCACATAATAATGGAATGCTGGACTGTGTGAGTGTTCTTGCTTCTTTAGGCTCAGATTTGGGGGAGAGAGCACTTTCAGTCACAGCCAAGAATCCATATCCATCCTTGCAGAATGCAAGCTTCAATTACTTATAAGAACATAAGAAGAGCCCTGCTGGATCAGGCCAAAGGCCCATCTAGTCCAGCTTCCAGTATCACACAGTGGCCCCACCAGATGCCTCAGGGAGCACAAGACAACAAGATACCTGTATCCCGTCGCCACTCCCTTGCACCTGGCACAAAGAAAACCTACTCCTACAACCAGGAGGTTGCTTATCCCCATCATGGCTTGTAAGCTGTGATGGACATTTCCTCCATGAATCTGTCCAATCCCCTTTTAAAGGCATCCATGCCAGGTGCTGTCACCACCTCCTGTGGCAAGGAGTTCCACAAACCAATTACACGCTGGGTAAAGAAATATTTTCTTTTGTCTGTTTTAATCCTCCCTCCACTCAATTTGAGTGGATGTCTCCTAGTTCTAGTGTTATGTGAGAGGGAAAAGAACTTTTCTGTATCCACTCTCTCCATCCCATGCATAATTTTATACATCTCAATCATATCCCCCCTCAACTGCCTTTTTTCTAGACTGAAGAGCCCTAAACGCTGTAGCCTTTCCTCATAAGGGTGCCCCAGCCCACTAATCATTTTGGTCGCTCTCTTCGACTTTGGTGGGGTGTGTGTGCTCATATATATGTTATGAGAATAGTAGTAGTTCACTATTTTCACCTGTAACTCAGCCTTGTCAAAATGCTCTGTACCCTTTTCTAAAGGAACAAAATGAAACAGTAGCTGCACTGTGGTAGACTTTACCTCATTTCAAAGTGTTGTCGTTGTCCATGAGGGGGAGCCCGAGTGTAATTTGCTGCCATGCAGATTCCAGAAATGGTCTCGGACTATATAACAAAGAATACAGGACTACAGGAATACGGACTGTATAACAAAGAATACAGGATGGTGTAGTGGTTTGGGAGTTGGACTTAGACCTGGAAGATCCAGGTTCAAATCCCCGCTCAGCCGTGAAGCTTCCTGGGTGACCTTGGGCCAGTCACTATCTCTCAGCCCCACCTACCTCACAGGGTTGTTGTGAGGACAAAAAGGAGGGGAGGAAATATGTACACCACTCTGAGCTCCTTGGAGGAAGGGCGGTATAAAAATGTGAAAAATAAATATATCTCAGCCCTGAAACCTGTACTGCAGGAAACCTACTGCAGTTGTGGACAATAATTTTTAAAGAGAGCTGACAATGCTATGAAATGGGCACCATTGCTCATGGTGTATATTAACATTATTATTAACATGATATACCGCTTTTCAACAAAAGGTTCACAAAGCCGTTTACAGACAAAATCAAATGATTAAATGGCTCCCTGTCCCAAAAGGGCTCACAATCTAAAAAAGATGAAGAACAACACCGGCAACAGCCACCAGAAAAGACACTGTGCTGGGGTGTACGTTGTATATAGTTATCTCTGGTCAATAGGTCTTGCAGGTTTCTGTAGTGCTTCAACACCTGCAAAGCTTGACTGACCGTCAATGGTGGTGGGGCAAAATAGATGTTTGTACAAAATGGACAACAATGTTTTTACCATTCTGTCCTCAAGTCTATTAAAAACCGGTATCTGTGACCAGCCTGACTTCATCTCTAGCAGCCGTGCCTTCAACTTCCCTCCAAGCAATGACTAGAAGGGTAATTTACTAGAGGTTCACAAGAGTTTAATAGAGGGGTTGTGTATCTCTCATTAATGTAATGTGTAGGACAGATGGAAGCCATCTGACGTAAATGCTGCAAAACCAGAGTGTGTGCACATGCCCTATGTATGTGCAGGCATACGTAGAGTGGGTCATAGCTGGCATTCAACCTTGCTTGATACAAATTAGTACCAAAGTTGAGCACTTTTAAGTTGTCTTGATTTAGGTGGATTTAGCATGTATCTTAATCTCTCCTGTTTTGAAATCAATGGGATTTAGAAGTGCTGAGCTTTGCTTGAATTTGAACATGTCAGTTGGACTGAGCTCAGAATAACAATAACTTAATTTTAGCAGCTAGATAATTGCTATTTTCATTCTGAGTGGTCATGTTAAAATGAGCTGTGGTGTATTTTTCGTGATGGTTAGAATCATTTTTGGTGTTCACCCACTGTGAGCTGGATTCTGTGAACAGTTGCTTTGCTTTGAATATTACATCACTGTGCTGGCAGATGAAATTGGCTCTAGTCAACACATATTTTGTTGGACAGATCCAAGACAAGTACATGCATGCAACACATTTTCAGTTTATTTTTTGCCAAGCGACAACAATCCACCTACATCAGTCACTTGCTAAACAAATCTCAACACCTAGTTATGTCTTTGTAATTAGTTGTATTTTGAGGGATATGTGGCAATTTGAGGGTGTCTGTTTGTTTATGACACTGACAGCCCAATTCTACGTAGGTATCTGGCAGGTGGCCCAGGGCCGCCTGCTGGATTCCATGCTCGCTCCGGGCCACTCTGCAGTGGCCCAGAGGTCTACTCGGGGGGGGGGGGAAGGAACATTCGTCCCCTTCCCCCGATGTAGAGCTGGGAGGCCGCAATGGGCCTCTTTGAATTTCCGCCAGCTAAATAGCTGGCAGAAGTCGGAGGAGGCCGTGTAACGACAGAGCCGGCCCGGCGGGAAACGGGGATATGGCGGATGCCATCCCCGCCCCCCCCGGGCCGGCTTGGCCAATGGCTCCCCTCCCTCGCTGCCCGGACTGCCCATGCAGCCGCCAGGGGATCGTTTACCTTCCTCCAGCGGCCGCATGGACATCCCGGCGGTGGTGTGAAGACAGCTGGCCTTGCACCGCCCTGCCTTACTCACAAGTTGTCGCGAACGTGCCTTATGGCACGTTTGCGACGGCTTAGGGCGGTGGAGCGCTTGTTCCGCTGCCCTAAAGCTCCACAGGATTGCGCTGCCAAAGTGACTTTGAGTCTCCCTGGCTCTGTTCTTTACATGTGTGAATGTTGTACATGTGAAGGAGGGAGCTATTGTTTTTTTAATGTTGTTGTTGTTGTTGTTGTTGTTCAGTCGTTAAGTCGTGTCCGACCCTTCGTGATCCCATGAACCATATCCCGCCAGGCCTTCCTGTCCTCCACGATCTTCCTGAGTTGGCTCATTTTCTTGTTCGTTGCATCGGTGATGCTGTCTAACCATCTCATCCTTTGCCTTCCCCTTCTCCTTTTGCATTCAATCTTTCCCAGCATCAGAGTCTTCTCCAGAGAGTCCTCTCTTCGCATTAGGTGGCCAAAATATTTGAGTTTCAGCCTTAGTATCTGTCCTTCCAGGGAATTTTTTTAATACAGGAGCTTTAAGACAAAACAGAGATCTTTTTACCTTTTTTGTTTCTAGTTGTAGTCCTGTTTCTTAATCAAAGATGTATAGACCTTGGTTGCATTTAGTGGTAGGGGAATTGAATGCTCAGAGAAACTCTGTTTTATTATTGTTTGATATGTTCTCTACCAGTTTCTGGATTGGCCTTGATGAGTCCTGCTCAAATATTCTTTTAAAATTAAACAATATTGAATTGTGTTTTGTCATTATTTTTTCATTTGTGAGCTACTGTGGGTACCTTTGGACAGACCATCTATGGGGTATAAATAAAAGAATAAATTAAAATGTTGCTTTCCCCACAGTTGCAAAGTAACATTCCTGCAAATAGTGTGATTTTTATGACATTATCAATGAGGTCAAAATGCCCCTTCCTAAATATGTTTGTTGACATAACTAGTTTTTGGATTATTCTAAATTACTATCCAACTAGTTTTAGGATTATTCTAAATTACTATCCAACCAGTATATCTCATTTAGGGTGCAATCACTCTAATCAGGAATAGTTAATTCAGAATAACTGTTGTGCCTTGGGTCTGCAATCTCTATCAGAGTCGACGCGGATAAAAATAAAAGGTACCAGTATCCATGATGCTCTTGTACAGATCTGTGGTGTGGCCACATTTGTGTACAATTTAGTTGCCACACCTCAAAAAGAGTATTGTAGAACTATAGAAGGACCAAGGGATTAGAGGTCTAATCAGAGGATTAGAACATCTGTTTCTATGAGGAAAGTCTACAATGACCCTGGGTAAAGAGGCACAGTCTAGTGGTGGTTCTCTAATATTCGTTAGAGCAGATTATCTTTTTCAGTCGCTGTTTGCTGGCGTCTCCCTTGTGTTTTAAGGGGCAGGAGGTTGTGAGTCTTTTAGGGACAGAGAACCATCTTTTCATTTGTTTTGGTATGTAGTTTTTTTTTTTGAGAAATTTTGTTGAAAAGCAGTACAGTATACAAATATTCTTAATAGCAATGATTGAGGTGTTTTAGTCTAGAACAGTAGTTCCCAATGTCCCCACCACTGCGACCCACCTTGGCCAGCTGCTCCCATGTTGCTGCAGCCTGGGACAGCATCCAGAGGCCTCACAACACGGCCAGAAGTCGCGTCGGTGAAACTGGAAGTAACCTCCAGGAGGCCTCAGGAGGCTGTCCTGAGCTGGAGCAATTTGGGAATGGCTGGCTAAGATGAGTCAGGCCCCGGAAAGTGGCTTCCGGTTGGATCCAATTTGGAGCCAAACGGAGGGGCGGGCAGGTGGGCAAAACAAGCAACCCACCTCCGCCTTGGGCCATGCCCCATCAGGTGAGTCGACTTACACTTTGAGAAGTTCTGGTCTAGAAAAAAGAATACCGGGGGGCGGGAATGTGATAAATCGGAGGCTCACAACCTGTGGTACGCGTGCCACAGGATGGTGGTATGCGGGCTGCCGGCAGCAATGATGGCGGCTGCCATCTCGGCGGCACGTCTTCAGCTTCTCTTCACCACGATTGGGGAAAATAAGCTGACGACATGGCTGCCCCCATCTGCTGGTGGCTGCGTCTTCAGCTTCACTTCCCCAGTTGTAGTGGAGAGAAGTTGAAGACGCGGCCGCCAGAACATGGGTGCCCGTGCCTTCGGCTTCTCTTCGCCGTGATCAGGGAAGAAAAGCCGAAGATGCGGCCACCCCAGTCTGTCTAGACTGCCCCCCCCCCGAAAGTGCTGATGAAAGTTGGCACTTTCTTTTGGTTGTATGTGGGCAGCCATAGACCCGCGTAGGTGGTACACGGGCCTCTAAAGGTTGGGAACCTCTGTGATAAATATACAGTTATACATGACATGGAGAAAACAGAAGTTTTTTTCTTGCACTCTCACAGTGCTAGAACTTTGGTCTTTCAATGAAATTGATTGGCAGCGGATTCTGGACAGAGGATACTTTTTTCACACCACACAATTTAAGCGGCAATATGCAGCGATGGCTGCTAGCTTAGATAAAAGGTAAAGGTGACCCCTGACAATTAAGTCCAGTCGTGTCCGACTCTAGGGTGTGGTGTTCATCCCCATTTCAAAGCCGAAGAGCCAGCGTTGTCCGAAGACGCCTCCGTGGTCATGTGGCCGGCATGACTCTCCTTGCCGCAGCGCGTAGCATGCAGCTGGAACACGGAGCGCTGTTTGATAAAAAGCTTCTGATAAAAGGATTAGACAAATTCATAGACAAGTCTATTGCTGGCTGTTAGTAATGATGGCTGTATGAAAGCTCCATGCTCAGAATGAGACTGGTTGCTGTGGAGGGGTACGTTGGTTGAGGGTGATGGCTTCAAACACCCTGAGGGCATCTGGCTGGGAAGCAGGATGTTGGACTAAATGGACCTTTGGTCTGAACCAGCAGGGCTGCTCTTATGTAGAACATTAGAAACATTTATGTAGAGTATCTCTTGCCAGAACTGTAGGGTAAGTCTCTTAGGAAGAAACTTTAATATCAACTACTTCCTGCCTATCTGCTTCATGGACAAGTTATAAATTCATCTGTTTCACAAGTTATTTCTGCTTCCATCTAAAATTAAACTGGATGATGTTCTCATATCTATAAATGCTCGATTTCATTCTTGAAACTACTATTGCCTCACAATGAATGCCTTGTTGTGGTGGAAATCCAGTAGCAATTTGTAACTCTGAATAAAAGCAACATTTCATATTTCCTCTGTTGCAGAACTTAAGGCCAGTGTACGCCTTCATAAATATCACATGTTGTAGCCCTTTCTGGACTGTAGAATATTGGGCTGCAGGTAAGAAACCATAAGTTTGGATTAAAGCTGCCAGAGCGTAGAACAGTAAAATGTGAGGGAGAAGGCTGGGTGAGAATCCTTCTCCGTGTCATGCTGACTTTCCATCAACTGAGTTTTTTGACATGGGGAAGCGTTCAAACGTGTGTGTGTGTGTGTGTGTGTGTGTACACACACACACACACACACACACACACACACACACACACACACACACACACACACACACACACACACAATTTCCTTTGGCATGGCTTTGGTTATTGAGTTTGGCTTGTCTTTAAAGTTTGACCACTATTTCATGTTGATTAGGAATTTCTCTCCAGATCGGCTTGCACAGTGATGCCCTGTTTCCTTTCAGTGTATGGCTTGGATCACTTGCTTGAGACACCTGGAACTATTCCTTCTGGAAATGTCTTTCTGCAGTGCTCCTGCTCTCTTGCTTATAGCACACATTATGTTCTGAAGTCTGCCATACAATCTGCAGTGTAAGGCAATGGATAAGAGGGATATTCGTTGAAAGGGCTACAGCCTTTATGCCAGGGTTGACCAAACTTTCAACATGAATGCTCCTGGCCCTTTCGTGGTTGTATAGGTGAGGGCGTTTCAGCAGGTGCAGCTGCTTTAGCAATACCATCACCAGCACTTGCAGCTGCCAAGATTCTGTCTTCTACACAACTCTTAAGAAAACGCAGAGTCCCTAACGGTGGAAGGTTGGCCACCCCTGCTTTATACAGAGATTTTGTGTGCAAAATAAAAATAGCAGTGCTTATGTGTAATGCGAAGAAATTTATACTTTTGCCTGCAGGTCACAAAAATGACGTTCACCTATGTTTTCAAAGGAACTGTTTTAAAGTCTAAAATCTACCTCCTATTGAAACCAGTGGCAAAAATTCCATTGATGTTTTTGTGGAGTTGGGATAGTTTTTCACAGGTTTTGCAGTAGTCTTTAAAAACATTGCTTTCAGAGCTTGCACAGGTGCGTAGGACCAGCACCAGGCCTGGAAATTTACCAGCTGATCTTTTAATTAAATGACAGGAGGCTGCGTTGACTACTATGACACTAGCAGCAGCTGTGCTGATGTGACTGGCTTCTCTCCCTTGTCATTGCAGGATGGGTTGCCAGCAGCTTCCTAATTCAAAACAAACAGACTTTTCCCCCTCCTTGGTTACCTATGCCTTAGGATGCAACACTGTTTGATTATGAAGAGTAACAGAAGCATGAAAACTCCCCCCCCCCTAACGGTTCTCTCAGGGCCCCCGTCTCTATCTCTTCTCTTCCCCCCCCTCCCAACCAGCTGTGTACCTAGTAATGCTGCTGCTGAGGTAAGCCTGGGCATTGCTTGTCTTTTGTGGCCCTGGAGGAACAGCTAGAGAGTGACACAGCTTTCTGGGCCCAGTGACTCCGATGTTGCATGCGGCTAAGAAAAAGGTGATGCTTTTTTTGTTGGATTGGGACGGGTTGTGCCTATAGTATGGGGGATTCCCAAATAGAAAGAGAGACTCTCAGAGGGTTAGGATTTCATTGGTGAGCGGAATACAGTCCCATGAGGCTTCTGGTATGTGCTGGATGGAAGAGACTGAGAGGGGAGATGCCCTTCCTAAATGACAGGAGGATCAGCTTTCACTGAGGAAACAGCCTGAGATTAAAGTTATGAGGTGGGGGAGTGTGGAAGCCCCAGCAGGCAGCGGCTAAGCACAAGCGCTCAGTGGGAGCTCTTGACAGTAACTGGGAGAGACTGTTAATCTTGTGTTCTAAGGGAGGGTTTTGGCCCACAGTGCAGAAGCCGTGAAAATGCCTAAAGACTGTAATGTTCTTCAAAGGCTCATAGCATCTCTCTGTTGTTTTTATCATCGTAAGGCCATTATTGGAATCAAGGTAGGTAGTCTTATCATGTTAACAAAAATATATTGGCAAGAATGAAGTTTGCTAGTTTCTTTGAACATGATTTGTGTGATGGAAATTTTATTTAGAATATGTTTATCTTGCTGGAGATTTTTAAAAGCTTGTGTCGTGATAGTGCAGAATATAATATATGGTCAGTATGATGTGTAGTGTGCATATGTTTTGTACCCGAGTTGGAAGATCATGAAGCTCACTGGTTGATCCTGGGTTAGTCACCATCTCACTGCAAAAGCACAAAGTAGCCTACCTCACAAGGTTGATGTGCTGATAAAATGGGGAAAATTGCATGTATGCCACCTGGAGCTCTTTGTAAGAAGGGGAGGGTACAAATACAATAGAAATAGCTGAAAGCAAGACTGATCATGTAAACGTTAAGTTAATGTTTTTAAAGTCAACTTTCAGGCAGGAAGAGAGCCACACCACAAAGCTGTTTGGTGGTGGAGGAGGAGGATTTGTTTACAAATTGATTATTGGATTTCATGAAGTATTTTTAAGATCCGTATTCTTCAGGAGAAAGATTTACAGTCATTAATACTCAGACCACGTATGCAGAAATTAAAATACAATGTCAACTTCTACTAAGCTTCATATAAAGGTACTTGCAAAGTGCATCTAAAAGCAATATTAACAAAAATGTATTGGAACTATGCGGGATTGCAAACACAGTGACATATATACCTGTATTTTATTAATATAAAGCCACTTTCATAATGTGAACCTTTTCACTAGCTCATTGCAGATGTACCTGTGGTCAGAAGATTAGGAGTATGCTGCAAATTTACATGCTTCCTCCTCCTCTTCTGTGACTTGCTTGCTTTAATCATAGCATGGCATTATGTCTGCATCAGCACCAATCATGATTAGTGCAAACCAGATGCTCTTATAGTCAGGGTTTGCATAATCAAGTTCAAATTCTGATTTCAAATTCTGGTTACAAGGACAAGGCCAATCCTGGTTACTGTTAACCAGTATTGCAATCAGTACAGACATACTGCTATCCCATAGTTCAGTGTTTCCCAAACTTTTTCGACCTGCGGCTCCCTTGACCATTGGCGACCATTGGCTGCGGCTCCCCCATTCCATTGTGTTGATGCCTACCAATTGGCATTGCACTGTTTTCCGAGATAATTCCGTGGCACTCCGCGGCTCCCCTGGTAGCCACACCTCCCAGTTTGGGAACCACTGCCATAGTTAGAGAGAATTGGTACAGGAAGGCAGTATGGAGGTAGTGTGTGAGCTTGAGGCACACTCCTAATCTTCTGTGGGAAATCGCTGTATCTCTATATTAAGGAAAATTTTACATGCAGATTTTTATGCCTCACATGAAGCTGTTAAAGCCAGCATATCAAGTTGCAAGTCCCAGCCTTGTCTTAGCAGGTATTTACTCACTAGGAGTTCTTGTGCTGTTCTTTGTGGAATGAACTGCTGCAACCCAGCAAAAAACAGTACAGGAATTGCTGAGGAGCAACATAAGCATAACAAGAGATTCTTGTTCAGATAAACACAGCCTAACAAGACTTCAAGGACTTTAATTTTGATTAAGCTTGTAAAAGCCATTGTTTTAATTTGGCTTTGTTTTAATTTGTAGTGGTTTGGGAGTCGGATTTAGACCTGGAAGATCCAGGTTCAAATCCCCGCTCAGCCACGAAGCTTCCTGGGTAACCTTGGGCCAGTCACTATCTTTCAGCCCCACCTACCTCACAGGGTTGTTGTGAGGACAAAAAGGAGGGGAGGAAATATGTACACCACTCTGAGCTCTTTGGAGGAAGGGCGGTATGAAAATGTGTTAAATAAATAAATAAAAATTAAAAAGTCCATAAGAATGCTGAGATTTAGTGTTCATTATCAAAGGGGCATTAGAGCTACGATTCTTGACTATGTTTACCTTGGCTTGAAATGTCTGATACCTAAAATCATGCTTATGTTGTCATGGTAACTTTCCATTGGTCCAGTCCACATGCCCTGTGGGGGAACTGGTGGAGGGTGCGTTTTATATAGAGAAATACAGCTGACTTGTTTCAGAAATAAGATTCTATTTAAAGAGACTTTCAGCTTTTTAAAATAAACTTGAGATATGCATTGCAGAAGTTTTGTGGTCTCCACTGCTTAACGTTTCATAAAATCTCAGGAAGTTCTATTTTAAAGCATTTCTAAATAGAGAATGGGAGGACTAAAGACGGCATCTGGACACTGGCTTCCCAGGACTACTGTTACTGAGGCTGTAAGTGGAACTGGAATCTGTGGTGGTAAGAATGTAGGCCCAGACTCATCTCGCAGCATAGTTAGCCTGTTGTTGGCATCAGTAGAAATGCACAAATCTAGCTAGAAAATGCTTGTGATTCAGTGGTAGATGGTGTGGAGGTTAGATTCCAGGCAGGGGGTAATCGGGCTATGCCAGGAGTATTTTGATTTGCCAGCAGCAGCCTGGAAAGGAATCTTGTGCAGCTATCATTCTTCCAAAAATCAGAGGTTCTCAACCTGTGGTACGCGTACCCCTGGGGGTACGTGGGCCACAGGCTGGGGGTATGCGAGATGCTATTTCGTGTACCCCCGCAGGGTGCGCGTACCAGAGGAGAAGCGCTTTTTTCGGCCATGCGGCAGTTCTGAGTGGGTCACCAGAAAAAGGTAATGGAGAGCTACCGGGGACGATTCCGGCCATGCGGCGGTTTCGAGCGGGTCCTTCAGCTCGCACTGCAAACTGGAGGACCCGCTTGGAACCGCCGCATGGTCGGAAAAAGGTAAGGGACAGCAACGGGACGATTCCGGCCATGCGGCTATTCCGAGCGGGTCCTCTGGCTTGCTCTGCAAAAGTGCACCCCCCCAAAAAAAACCTGCTTCCCCCCCTTTGGGGGGTGCACGTTTGGGGAGGGGGTACGTGGGGGTACACGGGACTTGCGGGGAATCGGGGGGTGCTTGGGGGGCTAAGACAGGGGGTAAGCAGGAGGGAAAAGGTTGAGAGACGCTGATATATACTATATGAATGCACATGGTGCCCGTCTGCTGGCATGGAGAGCCTGTGCCCATAACCATCCCTTACTGATATTTTGCTCAACATGCAAAGGTTGAGTATGGGTCTGGGAGACATGCAGATGTCAGGATATGATTGGCAGGTGTGATCTCACTTTCCCGTCATGCACTGAATATATATTGGCGTGGGGGTTGTGGCTAACCACTGTCAAACATTACAGCCTGTATGTGGAGCACTGCGTGAGAACTGTAATGCTGACTTGCCCCAGTCACCTTTTCAGAGGCATAGGAGCTGAACGCCAATAGAATGCATTCCATCTTCCACTAGATGCCGTCTTGGTCTGAAAATACAGATACTATAAAGAGGTGTTCTTAATTATAGCTCATCAAAGCAGAAAATAATTAGCTCTGCTGCTTGGGATTCTAATGAGACAGAAAGCATTAACAGCATATGGGGTATATTGATAACCTTGCCTTGTTTCAAACAGTAATAAATTGTTTGGATGGAGGATCTCCAGTGCATACAGTAATTTTCACAAAAGTGCAGCATGACCCCTATAAAATGTTTAATCTTTAGAGAGATGATTGGGGCATGATTGAGCAGTGAAAGTAATTGAGCATGATTGAGCATGTAAAAATAATTGAGCAGTTTGGATTGGAATGTGTAGCCTTCTATGGTCCAGGCACTGCTCTGAGTGACCCCACAATCTTGTTGTTCAGAGACCCACTCTAGGGTGCGTCTTTAATATTCACGAGTGACACTAACAGCCCAATCCTGTGTAAAGGTATGCTGCCGGCCTAGAGGGCCAGCTGCAGTATCCAGTGGCCTTCCCGGGCCATATCAGTGAGGCCTGGGAACACCTTGGGAGTTCCCTGGGTGTAGGGCTGCCCGGCCCCAATGGGCCTCCTCGGATGGACGTTGGACCAGGCTGGATACAGGCGCAGGATATTGGTGGAGCTCGCCACCGATATCCCCGCCCCCTCCTGGCCTGGGCTGGCCAACGCATGATCTGCAGGTGGCTAGTTGCTCAGGATTGCACCCTAAGCCAGTCGGGTTTATGCTGAAGCCTAATGCTTAACTGGTGCAACCCCTTTCCTTTGTTTATGCTCCACATAGATAGGGGTTTCTGGGGTTCCACAAAGAACCAGGAATCTGCATGTGCAAACTTTTTTATTATGTACTGGTGACTTGGCCGTCTACTATCTTTCTTTGCATTATACCAGATTAGTATGTTTTGAGCTGCTGAGTTGATGCAAGCTTTCTGAATGGCGAAAGTTTGAACAACCCAAGGGCGAGCCAAGAACCATTAAACAAAATTAAGTTTTACTCTGAAACCTGCACAAATAATTTCGCTTCTTTTTGAATTAAAACTATTTGCCCTAATTAATATTCTGCCTTAGCATAGGTATTTAAATGCTAAAGCTCAGGATACCATATACTGAAACGCTGAAGAGGATCTGGAATGGGAAGTGACCAGCTGAGAGTCTCTAACAAAATTTGACGCCCTTGCAGAGGCGTCACTACCCCCGTTGGCGCCCGGAGCAACGGAGGTAGTGACACACCTATAATTAAGGGGAGGGGGTAATCCAGAGGGGGGGGCGGCACGATCCAGAGGGGGGGGCAGCGCGCTCCGGGAGGAGGCGGCTGGCGTGCTCCGGGAGGAGGCGACCCCCCCCTCAACCGGGAGAGCTGGCTCGGGCACATCTTTCCCGGCCGGCTGCCCGGGGCCTTCTAAGGAAGGCGCACGAGAATGGTATCTATACCGTTCTTTTTGCGCATGCTCAGACTTACTGAGGGAAAAAGGGCAGCCTTTTTCCCTCAGTAACAGTCTTTGATCCTTTGATCCTATGGAACCTTTTACAGTGAAGTTAGATTGCCAGCTGACTCTTTTTCACAGCTGTCCCTTGGGTAGGGCAACTGGGGTGACCACCCTGGGCTTTGTGCTTTCATAACCAATATATAGGTATAATAGGGCCCCCCACACACACTGGCTGAGTTGCCCTGGGCCCGTACCCTTCTAGGGACGGCTCTGCTGGCCAGTAATGCTTCAGCATATTGCTTGGTCACAGGGACTTGTAAGAATATGCTTTACCTGTATGCCTTGGATAAATACTGTGTAGCAGGTATGGCCAACCGTTCAACATGACTGCTCCTGGCCCTTTAATGGTGGTTTAGGTGAGGACGTTTCAGCAGGTGCAGGTGCATTAGCAGCACCACAGCAATTGTAGCTGCCAATATTCTGTCTTCTACCCAACTCTTAAGAACGCAGAGGCCCTAATGGTGGATGGTTGGCCACCCCTGCTGTATAGCATTTTCAGTAGGCTCTGTCCTTTACTGCTCAGTTTTGCCTCCCTAACTGCTTTCTACACAGGCTCCTCCCATTGACCCTGCCAGCCTCAGTGCCTGACTCTCGTGGACACGGCCCCTTGCCCTGGCCCAGTCCTTGTCTTGGCCCACTGTCCTGGCCCAGATACAGAGTTGGCAATTTGATAACCAAGATGTCTATTGAATTAATACTCATCTCCCTGTGACATCACTTTCTGTTCTTATCCATGCAGAGAGAGCACAGCAGCTATGGAAAAATGGTTAAGGACCTGTCCCAAACAGGGTTTACTGTTTGTCCCTTGTGAAGATGGGGCTAGAAAGTATTGTCTTTTGCACTTCACTGTCCTCCAAGCCTTTTTTACTACCTTGATCTGCCGCTGTTTCAGCACAACACTACATGCTTGATAGACACTAGTAAGCTGTAATACTGTGTTTGCAGCCATCCGGTCCCTTGGTAAAACGCCCTACTTACCTTGCACATTTTGCTGTTCTCACCATATTAGCACAACCCATTATTTTGCACTGATACAACTGGGCAGCTATAGTGTCGGGCACTTTGGCAAGTTTCACATTTTATATAGATTGGGATAGTATCCTAAATGTTCTGAGTATCTTAGTTATATGAATTTGAAACCTTCTCACTGAAGACTTTCCTATCATAAACAAGAACCCCTTGACTGGCAGTTCCTGGAGTTAATTTAAATGTGTCTTGGCAGGACTCCGTGCATAGCAGCAGGAAATGGTTGAAATACTCTTGGGAAGGTGGAGGACATCAAGGAGTTTGTACAATCAGAGATGCTAATAGTCTATTTGAAATCTCACCAGGGATTTCAGATTTGCTTTTATCAGGGAAAGCAAGAGTCACTGCGACCACGCTAACATTCTTTAGATATACTTTGAGTAAACAATTTTTATCAAAGGAACAGATAAGATGACAATAAGCGCCTATCTTGGCAATGAGGAGAGAGACGGATATATACAGTATTTATGAAAATTAAGAATTTGGATGTCTTACAAGGTATGTGGGGGGGGTATGGCCACAGTCCAACGAAGACTTAAGCATGCTTAACCCCATTGATTTCAAAAGCTAAACAAGCTGTGCTGGTTGAATTGTCATCTATGTCATTAGGATTCTCCCAAAATTATATTGATACCTTGCTTAAAAAAAATGTAAGATATTTCATTGTTTTCTTAGAAGAAGATCAAGGCGCAGTAATGCCCAGCCATTCTAGTTTCTGACTTTCAGACATAGTTGAAATGAATCCCATCAGTTTTGGTAGCTTTGCCAGAGCAAAGCCCCTCCTCAATGGTAGGAATATAGGGGATAAGTCTTTCACTTCAAAATTCTCTCACGCATTGAGGTTTTATGTTGCCGTTGCTCCCTTGATTCCTGTCATGGACGTTCTAGTTTATTTCAGTGTGCAATGTTTAATTTTGAAATAGAGAGGTGCTGGGACTTGAGTTTTGGGAAATGCAGCCTCTGCTCATGCTCAGAGGCACTCTTGCCTATATCACCACTTCAGATATTTCCGGGCTGAGCCCTGGCTCAAAATGAGCCCTAGCAGCATAAACACACAGGGTCCGATTCATATACTTACCTAATTGGACAATACTCTTCCTTTGATGGCAGAAAGAGTGCATGCACCCTTATGCCACAACATACGTAACCTCATGTGCATCATGGGTGTGATTTGTTTCCATTAATTCATCCCCCAGACTTGTGGGCCTCTGTGTGGAATATTTCATTGTGTGCATGTAGGAGAGGAATCTGTGATGGGAAAGTCACCTGAGTAAATATGTGAACTGACCCACATTCCATCCCTTGAGGATGATACGGAGATGCTATAATGAGGCCAAGATATGGCGTATTGTTAACTGGTCTGGCCAATGTGCAAGATACCGTAGTTCAAGAAGAAGGGTGCAGATGTGTGGAAGCTTTTCATATTCTCAATCCAGTGCTACAGGGCTACATTGGAGTAAATTATCCACTTCAATGGGCAGAGTATCTGCCTTTAACAGCTGTTTATTAGGCAGAAATCTGTGCTTAAAGCTCTTATCACTGCTTCTTCGTAAAATATCTGAAAACACTTTATTTATGCTTTTTGCCGGTAGCTTTTCGAGCCACATCAATAGAAAAAGCGGAAACATTAACCATGAAGAATGGATGGTTTTTTTCCTAAAAGACCCATTTCCCCTGTATTATCCTTGGATGACAGCTGCAAAGTAACCATGCAAATTTCATGAACTGCCACGGCTTCCATTGAGCAGGGAACGGAGTTGGGCTGAAGCCTCCTTGTGACTGCAAAGGTCATGTGTCTGCTGGACTCGCAGTTGGCCCACTGACTATCTCTGGCTTGAGGCAAGTGCAGATACAAATGTTCAACCAGGCACATGGTACAGCATCTCAGACTGTACATTGGGGAATGCGCCTGATTGTGCACACTTGGGGGGGGGGATATTGGCATACAGAGAGGCATGTTCAAAACATGTGCATATCTGAGATGACGCAGAGTGAACTGTAACATGTAAACTGCTGAACATTTAAATCCGCTCTGGTGCTGTGCAGCGGTATGGACGTTACAGAAAAGAGGGCCCCTAAGAAGTCACTGTAATTTAAAATGGTTGCAAAAGCAGAAGCCTTGCAGAATGATAGGATTCAAACTGCTGTTGCTTGGTTGAGCTGTCCTAACGTCAGAGGCAGGGCAAGCAAACGCCCTCTGCCATTGGTTGAGTACCTCAGATTCTTGAGGGAAGTGAGTAGAGGCAGAGAAGGCGGGACAGAAGAAACAGAAGTCTAAGAAAGGATGAGGCAGGCACCTGAGAAAGCAGCACATCTAGGAAAACAGAGGAAGCCTGGAAGTGGTCTATAGGAAGAAGTCCAGAAGGAACAGGAATAGAAAAACCAAATATTTTGGCTTTAGGTTCATAATGCATCATAAAATGCCAACCAGTTATGGGTAATTTTAAGTTAAAAGTAAAGCTTGAGCAGAATCACTTGACATTTAATTCTCCTGGGCTTCCTCAGTGATTGACAATCTACACAGCACTTTCTAGGAAATATTTGCTAGCACGTACTGGATCAAAGCATGCCTATTTAAAATTAATGGCAGGGATTAAGCCTAGATTAAGCCTAGACACTTGAATGAAAGTCATTTGTAAAATGTTAATTCGCAGCAGCTTAATTATAACAATGTAGAAATGATTATGACGGACTATATTTAGAAAACCTTTTGGAAAATGTGGGTCTTCATGTTTATGTAATGTGGGATTTCTGGGAACTTGGTGCAAAGATTCTGTTCTTCAGGGTGGCTCAGTCTTGAGCATCTGGGAAGCTCCTCCCACTCAACAGAGTTGGGGCTTCCCGGTTGTCAGCTGACCTGGAATGAAACAGTGGTGGCCACTAGAAATGGTGCTGCATGCCTGCTAGAGCGCTTCTGCTCCTTGGCCATCGAGGCATGGCGGTGGAATGCACTGTCTTCTACTGCATAAAGGGAGCCGGATAGGCAGCTGCTGATTCTGGTGCCTTCCCTGCTGCAGGTAGGGAGGGAAATAACCATTCCAAGAACCGTCAACGTCCTCTTCGAGCTCCGTGGGAAGGTGTCAAGGAAAAGTCCACCTGTTTAGTGGATGGCTAATGATCCCGTTGTGTTGCTTGGGTACGAGAGAGACACAAGGGTGTCTTGGTTGATCAGATGGTTGAGGGAGGCCTACTGCCTAACTTTGTTGCTCAGCAAAGCCGAGTGGAAATCCTGAGTCTTCCACGTGAGGCAAGGTCAGCCTGGGGAACCCTGAGTGCCCCTCCACCTTGAAACAGCCACAGTCTGGATCATGTGACCCTGCCTGCACAATAGGGAAGAGCTTCCCAGATGCTCAAGACTCGACCACCCGGGATCCTCTGAGAAGGAGAATTCACAGGGAAGTCCAAATTTCCCCATTATTTTTTTTGTGCCTATACTTTTTTTTTTTGAGATGGGTTTCTTTCTATTGACCCTCTATATAAATTCTACTTCTTGCCTTGTACCCTAAGTAGAGATCGCAATGGGCAGGGATGTAACTGGGGCAGAGGATGGTTTCTGAAGTTACAACGCTCAAGGAAAAGCAGATGTATGGATGGGCTTATGCGTCACATGTTGTAAAATATTTCTGCCCCAAATCTGTAGGCCCCCCCCCTGTATTTCCCTGCAGAAAAGATATACAGGGGGTCCGTATTAACAGCACTACCTCGGCAAGAATTCTTTCACACTGGGGAAGCTTGGTCATCTGTGTTATCCTTCCCGACTGGCAAGGAAGATTGTTTCACGTGTCACTACAGATATATATGCTAGAACATGTCATAAAATGGTTGCATCTGCAGCAGGTTCTTTTTAGACATGACACTAATGTGGTGGAAAATGTAAGTGCAAGTGTGTCCCTCTACCTGCTTGTCGTTTTATTTGGTAATGTGTGTAGTAGTTGCCCTCAATCCAACAAACACTGCAAGAACCAAGCTACCCCAGGGTACTTACTGTCTCTCGTCTGGGCATAGCTTGCTCATCCGCATCATCCTGTCAAGCGGTAAAGAGATTGTTGCCATGTGTCAAATGCAGATGTATGATAAAATTGCCATTTGTCACTCTGCAACTATGGAAGCTCCATTCATGTCAGCGAAGCTTGCATAGATTCTGGCGAAAGAGATTCAAACCCATCTCCTGCACCCATCACAGTTGTGCCTCTCTCATTCTGAGGTGTTCTTCAGAGATTTTTTTTAAAGGCTCCGTGCAGAAAGCAGTACATTTTCTTTAAAAAGATTTGATTCCTGTTTTATAAATAACTAAAAGGCAGCTAACAACAACATGATCAATAAGCTTGTATACAACAAAAACCAAAACAAAAGTACACCGCAGTAGAACAAAAATAGACAATATACTGTACTCATTTCAGTGGAAACTCAAAACCAGCAGAGGTCAACATAATAGGGAAAAACCCACAGAGGAGAAAACGAGAGGACAAGAGACTCTGCTGACTCTGAAGGACTTTTTAAAAGGGAAGGTTTGGGCCTGGCTTATGAAGGTATGAAGCATGGAGGTCCGGTTTGTGTGTCTGGGAAGGAATTCCGAGGTGGTGCCACTGTTGAAAAGACCCTGCAACTGGTGGATACCTGCCAAACTTCAGGGCCTCAAATGTTGAACAAAGCGCACAAGGTGGTACATACAGTCCATAAGGTATCTAGGTTCCAAGCTGTTCAGCTTTTAAAGGTAGGAACCAGCACCTTAAATTCAACTCAGAAATGAACAGGTAAGCAGTGCAGATGGAAGAACACTGAAGTAATACGTTCTGGCTGGATTTTACACACACTGAAGGGTAGCCCCATGTAAAGTGTATTAAAGTAGTCAAGTCTGGAGGTTATAAGAACATGAATGAGCTCATGTTTGTAAATGGTAAGAATCCACTCTTGTACCCCATCAGTTTATATTCAGATCAGAGTTGCTCCCAGGCCTGGCCCAGGTTGAGGAGCAGCGCCCTAATTTTATTACCTTGCTTGTTTTTGTTCTTTGCGTACATGTTCAACATGTTCTCGCTGCCTCTCTGGCCTCTTCTTTAGAGCAGGCTGGGCTCTGAGGCGAGGAAGGCAGAGCGCTTCTGTTTTGACGGCTCTCCTGGAAGGGTAGCGATCAGAATAGGATAATTGTGGGCCTCTGTGCTGCTTTGGCTGCAGCATTGCCACCACAATTGCTTATCACAGCAATGCTGGAGGAAGAGGTGAGCTTCTACTGACTTGATCCTTCTCTCAGCAAGTGAGAAGAGCATCAGAGCGCATGATGGGTGAAGGAACTGGGGAGGGGTAGCGGATCGGGGGAAGTTGCAGACAGGCAGGCTCAGAGGTCCTTAGTTTGGCATCTCCTGCAGTTCAATGCGTAAAGCAGCCCCTTTGAGGTAGCAGCCCCATGAGGTAGCGTAAAGCAGTCTACCTCATGACTGGGCCAGCCCTGGTTACTCCACATTTACCCCAGTTTACCCTTGTTTGTACATCCCAGATATCCATGCTTTTAAATTTTATTTACAAGCAGAGAGTCAAGTAAAAGAAAACATAAGTTATGCACTGCTGACCTGCATCTGTTAATTTACCATATTTGTTATCAAACCACTAATGGCCATGGTTCTTTATGTAAAATGAAATTTCAGGTCTTTTACCTGTGGCACTAGGGTTGGCTTTAAGTCAATTGTTCCCAATTGGGCCCCGTGCCTAAGGACCCCCGTGCTAGGGTAATCTACTCTAGTCTTGTCAAATACACATGACAATGTGCTTAGATCCATTTGGTCCGTTAACTCACATGCACTATTTAAACTCAGATTAGGATTGCTTTCCATTCTACCATAGAGATCTAAAGTCTATAATAAATTTTATCTATATCTCTCTAAAATGCCACAGGCCTTGTCTGTGAAGCTGGGGCTCAGCAAAAATGTTTCCAATTGGGCCCCGCAGCTCCTAAGGCCAGTTCAGTGTGGGGCTTTCAGTCTAGATAGTGACACAAGAAAGAGAACAGAGGAAGGGGAGGGAGATGGGGCAAGTGTATAACTTTTTGTCCTTCTTTGGTGTTTCTCCACTCCCATTTCCTCTCGAGCATTGCGTTTAGAAAGCAAAAGGCAGGAAGAAAATGAACCTTAGAACTAGCCTGGGTCTCAAAAGCCTTTCTTGGCACTGGGAATGTGCTCCCATAATGATGTGGTAAATTGGTTTAGGAGACTAGCTAAACAAAGAACTGTTGCAGGGAGTCTGTGGCAAATGTCGCAACCTCGTATAGTATACGCTATGAGCTCTGAAAGTGAACCCCCAAACATTCATGAAAAGACCTAACTTGGAGAATAAGAACTTGTCTTTTTAGTCTCTTTCAAGCACTGTAAGGATGTATTCGCATCACTGGAAGCCTTGGAGTTTATCCAAGTTCCTGTGAAGAAATATGCAGCCATGGGAAAAAATGTTTCTGTGGTTATTGTTGCGTAGTAACCCACAGCCTATAATCATGGGGTCTCCAATTCTGTGTCCCTTTATTTCAGCCTCTTCTTTACAAGTTGTAAGCAAGGAGTGATTTAAAAACCAGCAGGCTGCCCAAATATCAAAATTCTCTCTCTCTCTATTTTCTTAGCTTAGTAGTTTAAACAAGAGATCTCTGACTTGCAGGGTTCTTTTTTGTCTGCCTTTTTTTCTGGAGAAGTTGGGATGTCCATGATGCTTCTTGTGGGGCTAGAATTACCATGGTGTTGATTATGAGGAGGCCCCAGCACCTTTTAGAAACAGGCAGTTTTTTCACTTCTCTAAAAACTACAATCTGTCTCTAGCTGTGGTGATCTGCAGGGTAGCACTGAGAAGAACTTTCTGAGGAATCTGTTGCTTCTCCCCACCCTGAGATTATATTAAAACCATGTCAAATCTAATAGGTTGCTGCCACCAGATACGTGGGGTTAGGGTCACGTTTCCACCCCTTCACTCAGCTGGGGATCTGTCTGCCAAACGACATACTGAGTTGTCTGAGGAAGGAGAATAACAGGAAGCATCTTGACCGACTTCTCCCATCCAAGCATCCATGTACGGTCCTGTACACACTCAAGCCTTCTCTGGGTGACATGCAGGGATAAACAAGGTGTTGGAGACCGGAGGCTTGTTGCTCGTTGGGTTAAAATCGTTAAAGCACTAGGCATGTTGGTTTTAATCAAAGGAAAAGATTTAAGGCCGAGCTACATTGTCCACGTCCGCGTCGCATCCGCATTCCGTGCGTGTCTGGTGTCCCGCCCAGCTTGACTTTTGCTGCGTCTGCACTACGTCTGGCCAATCAGAGCCTGTTGTTTGACCTGGGGGCGGGACACCAGACACGCACGGAACGCGGACGTGGACAAAGTAGCTCAGGCTTTACTGGGGATTAAAATGGAACAAGGAAAAACAGACAATCAAACTGTATACTTGAGATCAAGAGGCAAAGTTCACAATAAAGTAAAAACCAATTCAAGACTTCCCTGACTCAATGAGTCCACTTATAATTCAACATCTTCCTAGCAGCAGAGGGAAAGATCTTTCTAGTTCTTTCTTTTCTAGCGGGACAACTTCATGGTTTTCATCTTGGCTTTACTCACACCTTGCAAAGCCCAACACACTTCTTGCATCACCTGCACATCGTATCCTCTCAACCCTGCTGGATAGCTCTCTTATATGCCACATAGGGAGCTGAGCCCCCCAAGCTCTGATAGCCAAATTTGAATTTAAGATGTTAAGATATTCTGCTCTCAAATTAGGAGAGCAAACTGAACCAACAACTAGGTGTGAGCTAAATCCAGTGGAGATCTAGGAAGGCAGTTGCTCGCTGGGGAGATCAGGCAGTCCTGGGACTCCACTTTACAGTTCAAAGAAGAAAGCTATGTACAGTACAATAGTGACCTGCCACTCTGGTCAGAATGAAGAATGTACACCGAGGCTGATCTAGGAAGCAGCCTGTCCCAAAGAGCATTGTCCTTTACGAAAAACTGTTTTTTCAGAGGGGTGCTTGCTTATGACACCAGCCTTAACGCTGAGACACACCAGGTGCGTTCCGTGAGCATCGTGTCCGGCACGTCCGGCGGTGGCCGCTTTCTTGCCGTGTGACGTTCCTCCAGCTAGCCGCTGGGAGAGACATTCTGGGTCACACCTCCCTTGCCCAATGCCAAGGTTTTCCAGCGTTCGTCACGTTGCATCCTCATTCTGCCAATTGGAGTCCTTTTTTGAACCTGGGGGTGGGACGCGGAGCAAATGCGGTAGCCAATCAGAACTGAGTCTGAAGAATCTCGATTCTGATTGGCCAAAAAGAGAGGGGGCAGGGCAGAACGTCTTTGCTTTCTCCGTGTGGCCTTCACTGGTGGGCCTGGGGTTCCTAGCGGCATGTCAGCCGCTCAGGCAGTGCGACAGGCATGCCGGACACGAGACGTACCGCTGAGACGTACCCGGTGTGTCACAGGCTTTAATCTGGAAGGAGACAATTGTTAATATTTTATTATTTTAGATTTAAAAAGTGGAGGAGCCATTTTGAAATCAGACATAGATTCTCGTTGTTGTAACCTTTTTCATTCAATTTACAAATGTAGAAAATGCAAAATTTAATTGAGTGTCATGTATGAAAATAGCCTCAGAGATCAGCCATGTGGCTTCTGTTCTGAAGAGCGTTTCATGGTGCTTCGGTATATATCTGGCAGCTATGTGTGAGACAAGGGACTGATTTTTCACATCAGCCATTGATTTGGAAGCATTATGTCCCTCCAGTTTTCTGGCTGTGTTGTGGGGCAGATTGTAATGTTCAAGACCAAACATAAGTAACTCAGATAGACAAGAAAGCAAACATGTCTGGGTAGGAGTAAGATCATTGTAACTGTTGTCTGATTTTTGAAACAAGATCAGCAGTAATAGCAGCAGGAGAGCCTACTGGATTTAATTAAAATGCCATTTCAGCTTTTGTGAGCTATCTATTTGAACTAAAGGAGTAGGAGTAGAATGGAGGGGAGGGAGTAAATATGGGGGATTAGTCTAGCTCCCACATCTTTTTAATTTAGTCCTACATCTCCTAATTCAGTGTTCATAAACAACAAAGCAGCTGATCCTTAATCAAAGCTCCAGAGACGAGAGGCTAGATCGCTGATATCATGCCAAGTAGGATTGTGGGAATATTTCTCAATAAGGGCTCCATCATCAGATGAGACTATGGAAACATGCGAGGGCTACTTGTTACAATTTATGTGGTGGTGAGATTATGATTTAAAGCTGTTCATGTGAACTGATGGTGTGTGATTGCTCCCCCATAAGCATAACTCTCAGCTGCAGCTGTATTTGATGCATATTGCGCAACCCATCTTTGGCACCTTGGTGTGGTGGTGTGGCATGTTTTGAGTCATGTTTGTGTGTGATAGAATCGCACAATCTCTTTACCTAGAGCACCACTCAGACCAGGAGTGCTCAGTCCACATTCTTCTCACACTTTTGAATTGACCTTTTGAAACTCCTCCTCCTTGCAGAGGATTTTGCAGTCTATTACAGAATGGACAAAAATCTGTCTATAAGTTCCGCAGCAGGAACGAAGGATCATCTGAGATTCAAACTACATTCCCATTGCCACATCGCATCTTCTTCCTGAATCTCCTTTTAAGTGAACACCATGATGTGACATCAAACTTGTTTCCCTGTCCCTGCTCTGCCTCAGTAGCTGCTGCTTGCGGGTTGTGTGGTGTGTACTGAGCACAATGACCTCATATTGTGTGTCTGTTAACTAAAATTTAACGGGCAGCCCAATCCTGCTTAAGATGCGGCGGCCGGCCCAAAGGCCCATCACGTTCATCCCCTTCTTCCAGTGTAAGCAACACGGGCCGCAATGGACTTCCTTGGATGCACACCAGCTCTTTAGCTGGTGCACAACCAAGGAGGCTGTGTAAAACCAGCCCGGGCTGTGACGGGGCTCGGGATATCAGCGCAACTCAGCGCCAATATCCCCACTCCATCCCAGCCAGGGCTGGCCAATGGCCTCCTCCCTCACTGTCCCTGCCCGCCCTTCCCCCACCCCTGCGCCGAGTGGCGCAGGACTCACCTTTCCGGGACATTTGCAACTCCTTGGGCCGGCAGAGTGCTTGCTCCATCAGCCTATAGATATGCAGGATTGCACCGTGAGGCAATTAACTTGAGCATCCTGTATCCTTTGCAAGAGGTTGAAAGCAGAGTTGTCTGAAGACACTGTTTTAGCTGACCTTTTGTTCTAACTGGGAAAAAAAACTCTCCAAGGATTCTGCTAAAGATGAGATGAGAGATGCTGATGCAGATTCATCTCTCTTTAGTGTACATTAGCTGCTTTTTGTGTACTCAGTCAGCATAGGCAGCAACTTGGATTTTTTAGTGCATGTATGGATCTGAGATTCTGATTATTATAGGTGTAAGCCCAGGTTGCAATAACAATTCTGGTTAACTAAGTCCTTGTAGACTAGATATTTATGAATGAGTCTTTCTAGCTGCTGTGTTCATTTATTATGGGTTGAAGTTCTGTTGTGGTTATTATGATTTTGATTCTTTATAAATTGTTAGTTCCTTTTTCTTTTATAGCGAGGAGTGGGATTGAAATTTATCCCAATTATAATTGTAGCTTTGTGTTCATTTTAACTGTAAACTTGGGAGCTAAGCGGAGTTGGGAGCTAATCTTGGCTGTAAAGTGGGGCATTCATATAATAATAATAATAATAATCCAGATTAAAGGAAATTGACCAAAAAGGACAAATGCACTTCTAGTTAGATAATAGCTGAGCATGATGTTACATTTTAACTTTAAACACAATTATACACAACTTTAATGCACAATTTACAGCTATATCATAGGATAGTTTTTGGTTTTTCAGCATTTTGAAAGAGCTTGTTTTTGATAGCAGAAAGCGAACTGACAAAGCTAATTCCTCATTAGAACACAACAATTAAAATAACATTGTGGTGGAGGGAGGTTGAAGAAAGTGATTATAGCATGATTATCTCCTGAAAACAAGTTGGCTCTTCCACAGCAATGCATTCCTCCATCTACATCCTGTGGGGACTAAATACGGAGGAACTTCTTTGCCAAAGTGTTCAGAGGTGGGTTTCACATAGGAAGTATAATGGTGCGTGCTTTGCAGAATCATGGTAATATGGGCGCAATCCTGTATGGGCGCAATCCTGACTAAGGATCTGGCCGGCGGCCCAGGGCCACCCGCCGGATCCTGTGTACCAGCTGCCTGGAGTGCACCAGGCCGGAGGTCTACTCGGAGAAGGGGACACTCATCCCCTTCCCCGAGTGTAAACCCGGGCCGGCCCTATCAGCCACCTTGGATTTCCACCAGCTAAATAGCTGGCGGAAGTAGAGGAGGCTGTGTAACGGCGTAGCCAGCCCGGCAGGGACAGGAATATGGCCGACGCCATCCCCTGCCTCCTCCTGGGCTGGCTAGGTCAATGGCCCCCCTCCCTCACCCGGCCGGACTGCCCCCGCTCGTTCCGTCGCCAGCCGGAATTTCAGGATTGCGCTGTAAGTTTGGTTTGGCTACTCCTAACCTGTGTAAAACATGTGGAATCGGGGGACAGGGAGTTATAACCAGGATCCGCTTTCTGCAGAAGGATTCGAACTGTAAAGGTACAGAAATGACTCAGCAGACACACCAGTTATTATCTCAAACCTCCAGGTGGAACTTTTACAATACACCTTGCAACATGTAATCATTACCTAGCTTCTCCCCTTGCCGGAGTTTTCACAAATATTGCTTAGGGATCAAAGGCTTGGGAAATGAGGTGTGTGAGTTCCATTGGCTATCGCAGACCTCATGACACCTGGGCAAAAATGAAAGTTTTGAGCAAGATAAAGTGTTTTTTGCGAGACCTGGCATAATCTCTCTCTCTCTCTCTTGCAGTTTTCGAAGGAGAGACAGGTTATGGACAATAGCCCAGAAAAGCTGAAGAAGGAGCTGGAAGAGGAGTTGCAGTTGAACAGCGAAGACTTGTGCAGTCACGCCTGGTATCATGGGCGTATTCCACGACAGGTGCGTCCCTTCCTGGTCTCCAATGCAGGCAGCTCTGTCAGTTCTGTAGACGCTCTACTGCTGAAGTACTGCTGTATACAGTCAGTTTATTTCCTTATGATATCCAGTTGGGTCTGTCTCAAGTCCACTCTGCTTTCGTTTTGGGCTAACGGGATCAGATTTGTCAGGAATAATGTGCATGTGAGGAATTATCTATATTCAGCATTTCTCAGAGGAAAAAGGAATTAGACGATCTGAGTGTGTACTTCTGGGAAGAGGGTGAGCACGTTTACAGGAAACACAGAAACGTCTCCCTTCCTGTCTCTGAGCACAAGATAATAAAACATGAGTTCTGGTCTGGATGTAGCCCAGCCACACCAGTTGCCCATTTTACAGCACTATGGTGGAAGTGTGCAAGATCCTCGAATCTAATTCTCTGTTGTTCCCCAATGTAGTGATGATGAGTGCAATATAAGATCAACCTGATTCTTAAGAGACGTGCCAGAACCTTTGGAATTTGTAGCCCATTTTAATCCATCAAGAATTTACGGAGTTATTTTCTCAGCTCAGTGATACTGTTGACAGTTAAAAGGGCTAAAATAGTCTTATGCGATGTGTTTTAAGTATGAAATCTTTATAGTTGGGGACAGGGCTGTGTATTCAGTGGGTTTGACATGAAAGCACAGAATCTGCTACTTGGCACCAAATTTGGCATTCTACTCTATTCTGAGAATCCTAGTTTATCCTTTTTTCTTTTCTTTTTTTGAAACAAGTAAATTTATTTTATTGTAATTGAGCATCAAACACAAAATTCAGAAATATTATAAAATGTAACAGGAAAGACTTCAGAGCTTTTAAAAACAGTTAGTTTCAAAGTTATATTGCATTCACATTCTCACGGGATTACAAAAACTTACCCCAAATGAATAATCATTTTCAGTTCCCTATTTTCTGATAATTACTATCATGCTTTTGATACACAGTTAGTTTTAATATACTAACTACTTAATTTTATTCAGCAATTCCTCTTTTTTTTGTTCTTAATCAGGTTTTTTTCTTTGTCAATAATAATCTCGCTGTAGTTAACAAATAAGGTATTGGTACAATTTGTTGATGCCATTGTTTTAACAGCATTGAGCAAGCATGCTACCAGGTCGAGAACTTAAATGTACAGTATATAAATGTACAGTATATACAATATTTGTTAATAGCACTAATATCTGTTGCGCAGAACTTGATTGATACCACCACATTCATTAGAAACCTTTTTCATGCATGGCTATGCCAGTATCTTCCTGTTCCTGAATTATCTATCTTAATTTTCCAAGGTGTCATATACCATTTTCTCTGAACTCAAGTGACATAGAAAATATAGCACCCTTATAGCACCCTTATTTAAACAAGTACAGGTTGAGTATCCCTTATCCAGACTGCTTGGGATGGGAAGTTGTCTGGATTTTGGAATAGTTGCATAAATATGTCTTAGTGGCGGGACCCAAGTCTAAACACAGAATTCTTTTATATCTCATATACACCTTATACACATAGCCTGAAGGTAATTATATACAATATTTTTAATAATTTTGTGCCCCAGCATGCCTTGTGCTATGCCAGACAGGTGGTAGAAAAAGGTTTTTCATAGCCCCTCAAATGTCTAGATTTTGGAATAGTCTGGATTTCGGATGTCCGGATAAGGGGTAATCAACCTGTATATCATCAGGAATTTGTAAATCTCTGCTTCATTTCAAGGTATAGCATTTTCTAAGTCCAGAATAATACTATTGGGGATATCTTTTTGTTTAATTTCCCAGTGTTTTCAAAGTCATAGGTAGGGGCAGTATTTTTCAGTAATAATGAAATAAAAACACATAACTCCGCTTTCTGCAACCACCATCACCACCCCTGACGGCAAAAAATTTTCTACCTCTACATATTGGTCATGACTGTGGCTGCATCTGCTGACACTATAGCACCTATATCACCTACCTGGTACACTTTTAAAGCGATTAGAATTTATAAAAATGGAATAAAAACACAAAACACCGCTTTCAGCAATTTTATTTTGGAAAACTCCAAAATCCGCTTTTTGAAAATACTGTTTAGGACTGCCTCTTGTCATAGCTCTTTCTGTTTTTGTTTTATCAGAAATGAATTCATTTGCAAATATCGGTAAAAGGGAAACTTTGTTGCTTCATTCTGATATGATTATAAGGTCATATTACATGGCCAGCAATCAAACCTGCATATTTGTCCATTCCCCATGCTTTGCCATGCTCTAAAATGACCTAGGTGGTCATCTAAGTTCAAAGAGCTCAACATTTATTATCAGTGAAACGGGAGATATTAGAGGAGCTAATTTTTTTTCCTTGCACGTATCCCAAGATGCCAATAAAGCAGAGATTATAAACATTGCTTTCTCTTTTGATTTCCTGTCTAAAGTACATCTTGTAAAGGCAATTTGCTGTTGGTGTTCTATTTGGAGATAAGCGCAATTCCTTTTTTTTTTTTTTAAATGACCAGGAAGGGGAGCTTGGAACATAGAAACAGCATCGTTGCTTTGCCTTATCCTCTTCCCTTGAATGATGATACAGTATTTAATTTAGCTGTTAAGACTTGGTAATCATAATTTCACAGAGTTATAGGTGTATATGGTTAGACCTCTGCTTAATCTTTTGCAGATTTTGCTATTAGTGCTATTTTAACTTCTGTCTAGCTTACTTAGGAGAGTATCCGACAGCGTAATAGTGCCAGAAGATGAACTGAACACTTAAGACCTCAGCTCTTAAAAGGGCCCTTTGACAGCTCTGCCAAAGAAAGTTAGTAACTTACCGTATTTCTTCGAGTCTAAGGCGCCATCGATTCTAAGGCGCATCTTAATTTCAGGAACACCAGCAGAAAAACCCCCAAAAACCATCGATTGCAAGACGCACCTCCTTCCTGCTCAGCACCAACTCTCCCCAGCTTGCCTGCCACAGCAGTCTGATTTTTACCGCGCCATTTTGCCCCCTCTGCTTAGTGGCGAGCTCTCTCTTCCTGAACCTGAGAGCTCGCCCCAGCATGCCCCGCACTGCAGCTGATGATCTCCTCACTGCATTTGAGCAGTGCCTTTGCGGTCCGCCAGGAAATGCAATTTCCTTACTTACTGGGGCTTGGAGGAGCTTCAGGGAGTCCTGTGCGACCCTCTGCAGGCCTCCCCAATCTTCAGTTCGGTAAAAAAAACAGCGATTTTTCATCCATTTCCGGTTTTTGCGAAAACCGGAAATGGCCGAAAATAGCTGTTTTTCACTGAACTGAAGATCGGGGAGGCCTGCAGAGGGTCACGCAGGCCTCCCTGAAGCTCCCCCAAGCCCCGGTAAGTAAGGAAATTGCATTTTGGGGTGCTTTTTATAGACCTTCGATTCTAAGACGCACCCCATTTTTTGAAATGCTTAATTGGGAAAAAACATGCGTCTTAGAATCGAAGAAATACAGTATGTGACATGATTGGGAGCCACTTGTGGGTCAACAGGAATCCCAGACTGTGACCAGCATTAAGCAACAAGTTTTCTTTTGGTCTTTATCCTGATATTTACATGCATCTCAACATCTGTCTGAAAACAGCCA
Source organism: Plestiodon gilberti rubricaudatus (assembly GCA_026170595.1). Classification (NCBI taxonomy): domain Eukaryota; kingdom Metazoa; phylum Chordata; class Lepidosauria; order Squamata; family Scincidae; genus Plestiodon; species Plestiodon gilberti. The sequence continues at coordinate 126,805,313 of JANXHW010000004.1, read as the reverse complement.
TTATTATTTTAATCTAATGCAACTGAAAACCAGTGTGAGTTAGTAATCAAAATGCAGATCCCCTGAGTTACGAGCATCCCTGCTGATATCAGTCTGGACGCTATTCAGAAACTAAAGAACCCAGGGTCCATGTAATTTGCATGTTTATTAACTAAGGCTTGTCTGATCATTAAAGGGAGGATTATTAAAAAATATTTTAAGATTCCGAGTAATTGTGCTAGAGACATATAAAGAACACCAATGTATTACAGAATATATATTTTGAAGATATTAGTTGTCATTTCTAGGTCTAGCTAAAACCTCAGTGGAGTCCAGCCAGGCTACAATTTTATAATTATAGAAAGTATTAAATGACATTGATCACAATCTGGAGAAAACTGTTGTTTTCTTTATATCCCATTGCAATAATTGGAATCCAAGCAACCACAAATTTGGAATTCAAATATACTAGTTTTTTATAGAGTTGCCAGGTTCCTGAAATTGTGCATGCTTGAAAATCCTTTCTCCCTGTAGTAAATGCCTCCCAAATGCCATGCGAGTTTCTGGACCGACGAGTGGGCCAGAGATTGCCAGCCCCCAAGCTAAATCCAGGCACTCTGAAAGCCTAAATGTTGCTTGCCAATCCAGTTATCACTGACTATATTTTGCTTTAGGAAGGGCTTTTTTTTTTAAATCAGAAAAGGAGGGAGTGTTTGAGTAAAGTAGAGAAGGAAATGATTTGGGGAGAAAGCAGCATTGGTGATCATAGAGGCTGGGGGCATTCCAGTAGGGTCTTTGTGAAAGAGGTAGAGCTTGGCCTGCTCCTCTCGCTGCCACCTCAGAAAACTGGCACGCAGCACGACGGGTACTAGAGGCTGTTGCTCTCGGCACTCTTGGCAGCACACACCCCTCTGAATGCCATAGCAGCTCTGCATCTCATTAGCTTTGGGGCACTCTTTGTATTCTGATCACATTATTTGCCTTTACAGATTAGTGTTTGTGCCCTGCGAAATTCCAGGCACAGAGTATCTGTGTTAGTTTTGTAGCAGCAAAAAGGTTAAGGTTACTATGCAGAGTCTTGGAGATAAAGTGGTTTATTGTAGTATGAGCTCTTGCAGGCAATAATCTCCATAATTAGTTGCATTATGGACTGAAAACACAGCAGATACTCACATATGAGTTGAAAGCAAAGTGGACCAGGTGAATACTAAGGATAGTGCAACATGCTGAAGCACTGCTTTTGAGGATAGTACCTGATGAAATAGCACTTGTCTCTTTTGTAGTAGGAGATAATAATCTTTATTCAAGCTTACTGAAATGTTAACAAGGAGGATAAGGAGATTCACAGTGCCCAACCCGAAAACCTGTGTTCTCTGTATCTCTGATCAGCCCTTTAAATGTAACTGAACGGGGGAGCCCCTTGCTGGTGGGCGACTGCCAGGGGTTCATTAGAACAACCCCCTCCTCTTGGAAGAAATCATAGGATTTGAACCCTATGACTTTGACTTCACTTTAATTTCCTTTGGACCACCAGGTATCCCCTAGATCAGGGGTTCTCAACCAGTGGTACTAGTACCACCAGTGGTACTTCAGCTGACTCCTGGTGGTACTCAGACCACCAGAACCCTGCTCCGACGTGGTGCTTTCGGTGGTGCGTTTTTGCTCCCAAGAGGCTCCTGCCTTGGCCGAGCCTCTCGGGAACGCTGAGAAGGGCCCTCCCACCTGCCCAGAGCCTCCTACCTGCATTTTCTGGCCTCTGAAACCTGGAAGTAACTGGCGATGATGTCATTGCCAGTCACTTCTGGTGGTACGCAGCAGGAGAGTGGCACCAGAGGTGGTACTCGGCCAGGAGGGGTTGAGAACCCCTGCCCTAGATTCTACCTGCATTCTTAAACCAATTGGAACTTGTGTTGACCAAGGTAATCTGAATCTTTGCAAGATACAAATGTAAAAGGAGGAATGTGCTTTGACAAACGTAACACGGCGTGGCTAAAATTGTCCATGCTGGCACTGCAAACTAAGTCTAGTGCCAGAAAAGAGAGAATAGTTGATTAAAGTCTAGCACGAGACTGGAATGGAAAAGCTGGCTTGTGTAAAATGAGCTCGAGAAAGAGGAAGGGAATGCAGTGCAGATAACTTGGGCTGAATATTGTTCAAGATTGTGGTATATTGGTGTAGCAACTATAGTCATATTCTAGAATGTATCTTTTTACTTTTTGCAATTTTCTTCTGATTTTGCAAGGTAAGAATTTTGTGATACTGGGAGAAAAATTATTTCTGCTGAGGCCTTCAATAAAATACAGAAAGTAACTGAGACAAATGGCCAATAGTGACTACGGTAATCTCATTTTTATTCAAATTGCATCTTGTTCTCTTAAAGGTGGCCGAAAATCTTGTGCAGAGAGATGGAGATTTCCTGATTAGGGACTCTCTCTCCAGTCCCGGTAACTTTGTCCTTACCTGTCAGTGGAAGAATGTCTCTCAGCATTTCAAGATCAATAAAACCATCCTGAGGTTCAATGAAGCCTACTGCCGCCTTCAGTATCAGTTTGAAGATGAAAGTTTTGGTAGCATCCCTGGGCTGGTTCGGTGCTATGTGGGAAACCGCAAGCCAATCTCAAAACAGAGTGGAGCCATTATATTTCAGCCCATCAACAGAACTGTTCCACTGAGGTGTTTGGAGGAGAAATACGGTGTTTCTCCAGTCCAGCAAAAGGAGAGCAGCATTCCTGATGGAAAAGTAGAAATTCCAAAAAGATTGAGCCTCAATGTGTGCAATCGCCAGGACCGGGAGCAAAATTCAATCCGAGGAAACCTTTTAAGGTACTGCCATCGTGTCCTGTAAGAGAATTCAAGACTTGACCACAGGGCCACTCAGAAGAATTTTATCAGGGGGTACAAAGGTTATTTTTGGGCCCCTTCCCTTTTTGTAAATTTGGCTCCTGGGCCCCCTTTTTAACCCATTTTTGGCCCTGGGCCCGGGTACAACTTACCCCTTTTAACCCCCCCCCCTCCGAGGCCCTGCTTGACCATGCCTCCGTTCTTAAACAATTCCTACGTATTGTTATCTAACGGTCAAACTGCACATGCTGCAGTGATCAGATCTCCCATTGTAATTTTTTTTTAAGTTTAAAAACAGCTGTGGAGAGATGACGTGTGTGCATATACACAAAGAAGCTTGGGCCAGTAGCACTGAGGGAAGGGAGTTTTAACTTTTTTTTCCTGTTGCCAGAGTCCCTGTTTAAGGCACCTACTGCCTTACAAGAAGCACAGTTTTTCTCTGTGTGTAAACTATTTGCGTGCGCGTGTACGCGCGCGCGCGCGCGCGCACACACACACACACAGCAAGATGGGGTCCATTTGTAACATGGCTGTCAGAGGAGACGGGGCAATGTGTGGAAGTGTGAAGCTGAACTCAAGTGTTGACTTGTATTGTGCCATACTTCCCTCTTCAGAAACAAGGAAAAAAGTGGTAGTCATCCAGCATGCTTGGACCATGTGCAGGACAAAAGGTTCCCTCTCAAGGCTCACCAGTCGGAAAGCTACCTGCCAATAGGTATGTTTAACCTATGATGTATTCAGAGTGAAGATGAATGGCGTTCTGTTAGTAGAATACTCTTCATTTAGCATCTGTTGAAACATTTCTGTGGGGATTTGTCCATTTCGCCCTAACAAACTCCCCAGAGCAGGGGTTCTCAACCAGTGGTACCACCAGTGGTACTTCGGCCAACTGCTGGTGGTACTCTGACCACTGGACCCCTGCTCCAATGTGGCGCTTTCAGTGGTGTGTTTTTGCTCCCAAGAGGCTACTACCTTTTGGCCGAGCCTCTCGGGAACGCTGAGAAGGTAGGGCTTCCTACCTGCGTTTTCTGGCTTCTGAAAACCTGGAAGTAACTGGCAATGATGTCATTGCCAGTCACTTCCGGTGGTACGCAGCAGGAGAGTGGCGCCGGAGGTGGTACTCGGCCAGGAAGGGGTTGAGAACCCCTGCCCTAGAGTTTCTGTCCTTGCTAATTTATATGCCTCCAAAATGAATTGGTGCAGCCATGGGGAAGCAGCACCAAGCAGTGGCTAAGAGTGTGAGCTATGAGTTTTGATCCTGGACTTGAGGGTAGGAGGGTCCAAGGTGCTATTTAGCTAGAATCATGTGCTGAACATTAACGTGGCATAAGACCCTGAGCCATGCCCTGGACGTTCTTTTCATAACTCCATGTGCACTCAGATTCCCCTTTTTGAAAATCTCCTTTCAGTTGAAAATACTGGGCTGTTCCTAGTGAGTCAGAAGCCCTTCTTTCTGCTTCTACCTATCAGATCTAGTTACAGACCAGCTCCTATTCCAAGCCTTGGAGATTTTCCATCTGAGTGTACAGCCTATGTATGCTCCAGGGATATTATCAGTCACCACAGAATGACATGCCTGTGCAACTGCTTCATGTCTCTGAGATTTTTTGGGAGGATCTATGCATTTGTGGGGTTTGCCACTGAGCTGTTTTGATACTCTGTAGCCTAAGTTTTACACAGTGTGTGTCACTAGGAAGAATTCAAGTGACTGGAACATTTCCCCCCAGGAAATAATGACGATCCCAGACAGAAATGCAGGCACAGTATTGGCTCATGGGAGTTTCCACAATCATGTATGGTGCCCACATTACAGGGCTCTCCTGAGCCCTAAGGAGATCCCCCTAAAGTCGTTGTTCCCCCCCGCCCATTGTTGGCATGAGCAGAAGCAGCACCCCAGGACATTAAAGAATGGTGGGTCTGTATGCTTGCTTCCCATGCCTACATTAGCCTTCACTTTCAAAACTGTTCATGTTAGTGTTTTAGATCCATTTCAAGAGTAACTTTCCATACACAGGCAGAGAAAACAATGGGAAAAGTGAGGTAAAGCTAACTAGGATGAATGTAAGCAAATACACTTGCATGTACTTAAGGTTCATTTCAGTTGAGACATGGAGTAACAGCCAAACAACACATTACATTAACCATGTAGTACAGTGGCACTTTAGGGGTTAAATAGGTGCTTCAGCTGCTTTTTGGCAAGAAAATGAGACTAAATATCCATGCTGTGCTCTTTATCTGAAGCATGGACCTGTGTGACTGCTGCATGGAGGTAAAAATAAGACGCCATTATGTCTTTAATATAACATGTAATTTGGCCCCAAGTAATAGATTTCATAGACAAGGTGAACTTGGTGGAGGATTTTGAAGGAAGAGAGTGGTGGGCACCATGCAAGTGTTATGGGAGGGAGTTCCAGGCACAGGAAGAATAAGTGGAGTTCTTCCCCACCTTCTGTACAAAATGCAGCTTCCTGTTGGTTTCTGTCAGGCCTGTCAAGAGCCCCAAGAAAAATAATTATCATGGACTCAACCCCATTAGTGAGGCTCTGCAGAGGAGAGACAGGAGCTTTTGGCAACCCCTGGTCCCTGAGCATTACTCCTTTGGGCTCAGGTCACACAACCTTCAGTGTTCAGAGTGAATTGACCTTCTGGCGATTTTGTTGCCACATCCTTGACAAGCTCCAAACCCATGGGCACCATTGGGTTTCCATGTGGTGTTTGTTGGAACTATTTAACAAAAAATTCAGGCAAAGCTTTGCATCAGAAGACCATGCTGCTTGTGCAGTGGGGTCTATTGGTTTAGGCCTTGACGCTGTTCTCTTTTTTCCTAGCTCTCCATCCCCGCCTGCTCCCTGGAACTCTGCTTGGCCAACCTGATCTGCTTCTCGGTCTCTGTTCCCTTTCCTGCAGAGCTGGAATCATACCAGTTAGATGGTTTGCCTAGAGTTCTTAGGGCACACCATGTGCTTGGAAACTCAGTTCATGTGACTCAGCCTTGACATATTTTGACCGCATGCCCCTGCCAATTTGCGAACATATCACTTTACCATTAGAAAACTGAGAAGGGGGAAGATGCTTCCTGATACCTTTACTGCCTCAAAAATGGTTGTATGAATTATTCAGAAGTCAGCTCTTGTAGGTATCCCACGCCTCTTCATTCTTCACACGCGGAACTCTTGGAATGGGAAAAGAACTCTACCAGAGTTCCATTCCACTTCCTTGCCAAACCATGTGATTCCAGGCTTTCTGATGTGGGCCTCAAGAATCTTCCCAGATCCTTCTCTCTTACAAACTCTGGTCATCTGATACCTCATAAAACTGCCATATTTTAAAATCTGTCTTTTTTTTTTTTTTTAAACCCAGGTTCAAGGTACCCATCTCAGGGAACTGACGTTGAGACAACCTCTTGTCCAAAGTCTCCAGCATTCAGAACCGGCAGTGAACCAGCTCTGAGTCCTCTAGTGTTTCGAAGATTCACCTCTGAGTTGCAAATAAATGATGCCCTCCGAGGTTCAGACAGCCAGCTCTATCCTAGGCCTCCACCCAAGCCCAGTAAAGTGCCTTTTCTGATGCCACCACACTGTTCAGAGGTGCTCTATTGTGAACTAAATACAGCTGTTCCCACAGACTGCTGGGAGACACAGCAACCTTTATGTCAAGAGAATAGCTTTGTAGAGCATCTGGCAACCAAGGAGAATGGAATGCGTTCATCCAGGAATTCGGAAACAAGCTACTTGATCCTGGATGGCAGTGATTCTTTGCTGAACTCTGTGGATCCACTAGTGCGCCAGGCTAAGACAAGCGGAGAGAGCAGCATCTTTGTCACACCTGTTCTTGAGATGGTCTCCAGTTTCAGGCCAAACGATTTTGAGTCAAAACTTCTTCCCCTGGAAAACAAACCCCTGGAGACAGCAATGCTGAAACGGGTGAAGGAGCTGTTCACAAACAACGATGCGAAGATCATTGCTTTGCACATGCTCAAAATGGACTGCAAGGTAAAGCAAACTGTTTATTCTAAACAGGACGGATGGCCCTAAAGAGATCTGCCCCTTTTAAGAGAAGTAGCCATGTAGCATAAGTGTCCTGTCTCATGCAGTTGCTAGAGCCAAAGGCATCTGAGCATTTTATGCTGTGAATATTTACTACCTTTAATACATGTTTATTCCACATCGTGACTGTACATAAAAGCGGCTCGGAATGTAATATCTAAAGTCTCCAGCCCCATACAGATAGAATTGTAACCAAAATAAGACCACCCACAAAGAAGATGGAGATTTCTGGGTACTCACTGAACTTCAGAGGGTTGCAGAGATTTGAAATTTAAAAAGAAGCATTTGCTTTAAAAGGAAGCATTTGCATTCCCTGAAAATGCTTTGCTTCCTGGGGAGTATAAGTGTTAAAAGGAGAGAGTACATGAAAAATTCTTAGAGAAGAGTCGTTCTTGCTGGGGAGTGGGACTGGAAAGGAGTTTTCATTTTAACTGAAAGAAGAGAGTTCTTGATCCAAGGCATGCATACTCTGAAGTAAGCCCCATCTGGTCCAGTGGGACTTTCTCCCAGGAAGTTGTGCATATATGGCAGCATTTTCTTATGTTTCATTCTCTTGAAATATAACAGCAGCTAAAAATACATCATAAATGATAATGGGAAACTTGAACAATGGTAAATGATGATAGAAAACAACTACTGTATAATCACATCAGCTTTTGAATATACAAAAACCTCCAAACAGATTGCTGTGTGACAATGTGGTGGCAAAACCAGCAGAAAATCAGCAACACTGGGTGGGGGGAGGAGTCCTGGAGATTAACACAGTTGTCACCTAGTGCCTAAAATGATAAAAACTGGGGGAGGAGCATTCCAAAGAAGGGGTACTACTACAGAGAAGACTTCTGCTTAAGACAGAGGTACTCAGAGCAGAGTCTCTGTTGATGGCTTTTAGTGAATGGGCAAGTGCACATGTGAGCAAGTGTCCCTTGGTGTCCAGATCCCATTTAGGTCTTTAAAGCTCAAACCTGACCCTTTCAGTTGCACCCAGAAAAATGTTGAAAGCTGGTGTCTGTCTTTCAATACAGGAGAAATACATTCAGAGCGGCAGGTTCCTATTAATAACAACCTTGCCACTATATATTGGATCAGTTGCAGTTTCTGAATGCTTTTCAAAGGCAACCCTACATATACCATATTGGAGTAATTCAACCTAGACATTGCTAAAGCATGATAATTGTGACAAGTCTACCCTTATGCAGGAAAAAACAACAACAACTGGTGCATTAACTAAAAGTGCTTTTGCTTCTGTGCGTATTCATTCTGCTCGCTGAATGAGGGACTACATCTATATGTGGGTAATGTACATCCAGCTCCAGTTCTAATCAAGTAGCCAGAATTGTTCATGTGTAGCTTTGGTCAGATCTTTAGTGATAGCTCTGATCATTTCTGTTCATCCAAAGGCAACAGGGGCTAAAGTCGGCCCTGCCTTCTTGGCCCTCTCTTGAACAGCGAATTAGTGCTACTGCTGATTATTTGACCAGGGTTATGTACAGTCATATATGGTTGGATAAAGGCTGGTGGGTCTGGCATACTACTTGCCCAGAAGAGCAAATCCCTACTGTCACTAGGCAAGTGATTAACTCTTCCTTCTGGGCAAATAGCTAACTCCAAGCCTGCATAAAAGGAATAGTGCTTTTGCGGGGGCATGGGGGGGGGCAGACAACCTGGCTATTGCCTAACATGGATTCTTGTTTTAAGGCAGGAGGCTTGGATTAGATGGCTGCTCGTTCGTTTATTATGAGTTTGGGGCATCCCCCCCCCTCTCTGTGAATGAGACAATGACATTCAGCAAACGGATGGCAGTTGTGGTGTTCAGCAGACCTCTGGAAATTTTTTCAGGCACTCTAATGGAAGGAGAGCACACTGCAGGAAGGCAGCGTGCTGGAGTACTGATGTTAGTTTTAATAAAGCTCAAATGGCATTTGGTTCCCAGTGGAACTGGTCAGGGAAGAGGTTAGCAAGACAGCTGACCACACAGGCTCCAAGGCAGCAGATCCTGGGACTCCAGACATAGTGACTTGTGCCTTCTAGTCGAGCGGCTTTTGGACTATGTGGAGCTACCGGTATTTGTCTTTACAGGATGGAAGCTTTTTTAAATTTTGTTGGTAGTGGTTTAGAGCAACCATTCCAGCACCAGTTGCAGGACTTGTGATTTCTATTAAACCACAGCATGTCAGATAACAGACAAGTAGAATACTTTGTAATGCTCAAGCCACATTTTGACCAGCTGGATGTTTTGTGTTTCTTTTTAGATTGTTCCCCGTGGCGTTTTTACATGTTTTTATTTAGTTCAAAAGCACAAAGTGATTTATAGATGAGTAAATGTCCCAGCCTTGCTCTGTGCATCAGGAACAGCCAATGCAGTCCAACCCTCACCCAGGCTAGTTTCCCCGATTAGGGTTCAATTGCAAAGAAAATGTCTGTATCTCCTTGAAAAGGTTCTAACTTTCCTGGGACGTTGAAAAGGTTCTAACTTTCCTGGGACGTTCATCAGAAATGGCACGCTGGTGCTCACCATTTGCCGATCAGCAGCTCTATCTGGTGCGTCAAGCAGTAGGCGGGAGCGCCCAGAGTGGGAGCTGCTGATCGGCAAATGGTGAGCACCAGCGTGCCATTTCTGATGAATGTCCCAGGAAAGTTAGAACCTTTTCAACGTCCCAGGAAAGTTAGAACCTTTTCAAGGAGATACAGACATTTTCTTTGCAATTGAACCCTAATCGGGGAAACTAGCCTGGGTGAGGGTTGGACTGCATTGGCTGTTCCTGATGCATCCTGGGAATAGAGATGTGTGCAGCTGTATTGTAAGGATGTCCCCCCAGAAGTCCAGCTTTCTCTAACATTCACACTGCTTTTGCAGGTGGCCTGTGGGCTGGGCATTCAGGACCGTTTAAGCCAGCTGCCAACCATACTGGTCATGACTAGTCCAAATGCATTTGCAGGAACAGTGTGTGTGTGGGGGGGAGCTACTATACAAACAGCAATGGTAACACCAAACCACTGTTATAGCTACCTCCGTTTATTGTTTTAGGTGACTATTGATGGAGAAGCTGATATCTGGAAGCCTTAAGCCCCCTGGATGAGATTCCTCCCCTCTTTTTTAATGCCCAAAATGTGTCATCTTTCCTGCTATGGCATACCCTTTTCTGTGAAAATGACCTGTTTTCTTTGAATCCCTGCCCTATTCCTCCCGTGTCAAAATGGCATGATCTACGCACAGCTTCCCTCTTGCTGTCATCAGTTCAATGACACTCCCTTAACACTCCCTCTGAAGCTGTTATAGGCTTGTTAGAAACAGGAGCCTGTTGGAGAACTGTGTAAATCATGTTGGCCTCAGCTGGTCTGCTGCACCGGGAGAGAGAAGGTCTTTCTAGCACTCTCCCTCATTACTTGGAGCATTCCACTCTCAGGGCTTAATCTGTATTTATGTTCAGTTTAAACTGGGCACAGGAGGAATTGCCTGTTTCCTGACATCATAGTTGCTTGGTCACAGGAGGCGTCTCCAGATGAGATTAGTTAAGCCAAAGAGCCTGTTGGGCACATGATTAAGGAGAGGGGATAATGTTACTAATGGCACAGAGTGCCACCTGCCTGCAGCCCAGAGGGTCTAGAGGTCTCTAATGGGGATGACTTGGATAATGCTGTAAAATATGATGGCCATTATGACTCAAAAGGATGGCTGGGGGATGTTGTAAAACTTGTCAGTTGCTTCTGTAAGTGATGTGGATTATCAAAGGTGTTGTAATACTGTCAGGGGCCAGTATTATTTATTTACCCAGGTTTATATTCTTTTTTCACAACAGTTTTGAAAGTGGATTAAAGTTGATAAAAGACACACATACTCAAAATCAAAGTATGGCATCAAATATAAAAGTGTAATAAAAGCAGAACAGTCAGCAGTAAATAAGAACAACATAAAGATCAATTGGAGAGAGAATTAAAAGCATTGCCAATTTTTTTATTTTTTTTAAAGTCTAAAGCCTTAAGCTGTTGTAAGCCCCATCTCCTAAGATTCCTATTATGATCTTTGGAAGGGGGGAAACAAGGGCAGAAGATCTCAAGTCGGATCTCCAAATATACAAAGGTGCAAATCGGTTAAATACCATATTTTTCGCACTATAAGATGCACTTTCCCCCCAAAAAAAACATAGGGGGGAAAAGCGTGCATCCTATGGTGCGAAGCCTAGGGTTGGGGGCGCTTCAGGGAGGCCTGTGGGGGCTTCGGGGAGGCCTGCGCGAGCCCCCACAGGCCTCCGCGATCTTCAGTTCAGCCGAAAACAGCGATTTTCACCCATTTCCGGAAATGGCCAAAAATCGCTGTTTTCGGCCTCCCTGAACATCGGGGAGGCCTGCAGAGGCTCGCGCAGGCCTCCCCGAAGCCCCCACAGGCCTCCCCGAAGCGCCCCCAAGCCCAGGTAAGTACGAAACGTTTCTGTATTCTATGCTCCATAGGATCGTAAAATACAGTAGATGAGGTTTAATTTGCACATAATATTGTTGCCATTTGCACAAGGACCCTTGACTCTAACTTAATGCCATATGGATTTGGGAAATGTGTGACAAGATGAGGAACGTGGGAGAAGAACGCTAAAAAAAATCCAGAAATGTAACAAGCTGAACCAACAATATGCCCATCGTATTCTGTATTTGGTGGCCAGTCACAAAATTGGTCCCAGGCGTTCTATGGTCTTTGGCCAATCTGACTCCATTTTCAGGTTCACCATCTTTCAACATTACCAAGGGTGCCCCTCTTCATAGTGGGATCTTTGCCTGTTCCTGTATAGTTGTTAATTGTTTTAATGGTTTTATTTAAATGTTTATTTTATTTATTTGCCCTTTATATCTTCAGTCAAAACAGAAATTACTGATTATCAATCTCTTACTTGGGTAATTGCAGACTGTGAATGTAATTAATATTCCTGGTTTACTGAATATTTTATTTATTTATTATTTAAAAGATTTCTGTACCGCTTTTCTGATGTTCAAAGCAGTATACAACACTAAGAATTTTTTAAAAAATACGATAAAAGCATTAATATTCAGTAAACCAGGAATATTAATTACATTCACAGTCTGCAGTTACCCAAGTAAGAGATTGATATATCTGGTAATTTCAGTTCTGACTGAAGATTTAAAGGGCAAATTACGATGTAGCCTTATCTCATTTTCCTGGATCAAGCTGTGAGATGGGTTTCTCAGTTTGGATTTTTTATAGGGAACATTGCAACTTCTCACAAAGTACCGGTAATAGGGGTTCCTCAACAGGTCAGTTTGGATTACTGTATATCAGTGGTGGCCAACCTTTCAACATGAATGCTGGCCCTTTAAATGGTTGCATAGGTGAGGGCCTTTCAGCAGGTGCAGCTGCTTTAGCAGCACCATCAGCAAGTGCAGCTGCCAAGATTCTGTCTTCTACACAACTCTTAAGAACACAGTAGCCATACTGGTGGAAGGTTGGCCACCCCTGCTGTATATGCTCACTTACAAGGTGAGAAATTTAGGCAAAAAAAAAAAAGACCTGGAAAAGCTACCTCTTCCTAACATTGGGTCAATGCATGTTCTCCTTTCACTATACCCCCCTGTGGCACCCCCTGCCCCCCATTACCTTTGTGTTTTAATTCAAGCCTGTGTCAATTCCTGTTAATTGGGCTGAGCCTCTCTACCATCCAGTCAGCTTGTCTGCTTCCCTGCTAGTTAAAGCATAGAAGCAGGTGTTTTGTTTAAAAGCAAGACACAGGTTTCAGTTGAAACACAACAAAGGTAATGGGGGGAGCCGTGGGGGGGTGTTAGGGTTACGGCACGTTTGCGACTCCTTAGGCCGGCGGAGCACTTGCTCTGTCGGCCTAACTTTAGACAGAATTGGACTGCTCAAGTAGTATTTTTAACAGGTTTCTAGGTTGTTTTAACCCTGTTTTAAAACCGGTTAACAGTATTTTTGACAGGTTGTTAGGATAGTAGTAGTACACAGAGAGGGACAGTCTGGATGAACTCCCCCCCCCACTATGCAATTAAAGTTTACACAGGTGCAAGGGAGAGGTCAGGATGCTCATGTGCTATGAGGGTACATGTCCGTAATTGCATGGAGACCGTTCAGTCTTCAGAGTATCTTTCAAACTGGCCCAGTGAGAAGGTTAATAATGATGGACAAACATCTCTGAAAGACATTTACTGGTAATAGCTCTAGGGATGGTTATAATGGCACATCTAACAGGGATTGTTTGTGAAGATCAGATTTTGTTTCATGACAGGATAGAAGTGTGAATGGCAAGGAGGAGGGAAGCTTAAATTTGCAACTAACCAGAAAAACTCACCTGTCCTGATTTTGTATACTGTATTTTAAAAGGTAGCTTGTTGTGTATAAAATAGCAGTAGAAGCTTTCACAGCACAGTGATCAAGCAGTGTTGCCTGCTAATGTCTGCACATCAAAGACATAGCAGCAGTGACTGGTTGATAAGTTGGCAACCTTAGCAGGGCGATCCACATAAATATGTGAGCCCCTGTGAAATCTTTGAATGCGGCCGTTTTATATTGTTGTCGTGTGTTAACCGCAGCAGCACGTTAATGCAACTCAAGAGCCATCAAATGCCCCTCTGGCCTGTTGGATAGTGGGAGCACTTGGGGCTACTGAAGACTTTTAACATAAATATTGGCTAACGTTTCCTTGGTCAGCTACCTGATTCTCCCTGTGCGAACTCTTGCACTTGACAGGTTGCTAGGATACTAGAGGTCTCTGAAGAGATGAAGAGGATCATGGGAGTGAATTCAGGCCTAGAACTTATTACATTACCATATGGGCACCAACTGCGCCTTGACATAATTGAAAGGTAAATGTTATCTCTACCTTACCTTTGTTGTTCTTGTTTTAAGCTTCATATTGCACCCTGCTGAGAGTTTTAAGCTGCTAAGGGGCTCATTTTAGACCTTGGTGTCGCACTATTGCTGCTATTTCTGTCCGCCTCCTTGCTGTTTTTGCATATACATCTGATCTGATAATAGATTGAGGACAAGTGGGAAATAATTTTATTGGATTGCTAAGCTGTTGGGCAGCTTTCTGAAACAGCTGTCCAAGGGAATCCTTAGAGACGTTCTCTGCTAAGGCTGCAAGATGACTAAGCACTTTCTGAGGAAGCCGAGTTTCATGTTTAGGACTGGGGAACGCAGGAGTGAACCTCTGGGGGTCAGTCAGGTGGAACCCCACTTCAGCTCGAGAACTTGCAGAGCCCATCACAACCACTGAGGGACATTGCCCCCAGAGTGCCTTGTCCCTCCTGAAGCCGCCTTGTTGTAAGCTGCCTTGGGCATTTGCCTTGGCATAGGAAAAGGTGGGGTATAAATTTCCTAAATAAATAAATAATTGCAGATGCTTGGATATCCAATCTAGCTTCTTGGTGAAAAGGGGCTAGGATAATCACAAATATCCACCGCAAAACAGCATAACAGGTGCATCAGCAGCAGCAAAGGACTGTTCTTGGAGATGAGGGATGTTCATGTCAATGCCGGCTAGCTAGTCCAAGATGATCTCCTTCTCTTCATTTATCTGTATGGCACCATGTTTTGGATCAAAGGATTATGTTTTGGAAATGCAGAAATGAAGAGAGAAGACCGGGAAATTTAGACTCTTTTTTCCCCCTACTGTTGCATTTTATTATTTCTTGCAACAAAAAGGCAGCTGCGACAAAGTAAATTTAGCACACTTTATATTGAAAATGAATTAAATACTGTGGTTTAAAAAAAAAAAAAACCCCAAAAATTAGAGATGTATTAATCCTGAACTGTGTGGGATCTTTATGTACCGTATTTATCGGCATATAACACACACTTTTTTGTCTTAAATGTTGGCCCAAAATAGTAGGGTGTGTGTTATATGTCGATGCTGCAAAATTGAGGCTCCAAAATCCTCCCCCCAGGATTTTTAGAGCCCCATGGATCCCCCTCTTTCTGCCTGCAGTCAGAGCCTTGGAGGTGGAGAAGTGCAGGCAAGAAGGAGCTCAGCAGCACTTACGTCCCCATCAGCTGTTTGTTGGGAGTGCATTTGTCTGAGGGGGAGGGAAATGCTCTTGGCACTATGTTTGGTTTTGTTTCGTCCTCTCCTGTTGCTTCAGAAATAAAGTGGCATTTTCCCACAGTTAATTTCATTCTTTTTGCCCTGCAGTTCAGATTTTCTTTTTGCAACCCCCCTTCTATCTCTCTAATTTCTGCGTGGTGTTTTTCCAGAATTCTGTTTATTTGGTGTTTCTTTTTGCACTCCTTTCCTCTCCTCTGCAAACCTGAACAGAGGGGGCAGACACCTTTTTCTCTTTTTTTTCTCTCCCTCCCCACTGTGCCTTTGATAGTTGCAGCTTGGATTTGCACCCTTATTCTCCCCTCTCCTTGTTTCTGTACCTTTTTTTTTTTTTGCACCCCTTTCCTCTGCAACCCTCAACACAGAGGGGGCAGACGCCTTTTTCTCAGAATTGGAAACAATTCTGTCCTGTTCAGCGAAACAGGCAATATGGGATTAAAAGCCATGTATTTTTCTTAAAAGGAACAATAAAGCTTTTAAAACAAGGCCCGATGTTGCAGCTTTTTTCTTAATCCAAACACATACCCGTTTTAAAAGTACACGAAGGAACAGCCAAGATAAAAGTTTTTGTTTCTTTGCAAAAGTCAACGTTTCCTCCTAATATTCCTAGGACATTGTCAAGACAGGCACAGTACAGGTTACTGTTAGATGACAATTCTGTCCTGCTTGGGTAAATAAGTGGCAGTGCGGCCAACATAGGTGGCAATGGTGGTCCCACAGAACAGGAAAACTACAGTCAAGTGAGAACCACAGGTGGAAAAATGCTTAAATTTTTTTTTACTCAAATAGCACTGTTAAAACTAAGGTGCGTGTTATATGCCGGTGCGTGTTATGCCCCGATAAATACGGTTATATACAGTGAGATCCAGCATGTGTCAAACTCTATAAATGCTGTCAGTGGAACTTTAAAAGTGTTTTAATATTGGTTGGATCTTAAATAAGAATTCACAATCACTTCTAAATATAGAAGGAGCAATGTTTTTAAAAAGGTAATGGTGGGTAACACTTGTCAAGCAGCAAAGATCCAAGTCAAATTATGTGAGTCATAGGCTGAAAAATCAAATACCTTATGTTCCACATGTCTCTTACACCAATAATCCCAGAAATCCAATAGCAAAATGTATTTAGCCCCTGCTAACTGGGCAAAAGGCACTTTTTCAATTGGTGCTCCTCTTATATTTAGCAGGGGGAGAGTAACTGCTCCCCTTTCACCCCAGCACAGTCTCTTTTCTGGTGGCTGTTTGCTGGTAGTGTTCTGCATCTTTTTTAGATTGTGAGCCCTTTTGGGACAGGGAGCCATTTAATCATTTGATTTTGTCTGTAAACCGCTTTGTGAACTTTTTGTTGAAAAGCGGTATATAAATACTGTTAATAATTAATAATTAATTAATTTCAGTTTCCCAGGAATTCTAAGGTCTGCTAACTAGTACGGTAATTTTATTCGTTGAAGACCTCTAGGACTCCTCTCCTTCCCCAAAGTTGTGTGCAGTTTAGAGTTTTAGCCAGGCCTGAGGTTGCCATGGTTTCCTGCTCCAGATTTCAGAGAAACTCATTGAATGGAATGGTCAGACTGGCAAATAGTTTCTCCTCCCCTTGCCAAACAACACGATGATCCACTCCTGGCCTATTGTGGCAGGCAGCTTCAAATTACTTTGCCAGTCTTGGCACCTCTGGCAATGCCTTTCCTCCCAGGCCCTTCCAACTGAGCTGCAATTTTTGTGTTGACTTCTCATGCCTGGATACACGCCTCACTGTCTGTCCTTCCCCTTTTTCCTTCCTCAAAAGGGTGGGCAGCAGTGATGTATGTAACATCAAATTTATTGTTAGGCACCCCAGATATTTGCTCCACATACTTTCCAGTTCTTTCGTTAAAGGTTCTACCCTCTGTAGGGTGGGAAATGTGGCAATTAGGCCAATAGCTGGCTATTTATCATTCTCAGCCAACGATGTCCCTTTCAGATGTTACAAAGCCTGATTGCCTGGTGGCCCCTCCTACATGTGAGTATCCTGCATGTATGAAGGATTGTCACATGTGATCTATATGTGAGTTTTAGGGTTTTCTTACGCAGAAATACTTCTGAGGTAGGGAAATCATTGGGTTGTATTCCTAACACACTGTATTGCAAATGGAAGAAGTTTCATTTGTGCAAATGGAGGATGGTTTCCATTGACTCCCACGTCCCCCTGTGGCCCTCTCAAAAACTGTTTCTGAGGATTAGAGTGTGTTCAGTAAGATTTCCTCACTGCCTTTGATGTGCTTCCCTCTTCAGACACAATACCATGGCAATAGGAATTGCAGTGGATGTATTAGGCTGCACCGGCAGCTTAGAAGAGCGAGTTGCAACCTTAAATAGGATCATCCAAGTTGCTGTGGAACTCAAGGACTCTATGGGGGATCTGTACGCATTCTCAGCGATAATGAAAGCCCTGGAAATGCCTCAGGTAAAAGGAATTTTCTGTGCTCAGGCTATTTAGCTTCATTCAGTTCTAAAAGGTCCTAGCAGAAAACAAACACATTTTAAAATGCCAGGATGGTGTAGTGGTTTGGGAGTCAGACTTAGACCTGGAAGATCCAGGTTCAAATCCCCGCTCAGCCACGAAGCTTCCTGGGTGACCTTGGGCCAGTCACTATCTCTCAGCCCCACCTACCTCACAGGGTTGTTGTGAGGACAAAAAGGAGGGGAGGAAATATGTACACCACTCTGAGCTCCTTGGAGGAAGGGCGGTATAAAAATGTGAAAAATAAAATAAATAAATAAAATGAGTGCTTGGTTGAAAAGATTTTGCACGTTTAATAGCCGGAGATGGTGTTGAATCTTATCAACAGGATTCTGCAGCAGTTCTGGATAGAGAGGAGTGGGGTAGGATGCGTGCAAGGGAGGCTTAACTAAGCAACACAAGTAGCCTTTTAGATTTAGTAGGGGCAAGTGGAGTAGGCTGGCAGCACACACTTACCTAGATGAGTTCACAGCCCTGCTAGCCTGAGTTTGCTCATTGCTTCCTCTCTAGCAGTCTTATCAAGGGAGGGGGTGGAGTCTCAGGGAGAGATGAGGAGATTGTGCTGCGATCTCCTGAGCAATGATTACCACAAACCCGCTCCTCCTCCTGCTTTGGAGGCATCATTTTCCTGGCAGTTGTAGACAGAAAAATGTGGGCATTGTTTCTTTTTCATCAGTCCATAGATGCAGCCCGTTCTCCTGCAGACCGCCTACTTGGGAGGCAGCTCTCGCTATCTTATCCAAGAAGGAGTTGATAATTCATTTGTACTGAACCTTTTGTCATTTGGTTTTGCATTGCAAACTGCAGTTCTGGAATGGGTCAACTAGCTGTGTTTAAAAAAAAAAAAAAGCTTTTATTAGGAGCTTCCAAAATTCACAGTGCAGCCCTAATATAGGTACAGATTGAGTATCCCTTATCCCAAAATGCTCCAAAATCTGAAGCCTTTTGAGTCTTGATAGGAAGTGCCTGGATGAGAGGGAGGGGAGGGGCTTTTCTCTTGGCCAATGGAGGTCAGTGGAGGAGAAGAGCGTGTGTGAGAGTGAAGAGGGAAGGCGTTTTCTTCCTTCGGTTGGTCCCCTGCAGGCTTCAGGAGTCACACAAGTTGCCCAAACAGGATCTGTCGGCTTCAATCTGCCCATGCCGGCATGTCTGAAAAGCGAGAAGCAGAGGTGGCGATTCTCCCTGGTGCAGCAGTTTATGGGCCGGCAGGCTTCTCCAAGAGAAAGTGGGTTGCATGTGAGAGTGAGTAAGTGAATGAATGAGAGGGTGAGCTTATACTAGGGATCCTTGTCTTCTTTCCTGCTCCACACGAAAGTAGCCACCAGGGAGATGAGCAGCCATGGCAGGTCCTGGCCGGTCGGCCTGAGTTATTAATGGAAGGCGTATTATATTCACTCACATAAATTGGAACTGCAGTGCAATGCTATCTGAGCGGCCTACACTCTGACACCCCCCACCTGTATCCACCTGCCCCCTTGCCTCCTCTCTCTCTCTCTCTCTCTCTCTCTGGTTCTTTCACCCGCCTGAGCCTCTGCAATGACTTGGATCACGCAAGTGCACAACCGACATTATGTATATGCAAATATTCCAAAATTAAAAAAATTCGAAATCCAAAACACTTCTGGTCCCAAGCATTTCTGATAAAGGATACTCAATCTGTATTATATTAGTCTTTTTTGTGACTATTATTCTGCTAGGCCAACACAGTTTCCTTGTTTTTGTGCCTCTTTTGATGTTTCTAAGCCTGTTTCTAACACGTGAGACAGTAATATTGGTGTAAAGGGCCACTTTTATTGAAGCAAAGTACAGGAAGAGGAAGGTCAGGAGACCAGCAGGATTTTAGATAAAGCAAAGAAAATAGTGCACAGGTCACTGCTGAAGTAAAAGGAGGGGGCAGGCCGAAGCCTACCCCCAGGCGGACATTCCAACCCTAGCCACGGCCCCTTCGCTAGGAAGGCGGGCTTTTCACCGTCAACCCCTTGCAGGGCTGGGGCAGCAGGAACACTCTAACCCACCCTGAGCTGGAGGGCAGCAAAGGCAGGGGATTCCCAACTCTCAGCTGCCCTCCAGCGTGGGGGCCGGGCTGGAGGCTGGCCTTAGCCTGGACCATGTGGCCTGCTTTAGATGCCCTCCAGCTCAGAGTGGGTTAGAGTTCACACCGATAGCCCAACTTCCAAGATGAAATCCAGAATGACCACGAGGACTGCGGGGCGACCAGGTAAGGCCCTGGACGCTCCTCCCTCTCACTAGCCACCAATCTGCAGAGAGGGGGGTTTGACTGGCAGTCCCCTCCCCTTGCGCTACCGGGGAGGCTAGCCCAAAGACGAACCCTGTGCTATTGGCAAAGGTTTGGCATTACAGGTGCAAACTGAATGGCTCCAGAGGGCAGCAGCAGGATGTATGAGGTGGGGGGGACGGACGGACACACAACAGTTTTTCTCCCTCACCCCAGACAGTACAAGGTCATATAAACACCCCCTAAGAAATCCACTGTCCTGTGTGTTTGGGATGGTTTACAAGAACATTTTTTCCCTCCTGTTCTGTAGTTGTAGCTGGTGGCGCTGCTTGACAGTTTAGCTGTTCTGTCTCTGCAGGTCACCAGGCTGGAGCAAACATGGACCACTCTGAGGCACTGCTACACCCAAACAGCCATTATGTATGAGAAGCAGCTGAAACCATTCAGCAAAGCCTTACACGAAGGAAGAGGTGAGTGTGTGCATCATCGCAGACAGCTGCATCACATTTATCATTGTCGTCAAGGGAGCCCGGTCAAGTCATTCAGTCACATCCGTTATTGCATTAATGGGAGAGTGCGGAAGCAAATCAAGTCCTGTTGGGGAGAGTAATGGACAGAATCCATTAGACGCAACCACATCCTGCCTTGCTCAGGGTTCATTCCCCTTGTGTGGGAAAGACAGAAGTGTGGTCTTCTCTCATTCCCTGTCATTGGGCATTGAACTAGTTTGCTATGAAGGATATGAACAAAGAAATACCATGTGCAATTACCTATGTACAAATTTAATAAAAGGGGCTACATGTGGACTAGATTTTGGTGATAGTGAATCATTTCCATTGAATGAATATTCTAATTGCCCCATTCTGGAATAAGAATGGTCTCTGGACAATACGCTTCCCTGGGGTTTCAACTGGAAGGGATCTACAGGTCATCTTTCTTCCATTCTCCAAAAGAACAACATAAGCCACACATTCTACCTCCCGGAGAGGAGGTGGAACCAACAGATGTAATTGTTTCTGCACCAGCTACCAAAATGCTGGATACAATTAGGCTATTTGATTAAAATGGTGCATAATAATATATGATCATGATTGGTGGTAACTATAACACTGCATGTGTTTAGTGAATCCCGCTTGTTATCTTGTTTCACTAGAAGAGTCTGGCTAAGACTCCTGCAATGCTTAACGAATTTTATTCTCGTTTTCAGAGGCTACTTGCATTCCGCAAAATGTCGTCACTGTGCCCCTGCTGATGCCTCTGATTACCTTGCTAGAGCGCCAGGCTGTAGTGTTTGATGGGATGGATGTCTGGGAGAACACTGATCAGAGCTGTGAAATAATGCTGAAACACTTAGCAACTGCTCGCTTGGTAGCGCAGAATGCCAGTGTGTACCGCACAAATGCAGAAAGGATCCTTGAAGGTAGGAAGGCTGCAAGGAGGAACTACTGCTGACGGTTAGCCTAGTTGTAGCGCTTTTGTGTGTTCACTCCCACCAAAAAGGAGGGATTAATCTAGAAAACTGGGTAAGTTTTCCCTTTATTTCTTAAGACACACTTTGCAGAGTGGTTTTCAAGAGGGAAGGATGTGCACCACATGGTCTCTGCGATCTATGTAAACCAGCAGTTGGGGCCTGTGCTAGTTGGGTCTACCCTGCTTGCCCACTTGTACTGGAAGAAAGATGAAGAACTGGAACAGCACAAGTTTTGCATGTCAATAAGGTTAATGAGAAAAGTACCTGCCCTCCCTAGGCATTACTCATTTCTTAGCACAAAAGCATCAAACAGAGCATAAAAAGCTACTGCACAGACTTGACCTTTGTTGTTTTAGAAAGAGCATGTTGATAGCTGAGCATGTTGCTAGCTGAGCCTTAGAAAAATACGTTCTCCATGACAACTTAAATGTCCTGCACCATATTAAAGACTGACTCACTTATTGTGGCCTGGGGTTTTGTCGGTAAAGGCCTGATGTTTTTATTTCAGTTGCCAGTCAAGTCTGGCTACTTGGTTATAGCTACCGGTTGCATGGGTGGGATGGTTTCAGGTGTCATTTTACACAGGTGTGAATGGAAAGCAGCAGTTGCAGCAGAGGAAATGTGTCAGGCCCAGCATTACTTTCTCCACGTGGCTGCATTTCTGGGGAAACTCTGCATAGAGGAGTTGAGTCTTTACGATGACACTGGACCCCTTTACCTTTTGTTGTGACAGACTAACAAAGGTGCTTGTCTTGAAATGACTCTATGGCGAAAGGCCTATATCTTATAGTAACACTTGCCTATTTCCCATTTTTTCTCATCAGGCTTTCAACCAGATGGCGAAATGAACGAGATCTTCAAAACAGAATTTCAAATGAGATTGCTTTGGGGCAGCAAAGGAGCACAAGTTAATCAAAGTGAAAGATATGAGAAATTCAACCAGATTCTAACTGCACTCTCCCGAAAATTGGAGCCCCCTGTAACAAAGCAGACTGAGCAGTGAAATGTCTAGTGTACTTTCAACTACAGTTCATTCAATAGAATTGCTTAACTAAGAGAAAACATACTGCAAAATGGGGTTGTGCCAAATGTTTGCCTCCCTCTTTTTTTTTTACAGAGTGAAAGGAACACTTTTGGGGGAGGCCAAAGTATTTACCAACACAAACCCACTCCTTGATCACCTGGTTCACTACCTGTTCATTCCATAATCTGCAGCTTCTTTTGCGCATGTTCTTAAAATTTGGTGGTCTTCTTGGGAATAGGGATCCCAACCAGTCAGAGATCACATAGTGAAGGCCAGAACAGTATAATACTATATAGCCAATGTCACACAAAACCAATTGCGAGTGCAGGCAATGTCTCCTGGATCTTTATTGCCCTTGCTCTGAATGAACACTTCTGTTCCCTTTTGAAGCAACCCTGAAAAACCTCTTGAAGGAGTAAGGGTGCCTTTTGCTACTGCCAAAAGCTTTTACAAAAAGCACCCCACACTTCTGGCACAAACTCAAACATTCAGAGGTGCTTCATAATTTGTGAGTTGCACAATGTGCATTTATTTATGAATTATCTAATAAGAATGACTACTGATTTATACAAGAATTATTTATTTGTTGTCTATGTTCCCTTTAATTATCACTTGAACAACAACACTGCTACATAAAATATTGCTGACCCTTGCTGTAGTAGATTATTTGAGGCAGGACTAAAAATGATGTTAACAAAGGAACTATAATGTAAATATGAGCAAGTACTAAAGGAATGGTTTTGTAGATGGTATCAGTTGTATGATACCCATTAAATGGATGTGGAAAATGTACATATACTTGTGAATTAAAGTTTATCTTTATGATAAATATTTTATTTCATTGCCTCAAACAGGAGCAATGTTGGAACTCCAGCTGTTCAAGAGTAAACTCCTCATCATTCCAGCTAAGCTTTCTTCTGGCTTATTCTGTTCTCTTGCACTCTGCTGCCTAGGCATGAACTTTGACTTGGTCAATTCTTCCCTCTTGGTCTATTCTTCCCAATATTCAGTCTGTCACCAAGTCCTGCTGTTTCTCCCATCAATACAGCATTGTTAAAATCCACTCCTTTCTCTCGGTACCTCAGCTAAAGCTCTAGTTTATGTCCCATTCATTTGATTATTGCAGCCTCTCTACTCTGGCCTTTCCTTGTCACATCTTACTCCCCTCACCTCAGTCCAGAGCACTTACCAAACTCGATACTCCTTTCTTTGTTTGGATTACACGACTTCCAAACGCATCTGCAGCGGGTACGGAGTGTAGTGGATAAGAGGAAGGTTTAGGAGGAAAGATGGCTACTTTGATTCTTACTCTACAAAACATCCATCTATGTGACCAATGCTGTAGAAGGCTCTGCTCCAGTGCAGGGGTTCTCTGGTGCCACTCTCCTGCTGCATACCACCGGAAGTGACTGGCAATGACATCATCGCGAGTTACTTCCAGGTTTTCGGAAGCCAGAAAACGCAAGTAGGAGGATCTAGACGGATGGGAGGGGCCTTCTCAGTGTTCCCAGGAGGCTCAGCCAAAGGCAGCACGTCAGGGCATGGTTCCAGTGGTCCGAGGACCACCAGCAGTTGGCCGAAGTACCACTGGTGGTACTAGTAGCACTGGTTGAGAACCCCTGCATTAGTGCGATGTAACTACATTGTGTTTTTTCCCTTTGATGCATTCATATATACACAAAATCTTAATTTTGTTTTTCAAATGAAAGGAGATTTTAGTAATCTGCTGTCCATCATTGGATGTACTTCAGTTCTACTTCTCCCCCCCCCCCCTTCCCTCAGCACAGGTGTCCAACACCTGTGGAAGTTTTATTTTCTAGTTTGTATTAAATAAGGCAGAGAAGCTATGAGCGGGCAGCTGGAGCAGCAGCTGAGAGGTGGGGGAACTGGGTGCTTGGAACAGAGGAGACAGAGACATGTTTGATGATAGACATGCTACCTCATTCATTAAGAGTATGGTTTGAACTACACCTGGAATTTTCTCTATTTTTTTTTTAAGTCACAGTTGGTATGGCAGCAGCAAGGTGGCTTTGGAGCTCTTCATTCATGATCAAAATATCACTTCACAGCAGACCTTGAGAGCTGTTCTCTGTAAAACAGAACTACAGAGAGAGTGTGCAGGAAGCCATGCTCAGAGCCAAAAATTAATTTTAAAAATAGAACACTTTTTGCAGGAGCATGAAACTACATTTTATACTACCCGGGATGCAGCCATGCACAAAGTCCATGGCAGCTGTTTATCTTGCTGCTCCTTCATGAAGTGTCTGCCTCACTTTTTGTGGCTGATAGGTTTCTGTGCCCACATCAGTGCTTGGGTGTAGGCCTTTTCCAAAGCAGCTGGAGTTCTCCTGTTTTAAAAGACGAAAAGAGGATGATGTGTGCATTCACATGACAAACAGGACAGCACTGTGGCAGTAGCCCTGCTCTGGCGGCCTGTGCTTTGTTAGAAGGGCTTCAGGTTTGTTATGTGTTTGCAGGGGTGGGGGTGGGGGAAGGAAAGCCTTCATGATATGACCCATGTAGGATGGTGTCATGCTCATGATCGCAAGCTCTGTAACACACTGGGTACCTGCAAAACTCATGCAACCACATTCCACCCAGAGCACTGTTGTAATAGAAATGCGTGTGAATTTGATTTGTGAGGGAGGGGGAAGGAGACTGCATTTTTGCATCATCAAAATATTGCAGCTTGAGTGCTGGCAGCAGGTGCTGCCTTTCCAGGTGGCAGAGAGTACTCTAAGCACTTATTTTGGGATGCCATTAAAAGGCAATACATTTATTATTGATTTTACCAGTACGAGGGGGGGAAGACTAGTTTTTCTGCTTTGGGCACCAACAAGTCTTCAATTGTCTCTAGGTGTCAGATGGTTGAATCCCTAATAACAAAAAGTGGCAATGGTGCATTTATTCTGCAATAAACTGTCTGGAAAGGATTAATGGTGAATCTGTCAGTTCCTCTACATGAAGGAAGCACCACAAACTAGAGAGGTCAATTGAATTTGCCCATTGCATCAAAATGGGGCACTATCTACATTTTTGGGGTCAGCTGTAGCTGAAACAGCTTTCCTTTTGCAAATATCATCGCAGTATGAATCATAGCAAGTTCACCATCTTTAACACCAGTAACTTAGAAGTAGCAACCCTTCTTTCTGTTATAAAAGCATACCAGTTTGTGTTGTTGGAAGCAAAGAATACAACATCACATCTTTTCTCCACTCCTAATTAATTAGCCAACAGTGACTAAAATTGTCATGGACTAGGGAAAAGGAGCATTTATGTTTCTACTTGTATCTTGAAAGTCATGAATACCTACATACGTAATAAAGCAACCAAGCAACCTTAATCAAGGCACTGCTCCCATTGTTTTTCATCAGACCAGCCAGCTGGAAAATGTGAGTCTCCTATTTTAATAAGGTAGGTAAACAGAACAATGGCCTGCCTTTTTGGATTGCTTTCACAACTAGTACGTTCTTCGTCAGGTTCAAAAATAGGCCTTGCAATCACAAGGAGTGACCTAATCTACAGCTTCTCACTCAGGAATCAGACAAAGGACGTTTCAGTACAACTTCTATTTTTGGGGAAGGCTATGGTCTAACCACAAAGGTAGCGAGAGAGTCAATTTGGAGAGTGAAACAAGCTGTCTCAAAACAGTTGAGAGAGTTGACCTTAGCTCCAAAAATTATACTATGTTTTTAATTAGATCCACTGTGTCAGGTGTGCACATGTGAGAAAGGAAAAGACAAAGTCTAATAAGAAGGAAAATAGAAGCCACTATAAAGAACATACTGAGAGATTGTGGGGCAGGGGGAGAAACTCTGCTGGAAAGAAATAAAGTTTCTGATCCTTCTACTGCTATTCTAATGGCAGTCAAAGATAGAAAGCGAGCAGGAAGACATTGACCCTACTTGGCACGTGTACAGACACGGCTGATCAAGAGGAGAGGCTGGAGCACCGCCTCTGTTAAAGCTCTGGAAGCTCAAAAGCTCTTGTCTTCATATGAGCAGTCCCATATGTGAAACTACACATAAACCACAACGAAGAGTTCCAGAGTGTTTCATCTTTTCCCCTTTGCTAGTGTTCTCAGGCAAGTAACCAGTCACCTGTGTTCTTTAAGGAATTTCGTACTCTACCCACCTCTGCATATTATGCACAACAATGCTGATTATTCTTTTACATCAGTAGTTCCCAACCTTTTTAGCATCAGGACCCCCTTTTGTAGAATGACAATCTGTCTAAAACCTAGGGCCGGAAGTAATGTCAGTAGACAGGAAGTGATGTCAGTGTTTTAATAAATTACACTGTTTAAGAAATCACACTTTTTAAAATAAATCCCTTTTTAAGAGTTGTACTCATAAGCAGCGCCATGGGGGGGGGGAGAAGTGAGCTAATATTAACAGAGATGCTAAAAGGCAAGCAGAAAGTAACATAAGGTGAGCAAACAAGCCCCAAGAGAGCATCAGACAGTCTCTCTCTGCAGCATGGGGGGGGGGGGGGAGTGAGCTGCTATCTTGGGTGTGGCCATCCAGCCAACATCCCAAGAAACTATGACCCCCCCCCTTGGGTGTCCCGACCCCCAGGTTGGGAACCACTGTTTTACAAATAGCGGGTCAAATTCATTTCATATAGCAGCCCACATCAGATTCATGGCACCTGCTAGCAGAGCGGATAAGCACTATTCATAGCCATTGTTAAGTTATTAGGGCTATATCCACCTATACTACTATAGTGCTGTATACCGATTTAATATTGTTCATTTATTAGGCCAGCTGTTTGACACCACTGTTACTGAAAACTTAGCAATTAGTGTCTGTAGCTCATGGGAGGGGTAGGATGGGACTTCATGCACGACGAACATTTCAGAAGTCAGTCTCACTGAATTCAATGAACTTTTTCATGAACTTGTGAGTAAATGCCCTGTGACACCAGCCTCAATGCATAGGCTGCAGTCTGTATGCAGATTTGCTTGTATATGTGTACTGGATGAAGAGTTTCTTTTGTCTTGGAGGCTGCAATCCTATGCGGGGTTAGACTTGCCCAAACCCCTTGGTCCTGATGAATTTAAGGACCCGAGGCTTCAATTCTGTGTGGACGTACTTGGGAGTAAGGCTGTTGAATTTAGTGGGAGTTACACTCTGCACCAGGCCAGGCTGCAAGTTTCTGGTTTACCACTGAATCCAGAGTCGCAAAGGCATTTTCCATTGCACAGCAAACAAGCACAGCAGAGACAATGCAAGATCAAAGCCACTTTGCCCCCCTCCCCACACACACTCTCAATACCTCCTGATAAGAAGATGAGAAGGTCTCTTGTCTACTCACAGCATCAGCAAAAAGAAGAGGGGGAAGGGAGAGGCTGGAACAAGTAGCAGCAGCTGTAAAAGGAACTGAGGGCTGGCACGGGAGTTGTGGCAAAACCACAAGACAATCAAAGAGCAGAAGATGTAGGCATACTGCACGCACAAGAGTGCCTATGAAGGATACGCATACATTTGTTGGCCAGGAGCGCATTGCGCAAGCACACATGACTCGCCCACTCTGAACGCAGCTAAACTGCCACAGGTCAGAATGATCACTTATTTTCACAGACATAAAGCCTACTCAATAATCATGTGGGCTGGATAAATAGCTTTCATGGGCTGGGCCCTGCCCATGGGTCATATGTTTGACACCTTTGCTTTACATGGCCACTTACCCCAGCATGCCAAAGGGATCTGGTATTACTAGGGGGTCTTTGCCCCTCAGTTCACTTAAGGCACTTACTCCTAAAGCACCGCAAAGTGATGTTGAATCAAGGGACATTCATTGTCAGGTAACTGATCCTGTAAATGAACTGTTTAACTGATTCCACCCTTACCCAACACACAAAACAAGGCAACAACGCTGCTCATTTGAGCTGGGGCCACTAAAAGTGAGAAAAACATGCCACTTTGTCTTTCTAGTGTAGTTATTGCTTGTTTTCTCCTCAATGTGAGTGCAATAATGCTAAAAAGGGTACTGAAGCACACCTATTCCTGTGCCTGCAACAGAAGACAACAAGGAAAATAATCAGGACCATGAAAAGCTTGCTTTTAATTCCATGAAAATATTCTCAAGAGAACCACTATTTTTTAACAAAGCATTTAAACATTTAAAAATCAACACGTGCACAAAAAGATTAAAAATTACTGGAAAGTTGTAAGACTCAGACAATTCATCAGGTTCAAATGTTCAGAATAATGAGATTAGCTAACTGTGCAAGTACAAAGATTCTTTCCTCCCTCATAAGGTTGCATTATATACCACAAAAAGAAAATCTCCTGAGGAAATAAATCTAGGCCCTAGAAAAACAGTAGCAGGAAAGGACTGAATGGTTAGTCCTTTACAAGTGTTATAAGCAGCAGGCCAGGAGGTTGTTAGGCAAAATCCATAGGGCTCTTGGCCAAAAGTAATGTTGAGAACATTTTCTCATCATCTTTAACTTCGAATTTTTTAAAAAACAAAACACTAGGTTGGTTTTTTTCTCTCCATTATTTAAAACAAAACCCTATACCATGTAGTTTTGTCAGTACTGTGTAAGGTCACATTATATAAATAACCCTGTTTACAATATGCAAAAATCTAACCTTTAGTGTTCAATCGCCCCCAAAGTAAATTCACTATGTCATCTGTGCAGAGTGGCACACTTAATAATAAAAGGAAGAAACCTTCCACACAATAGTCACACAGATTTAGTTTTACTGTAGTACAATTGCTAATAACACTGAAAAATGTTCTAAAGGAATCCAGCACTGCTGTGTCCAAATATTGCTTCAACCCAACCTCAAAAGAAAAGCAGGGTTTTTTTTTAATATTACGACAAACAGCAAAAAAACTGGTTTCATGATGCTTTAACTGTTTTCTCCCTCTGTCCTACTTCCCATATTCTAAGATTACCCTATTTAGTTAGATGTGGGATGGTTTCATTAACAAAATTCACAAATGGCAGACAAAACAACATGAGCAATATGGGGTGCTGCAGACAACTATATTTACATGTATAAACATTTCCAATCTCAAATGTTTACAAGTAAAAGTGCACATAGATCATTACAAAGTATCACTCCAATTTTCAACTGGTCCTTACAATGAAGCATCACTTGGAAACAGACTAGCACTGCAGTTAAATTAGAAACTGGAGTCTTCCCTCCCAACCCAAAAAATAAGACAATCAAGAAAAACGCTCCATAAAAATCCTATTAAAACATTCATTAGACGGAAAATAAAACAGATACATGTATTTAGTTTTCAACGCAGAAAGTTTACAATGCACCATGTATCATGTTATGGTAGAGCTCTAGAAAACATCTACCATGGCTACCTCAGCAGCTGCAGTACTGTAGAAAGAGTCTGGAGGTCAGACAGAGCGAAGGCCCAAAGCCCTTTGCGGGATACTGAAGTGGTAGTGTTGGCAAATCAACAGATTTAGGCACTCAAGAGTTTAAGGCAGCATCTGAATGGCAAGCACTTGACTTCTGAAAACAGTCGGTGGTCTTGTTGTGGAAAATCTGTGCTGTTATCTCAGGTTTTCAGTGCTCATGAGAGGTTATTGAGGTGCTGAAGCTGGGCTGCAGTTGCCTAGCGCTGAGATGTTTTCCTTTCCCCAAATCAAAATGAATGTTAAGTTTGCATCAGTTAGAACGCCAAAGAACGAGAATGTGACGATGGTTGGAATGAAGAAAAAAAAAAGTTATAGCAGCATAAATGGGTACAGGAATAAAAAATATAGTGTTGGAAATATACAAAAAGTGGTTTTTGCTACAAATGTAGAAGAGGAGGAAGAGCTATGGAAATACAAAATATTAGGCAGGCATGCCTGACGTTTACTTAGACATGCAAGAGAAGGTTAGGGCGAGCATGGAGGTGGTACAGGCAGAGACTAATCAATGACATGGTTTTGACTGAATGCCAGTTAAAAATGGGCATGGAAAATGGGGCAGCTGAAATAGCCAACGTACAATGCAATTGGTGAAGAATGAGTAGGATTTACTGATAACGTAGGACCATGGAAATGATGCATTTGCAGATTGGATGTTTTGCTTCTGCTGAAACTTTAGTTTGCCACAGAAATTCTGAATACACACAGAAATGCTAACATGGTTAGTGAGAAATGTATGCCTGCATGCCATCATGCAACTGGCTTTCCCTAGTCTTGCTGGGCCTAAGAGCCTAACCACCCTCCCCACCAAAGCAGCTGCATGTAACCTCCTTCAACATCTCGCCCATTTTCTCAGAAACCCGCTTCAGGAACCTGCAGTCCAAGAGGAAAAAAGAGAAGAACAGAATTACCAGAAGCCTTTGCAAAGAGAGAAGCGTGCTCATTAAAAAAAAAAAAATCCATCTCACATGGTCAAAAGTAAACCCCCTATGCAGAGGTGATGATACTGAGCCTTCTGAAGCTTCTTTGCATCACTTTCCAGACTGCAGTTCACCCAGTAGCAAAATAGTACAACTTAGCTTCTTTCTGCCCCCCTCCACACAACCATTAATGAAAATATACAGATTCTAGGAAAGGTAACAGCAAATTGTTGTTGTTCAGTCGTTAAGTCGTGTCCGACCCTTCGTGATCCCATGAACCATATCCCGCCAGGCCTTCCTATCCTCCACTATCTTCCTGAGTTCGCTCATTTTCATGTTCGTTGCATCGGTGATGCTGTCTAACCATCTCATCCTTGGCCTTCCCCTTCTCCTTTTGCCTTCAGTCTTTCCCAGCATCAGAGTCTTCTCCAGAGAGTCCTCTCTTCGCATTAGGTGGCCAAAATATTTGAGTTTCAGCCTTAGTACCTGTCCTTCCAGGGAACAGTCAGGGTTGATTTCATTTAGGATTGACTGATTTGATCTCCTAGCAGTCCAAGGGACTCTCAGGAGTCTTCTCCAGCACCACAGTTCAAAAGCATCTATTCTTCGGCGCTCAGCCTTCCTTATGGTCCAGCTCTCGCAACCATACATTGCTACTGGGAACACCATCGCCCTGACTATACGAACCTTTGTTGGTATGGTGATATCTCTGCTTTTTATTATGCTATCTAAATTTGCCATAGCTTTCCTTCCAAGGAGTAAGCGTCTTTTAATTTCATGGCTGCTGTCTCCGTCTGCAGTGATCTTGGAACCCAAAAAAGTAAAATCTGTTACTGCAAACAGAACATTCTAGTTCTAGACCAACACCCTGATTCAGGGATCTGTTTCAGGCATGGGAGCTCTAGTGTGCACACACAGAGATTCTCTGTTCACAACAGGTTCCCATTCATTTTTACATAGGGAACTAATCTACGTGTACATGCAAATCTGCTCCCTCTAATGGAATGACATGGGCGGTCACTTATGGGAGACTGGGGTGCACATAGCTTTTTGAATTGGGATGTAACATGTTCTGACTTCTGGAAAAGAAACTGTCCAGAAGAGATTTTTCACAAGCATTTTTGCAAAAGTAAGGGCTTCATCATTTGCGCTGTAACAACAAAATAAGTTTGACAACATTTCCAAGCAGCTAGAAATAATTTTAAAGGACATGGAGGCCCAGTTAACATTTCACAGCAAACCATGGTTTGTTATGCCAAGTGTGCGACAGTGAGTCTCAAGTTCATGTGCATGCATACCTGACATTTACTTGGACATGCAAGAGAAGATCAGTGCAAGCATGGAGGTGCTCCCTTTCACTCCTGATCACAAAAGGATGAAGTTTAAAATTTCCATTTATGGTTTGCAACAAACTGCAGTTTCCCATTCCATCTGCATATGGGAATCATCGTTTCCTATATCCTAATGCAATGGGTAACAACAGTTTGTCACAAGCCACAAATGGAAGCTTCCTTTGCACACAGAGGTGGAGCAGTGGCGTTGCCAGGCGCCCCCGCATCTGGGGCGGCACCCCAACGCCCCCCAATAAAACTGTCAAAAAAATTAGGTTTCGAAACCTATTTTTGACAGTTTTTGGGGTTTTTTTAAAATTATTTTCGGGAGATTTAAAGTGTAAAACCGGGATGTTTAAAGTGAATGTTTGCTTTGCGGCACTTATCTTGACTATGGGGCGTTCCAGCGACGATCTTCTTCCTGCACCCGGGCGCCAACTCCGTACCACCCCCAGGAGCGCTTTCCAGAGTTTGCGCATGCGCAGACTCTCAGAGTTTCCAGGGACGTTCTGGGCATGCGCAAACTCCGGAAAGTGCTCCTGGGGGCGGTACGGAGTCGGCACCCGGGCGCAGGGAGAAGCTGTGCCCGGGTGCAGGAAGAAGATCGTCGCTGGAACGCCCCATAGTCAAGATAAGTGCCGCAAAGCAAACATTCACTTTAAACATCCCGGTTTTACACTTTAAATCGCCCGAAAAATGAAAAAAAAAACAGAAAAAAATCGAACTTTAAGGAGGCCCGCGCCCCCCCAGAGCCTCAGCGCCCCTACGCCCTGGGGCCCACCGCACCACCGCCCCATATCAGCCAACGCCCCTGAGGTGGAGAAAGGGATGGGGCGGGGGGCAGCCCGCGGGGGGGTTAATTGCACTGTGGAGGCTGCCAAAAAACGGCCACGCTGCGTGGAGTATTGGCCCACCCGCCCG
Source organism: Plestiodon gilberti rubricaudatus (assembly GCA_026170595.1). NCBI lineage: Eukaryota > Metazoa > Chordata > Lepidosauria > Squamata > Scincidae > Plestiodon > Plestiodon gilberti. The sequence continues at coordinate 126,772,595 of JANXHW010000004.1, read as the reverse complement.
CCTGGGCTCCTAGGAATCGGAAAATAGCAAAACAATGCGGGTGTGTGTGTGTGTGTGTGTGTGCGTGTTCCGCTGCAACACGGCAGTGGTGGGGATGCAAGTGGCGGGGCGTCAGATGTTCTGCACGGGGGGGGGGGCGCTGGAGAGGCTAGCTACGCCTCTGTTTGCATGGAGGGTGGAGCTCTTGAATTTGGGGCTCACCATAGCACATTCTCATATCAAACCAGGGCTTGTTGTAATGTTTGAACCACACCAGAAGCATTCAAGATTCCCAACAAGTGGAGAGAAAGCAAAAAGGATGGATCACCACCACACAGAATCTCTCAGCAATTCACTATGCGCTTACTGAATCACCTACTTTTCTTTTTAAATAGGGAAGTGCAGATCTGATTCTCAAAGTAAAAGCCACAAAAAATATCTACAGAACAGGAATGTTTGTATACACTGGTTGCAAACACACACACGCCCCAACCTTTTACACACAGGCAATGGCTTGCACATGGGCAGCGGAGACATCTTTATTTTTGAAACTGCAGCTCCTTGCAAGTTGCTTTTTTGCTTTAATGATGCCACAGAGGTCAGGGGAGCGAGAAAGAAGACTTCAGTTCAGAAAAGAAAAAGCAGTTCTGCTTTCCTACTTCTCTGGAACAAGGCCATTTTCAGCAGAGCAGCTTAAAGAGGTTGGAAGAGGTTCTTGTTTCGGAAAGGTGGGGGTGGGATGGCAGGTAAGGGACCGTGATAAAAGAACATATTCTTTTTGTAAAAAGTCAGCTGATCCATTTAAAATATCTCCAAGCAAGTTAAACCCTTTACAAAAAATTAAGAAAACCAATAAAATAGGGTGACCTGATCACTGATTGTAAAGAGAATACTGAAAAGCTCTCAAGCAGACAAAGGCAGAAAGAGAAACAAGACAGATAATGGCACTGGCCAAAGCTGTAGAACAAACTAACTGAAACATGGGTGTTTTCCTAGTTTCAGGAGTGACGCCTTATGATGAGCTCACATGGTGAACCATACAATTAATAAGGTCTCTTTAAACACTGTAACACTTTCCATCCAATTGTGTGCTTCAGTATTCATTAAAGAATGTTCACTGGTAAGCTGATGGCCTGGAAGTTAGATATAGGTTACTGCACCTTTACTGTTTTTCTCTAGAGTTACATCTATGTAGGAAGTTGGCACATATCCTTCTTCTCCATTCTGTCTTCGAGCTCTTGTCCAGCCATCTCCTTTATCCTCCTCTATAATGTACAGAACCTCCCCTTCTTTCATTGCCAGGGTACCTTCATTGTGACCTAGGAGCACACAGGGATGCAAAAAAACATTGTTGCAGCTTCCACAGGATTTAAGGCAAGTTCTCTTTCTCAGCACATTTATTTTCCATTCACAGGAGGAAACATCAAATCTGTGCAGTAGAACATATGTTCCCAGTGTAGGCCAACAGAAAAAATCTGGTCCCTTGTTGTAAAGCTGAACGCATGCCAGTGGATGTTTTTCTAATCTAACATATTTGTTTTGTTACAATGCGGAAGTATTATTCTGCCATTAAACAAAAATGATTTATGACATGATTCCCCAGAACTTAACCAGCTGCTAGAATAGTTTGTGTGCAGACAGTTTCTTTTTCGGTAGGAAAAAACCCCATAATTGTTTGTTTGTTTTTAAACCTACTACTGTGAATTAACCTTACCATCAAACGGATAGATAGCTTTGCAGTGTCCGATGGCTGGTAAGGGGTCATCATCGTCAAATTCATCGTCAAATTCAGTATGGGGGCCGTGCTGCTGTGGTGGGCTTCGAACTTCTTGGTTTGCATCATCTGTGTAGCTTCCCTCAGGGCTACAATGCAATAGTTAAAAGAACCATCATATTTCCTAAACACACACTTTAATATTGCTACTGATGAATATAGGCACAGAGCAAACTCTTATATAGGCATGATATAAATATGCTTGTCTTTAGAAGTGAAGGAATTCTCCGATTCAGTCTGGTTAAGCACTTCAGAAGATAACAGAGCATTAAAATGCTTCTTTAAACATACTCTTTTTTTACCACAACAGGATCATCAAACCCCCCCCACCCACCCCCACCCCCTAGTCATCACTTTCTCCTCTGTCCTGTACTGTCCCTCCCATATGTAGCTTCAAGAATGGAGAAAAAGACTGCATGCATGTTACTTAAATGTCCTGAAGCGAGAAGATCCACAGCACCCCAGATTTGCTTTATTGAGTCAAAAGAGACCTTCAGGGCTTTTTTTCCCCATCTATTATCTAAAGCACAGATTGTATATATGTGCTTTTAATTTTTCAGAGCAGTAATCTGAATAAAGAAGTATCTTACTCTTGGGTCTTTGCTGGGCCCACACCAGTTCCCTCTTCCCATCTCTATCTTTGTTTCTTTACATAACTGGGGAGAGCAAAATACCACCCTGATACCTTAGACTGGGACAGCAGCTGAGACCGAAAGCATTTCAGGTGTAGACAGTGCCTTTGCGCCCCATTACATTTTTAGATGCCAGTCACTACTGTTTATTTATAATGATCATTCCTTCTTCCTAATGATGCCTCTATGACTCGTATTAAGGATATTTAAACTACCTTTCCTAAAATGCTACATCAAAGTAGATTACAATATATGCAAAATTGTATCAAGAGAAAAATGCAATGCCATAATTAAAACTATACATAAGGTTTCGTCTGAAACCAGAAGAGGGTCGCAATCACCGTGGAAAGCCGATCTGAAGTGCGGAGAGGCCTGCAGAGGAGGTCACGGGCCTCCCCACAGAGACGGCCACGGCTCTCTCCGCACCCCCCAGAGGCCTGGCACAACCCTCAGTAAGTTAAAAATAACCCTTTTTCCCCCCAGTGGTGGCACAATCCTGGGAGCGCCGCTGCCCCCGCATGGATTCATGGTTCTCCCCAACTCGTGGGGAGAACTTTGAGAACCACTGCTCTACACCAAAGGTTAGGATACAACCCAACAAATAACAGTGGCGTCGTCAGCTGAGGGGGCCTTGGGGAGGTGGGCCCCCGGGTGGCAGGTACGGGCCCCAGACAGCAGGCGGGCGGGCGTGTTGTCACGGTGGTCAGCGGCGGGGCGGATCATCCGTTCCCTGGGGCAAGCAAGGAGCGCTGCTGCCGTGTTTGGCCCTCCCACTCGCCCTGCGCCTCTGTATGGTGAATAACAGCTGCAGCCATTACGTCACTTCCGGCGCAGGGGTGGTGGTAGTGGTCATAGAAACACCACTGCAAATTTATTTCAACTGCATTTGCTAGATCACTGTGAATTAAACATAAAGACATAGGAGCCAGATGAAACAGGATTTCTGGAGATTCTGTGGAAAAGGCAGACTTTTTGTATACTCAGATTCCAGATGGACACAGTGACAGCTGCTTTAGGAACCTATAAACAAGCCCACAACACATTAGTAAAAGTTTAAAATAGTGACCTCTCTCTTCCTTGGGTTACAAGATGGTTGATGTCACTGCTGTGCCTTCGGTCTCCTCTTGCAGCTACTTTACCTTCAACTTCAGAAATCCAAGCCTTAAGAAAGAGAAGTGATTACTTGGCACCAGTTATGATCACCAGACATTTTCAGTCCAGACTTAATAATGAATTTTTGTGTCGTCACAATAATTCACTGATTCCTCAAGGTATCCAAACAAAAGAAATGCATCTTGTACCTGTTCTTGAAACTATTCAAGTCTATTATTTGGAAACTTCTACCTACTAAATTGAGAGCAAGCCCCCATGCCCTTGCTCCATAAAAAGTACTTCAATTTCTCTTACTTGTCTAACTATTCTAGAAGTTCTGCAACTCACAGCCCAATCCTATCTCACTCGTTGTGTGGCGATACAGCGGTGCCAACGTGGCATCTGTTGCATTCTGCGGGGAAGTTTTGGCCTCGAGGTGGTGGTGCTGCATGGACCCGGCCACTCACCACTTCTGTCAGTGGCCAGCCTGCGCACACCAGTGCTTTGCCTTTTGCAACAGCCGGAAAGTGCATTATGTCGCCGGAGCACTTGTTCTGGCGGCATAACATGTCTTCAGGACTGGGCCGCCACCCAGGTAAATGAAGTGATGCAACACATTCCCATAAGTGCTCTATTTTCTTACCCTAGTCATCCTACCACAATTAATATACAAAACAGAACCCACCAAAATATTTTTCTAATCTAGGCAATGTTTTTCCAACTATTCTGCTCTGTAGAAAACTGCTACACACTCCTTGCTTCAAAACGGGCTTTGAACAACATAAAGGAAACCTCTTACAGGCACAGCTCTCCATGCAATTTTTACCAATTCCTCCTCTTTGGAAACTGATTGTAATATTAGGCCCAACTGCTTAAAATATGGAGGGAGTTGGAACTAGGGTGGCATATAATAACAACCATGATTTTTCCCACATCCGTGCAGATACCCTCCTCCATTTGGATGCCTGGTCTAGGAGCTTCTGAAACCTCGCACCAGCCCTGTCTTGAAAGACAGTCTAAGGAATGTTTTAATAAATTTTAACCTCATTCTTGTGAATTTCCATGCGGAGACGGTCCATGTTGTTCATAGTCTCAGCTAACTTTGGCTGAAGACTGCTTGGGTCACCCATCTGTGGATTTTTCTCATATACATCTTTCATTTTGATGAGTGCGTCTCTATAGGAAACATGCATAATGGATTATTACATACAAGACTTGGAAAATATTTAATTGCTGCAACAAAAAGCAATGAGCCTTAACATCTTGCCTTTTACCCTACTGTCTCTACACACTACAGGGAGCGGGAAGACAGTGTTGTTATAACACTGGAGATATCCCAGAAGTGTATAACGTTTGAGAGACTGATGAGCCACAACAACACATTTAAAGACAAAATACACTGTTAAGACTGCCTTTCTTCAATAAACGGTGCCTTTTTAGCCACAGAAGGACAAGGGCAAGCAACAAAGACAGAATGCGAGCAAAACATTACTTTTGATCTGTCTCTTTCTGTAGTTCTCTGTTAAGTTCATCAATCCGCTGCTGCAGCTTCTTCCGTCTCTGTTCTGGGGGTAGGTGGCTGAAATCTTCTTGTGCAGGACCCTGAAACAAGGCCAAATATCATCTTTACACATGAGAAAATGCAGCAAACCACTGGCAGCTCACACACAACCAACAGCACTTACTCACTGACTGAAGTAGGAGAATGGAGCTTTTTCATAATAGTGCTGCAAATCGCGGCTCCAGAAGAATGCACATCTCAAACTAAATTTGTGTCTTGGTAACTTATCACTTGCTATTCACCTCTGCCCAACCTCAGTGTTTCACTAAGTCACATATTATAATCAATTTTGTATATTGCACAGTCTTGAAGGGAAAGCAATCTGTTTAGAAAAAAGGTTTAACAGGAATGTTTTTTATTAAATTAGAAATCTAGAATGACCACGGTATAATGTAATTCAGCAAATAAGACGGATTAAGTGAAATCCCAAAGATTTAAAATGAAGGGATAAATTGGCTAAATCTGTTGAAAAGCCTTCAGACTTTAAGGTGGACAACCAGTTTAACATAAACTAAGAATACAATATGAAATAAGCAGAAATCATTTTAAGATGAATTCTAGAAAGGTAATCATGTTGGTTTGTTGCAGCAAACACAATGACTTTTGACAATGTGGACTCTTGGCCACAACAGTTCATGCCAAAACAAATAAACGAGTCTTTAGGTAAAGGTAAAGGTGACCCCTGACAATTAAGTCCAGTCGTGTCCAACTCTAGGGTATGGTGCTCATCCCCATTTCAAAGCCAAAGAGCCAGCGTTGTCCGAAGACGCCTCCGTGGTCATGTGGCCGGCATGACTCTCCTTGCTGCAGCGCGTAGCATGCAGCTGGAACACGGAGCGCTGTTTACCTTCCCGCAAGCGGTACCTATTTATCTACTCGCATTAACATGCTTTGGAACTGCTAGGTTATCTGACATACATGTGATATTGAGGTTGTAAGATTTAACAGCACATGATTTTTACTGCTCAGGTACTCCTGATTTTTAGGCCTCAGGTACAAAGCGAAGTTTCATTTATCCTAGTATGATTGCCACAACTCAGCAAGCATGCACACAAACCAAAGAAGTTCAGAGTAGAACAACAAAGGCTAAACTGCATGACTAGAACACAAGGCAGCAATTCTAAAATGGTGACCGTCAAAGAGCCATGAATGGGTGCAGTATGTTTCCATAAGAAAGTGCTTAGGACAAGGCAGCACAAGGGGTGTTTTTACATTCAGGAATGGACGGAGAAAACGAGTGTGATTTCTGGTGGGCAGTAGGACAGTCAGACAGGTCCCAAAGATGGGCAGATTAGCATTGTCAGAACCCAATAAGAAACTATGGAACAAAGGCAGAAAACTGAGAATAATCAAAAAGATACTAAAAGTTGCCATAAACGTTCTTCCTCTGTACTGGCAATAGGAAAAATAATTAACTGGTTTAAGCTACAGAAGAGGACGCTTAAAGCAAAATCTTACTAAACAGCAACCTAATGCACCCCATACCCATTGCATTCAGTGCAAGGATTCCTGTCTCAAGGCACTATAATTGACTAGATAATTGACTAGCTACCTCACTGAGTCGGACGGACTGGGGTGAACCGTCTTTCTCCAACCGACACTTCGCTCTGCTACATAAGCCAGCCTAGTACATCAAGAGGCTAACATCTCTGCAACTCTGTTGCCTGATACCTGAGGAGGTCCGCAGCGTGTGGATGAAACATTGTATCCTATAGATTAGTGTTTTTAAACTGTTTTTTACGTGTTAACATTGTAGATGTTTGTAAACATAAATATTTCTACATGGCTGTTAATCCTGTGAAGTTGGAATCAATTTGTAGAGTATAAATACTTGAAAGAAATAAAAGAATGAAATAAAGTGTGTGTGGGCATGTGGAGGAGGGAAGGATTTCCTCCAGGGAGGGGCCGTGAGAGTAGAGTAGGTACTCTCAATGCAGGATCCTCGTTTGGTAATTGTACTTAGTGGGGAAGTCAGCATTAAATGTGCACCACTCCATTATTCTGTTTCATAAATTCACACTTTGTAGAATTGTGGTTTACCTAATTCTCTAATTTGTCAATGAAGTAGGCAGACCTCGTGAGAAATAATAAGTAACACTTTACAAATTAGAAGAAACAGCATGCATTACAGTTTATTTCCTGTTTGCATCTCTCTTATCCTCTTAACAGGCCTCCACGAATCTACTCACTAGAGATAAGGCCCTTGTTCAGCACAACGCAAGAAATCCCCTTTCTCCTTGGGAGAAGGGATCTCTTGCATTAAGCTGAGCAGTGGAGCAGGCCAAAGCAGTTAGCGTTATGAGAGATGCCTTCACTCTGAGGGTCACACCAACTTTGGAACAGCCTGCTCTGTAATTCAGCATGCTCTCTCTCTCTCTCTCTCTCTCTCTCTCTCTCACACACACACACACAACATGTACCCCTTCCTCAGAGTTTTCTGGCAAAGGAAAATGGCTCAGTGGTGACCACAGTTTTGCCCTATCATGTCTAGTTTTGGGGGCACAGCATCGCCATCTCATAATGCGAGTCAAGCAGCTTCCTCGTGAGGAATCCAACGCTGTGCCTTCCTCATGAGGAAGCTCCTTGACTTGCATTATCAGGTGGCAATGCCGGACCCCCAAAACTAGATGTGATAGGGCAAAACCGATGCCATTTTTTTGAATCAGGGCCCAAAATTCATATAAAACCACCATAAATTTTGGAAAAGGTTTTTTTTTAATCCTTAAATTTGCAGACCTGTGTTATGTATGTCCAATGATAAACGTTTAGATGCTGCTATTTACTTTACCTATACAAACGCATCCTAATATTGCTTACTGGTTAATATAAGCAACTTCTACTACATTCAGCACTGGCTGTTTGGGACCATGATTAGCAAGTTCTGAGCTATAAACAAGTTAAGAAGAAAAGACTTACAGATCCACCTACTTGAGCACATGCGGTTAATGATTTATAAGTTAACTATAGCATCAACCAGTAATTACAAGCTAAAGAGAAATTCAGAAGACTGTGTGTGCTTATGGCTTGCCATCTGCTTAGAGAAGCTGTCTCAAAGGGTTGTAAAACAATAAAACCTATTAAGTTAATCTCCCTCCAAAATCTCATACTGGTTTTCTTTTCAGATCAGCAGTGATACCATAAGCATTCCTTAACAACAACAACAACAAAAGATTATGGTACTCAGTGTGTTGAGCTGGTGTGACAAAGTTTCAATATAAGTCATGATTTTTAAATGTAACGCTATACAATGATTTTGTATGTTCTTATACTGATTGTGTTGTGTTAAACTCAACACTGCTCAGGCATATAACATCAAGCTTGTGAAATTCAAGAAATGCCATTTTTAAGAAAAATGTTAGCTCTCAGGTTTTATTAATTATTTATTCACCAACATAATACAGTGCATACTTGCCATACATAAAAAGAGACACTATGAGCGCAATCCAGCAAACACGCGCGCACGCACACACACACGCGCACACGAACACACGCAAGTTCCACTTTAATCAATGGAACTTAAAGCTCTTATCTGTCCACTTCAGTTCCATTGTACTTTTGATTCTGTCTCCAAAAGAATAAACAAAACCTCTTCTCATGGCATCAAACTACACTCAGTATCACCTTAATTAAAAAAACCAAAACATTTCATGCCTTCTTTATCCACCATAAAGGTTACAGGAAGTACATTTCAAATCCACTTCCTTTTTCCTCTTATAGTTACCTCTAGCAGCAACAGAACATCTTATAAAATTGTAAAAAAACATTACTGTCAGCGCAATCCGACTTAACTTTTGTGCCGGTTTAACCAGCGGCGCAGCGAGAACGGGAGGTCCCAGAACGGAAAAGGGATTTAAATCCCCTCCAAAAGAGGAATTCAAAGGGGATTTGAATCCCCTTTCCGTTCTGGGGCCTCCCGTTTAATCTCATTCACATGAGATTAAAAGCTACCTAGCAATATGGTGCCTGGGTGGTGTCATTTTAGAGAAACTGAGAAAGCCTCAATATATCTTGACCTGTAAACATTTCACTTTGCAATTATTACAAAGTAGACTCAGAAGTTCAGCTTCATTTGTATGTTTTAACATCTTCCACAATAGTATTAAATGGTTAGTACTGTTTTCTGTTTTAAGGTATACTTTTATGTATTGTAACCAACGAGTGGTCAAACAGAAATATAATTCAAATTTTAAAAAGAGACTAAAAGTTTGAAACAGGATTGTTGTCCAACCATTAAAAAGAAAGGATTGTGTGTTAAGATTAACCCGGCTACAAACCTATACAAACTTTCCTGGAAGTAAGCCCCATTGAATATCATGAGACTTACTTCTGAGTAGACATGCATAAGATTGTGCTGTTAGGAAATTAGTCATGATTAAGTCCCAGAGATTTCAATGGGACTAATTATTATGACTAACCTCCTTACTCATGAATAACATACCAAACAACCAAGAATATTCATTTATGACCAGTTCCATGAAACAAGTCCTTGTTTGTAGAAAAAAACACATTTAGAACAAAAAAATTGAACTTTCGTTGCCACATGAAAAACTAGCAAACGTTTTTCTAATCAAGATTGTTGAAACGTGTGGTGTGATATTCTAGATCAGCAAGCCCATTATTATTGAATCAAAGGACATCATTCGTACAATGCAAGATCTGCAATATTCAGATAGCTCTCTTGCCCGTACTTCAATGGTTGGGCCAGCTCCAGGCATGCACAGGACAAATGCCTCCATGTGCATTTTGTGCATAAACTGGAGCGCAAATGTAGTTCTGGACTGGAGGGATAGCCTCTTAGCTTTCATTTTATACCATAAACACAGGAATATACCCTCACCTATAGGGTGAATTACTGTATCTACAAGAGATCTCAATAATGCAATCTATGCCAAATTAGGAGTCTCTTTAATTCACACCAAGCACAAATGATTATGAGACAAAGACTGACAAAGACTGACAAAAGTGATCTGAATACGCATCTCAACAACTGACTCAAAGCAACTATGAGATGGACACAACTTCAAAAAAGTACAGCAGACAGATCAGCACACAGGCCTTACCGTCTTCACCGACCACTGACCAGTTCAGTTGAAAACAGAAAGAAACAGGAAATTATTTGCATGCTACCAAGCATCATTTAGGAAGATTTCTAAGTATAAAAATATTCACTCTGTCTACTATGCATGTTTACTTGGAAGTAATTCACACGGACTTCATTGGGGCTTACTCCCAAGTGAACATGCATAGTATTGCGACCTTAATGAAAGTTCAGGTTCAGATAAAATATCTGAACCATTTAACCACCAACTAAAGCAATGCAAAATATAAGGTTTTGGCATGTCCAGATGGGAAAAAAAAATAGGCAACTGCAGTTCAAGCCAAAGGATAATGGCCTGCAATACTGTATGCTGGATACAATTTAATTGTGCTATTTTAGAGGTATAATAGCTTAACAACACTTATTTCTACATTAAAAAGAAACAAAACGCACAGGCACACTACACAAAGCAGCAGCATTGGATGACAGCAATGATCTGGCCTACTATCAACAAAGTCTAAAAAGTAGGCTCCCTTTCACTTAAGCCCAAAGTTTAAGAACAAACTTTTCATGACTCGCCCAGATCCTGCCTGTCAGTCTGCTCTCATCCAATCCCTACAGTTGGGTTTTATGGAAAAATGGTTAACATTTTCTTCTTGGTCGTAGCAGAGTCAGTGCATATAACCAGGGTGGAGGAATGTCACAGTAGCCTATCAGTTATGCAGTCAAAGAGCTCCCATCACCCTTTGTGAAACTTTCACGTTGCCGAAGAGGGTAAAATTGTGAATGAACCAACAACGGCTGCAGGGAACAAATGTAAGATGGTTCCCCAGTAGCCCATGTGAAAACTGGAGATTTTCTAAACCAAAAACATGCTGAGATATTGTAAGTGAGAGCCTCTATTATTACTATTATTGGGGGCTACTAAAGATATTCCTAAAAGAAAAAAAGGGGGGAGCGAAAAAAATACACGGACTAATCCTATACCAACACTGTAGGCTGATACAGAGGCGTCCCTGGGGTGGGTGCCATGCAGTGTGGTGCTTACCTGGAGGAGCTCGGCGTTCTGAAAGTTTGGGGGTGACGTAATTATGTAATTACGTCACCTCCAACCTTCCAGGCTATCGCATTGCTTTTAATGAGAAAAACCTGCCTCCGAACCGCCTCTGTTCGGTCCACTCTGTCCAATCTTTAGTCCACTCGGTTTAGTCCAATCGGTCCAATCTTTAGTCCACTCTGGGCCCAGCAAGCAGCAAAAGCATGATCTTTGGTGAGAGCGTGAGGCGGCTGAATCTGGAGCAGGCCAGAGGCTGCCGAGCAGAGGCTCAGGCAGTGTGGTGTCACACACACCCTAAGGGTGACACTCAGTGCGGGCCGCACCCCCTTGTGATACCACTGGGCTGATGCACCAATGCAAACCTTGAGAATGGGATTCTATGACAAAAAGAAAAATTTGGCAGGAGCTACTCTATCCCAACAATCATCCCGGAAATTATGTGCTTGGCAAAACTGGTTTGTGAAGTGATCATGATCCTGGGAGGTGCATGAATCAGTACATGAAGCACAGCACACAGGAGCAGGTTGCTGTGTGGTATAGAGCAGAGGTTCTCAACCTGTGGTCCGCGTACCCCTAGGGGTACGCCAAGGACTGGCCGTTATCTGCCCCATTAACACTTAATTAAGTGTTAATTTATTATTTATTTATTTATCCGGATTTTTTCCTGAGCCGGAGAGCTCCCTTGTGCTTTCTTCCGTGACTAATCTATCCGATCTACAGCTGGACCTAGTTGGGGAGACTTTGGAAACTGTGCATAGGTGGGGTGGGATAAGAGTTGAGTTTGGGGGGATTTGTATGTGGGATTTATGTTTTTTACTTTGGAAACTGTGCATGGGTGGGGTGGGTGGGGAAAGAGTGGGGGGGTTGTACTTGGGATTTATCTTTTTTACTTTGGAAACTGTGCATGGGTGGGGTGGGGGGGAAAGAGTTGAGTTTGGGGGGGGTTGTACTTGGGATTTATGTTTTTTGTGCATTTTGTTCATGTGTCTTATTGCTGTGTGTTTTTTAAAAGAGATCCTGGCATTTTTGTGCATTTTTGTGCGATTTATGTAAATTAGCTAATTATGTAAATCAGCTAATTATGCTAATTATGCTAATTAGCTGGGGTACTCCAACATTTTTGACCTTCACTGGGGGTACCTGGGCCTCCAAAGGTTGAGAACCCCTGGTACAGAGCACTGCTGTTCAGTTAGAAGAGTCAAAAGCACTACCACGTGTACACAAGCCCCAGAAGTGCTTAAAGTGGTTCTCTGAATTGTCACCAGTATGATTTAGAGTTCCATAGAATGTGCTGGATCTTTTAGCATAGAGAAAAGCTTTGGTGTTTATCCTGGTGGTAAGCTCGTGTGCGTGCGTGCGCGAGTGTGTGTGATGAGGTCTTTGCAAAGTACATGCCCATCCACCATATGCTTGCACATGTAAACACAATATCCGATTTGCCTGATTTCTGCAATCTCACCCAAAGAAAGGGGGGATATAAAATTCATGGAAATCAGCACACCACACATTCATTTGGACATGCAAACACCTGAGTCATAAAATGACACCATTCACATGGTGAGCCACTGCATGATTTCTCAAGCCCTACCCACACCAAGGAGTCTGCCACTGGGATCAATATCTAAACTCAGCCTCTGCAGCATCTTTGTCTCACTGGTATGCTGAACAACCATTAAAACACAGGACATCTATACAGTACTACGTCTACTGAGACCAAGTTTCCATGTTGCACTGTCGCTCTGTTTGTACCAAATGACATCTGCTACATTTCACCCTCTACTCTTTTCCACTAAATAAAAAACAAAAAAAAAAAACACAGCTGTATTTATTGTTACATTTGGCTGGGTGATGTCATCAACAGACTAAATGCCCCTGAAGAGCTCATTTGTTTTCTGTTCTACCCAGCTGCTGCTGAATGCACTTCTGATGGCTGAAACACAGACAGAGCAGCTTCATATTTATGATCTTGTTCCAATGTCTAGAGCAGGGGTGTCAAACGCATTTCATACAGCGGGCCGGACAGCATTCATGGCGTCTGCTGAGGGCCAGAAGTGACATCATTAAGTACGAAGTGATGTCATTAAGCAGATGATGGCCAGAAATAAGCACTTTGCTCTCACGTAGGAACTCATCAGCTACAAATGACAAAAGAGAAAATATGCAAATCTTGATCATATTTTCAAGATATGGGAGCACAATTATCACACTACCATGCCACTTCTGCCGAGGCATCTCTTCACAGCTCTGCAGCTGAGAGGTGCTCTGTGAGGTGACGCCGCAGCTGAAGAGGCACGGTTGAAAGGGCAGCCTGCGTGATAATTGGTTTCTCCCAAAGCCTCCCTCTCTCATCCCTCTTGGTCTGCACCTTACTCCGTAGCGTTCCTTGCCTTCTGACGCCTCCTTCCATCTCTCCCTCTCAAAGTCTCAGTAGAAATGGTGATGCCGAAGGGTTATTGTTGGGGGAGCCCAATTATCATGTGGGCCGGATAAAGGGCTTCCGCGGGCCGCATCTGGCCTTATGTTTGACACTCCTGGTCTAGAGCAATATTTTGTGCAGGAAACGTGAGTGAACTGCAACACTGAATACTTAATAATAACAGCTAACATTTATATAGCCCTTTGAGTATGCAAAGCACTTCACATATACCATCTTGAGATGGTCCTTACAAACTGAAAAAAAGGCTTTATTATCCTCATACTGCAGCTGGAGAGCAGAGGCTGAGAGAGAGTGGCTGCTCACCTAAGGTCACCTAGTGAGAATTAAAGACAGAGATGAGATTTGAACCAGAGAAGTCCTGATCTGCAGTTTAGCTGCAGAGCAACAGACTGCTACATTGCTATGCCAGGTTCTGAATATTTTAAGAGCACCTCCCCACCCCAGAAAATGACAATCTAAGAGCATTAGTAATAAATTATAAAATGTGAAATAGCTGAAACCTTGTACATGCACGGCATGATCCAAACCTCTGCAGAGCTCCAATACGCAGGTATCCCTATTTTACCTACAGAGCATTCCCCAATTCATAAAGAAGAAGAGGGCAGCTCTCTCTTATGTGGGGCTGCATACGTGCACTGGACTCATCAGATCCAGGGCAACAGTCTATCAATACACGGCATGGGAAATCAAATACAGTTTTCATACGCACATAATAAGAGGTTTGTTTAGAAAACTTTAAAATGCTACAGAACATGATCAAGATGCACCTATCAGCAATTTCGTTCACCACAGTCCAGGATTGGGGGTTTGGCACAAGAATAGTAATGATCTCCTGTGTTATTTGCTTTTCCAAAGCAATGCTTTAAGCAGCACTGGGGAAACTAACTGGGAATTCTGTGCAAGAAACTATTAAGAGAACATGCCAATAAGTGCTTGTGCACTTCACAGATGCATATCTGTCTGGACTACACTTGCTTTTTAAACCAAATAGAGATACGGCTGTCTCTTTCAGACATTATATGATGATAGACTGATGTTGAAGGAGAACTCCAATAATTTCATCAAAAGCACTGAACCAGTGGGATCAATGAACTCTAAAATAAATGTCATTTCAATCAGGTTCACTCTAGTTTTCGATTGTTTTTTCTATGGCTCTCATTGTTTTCTACGAGGAATTGGCATCATCACTTTTTCTACCCTAGGAGATACTGACTATACCCCCTCCCCCACCCACCCACCCACCTAAGATATCCAGAAAATCAACAGTTAGGAGAGAGGAACAATTGTGACCTGCATATTTCCAGTCAACCCCAAACCAGCTTGCCAAGAATCAGATTCTGTTATTGCAAATAGTAACAAAATTACTAAGCTAGTAGGGGTGGAAGAGGAGGATCCTTCCTCTCAATGACCTGAACATTAGTTATATGAACACATTCTGCCCTGGGCATATCTGTGGATTTCTCATGCAAGCACAAGATCCAATATTAGGGCAAAATCTGGCTAAATCTGGATATTCATGGAAGTGAGGGGCATCTTAGAAACAATTTCATCACCTTTAGCTTCCTCCATTTCTTCTGTACCAAGGAAAGTTGAAAGTATGTTTGCAAAAGCTAACATACCATAAAATCTCTCCCTTACCATAAAATCCAATCTACTAGAAAATTCTGAATTGTGAAACCAGAATGGGAGATGCAAACTTAAGTAAATACAAGTGAGTGAGATCTAATTTAGGCAATATATTCAGACAGCACTTGGGAACTAAATTCTGCAGAGTTTCAAAAAAAAATATTTTTTTAGTTTTTAAAATTATTTTTTTAGTATTTCAGAGTATTGAAACCAGAGCAAAAATTATGGCACAGGTGACAAGTCGGAGAAGTTACTTAGTTGTGGTACACTAACCCAATAGACAAGTTAAAGGGAGCATTAAGCAAAAAGAAACGCAATATAATCTACAACAATACTGAGAACTCTTCCAATCATTAACTGGCATTGCTTATGATATCTTTGGACTTTGGACATCATGATCGTTTTTCTTTAGATCAATAGAGCCCAGAAACGGCTGGTTTGGAGCACTAGGCTGCATTCAGTTTTGTTTCTAATAAAAACTATATTTTGGCAAATGTATCCAAAGTTACCAACAAACCAGCACTTTAATCTGACAAATTTAGGAGGAAAAAAAAGGTACATCAGACATAAGGAGGTAATGCTAGCTCATTTATCTCTGACATTATGAATGTTGCTAGGCAATCACTCAATCCCTAGAACAAATTCCATTTGCAGAATATGCCATTATAAATTAGTAAGCGCACTTCCCCGATATATCTCAGAAAGTGGCATTTAGCGGTAATCCATAATTGATGAAATGCAGTTTAACAACAACAAAAAACCCAGGAAGCAAAAATGAATTAACCACTATAGTCAAAGTACACTCCATTAAAAATCATAATACTTTAAAATAAAAGAACAATGTTTTAGGTATCTGTAATTACTGCATATTGTATCAATTAAGCTGGAGAAGGGCAAGAGGCTGATTTTTTTCCCCTGAAGTTCAATTTCCCAGAAAGTGGTTGTTTAGATATGGGCCAGTGCAATCTCTTATCTGCAAAATGAAGCAATTTGCTCAGACTCGCAGAACCTAGCTTAACAAGCAAGTCAAATTAATAATTTGAATTTGAATAATTAAAAACACTCCTTTCAAAATGAGTATTCTTATCATGGGGCAGAGTCCATACATGTATAATCTGCTGGCTGGAAAAGAGCTGACCCTAAATGGCCACTAGAGGGCACTTGTGTGGAGTTCAGCACTTGGAGAGAAAATAAAATAATCCTATGAATTTGGCTTCTGCCTGAGTAGAACAAAGCACACAAAGTAACAAATATTAGCGTCAAAAAGAGGCAAGCACTTCATATCAGGTGGATGGCCGAACAAATGCCTCTAACTTGGGTACATGCACTGAGAAGCCCAGATTCAGATATCTGATTCACCATTCATTCACCAGGGATGTGGATCAAGTCTCTGACTCCGAGTCTCGAGCCAAGTCTTTGCCCCCACGTCCCGAGTCTTTAGTTGCGAGTCCCTATCTATTTAATCGGGGAAACGTTTAAACCTGAATAAAATTAATTCGACTTGTTGTAAAAGGCTCCAAGTCTCGAGTCAAGTCTTTTGAGTCTTTTACAAAGTCCAAGTTAAGTCATTGACACGACTTGAGTTTGACTCGAGTCTGAGTCAATAGACTCAAGTCTACATCACTGCCATTCACACATTAAGACAGTGTGATGGTTACAATGATAGACTTGGACCATGAAGATCTGGGGGGTTAAATTCCTGCTCAGTCACCAAGTTTCTTGCCAAGAAAATCCCATGAACAGTTCCAAAAGGCTAAAAGATATGACGCCGGAAGATGAGCCCCTCAGGTCGGAAGGTGTCCAATATGCTACTGAGGAGGAGCGGAGGACTATTCCAAGTAGACCCAGAAAGAGTGAAGCGGCTGGGCCAAAGCCAATAGGACGTCCAGCTGTGGATGTGTCTGAGGTTGAAAGGAAAATCCAATGCTGCAAGGAGCAATATTGCTTAGGAACATGGAATGTGAGGTCTATGAATCAAGGCAAGCTGGATGTGGTCAAAGATGAGATGATAAGATTGAACATTGACATCTTGGGAATCAGCGAACTAAAATGGACGGGCATGGGCGAATTTAATTCAGGTGACCATCATATCTACTACTGTGGGCATGAATCCCTTAGAAGAAATGGAGTAGCCCTCATAGTCAATAAAAGAGTGGGAAAGGCAGTACTGGGGTGCAACCTCAAAAACGACAGAATGATTTCAGTTCGAATCCAAGGCAAACCATTCAACATTACAGTAATCCAAGTGTATGCCCCAACCACTGATGCCGAAGAAGATGAAGTTGACCGGTTCTATGAAGACCTACAACACCTTCTAGAACTAGCACCCAAAAAAGATGTCCTTTACATCATAGGAGACTGGAATGCTAAAGTAGGAAATCAAGAAATAAACGGAACAACAGGCAAGTTTGGCCTTGGAGCGCAAAATGAAGCAGGGCAAAGGCTAACGGAGTTCTGTCAAGAGAACACGCTGGTCATAGCAAACACTCTTTTCCAACAACACAAGAGGCGACTCTACACCTGGACATCACCAGATGGTCAATACCGAAACCAGATAGATTATGTGCTTTGCAGCCAAAGATGGAGAAGCTCTATACAATCAGTAAAAACAAGACCTGGAGCTGACTGTGGCTCAGATCATGAGCTTCTTATTGCAAAATTCAGGCTTAAATTGAAGAATGTAGGGAACACCACTAGACCAGTCAGATATGACCTAAACCATATCCCTTATGAGTATACAGTGGAGGTGAAGAATAGGTTTAGGGCACTAGACCTGGTAGACAGAGTGCCTGAAGAACTATGGACGGAAGTTCGTAACATTGTACAGGAGGCAGCAACGAAAACCATCCCAAAGAAAAAGAAATGCAAGAAAGCAAAGTGGCTGTCAGATGAGGCTTTACAAATAGCTGTGGAAAGAAGGAATGCGAAAAGCAAAGGTGAAAGGGAAAGATATAAACAACTGAATGCAGATTTCCAGAGAATAGCAAGGAGAGATAAGAAGGCCTTCTTAAATGAACAATGCAAGGAAATCGAGGAAAACAACAGAATGGGGAGGACTAGAGATCTCTTCAAGAAAATTGGAGATATCAAGGGAACGTTTTGTGCAAAGATGGGCATGATAAAGGATAAAAAAGGCAGAGACCTGACAGAAGCAGAAGAGATTAAGAAGAGATGGCAAGAATACACAGAAGAACTATACAAGAAAGATCTGAATGTTCCTGATGACCACGCTGGTGTGGTCACTGACCCAGAGCCGGACATCCTAGAGAGCGAAGTCAAGTGGGCCTTAGATAGCATTACTAACAACAAAGCTAGCGGAGATGATAATATCCCAGCTGAGCTACTTAAAATCCTAAATGATGATGCTGTGAAAGTGCTGCACTCAATATGCCAACAAATTTGGAAAACTCAGCAGTGGCCAAAGGATTGGAAAAGGTCAGTTTACGTTCCAATTCCAAAGAAGGGCAGTGCCAAAGAGTGTTCAAACTATCGCACAATTGCACTCATTTCACATGCTAGCAAGGTTATGCTCAAAATTCTACAAGCTAGGCTTCAGCAGTACGTGGACCAAGAACTACCGGATGTACAAGCTGGGTTTCGAAGAGGCAGAGGAACTAGAGATCAAATTGCCAACATGCGCTGGATCATGGAGAAAGCACGAGAGTTCCAAAAAAACACCTACTTCTGCTTCATTGACTACGCAAAAGCCTTTGATTGTGTGGATCACAACAAGCTGTGGCAAGTTCTTAAAGAGATGGGGATACCAGACCACCTTACCTGTCTCCTGAGAAACCTGTATGCGGGTCAAGAAGCAACAGTTCGAACCGGCCATGGAACAACTGATTGGTTCAAAATTGGGAAGGGAGTACGGCAAGGCTGTATATTGTCACCCTGCCTATTTAACTTATATGCAGAGTACATTATGAGAAATGCAGGGCTGAATGAATCGCAAGCCGGAATCAAGATTGCCGGGAGAAACATCAACAACCTCAGATATGCAGACGATACCACTCTAATGGCAGAAAGTGAAGAAGAACTAAAGAGCCTCTTGATGAGAGTGAAAGAGGAGAGTGCAAAAGTTGGCTTGAAACTCAACATTAATAAAACTAAGATCATGGCATCTGGTCCCATCAATTCCTGGCAAATAGAAGGGGCAGAAATGGAAGCAGTAACAGATTTTACTTTTTTGGGTTCCAAGATCACTGCAGACGGAGACAGCAGCCATGAAATTAAAAGACGCTTACTCCTTGGAAGGAAAGCTATGGCAAATTTAGATAGCATAATAAAAAGCAGAGATATCACCATACCAACAAAAGTTCGTATAGTCAGGGCGATGGTGTTCCCAGTAGCAATGTATGGTTGCGAGAGTTGGACCATAAGGAAGGCTGAGCGCCGAAGAATAGATGCTTTTGAACTGTGGTGCTGGAGAAGACTCCTGAGAGTCCCTTGGACTGCTAGGAGATCAAATCAGTCAATCCTAAATGAAATCAACCCTGACTGTTCCCTGGAAGGACAGGTACTAAGGCTGAAACTCAAATATTTTGGCCACCTAATGCGAAGAGAGGACTCTCTGGAGAAGACTCTGATGCTGGGAAAGACTGAAGGCAAAAGGAGAAGGGGAAGGCCAAGGATGAGATGGTTAGACAGCATCACCGATGCAACGAACATGAAAATGAGCGAACTCAGGAAGATAGTGGAGGACAGGAAGGCCTGGCGGGATATGGTTCATGGGATCACGAAGGGTCGGACACGACTTAACGACTGAACAACAACAACAACACCAAGTTTACTGAACAATCCTTGGGCCAGACTCTCTCTTACTCTAGCTCTCACACATAATTTAATATTCATATCAGAAAAAATGTTTAGATGGGTGTCAGTGTGAAATTTTTAAGTACATATGAGAAAAAAAATCTACACACATCTTGGCTAGAAACTCAGCAAAGCTGGCGCCTATCAATCTGTACTTTAGCCTCCCCTCCTCCCTGATTATCCCCCTTGCTCAAAATACATTATGCATTAAGCACACCCATGGTTGTGAATGAGAAAACTATGAAAACATGTACCCAGCACCCTCTTTATAACTCTGTCTTCTCAGAGCCAGCTATTTTGAACCTGTTGAGCCAAGGGCAGCTATTACACAGCAGAAGACAACTAAGCACAATGACCTCTGATAGATCACTGATAGCAGAGAGCCTTATAATGAGGGTGGAGAGTGTTAGAAAAGCCACACCACAAGCACACTGTTCATAGCGCTATCATGCACCTACAACCCATTATAAAACTTACCCCTCTTTTGAGACTTCTGAAAGAAGAAACTCTGGGCTTCCCTGTTTTTATTTCACTCATGCAATAATGCACTTGGTCAATGGAGAATATGGGATACTGGGAACCATTAGAAGTACTGGACGTGTATAAACTAGTAGGGGTAAGGGGTGGGGACTGAGGCTGATACAGAAATAAAAAAGGAACAAATAAGGCAAACATTCAGAGTGCTCTGAAAATTCTGTCTTTTTTCTTTCAATAGAAACAGACCATGACATATATTTCACCATAACAACAACCATCAGAACACCACAGAATAGTAAGAATTTAAGAAAGACAAGGGGAGAAATCTTAAATAATGAGAAGTATTCTTTTCACACATTCTATTAAACTTTGAAATGACTAGAAAAGGACAGGTTGCTTACCCTTAACTAAGGTTCTTCAAGTGAGAATTGCAGATGCAAATAGTGGAGTTTGTGTATATGCAGAATTAACCTTGAAAGTTTCCAGAGCTTTATAAATTGTTCTGCCTCTGCGCTCGAGTGGGAAAACCCTGGGCCCAGTTGTGTGTCGCAACTATGGAAAGAACGCCCAATCTCTCAGTTTCTTTGAGGATCACTTCATGGTTCAAATTTCCTAAGTGGGGCTCCAGACATTGGAGTCAGACCTGCAGCAGGAACAGTTGAGTGGGCTGCCTAAGCACCTACAAAAGTCTTCTATGAAATTCTAATATTGGTGGTATTCTGTGACGTTATTAGTGTTCCAATGTCTTCATTGAGGACATCCGTAGATGATGTTTCAATGTCAGTTTTGCAGACATTTAGACTACAGCAATGGTTCTCAAAATTCTCCCTACCAGCCAGGGAGATCTCTGAGTATCTGTGGGGGCGGGGCCAGTGGCAGCAGTGATCCTGGGGGATCATCACCACAGGGAAAAAAATGCCCCATAACAGCCATTTTTGGCCTTTCTGGGGCTTGGGGGGCTTCGGGGAGGCCTGCGCAACCTTCTGCAGGCCTCCCCAATCTTCATTTTCAACACCAAGCAGAGCCAATGCCAATGACCCTGCACCAAAGGAAGCTTGGGGAATCTATCATTGGCACCATCTACATCTTGCAGAAAAACAGCACATCAACTCTGTGAAAGGGCACGAGGATCAATAAGCAAAGTCTTTGACTCCACCTCCCTTCTAACTTTTTAATGTTCAAAATATCAACATCAGTTCTTCATCCAGTGCCCATAACATCAGCATCAACATGCAAACATAAAAATTGCAATTTTTCGACGATCTGAAGATCAGGGAGGCCTGCAGAGAGTGGAGCAGGCCTCCCTGAAGCCCCCTCGAGCCAAAAAATGGTGGTTTGGGGCATTTTTTTTGGCCGCGGCAGCAGCGAACCCCGGGACTGCCGCCACCATGCTGTCCCCGTCCCTTAAGGGGGCAGAGGACAGCTTTTGTTCTCAATGGTGGGTCGCGACCAACCACTTTGAGAACCACTGGACTAGAGTATATATGTCGATGCTGATGTTATAGGCACTGGATGAAGAACCAGTGATTTGAAGAACCAGTGATTCCGATTGGAATCCCTTAAACCGGCACAAACGTTAAGTCGGATTGCGCTGTAACTAGCCTATAAAACACTTTTTAATACTGAACTATGATATACAATAGCGTTATGAACTGAAGTAAATTCTCCTCATTGTTTAGGAGCAAAACGTTAGGACAACCCCTTGTTCTCAACTTAATAATACGACCAGAACCTAGAAAATGCTTCCTTTTATTAACTCAAAGATGAAGTAAATTCTGTTTAGTGTTCCTAATCATGCTGTTTCAGCAACGGTTGAAAAGCAACCAAGGGATCGGGCATTCTCCCTGTGCTTGTGACACACAATTGTGCACTGAGTTTTCCCACTCAAGCACTCAAAGTAGGACCACGTTTTGACTCTACACATGTGCAGAACTCCACTATGTGTGACTCCACAGGGACAATGAAGATGAAAGATTACTTATGCACTTTGCTGGGTCCCAAAATAAGAACTTCTGCAACTTGGCCTTCACATTACTATTCTTTCAAATGTCCAAAGACATTTACGTCCCTTTATACCTCCTTTCACATCTTCAGAACAATGATCTACAGAAGTTCTTGATTGTCTTGGGTTTAACAGGTAAAAAGCCATGGCAAAAAAAAAATGTAGGTGTGGGATAATATAAAAACAAGAGCATTGAGACAATTCAACGTAGAAGAACTGTATTGATCACAACAATTAAATATTTAATGTTAAATTGTTTAAAAAATGTTTAATTATTGTGATCAATACAGTTCTTCTACACTGAATTGTCTCAGTGCTCTCGTTTTTTATCTTATCCCACACCTACATTTTTTTTTTGCCATGGTTTTTTACCCGTTAAACCCAAGACAATCGAGAATCATTGCTGGCCATGAAAATCTCAAATCGTATTTGATCTACAGAAGGCATTTTTTCCCCCAAACAATATGTTCTGTTCCTTAAGTCATGCTTGGTGGGTAGGGAATCTGCGCTAATGCAAGCAGAATCCCACAAGCACACGAAAGGATTGAATGAATGAACCACACCCACAATAGAGCTGAAATTGAAATATTAAAAAGGTGCAATCCACAGCCCTACAGTGCTCCACTTATCTGATCTCCTTCCAGGATCATTATCAGTAGCCAAGCCCCAGCAAATCCAAGCATATCTGGTGACAGGTCACTGCATGGTCCAACAGTCCATCAACCATAGAGGCAGCTGCAACAGGTCAGAGTAGCTGCTGCAGTTCCAGGCAGGTCTGTGTCCAGACATGTGTAAAACATGCTCCCATTGCCTTAGCGCTCCTGGCCAATTACTACTGTGGATTACTCAAACTAGCTGCAAAAAGTCTTGTTACATGTGTGGTATTTTGCCTCCCAGGTATGGCTCAAGGCTTGTCAGGGCTCGGCTGCTGAACTACTGCTTGCAGAAGGTCAGAACACCAATAGCACAATGGGTCATACCCAAATTCACTTTCAAAGAGACAGTTCAGGTCGTACAAACTATGTGTAAACGAGCATTTTAGAAATGATATAGGATCAAAACAATAATTAATTTGATCCAACAGAACTGCATTTGGTCCGTTAACCACAAATTACAAAATTCTGAGCGTGTTCATGTGATTTTTTTTTACCTTTGGTTTCTTTCCAAAAAGCCACAGTTTGCCCTTAGCCTTGCCCACAGTGGTTTTTGCATCGATTTTCATCCCTTCTTGCTTTGGTGTACTGATCGTTCCATCAGAAACGGTCCTGTAAATATGCTGACTGTAATCTTCAAACGGAAAATCTCCAGGAGGTTCAAAACCAGACTTGAAGGAGTCTATTACTATTTGAGAGTCCTTGGTGGGAGAGATAGGATGTTTGTAAAATGATTACACATAGAATTAATGGTTTAATTGAAGCTATATTTAACAACGCTGCAGATGTAACATGCATGGCTTAGAACAGACCTCCTTTTCCAGGCAGAATTAGTTCAATTGTAAAAATATTTTCCATGGCCTTTTGTTTTGTAGGACTATCAGGATTGGTTTGAGACAGGATAATGTTGCAGAGAGAACAGAAAATGCAAGTGCCCTGCACTTCCTGTCCCTAAACATTCCCATCTCATACAAAATGGAACTTTCTCAGATACTTCTAACCAGGACACACACAAGCCTCCAATACAGAGATAGTTTTGCACATGCCTCAGGCATAGAAAAGTCAAGTTATTTTTGATAAGATGGTTATCTTGCACTTCCTGTTCCCTCCACAACATTAACACAGCTGAAGCAATCCTAGTTTATTTAGAAGTTACAGAACAGAACAAGGATTCGGGGATCCCATGGGTTTAAGCCTGGTTGACTCCATTTTCTCTTCAACATAAACCTTTCCTATCTCAAAGAAACGTTGACATCAGTGTGAAATGCTGATAAAGTATGTCCTCGTTAATCTCAGGTTCTGCTCCTGCGGATCTCAGTATCTGCAGAAGCAACCCGTGAATAACAAGGTGCTAGAGTCTAGTGCCCAATGGCTTACTGGTCAAACTGGAAGTCACTTTCAATCACGTCTGAGAGGTTTTCAGAGGCCCAAGGAGGCCTCTGGAGGGCTTTGCAGGCCAATGCAACGTGGAACGGGCCTCTGGAGGCCCTCCTGGTGAGTAATGGACACACTGGGTGCTGGACCCCAGCACCAGCAGCTCACGTTATCCGCGGGGGGCCTTGGAATGGAACCCCCATGGAAAACAAGGGCCGATTGTATTTAAGAACATGTAAATTCATTTTATAGTCTGACAGGAAGCTAACACATTGCAAAAATACTTATAATGTATCTCTGTGCCCATGCATTGTGGAATGGAAACAATACAAAAATGAATACCGTATTTTCACTCCATAAGACGCACTCCCCCCCCCCAATAGGGGGAAATGTCTGTGCGTCTTATGGACAGAATGCTGTAAAAATCGGGTAAAAAATGTCTAGCTTTAACTACCGGTACTAATTTTAACAGCGCTTGGCCGCTTACTGCGTTGCCGTAGCACCTCCAATCTTCGTCCTGTGTTGCCAGGACTGCCCCCAGTCTTCAGCTCCAAGACACAAGCCTCCTAGACGATGGACGCAACCAGGGAGCCCTGCGCAAACATCGCAACTGCGCAGAGCCTGCAGTCGCGTTCAGTGTCTGTGCAAGCCTCCCAGGCGCTGGACCCGATGTTTGCGCAGAGCCTCAAGTCACGGTCAGCACGTGCGCAAAGTTCCCAGGTGCTGGACGCAACCAGGAACCTCTGCGCAAACATCGCAGCAATCCGACTGGGAGCTCTGCGCAAACATCGCAGTTGCTGCAATGTTTGCACAGAGGTTCCTGGTCGCGTCCAGCACCTGGAAACTTCGCGCAGGCGCTGAACGCAACTGCAGGCTCTGCGCAAACATCGCAATAGCTGCGATGTTTGCGCAGGGCTTCCTGGTCGCGTCCAGTGCCTAGGAGGCTTGCATCTTGGAGCTGAAGACTGGGGGCAGTCCCGGCAACGCAGGATGAAGATCGGAGGTGCTACGACAACGCGGTAAGCGGCCAAGCGCTGTTAAAATTAGTACCTGTAGTTAAAGCAAGACATTTTTTACCCGATTTTTTGCTCCAAAATACACGCGCGTCTAATGGTCCGGTGCGTGTTATGGAGCAAAAAATGCAGTACATTTTTAAAAATGAAGTGGCTGAGAACTATTACGAACAGTTAAACAGCAGATCCTTGCGTGACACAAATTCCTGAAGAAATGCTGACTGAAGTTTAAGAACAAGGTTTATAAGAAGAGTATCCTACAATTAATACAAACTAAGACATACATTTTGTTTGGCCACATGTTGAAAAAACAGAGTTATTTAAGATTCAGGCATTATTTACAGTAGAAAATAACATGAAATAGAAAGATAATGAGGAAAAATCAGAAAGCATTAAAATACAGAAGCTTTCCACAAAATACTTCCTCAGATCTGCCCAATATATGATCTATTGATGGTGCAATCTTCCTTAACTATGCGCCTATCCACCCAGCATCTGGCCCGTCTGCCGCACCAAGCAGGTAAGTCCCCGCTGGTGGGCAGAGGGTTGGGGGGGGGGCAGAGGGATGCCAACAGAATGGGCTGGCAGGGGGTGATTGGCCCACTGGGCCAGGGACGGGGGAGTTATTATCGGTGCCGTGCTTCACCAATTCCTGTTCACCGTCCTGGGCTTGGCCGACCTTACACCGACCCTTCAGATTAGCGCCGGCCATTTTGCCGGTGCACATCCGAGGAGACCCATAGGGCCCGCTGGGGCTCTCCTTGAGGGGAAGGGACAAATGTCCCTTTCTCCCAAGGTGTGCCCCAGCTCCGACGGCACTGGTCTGATCCTGCCTAGGACCCGGCACAGAGTGCTTTTGCACGCTGCAGCAGCCCTAGACAGGATTAGGCTGCCCGTTGATTGCAGTCTGCTAGCTGGATATAGAGGTCACAACAGACTTGATAATTGTCCTGGTTTTGTTGCTTGGTTAGGTTCACAAAATCAATCATACATGTGTGTATCAAGCACCTGGAAGGTTGATGGAGCAGCATTCAGTTTACTGGGTCACAAACTGAGCAGATAGTACATAATTTCTAGCCCGTTTATGTTAGTATGAGATCTCAATCACAAATTAGTTAAGGTACATTACATTGTTAAATTTACTGCATTTATTTGTGCGTTCAATGCTGAGGTGCCGATCATGCAACAGAAATTCAACTTACCCTTCGTTCATCCACTGATTTTGCTGCAGCAACCATTCCTTCTAAACATTTTGAGATTATTGGAATCACTTTGCGCTCAGAATCGGCAAACCCCTTATAACATTCACTAAGTTTGATGGTTCTTCGTTCATCCATTTCTTGAAGATGCTACAATAATAAGGAAAAGAGCCCGAGCATCGGTATGAGAATCGTATGCAAGTAACCATCTATATTTGCATACTACTGTCACTTTTCCTTCCAATTTTGTTTAAAGCATTACCAATTATATAGTTTGCTGCTGCTTCTTGTACCATGTTAATAAGCAAAGAAAAAAAAACTGCAACAGGGAGGACAGCTTGTTCTCTTAACTAGTAAAATTTTAGTCACCAACCTGGTGCAAGGTACTTTAACTCTGAGGAAAACACAACACACCAACACAAGTTGAGCTGTGTGCAGGTCTATGATTAAGGTTCAGGGGCATGCACAGGGGAGTGCCAGACTTGTTTTCCCACCCCTTTCCTCTACCCAGGTCTGGTGCAGTGTGCTGCCTATGACGGCTAATGTGAACCCCAGTATGTTCCAGAGAACCTGGTTTTAATCGGGGTTCTTAAAGCAAGTTGTGACAGCAAGAAGCTAGATTAGTTCATCCACTTACTCCTCTATTTGAACTGAAAGGAAAAAATGCTTATGAATGTTTTATATTACTCTAAACACCTGTCATCAATAGCACGTTCATCTTTGTATATGTGTTTGAAAACAGACACAACTGCAGACACTAAATTATTCTGTAACAAATATTTTCTTGAAACATTTGTTTTCTGAAGGGCCAAGTTTAATATACTGCACCCAATAAAATCTATTCCAGATAATAAATATATTTTATAATATTCCCTTGTAAATGTGAAAATAAAAACAGGAAATATTTGTTTACAGATTACTCTGTTGATAACTTATTTTCCTCAGCATTTGAACATATTAAAATATTTCTACCCCACCTTTTTCTCTTTGAGTACTCAAGGAGGCTTACAATATCAATTAAAAAGTTAACAATATTTATTTATTTTACCAAGAAGGAACTTTTTACCATATGTGGTGGACATGCCCCCAAGCAAAGAAGTACTGGACTCAGATTCATAAACAGATTGAGTTGATTTTAAAAATTAAGGTTCAAATGAAACCGGAAACCTTTTTGTTGGGTATGTGGGATGATCATGTAGGCGAAAAATATCAAACTTTGTTTTTATATATGATAGCTGCGGCAAGAATTTTATATGCACAATATTGGAAGAATTCAGAGATACCTTCGCTGGAAGATTGGTGGCTGAAAGTTTTGGATTATGCTGAAATGGATAAACTTACAATTTTAATTAAGGAAAAGTCAGTTAACCTTTTCGTGAATAATTGGAAACCATTTATCGATTTTGTAAGAGAGAGAGAGAGAGAGAGAGAGAGAGGAACGATGTGATGATATGTGGATTTAATGAATAGAATGTGGGTGTTATTTTGGCTAAGTTGGAAATTATATATAGAAAATAGTGAATAGTATGCTAGTAGGATGTATTGCTTTGTGCTTGCTATAATTTTATGAAATATGTATTGTTTTTATGTTAATATATCAATAAAATATAAATATACACAGAAAAAAATATTTATTTGGGGTACAAGAAGCTCAGGGTGGTGTACATGGTTCCTTCCCTTCTTTTGTTCTCACAACAACCCTGTGAGGTAGGTGAGGCTGAGAGATAGTGACTGACCCAAGGTCACCCAGGAAGCTTTGTGGCTAAGCGGGGATTTGAACCTGGATCTTCTAGGTCAAAGTCCAACTCCCAACCCACTATGCCATCCTTGTTGTTGTTGTTCAGTCGTTAACAGCCCAGTCCAGCCTAAGGCCTCAGCGGCACAATTCAGGCACAACTGCAGCCTAAGCACCTTAGGCTGGAGTTGTGCCTGAATTGTGCCGCAGAGGCCGAATTTGTGCTGCAATTGTGACTGACATAGGACGGGTTAAGGAAAGTTGACCAATTCAGTCCTAAGTTCGGCATAAGAGCTATTCCGTCCTAAGTTTGGCCTAAAAGTGGGCGTGTTGGGGGAGTGACGGGGCAGTTACGAATTTGAGTCGGATTCCAGACACTGGCAAGCTCCGACACGCCCCCTCGAGCACAACTGCGGCACAAAATTTAGGTCGACAAAAAAGGTGGACTTAAATTTGAGGAGACCCATAGGAGCCATTTTACCTTACCCACTCCAGCCCTCTCCTGAAAAGTTCTAACACCCTACTCCTGAGTTATGCCTGAGTTAGGACGGAATAGTTGTGGCATAACTCTGGACACGGACCCAAATAGTTACCCTATCAGCACCCAGCCCCACCCAGCCACTTTCCCACAAAAGCCCAGCCTCAGGCCTCCAGTCTCTCTCTCTCTCTCTCTCTCTCTCTCTCTCTCTCTCTCTCTCTCTGAGCACGTGGCGTGGGGTCCTGTCCCCCAGCAGCCACAAAGTGGGACTTTGTCGGTGGAGGGCAAAATTCACAAACACACCACTTCTCTCTTCTCCTCTCCTCTCACCTCTCTGCCCCCCTCTAGGGCAGAGAGGGCTGTTCAAGCTGTGGCCAAACTGTTTACAGCTGTGCCTGGGCACCTGCCTCCTTGCAAGCATTTGCTAACCCATGTTTTTCTCCCAGCCCCTCTCCCCCCCCCACAGGCAACAACACCAGCAGGTAAGTGCAGGTAAGAGCAAGGAACATGCTGACATGAGTTCTGACTTCTGCCTCTTTGCATATAGAAATATAGGTAGGATACATGCCTCTTTACCAATGTCTTGTCTCATAGCTGCCTGCAATGCCTTCTCTAAAATGCCTCTTTACCAATGTCTTGTCTCATAGCTGCCTGCAATGCCTGCTATGATATGCCTCTTTACCAATGTCTTGTCTCATAGCTGCTTGCAATGCCTGCCATGATATGCCTCTTTACCAATGTCTTGTCTCATAGCTGCCTGCTTTGCCTGCTATGATATATAGGATACATGCCTCTTGACCACTGTTGTGTCTGATTGCTGCCTGTAGTAATGTGAGCACACAATGCCACAAGTGTGGAACTGTTAGCCTTATGTAGGCACCAGCTGTCCCCCCCCCCCCTTTTCTCCACAGGGTCTACTGACAGGTCAGTACTGCTAGGTTTGCCATGGTTGTGACCCAGACGTTGTGTTGTTGTCTCTCTCTTTGACCCTTTTCCCTTACAGGATCATGCTCACCTTACACCCAGGGAAGGAGCGCAGACCATGCTATGTGTCACACACCACTCAGCTGTGTTTGATTTCTCTCCCTGCAGGCCTCTGCAACCGGCACACTGGCATTCCTTCAATGGCGATTGCTACCACACAGCAGCTGCCATGGAACACCCCTGTGCTTTTTGTCTCCCCAGGAATGTCCACTACCACCTACCTTCCGGGGAGCACCCCTGGGCCTGCAGTCTGGTTGCCCCACGGTCGTCTGCCTCGATGCTGCCAGAGGTCTGGGAGCCTGCCCTGCAACCCTCCTCAGCTGCTGCTGCTGCTGCTGCTGCTCCACCTCCCTGGCTGCCTACTTGCTGTCCCTCCCCTTTCTATGGAGTAGGCTGTGGTTCCACAGGGGAAGAGCCTGCATCTCCAGGTCCATGGGGCATGCCTGCTGCTGCTGCTACGTTCTGAGTGGCTGCTGTGCCTACCCCTGGCAGCCTCGCCTGGCCATCTCTGCCAATGTTCCAGAACAATAAAGATGCCCTTTGGGCAAAGGCCCCTTGAACAACATGTCCCCAGTGTTACACAAGCATTGCCCCACACACACAGAGACAGCGCCCAGCACACAAGCCCCTGCATGACTCCCATCCAGGGACTGCCACTGCCTTCCCAGGGAGACCACAGCAGGGGGGCTGCCAGACCCTCAGGGCTCAGAGGGGAGGGGGGAGTTGGGGGGCCTCTCAGGCAGGCAAACAGTGACAGGCGACACGGCGCCCATACTGGATCCGCTCGCGTCCGCCACGTCCGTGAAGAGCCCTTTTGGCAACCGGGGCTCTCACCCGCCCTCGGTCCGCCCGTCAACGGCATCCGTTTCCGCCCGTCAATGGCGTTCGTTTCCGCCCTCGGTCCTCCCGTCAACGGCGTCCGTTTCCGCCCTCGGTCCGTCTGCATGAGAGGCGCCCGTTCCTGCATTGCCTTCATCTGCGAAGTGACCCCTGTGTCCCTATTGGTCTCTGCAGACCCCTCTCCCTGTATCCCTCTCCCACCAGCCTTGTTGTCTGTCTGTTTCTGACCCACCCGTGCCCCTCCCCAGCACCCCCTGTCAGTGTGCCTGCCTCCCCTCCCACTCCCTGATGATGGACGCTGGCACCCCCCACCCCGCCAGAGTGCCTGCCGCAAGGCGCCGACGTTGCCCCATCTGGGGGCGTGATGAGCTGCGTGAGCCCTTCCCGCTCGCAGCAGACAAGCCCAAGGCATCTCTTGGCCGGGGCACGGAGCAGAAGGCATGCCGGGATGCCTTCTTTGTGGGCATTGCCACGGCCCTGGAGGCCCAGGGCTTCAGGAAGCGCATGGGCATGTCCTGGCAGAGGCGGTTCCAGACTTCATGAGACCCCCCCTTGTGCGTGCCGTTCCCACCCCCTCCTTCCCTTCTCACCCCCGCCCCCCCATGACTCCCACGTGCAGCCTCAACGTGGCTTGGGGGTGGCTACCACTTCTGCAGGAAGGAGGGCAGTGGCACTCCCCCCTGCGGCAGGTGGCTAATGCACAGGGTGCCCTGGGGCGGCTGGCACTGGCACAACCTCTGCCCTTCAGCTGACTGTCGCACGCCCAGTGCCTGCTGGCCCACCTGTGGCTGCCCATCTGCTGCGAACGCTGCAGCAGCTGTGGTAGGTGCACACAGACGAGCTCAGGAGGGGGCTCTTCGCTTCCACAAGACGGACACCTCCCCACAGGGGCCTGCCTGCCTCTGCGGTAAGTTTTGCCTCGATCCTGGCCCACTGCTCTTGCCTCCTGCCTAACTCAGGCATAGTTGCAGCCTAACTCAGCCCTATTTTAGGCCACAGTTACGCCGCAATTGTGCCTCAATTGTGCCGACTTGTGCTGAGTTAGGCTGGACTGAGCCCTAAGTTGTGTCCGACCCTTCGTGATCCCATGAACCACATCCCGCCAGGTCTTCCTGTCCTCCACTATCTTCCCGAGTTCACTCATTTTCATGTTCGTTGCATCGGTGATGCTGTCTAACCATCTCATCCTTTGCCTTCCCCTTCTCCTTTTGCCTTCAGTCTTTCCCAGCATCAGAGTCTTCTCCAGAGAGTCCTCTCTTCGCATTAGGTAGCCAAAATATTTGAGCTTCAGCCTCAGTACCTGTCCTTCCAGGGAACAGTCAGGGTTGATTTCATTTAGGATTGACTGATTTGATCTCCTAGCAGTCCAAGGGACTCTCAGGAGTCTTCTCCAGCACCACAGTTCGAAAGCATCTATTCTTTGGCGCTCAGCCTTCCTTATGGTCCAACTCTCGCAACCATACATTGCTACTGGGAACACCATCGCCCTGACTATACGAATTTTTGTTGGCATGGTGATCTAGGCTTTTTATTATGCTATCTAAATTTGCCATAGCTTTCCTTCCAAGGAGTAAGCGTCTTTTAATTTCATGGCTGCTGTCTTCGTCTGCAGTGATCCTGGAGCCCAAAAAAGGAAAATCTGTTACTGCTTCCATTTCTGCCCCTTCTATTTGCCAGGAATTGATGGGACCAGATGCCATGATCTTAATTTTATTAAAGTTGAGTTTCAAGCCAACTTTTGCACTCTCCTCTTTCACCCTCATCAAGAGGCTCTTTAGTTCTTCTTCACTTTCTGCCATTAGGGTGGTATCGTCTGCATATCTGAGGTTGTTGATATTTCTCCCGGCAATCTTGATTCCGGCTTTCGATTCATTCAGCCCTGCATTTCTCATAATGCACTCTGCATATAAGTTAAATAAGCAGGGTGACAATATACAGGTGGGCCCCCATATCCGCTGGGGATATGTTACAGGTCCCTCCGTGGATACTTGAAACCGTGGATAGGAGCGAACACCCCCTCCATGGTTTCCTGAGGGTTAGGGTTCCCCTGCAGGCAGGCATGCTTCCCCCCCCCCCCCGCTCTTATTTTTCTTTCAGCAAGCTTTGTTTCTTCCTTAAAACAAACAGAGAAGCAGCCTCCATTGCAGGCTGAGGCAAGTAGAGTGAGACTAAGTCCTAGAGAGGCTCTGCAAGGTTTCTGTTGACCTTGCAGAGCCTCTTTAGTACTTAGTCTCGTTCTACTTGCCTGTAATAAGCAGCCAGAGGCTGCTTCTCCTGTTTCTTTAAGGAAGAAACGAAGCTTACTGGGAAAAAAAAAGCCCCAATCTGTGGATAACTGAAACCGTGGATAGCGAATCAGTGGATATGGGGGCCCACTTGTACAGCCTTGCCGTACTCCCTTCCCAATTTTGAACCAATCAGTTGTTCCATGGCCGGTTCGAACGGTGCTTCTTGACCCGCATACAGGTTTCTCAGGAGACAGGTAAGGTGGTCTGGTACCCCCATCTCTTTAAGAATTTGCCACAGTTCATCCTGGCTCTATATAAATTAACAGTATTTATATACCGCTTTTCAACAAAAAGTTCACAAAGCGGTTTACAGACAAAATCAAATGATTAAATGGCTCCCTGTCCCAAAAGGGCTCACAATCTAAAAAAGATGCAGAACACCACCAGCAACAGCCCCCAGAAAAGGCACTGTGCTGGGGTGAAAGGGGGGCAGTTACTCTCCCCCTGCTAAATATAAGAGGAGCACCAACTGAAAAAGTGCCTCTTGCCCAGTTAGCAGGGGTACAAAAATACAATAGAATAAAAAAAGGCCTGACTTATTAAGTCACGTCACAGAGGCAATACATTCCTCTGTGAGGATGTGAGGCTCCATATATGCACATATATTAAGTTGCCATCTGCTAAGTCAGACAATTGTTTCAACTGGAAGGGATTGCACTCAGGACCATCAGCATGCAAAATACATGCTCTACTATTGAGCTACAGTCCCATAGCTAAAATGTTTTTCCAAGCGCTCTGGAATACGACACAGTAAAACCACTTCTGAAAAGTCATCACTTGACCCAGCCTAACTTAACTATCATTGTCTCAAATCTACCTTACTTAGGCAAGGTGCTCAAGCATGTGGTGGCAAACCAGCACCAGATTTTCTTGGACTAAACTGATTATTTAGATACTTTTCAATCCGATTCTCAGCTCAGACTTGGGAATTGATCATCAGACCTTGGTGGATGATGTGCAATAAGAGATAGAAAGGGGGTACAAACCTGTTGATTTTCCTAGACCAGGGGTTCTTAACCTGGGGTTCACAGAACCTTAGAGGGTTCATGGACGGGCTTCAGGGGGGCCATGAACTGGGTGAAAATTCCAGGGAGAGGGTCTATAGCAGGGGTGGCCAAACTGTAGCTTCCTGAGCCACATGCGGCTCTTTGACCTACAATGTGTGGCTCTCGGAAATACGTTGGCTGAGCTCCTTTTTGTATCACAATTAATATCAAAAGGTAAATAAGACATTTTCAAGCTTTATAATTATTTACCAGGTATAAACTGAGAGTCCACTGGATTAAAACATAAATTTAATGTTCATGGTGACTGAGTAAATATATTTAATAATTTAAATGTTTCTTAAATATTGCGGCTCTCAAACATCTGAAATTTATCGTATGTGGCTCTTACATGAAGCAAGTTTGGCCACTCCTGGTCTATAGCTTTCATTGGATTCTCAAAAGGTCCATGACTCCAAAGAAGGTTAAGAACCACTGTCCTGTACTGGGATTGGGAGGTTCCATTTTAAGTTGATTCTGGTTCTTCACGGTAGGTAAATCCTGGAAGGTGGTGCTGCAAGACTGCTGCTCTATCTCATGAAGCCTTTGGCATATGGGTGCCACAACGTTCCACCTTGCTTCCTATGCTGTTTAACCTCTAATGAAACTGCTGGGAGAGGTCATTCCAAGATTTGGGCTAGGATTTTACCAGTATGCAGATGACAGCCATCTCCCCCTCTTGGTTGTATGTTTTGATCCTAGGGAGGCAGTAGAAGTTCTGAATAGGTACCTAGCAGCAGATTTGTATTGGATAAGGATGAACAAACTTAATCCAGATTAGAAAAAGGTATTACAGTACTGATTGGGGTTTTGGCCGCCGGACACATCTTTAGTCAAGATTGCACTGTGAGTCATTGTTTAGTATTCCTAGTATCAGGACATGAGGCAACATTTTCTAACAGGATCACCACCATTCCAAAATATCAGTGAGGTCAGCACAGGTAGCAAGACAACAAAAATATATTGAATTTGCACGCACGCATGCACAGAGCACTGAACCCGCATCTTTCCTACACTTATTTAGCAGCAAACTGCTATCCAGCAGTATACAAAATTATCCAATGAAACATACCCAAATGTATACAAGCAAGTGACAAAAGGGGGCAGAGACAAAATCCCAGATGGGCATGCAAATCTATAGACCACAATCAGTGGGAACAGAACACAATTATACAAGCTTAAATTTCCCCCGAGAGCAGTGGGATTTAAGAATAGGTAAACATTCACCATTGCTATCACTATGGCTACAATTTGTATCCTACGTAATGCAGAGACAAAACAATGTTTTGCAGTATATATGTTATAACTGTCACTGGAGAACCAAGCATGCACACAACTAATAGCAACACAATTCAAAGTCTCCAAATCCCACAGGTTAGAAATACAGTTTGGCATACTTAACTTTTAGAATTGTACCCTATATCTAATCAGCAAGATAAATCTGTTACATCTGAGTGAATGCTAAGTGTGCAAGTTCGGGTGCTTCTTGTTTTCCAAATGAAGCAAAGGTTTACTCACTTTCTGGTTTAAAACTTTAGGTACATTTAGAAGCCATCTCCATAATATATGATTTTGATGGACAACATACCTTATAAATCTGAGGAATAACAATGTAGAAATGCTTGTGCTGTTCACCATTGAAATTTTGCAGCTGTGCAGCATATTCATTTTTGTTTTCATCAGCCATGTGTGTACGCAGGTTTAACTGCTGCTTTGCCTAATAAAAGAGAGACCAATAACAGATGCTTTGTTTGTATTTTATTTAAATAAAGTCTTAGCAACATGCTCACCATGCATGAAAACTGTATCACCTTTCATTTAACGTTCTCAATATTTTAGTTTCCTTGAAGGTATCTTTGCATTAGCATTTGCAGTTTCATAGAAATTATTCCTCTTTATTAATATTCATAAACATCTCTAACATCTGAAAAAACATTTGCACTAGGCTTTTTATCTAATCTGTGTATTCTAACACACACACTGAAGAAATGGAACTCTAAGTACGTATATCATTCCTAACTGCCTTCAAACAAAGCATTTCTTAGAAAAAGACTAATATTAAGAAGCTGTTATGTAAACATCATTCTAGACTAAAAGCAGACTAGCAAGAATCAGACACACATGGAACCGTGGTTTAGTCATAGTTCTCAGTAACGTTCATGAGGCTCAGGTTTGAAATGGAGGGGAGAAAGTTTCAAACTTCTAGTCATGGTTTAGAACTGCGTTTCTCAAAGTTCTTCCTGCAAGGCAGGGAGAACTTAGAGTGCTTGCAGGGGTAGGGCCAGCGGTAGCAGCGATCCCAGGGATCACCACCGCCAGCAGGAAAAAAGCACCCCAAAATGGCATGTTTTTACTCACCGGAGCTTCTGGGGGTGCAGTGAGGCCTGCACGACCCTCCGCAGGCCTCCCCGATGTTTAGATCGCCGAAAAACGGTGATTTTAGGCCACTTCCGGTTTTCGCTAAAACAGGAAGTGGTCTAAAATCGTCATTTTTCAGCGATCTAAACATCAGGGAGGCCTGTGGAGGGTCGTGCAGGTCTCCCCTCACCCCCCAAGTCCCGGTGAGTAAAAACACGGCGTTTTTGGGTGCTTTTTTCCCGCTGGCGGTGGCGATCCCTAGGATTGCTACTGGCATGCTTCCTCCACCCCTTAAGGGAGCAGGGAAAGCATCCGGTTTTCCTAGTGGGTCGCGGCCCACCAGTTTGAGAACCAAACTTGGAAAAGGCAGTATATAAAATGCTGGTGCTATTATTATTATTATTTACACTTTGTTCTGAAACAGCAGAGAAATTGAGCTATTCTCCAAACAGGAAGAAAGGTGACGGAGTTTGTGGGAGTTGTAGCCATTGTGAGGGCTGCTATTATGGAAGTACAGTACACCTCACAAAGCCTACAACTCCCATAAGCTCTTTCACCTTTCTTCCTGTTTGGAGAATAGCTCTGTTTCTGTGCTGCTTCAGAACAAGGTAAAATACAGTTGCTTGTTTTCTTCCAGTTTGGAGAATTTCTGTTGCTGCCTCAGACACCCCTAAAAAGTTTTACCCTTGACTTATCCATGGGTCATAGCAAATCCCATGATTTTTGGCTTAAAACGTGCCCTTGACTTATCCATGAGATCAACTAATACACAAGTATATATGGGTACTTTCCTTTAATTCTATACACAAAAAACC
The DNA here is from genome assembly GCA_026170595.1 of Plestiodon gilberti rubricaudatus. Classification (NCBI taxonomy): domain Eukaryota; kingdom Metazoa; phylum Chordata; class Lepidosauria; order Squamata; family Scincidae; genus Plestiodon; species Plestiodon gilberti. The sequence continues at coordinate 126,735,328 of JANXHW010000004.1, read as the reverse complement.
ACTAAAATGTATAGATGTGGCATACATTCCCCCCCCCAAAGAACATACAAATAGATATATGTAAAACACAGTGTCCTTTTCTGACATTAAACATTTCCAATAATTTTCCTTTGACCACTGGCAATCAAGGTTTCAAAAAACCAGAAGTTAAAAGGTAAATCATAAATATTGACTAGGAACGTTAGATTTTTAAACGATAGTGTTATTACACAACAATGGTGGTGCTCAAATATTGCTACAGAAATGACACAAGGATAACATTGACCTTTCTAATAATAGTATCTTACTTTCTCAACATCTGCTTTCGTGGCGTTGGTATCATTGTCCAGTCTCTCATAGCACTGCTGTGCCTTTTCTGCTTCTTTGCACTCTCTCTCAAATTTCTTTTTGCTCTAGAATGGAACGGCACCACTTTATACACACACAAGTAAATACAGAATACTATTTTACTGTTTAGATACACTTACAATTTAGAACTGTTAGGTTGGCAGGAGCTGGGGCCAAAGACGGTAGCTTACACCGGCACACGGGTCTCAAACTGCTGTCCTGCCTACATCTGCAGTTCAACGTCTTAACCACTAAGCCACCGCGGCTCACTAGCCTACCTCTAAAACCCAAGAGGGTGTATAGTCATCATGATTGGTAACCTGTGATGGACATTTCCTAAATCTGTCTAATCCCCCTTTAAAAGGTATCTAGGCCAGGTGCCATCACAACATACTGTGGCAAGGATTAATTATGTCCTGGGTAAAGAAATATTTCCTATTGTCTGTTCTGACTCTCCTGCCAGTCAATTTAGTGGATGACCCCTGGTTCTGGTATTGTGCAAGAGAGAAAAGAACTTGCCTCAATCCACTCTATCCATCCCATGTGTAATGTCTTACGGAGCAATCCTGTCTAGCCCGAGACTGGGGAAGTGACTGTTCCGATGGTCTAGGCTAACCCATGATTCTTTTCTTTTGCAACAATTGCCCCGCTAACTGCATAATCCTAACGTTAACGTTAAGGAAAAAAGAGAGAATACTCACATTATCCATCTGTTTCCAACACATGTCAAGATATTGTTGAGCTTTTCGACCCTCCTGAAGATGCTGAGAAATTATAAATGAGACGTTTTACAAAATACTCAGTACTGGAGTTAATTTTGAGAAAATAGTCAGTTTCAGTATTTATATCGGTATAAATACTCAGGGTAGCATCCCAGCTAGTGCTTCTGCTGCCAGGAGCTCACCGCAAAAATAGAAGTTTCTTCTGTTCGTTCAGGAAATTTCTGTTTGCACGGTGAGGTCCTGATGGCAGAATTGCTAGTTGGGATACCACTATCAGCATAAAGGTAAAGGTATACCTTGACAATTAAGTCCAGTCGTGTCCGACTCTAGGGAGCGGTGCTCATCTCCGTTTCAAAGCCGAAGAGCCAGCACCGTTTCCATGGTCATGTGGCCGGCATGACTCAACACCGAGGCGCATGGAACACTGTTACCGTTCCGCTGACGCGGTACCTATTAATCTACTTGCAATTTCTTGCTTTCGAACTGCTAGGTTGGCAGGAGCCGTCGCACAGATTCGAACTGCCGACCTTTCGATCGTGGTTTAACCCACTGCGCCACCCACTGGCTCCACTCTCAGCATATTCTGCCCCAAATGACAGGACTTATTTGCAGAGCATTTAATGATACAAGAGGCAGAAAATAATGCCAAAGAACAGCTAGCATATGCACAGCAAATTCAAAGCACTTCATATGCATCAAACTTAAAAACACCCTCTAAGGCAGGTCTTATTATCACTCTCACAGTGCAAATAGGAGCGGAGGCCGAGAGGGAGTAGTTTGCCCCAAAGCCATGAAGTGAGTGCCTGGCAGAGGTGAGATTCAACCTGGGAAAGTCCCGACTTGTCTCTTAGATGTATCGCCCTACATCAGCTCTCAAGAAGGATGCAGATCATGACTAACACAAGGGCATAGAGGGTTTTTAATCCAAACTTACCAACACATAGTCACAAATTCATAGTAATGTACATTACTTATTCCTAAAATTTAAAAATGTGCTCTTTTTCCCAAAGCTCTCCCATTTATGATAATACAGTGGAAGGAACTGCTATTTCCATAATCCTTCTTTATTTTATTTTAAAACAGAGAGGCAATAACTCTACTTAACTGGCACACATTCAAATGGACCATCATATTTCTAGGGCGACTGTCCAGATGAGCTGCATGTATGCAGCAAAGAAAGCCACATATGCAACTGGAACTTTGTCTTTAGTTCTTCCACTGCTGCATCTCCCACAGCTGAAGCAAGCTGCTTTTAGAACTTAGTGACGTCTTTGTAATTTCGTCGTCATCTAATATATCTAAAAGCCCCTAAAACGTAGTAGGCACTATACAATATTTAAATCCACAAGGGTTTATAACCACAGCTCATCATCTTAAGAAAATACAGCTACATAAATAAGGCTACACCTTGCCCATTCGTCGGTGGGAGTTGAAGCCACTAAAGCTCCAGAGAAAGAACCAGCTGCATGTAGAGTTCCCTTAAATACATGGCTTTCTTTTTCATTCCTAAAATGAGCATATGAGAATGAAAGGCTATATTTAAACAGCACAGTAAACAAGTGAAATAGGTAGCTGTTGCCCAGAGAATAAGCAGTACAGAGTTATTATTTAAAACATTTGTAGCCCAACTCTCTACAATGCTTGAGGCAGCTTACAATAAAAGCCAAAATGAAAAGCATTAATCACCATACAATCAACTCTGCAAACAATGCTTTTATTGAATTGGTCCACATTCTGGAGGTTTAAAAGCATGCAAGCTTTTGAAGGACACAGAACTGTGTGGCTCAAAAATCTGCACATGATGACCTATAATAATAATAATAATAGAAGTTGGTCGAACAGAAGAGACCACTCTCTAACTGTTGTTGTTTGTGCTTCAACACTGAAATACATTCACAGCTCAACAATACATTAACTGAAAAGATAAGTCATTCTTTACCATTTTTCTTTCTGTTTTGAGCTCGTGGGAATATCTCATCAGTTCACCATATACCCTATGTCCCAGTTCTTCTGCTACTACTTCTCGCTGTCCTGCGTAGTCATTTAACTCATTAAGAACATTATAAAAGGCTAAACATGAGGTAAACCTGACAAAGAGTGAAGAAGATAAATGTTACACTGATTTTAATTTTTAAAAACTCATCATTTTTGTTTCATAAAAGGAACAGGAAACTATATCGCCATCTAGGATGGTAGTGACCTTAAGCAAATGAACTGCAGCGAAAGAGGCACAGGGGAGATGCCCCAAAATACACATCTCTTCACGCACACTTTTTACGGAAACAGATTTCAAGAGGTGGAAAAGAATAAAGAATACTACCTGGAAGGCCCTGCAGTATAGTGGTATCTCCTAAGATGCGAAAGATGAAAGGACTGAGCTTAGGAATGGACTTAAGTTCCCAGGCTTGGGAAGCTGAACTTGTTGCAGAGATGATTTGCTTGATCTTGAGGGTGGAACATGCCAATCATACCACTCATATGCATCCCGATGGATGATCTACTGAACAAGTTTGCTACCAGCTCTGGAGACAGTTGCCTGTTTGCCTGCTCACCTCTTGGGATGGAGGGAAAGGTGCCACACTATTGCTGGCACTAAAAAAAAGGGAGGGGAGTGGGAGGGGAGAAGGAGGAAGGGGAAAAATAAGGGTAGAATATGTGTATGGAAGGGGAGAAAGAACAAATATGTCACTGTATTAAAAAAAAATAGACCCCTCTCATAAACCTGTGGAATGTTTTGCCATCTCTTTAAAGTTGTCAGGTCTTGATTAGGATCTGGAAGTCCCATTATCCAGGTTTATTGGGAAGAAGTTCAAAAGTAAAATGGAGGCACTCAAAACTATTTTCCATGAGAAATCGGTGTAGTTTATAAAATGAAATCCAATAACCATTACATATTGAGCTAGATAATGTATTACATCCTTTATTATTATTATTATTTATTATTATTATTATTATTATTATTCCTATGGTTGTTCTCTTCCTTTACTGCTGGACTTCCTGTACACTTTCTTTTGCTTTTAAAACCGGACAAGACTCATCTCTGCCCAGGACATCAGAAGAAAGAGGCGAAAGAGGCTTCCTATGCTATATTCACATTAAAAATAAAAAATGGAATAGGCTCCATTTCCCTGTATCTATATTCCTAGGGTAGCCAAGCCGTCCACGTCATTGTGGCGAGATAAGGGTGCTTCTCATGGGAGAAAAGAGGCCTCTGGTTTTTCTTTTTCTTTTACTGTGCTGAAATACTGCCGACTAAATGAAGAGCAGGACAGACAGAAGGTTACTGCAGATTGTGTTCATCACTCAAGCACTACGAAACCAGTGCAAAAGAAAAGCTACACACAGAGCAAGTCAAGACTGACAGAAACGTGTAGTTACTTCCTCTACAGTACTTATACGATGTACAGCTTCACAAAGGAACCTCATTTTGGACACTCAAAACACTTATTTGGCATGAAACAGTGCCACCGCAATCTACACAGAAGATTGCTGTGGGACCAAAGAAAACCAGCAACAATATATGGTTGGTGTTGAATATATGAGCTGCACTTAAAAACTTGAGCCAAGTTAAAATAATGAACATAGGTCTAAGTTTTCACAAGCAGTAGATGAGGAGGTAAACTCACATATTGGCTGTACTAACTGCAGGAGGAGAACTGCAAGGCTGAACGTATACAAACATTTCCCTATGTATGAAAACCTAGGTGTCAGGTGGAGAGTTCTAGCTTATCCACCCTGATATGCCAAGTTTCTAAATGCAGGGAATATTTTGTATTGAGGAGCACTCGCCCATATTATTCCCCACCTGCAGCACGGGGTACAGCCCAGAAATTGGTTCATCTCCTCCTCATCTCCTCCTCATCTGATGTTTGTGATCATTAAACCTCAATTCATGGCAAAATCTCAATTAGGCAAGCCTAATGTGAAAAATCCTCAACAGGGTTAAATATATTACTTTTAAAGGACAAATTATTCAAACATTCTTGGGAAAGTAATGCAGAAAATATACTTCCTCTTTACATAGAAACTTACTTTTAATTTGTTTAACTCAACAAGCTTAATATGCATGTAAATCTTTCAAATCAATGAAGCATACATGTGAAAACCTGTGTTTAGAGGACTGGTACCTCCTTTAAAGTATTGGCATAGAACAAAATTGATTTAAACACCATAATAGTTTCCTCTTGTATAGAATAAAAAGAGACACCCATTTTACCTGGGCTCATCATCTTTGGATGAACGTTTGGGACAGTACTTCTTCACCAGATTTCTGTTAAGGAAAGAAAATATACAGATCTGCTATAAAATCATGTTCTAATCTAAATTATTCAAAATATTTGTTGAATGATCAAAACTGAACTGAATATAGCAGCCTCAGCCCTGGAGGTTGAAGCTGGAGGTATACAGCCCCAGGTATACACATTTTTTGTGCTGTAGATGTATACACCTTAACCACTATATACAAATTAAGAATTTATGATGAGTTCATGTATAAGAGTACTGATATACTGTACCACTTATTAATTAATTAAGTGGTTTGTGTAGCAAAAGAAATAGTGCCTCTCTCAGAATAACCTTGATTCATCACTGCAATGTTTATTTTCTAAACTATGAATTTATCAGAAACTGATGCACCAAGAAGTACATATCAAATATGTAAGTTATCAAGGCTAAAGCAGACACACAGCGCAATCCTAGAAATCTGTTTGGCGACGGAACAAGTGTTTTGTCGCCGGAAGATGTCGCGAATGTGCCGTAAAGGTGCAAGGCCGGCCTCCCTCACTCCGGTGCCGGATCTCCATGTGGATGGCAGTGGAAGGTAAGCATAGGCGGTCTGGCCGGGTGAGGGAGAGGGGCCATTGGCCTAGCCAGCCCGGGAGGGGGCGGGGGATGGCGTCAGCCATATCCCCGTCCCCGCCGGGCTGGCTTCGCCGTTACACAGCCTCTTCTACTTCCACCAGCTATTTAGCTGGCGGAAATCCGAGGAGGCCGATAGGGCTGGGCCGGGTTTACACTTGGGGAAGGGGACGAGCATCCCCTTCCCTGAGTAGACCTCCGGCCCGGCACAAGCCAGGCAACCTGTACACAGGATCTGGCGGGCGGCCCTGGGCCGCCTGCCGGATCCTTAGTCAGGATTGCACTGCCCGTCTTCTTCTCAGCTGCAGCCTCCCCCCCCCCAACAACTTCTCAGTTTCCCATTTACAAGATGTTTATTTATAGTCCACTTTTCAGCTTTAACACAAGCTCCCACTTGAGTTGTCATCCAAAAGCACTGAGTGTGTTGTATATCTTAATAACTACCACACAGTTTGTTGTCAAATTAGCTGGACTCTTGGGATCAATAACTGTGTCCAAATTCTCATACTTTCTAATGCAGCAGGGAGGTGGAATGAACATTTGTTCCATTGCTGAGCAACTGGGAACAAAGCCAATCTAATGTATTCACTACTTTCTCTTCCAGATAACAATGGTTAAAAAACATCATCAGCCTTCCAAAAATGTTTTTCCCCATATGGACACACTGACAAATTACTTTTCAATTAATAATTACAACCACTTCTTAAAGCTGTTTTCAAAGTGGTAAAAAGATACTTTGTTTCAAGTCAGACAGAGCTCCATATGATGCTGTAGACTAGAGCATTTGGAACAAGAGAAACTGGTTTATGCTTTTTGAAGAGTTCAGCAAGAATTCCAAGATTTCAGGGGTCTTAAGTTACTGCATTGGCCACAAATATTCCCACAAAGGAATAACGCATATATTTCATGTTCTGCAACAGGAAATCTATTTTGTTTCCCCAAAGTGATAAATTTAAAAAATGGACTAAACTTCTGTACAATCTCCCCCAGGCCAGTTAATCCCACTACTGATTCCAATATTCATTTTCAGATATTAAAATCAAAAGGTTTGAATATTAAGTGCTCCAGTTTGTGGAATAAGCTCTGTTTGCCCAAGAGAGGAGAGGCATTTTACCTATCTCCCCTTCCCTCTGCAGTCCCCCTTCACCTGCCTCAAATAACTGCTCTGAGGGTCCCCCAACCCTCAGGGAGGAGAAAGATGTATTGTATCCATATATTTCAGATGAACACCACAACTTCCACACAACTTCCACAACAGTGAAAAAAAAACCATGGAAATGCTCAGTGAAGGGATAAAAACAGTTTCTGAGCTAGTCAGACAATTTCTGAGCAGCAATTAATGTCAACGAGGAATTTTCACCACAAAGGGCACCGAATTTAACTTCAGGTGGACCCAGCAGTCCACCTCATACACTCTTGGGTCAGTGGCCTAACAAAACCATTCACTAAAATTTATTTAAAAGATTTATATACAGTACTGCTTTTTTTCAATGCTCAAAGCGGTGTACAACAATAAAATTGCAATATCACATAATTAATAAAAACATTAAATAAAATGAATTATTTATTTATTTTCACATTTTTTTTAAAAAATTAAAAAAACATCATTAAATAAAAACCAATTAACAGTGCAATCCTGCTCAACTAGAGGCCGGCAGAGCACTTGATTGAGTTTAGCCATGGAGTTAGTGAGGTCTCCTAGAGTTGGAGATCCTTCTTTTGTTTCGTTAACAACTTGTTTTCCTAAGTCAGGAAGCTCCTAGGAGACGGATTGTTGTCACAAAGTTAAACACTGTGCCAGCAATATGCGATTTCTTCATTAGAATTTTGGAGCAGGTAAAGCTCCATTTGCTAGAGAAAGGGAAGGGGATGATTGCTCCGATGGCTCAGAAACGTAACCTTTCTGGCCTGTGGACTCAAGGTCTCTTGCCATCAGTCCTAGAATCAGCGCCACTTTACTGGCCTGGGTCAGGCTCTCCTGGCATGCACACAGCACTCTATACATCTGTTCATGCGAGTGCCTCCTGCACATGTTACAAATAATAGCTACAGCAGGCCACAACAGCCTGCTGCCATTATAGTGTGCCTCTTGAAATAGTTGGACATTTACCATATGACCCATTTCCCTACTTGACACAGGCAACTGGATAAGACAATGCATTTGTTATCTCTTGTTTCCTTCAGGGTTTTGGGAAGGTGCCAACAATGAAATTGTGGAATCAATATCAATCACATCTGAACAGGGTCGCCCATGCATCAGCTATATCTCGTTTGAACTACTCATTTGAAGTACTGCTCTATAGGGGACACCCCTTGAAGACCATTTGGTAACTTCAGCTTGTGCAGAATGCTGCTGCCCGATTGCTGACTGGCACAAGGTGCAGAGATCATACTTGCATTGGTTCCCAGAATGTTTCCAACTGCAATTCAAGGTACTGGTTTTAAACGTACCTTTAGGACCACAGTATCTGAAGGACCGTCTTCCCCCATATAAAACTGGCCCCCACCTGAGATAATCTGAGAGGGCTCTTTTATGTGTCCCTCCAGTAGTAAAAATACACCTGGTGGTGAAATTTTCTGTGGCCTTCTCTGTGGTGGCACTCAAGTTGTGGAACAACTCCCTCCCATATTTGATAAGGTTAGTACCATCCCCTGTTGCAATTTTGGTGCTGACAAAAGGTTTTTCTGTTTCACTTGCCTTTTCATTTATGATACACTGTTCAGTTATTTGTATTTGTGTTTTTTCTGGTGCTACACTGTTATTCTGTTGCTGCTAGTGGTTCTGTATCACGTTTTGATTTGATGCGGTTTAATTGTTTTATTTTATTTTTAATTGTAAGCCACCTGGAACACCTCCTGATATGAGGGGAAGGTACAGGGTAAATTTTTAAATATAAAAAAATTACTGAATATAAATATTAAGGTTATTTTAATACCAACCAAACATTATTTTACTTGTTGAGTCCTAGCTCTTTATTTACTAACAAGTTTGCAATAACAGGTACAGTGGACCCCCGCTATCTGTGGATCCCGCATCTACGGATTTATCTCAACACGGATACAGGGGTCCACTGTAAAACATCTTTAAAAAGAAAAAAAACTGTTAAAAAGCAGTTTCCTTATTTTTAGATGCAAACCTGCTGCGTTTCTTGCTTAAACAAGCTTAAATCACGCTCCAGAAACCTCTTCCAGGTTGTGCAATTCTCACGATCACCCAGAGTGCATTGGGGCGATCTTGGGAGAAGGGAGGGGAAGTCACTCAACCCATAAGAGGCTTCTGGAGCACAATTTAAGCTTGTGTAAGAAAGAACACGCAGCAGTTTACATCTAAAAAGGTAAGGAAACCACTTTTTAACCTTTCTTATTTTTTAGATGTTTTACGGTTGGCCCCAGTATCCACAGATTTCAGTATCTGTAGGGGTACTGGGAACAGGACCCAGCAGATACTGAGGGCCAACTGTACACCTTTCCACCTACTGCATCGTTTACAATACGCCCAACTGTCAAAACATGTCAGAAGGCAAACTATTGTAGCACTCTAGTCCAGAGGTTCTCAACCTGTGGTACGGGTACCCCTAGGGGTATGTGAACCTCTTGCTGGGGGTACGCCAAGCCCTGCCCCTTATCTGCCCCATCAGCAGGTAATTAAGTGTTAATCAACATGGATTTTAAATTGTAATTATTTTTGGAGCCCTTCTGTCTCTCTGATTTTGGTTTTGGGCTTATTTCTGTACTTTGAAAAATGTACTTTGGTGGGGTGGGGGAGGGAGGAGCTGATTTTGGGAAGTGTGACTTGAGGAGAAAAAAGAGATCCTTGCATCTCTCTCTCACTCACTCACTCACTCACTCACTCACTCACTCACAGGGAGAAAGAGTTAAATAAGACCTTTTTTCACATTTAAAATTGTTTTAGTACTTTTTATTTGATTAATTATCTAATTAATTAAATTAATCCAATTAATTAGCAGTTAATTAGCAGGGGGTAATTGGACCATGATAGGGGGTACCCGGGCCTCCAAAGGTTGAGAACCCCTGCTCTACACATACTAAAAATCTGTAGGTACTGGACAATATGGTTTTCTTTGGGCAATATTAAATGTAGCCGAGGACCAGTAGGGTCTAAATCTGCTTTGCAATATTCTTCTCAAAATCTTCTAAAAAGGGGGGGGGGGGGAGAGAAACCTCTCTTTTTGGAAATTTAAAATCACACCTCTCCTCACACCTCTCCTCATTACATTATCTATAGTCTATGCGTCGCTCACACTCAAAGAGGAAATGTTTAAAATCTAACTCATTATTATTCAGGAGGTGCAACAACAATGCTGTAACCAAGCAACTGTGCAAGAGCCTTTTGAAGAGATTTTCTGGTATGTTACAGATAAGAAAGGAAAACTACTTACAGGAAAGCACTTGCATACACATACTCTGGTCATTTAGATTGGCAGTGGGGAAGGATCATAATTGCAGATGACTGCAACTACAGATTAACATACTGATTATCTCTAGCTTCTCCCATCTTTGCAATGTGCTAATACTTGGGCTACATTTCTAGGAAGGCTGAAATGCCTTTTAAAAAAGCCTCACTATACATATGTCAAAAACAATAACATTCTAGAATAGTGGTTCTCAAAGTTCCTTTGAGTGCTTGCGGGGGATGGGGATAGCATGGTGGTTGCGGCGATCGCCGGGGATCACCGCTGCCGGCGGGGAAAAAGCACATGCAAACTGGGTTTTTTTTTAACTTACTGTGGCCTCTGGGGGGGGTGCAGGGAGGCTTGCGGAGGGGTCCGCAGACCTCCCCGCACCCCCTGGAGGCTGCAGTAAAGTTTAAAAAACCTGTTTGCAGGTGCTTTTTCCCCACTGGCAGTGGCGATCCCCAGCGATCGCCGCCACCGCCACGCTGCCCCTGTCCCTTAAGAGGGCAGGGGACAGATTGTGGTTCCAATGGTGGGTCGCGACCCATCACTTTGAGATCCATTCTTCTAGAAGAACTACACGATGCAAAGAAATAAAATAAAACCAGATGATCCCATCTACCAGTACATTTGGCTGAAGTAGATTTATGGATCTTGGTATTTGTGATCACTTAAATTCTCACACACACACTGGAAGCCAGGATGACTAAAATACGGCAGCTGCAATAATGCGGGAAAACTTGGGGTATATTCTGATACAAAATGCAGTGAATTTTATCATATCTTCATTTCCTCACCAATCTACTGTACTCAGTGATCAGAGGAGGGAGAGAACAACATGGCAAAATGCACCTAACCAAAAGGTAGCTACAACGGACTCCCCACACATTTTTGCATGCCGTTTACAAGCAGAGATTGTAATGATAAACAGTTGACTGTAACACCCATATTTTGTAACCCGTTCAGGCTACCAAACAGCAGAGGATAATAAATATTTAATTGACCATAAGCTTCAAATTTCTATTTCCCTTGAATGTCAAAATCTAGGAAATTGAAAATTAATCATCCGTAAGAAGCAAACTCTAAGGCAACGAGACAACACAAACACACGACTCTCTTGTATGCTCCACTTCTGCCTAGAACCCGTCTCTGAGTCTTTGTTTAGAGATCAGAACTTTGGCTAAAGAAGCAAGTGAAGCAGTTGCTTTTAACCTAGCAGGTGCACCTCACTTCAAGAAATGAGAGATCACTCTAAAGGACTCTGGAGCAACATCTAAGTAATTTCCTGATCAGAGGTACACTGGTCAGCTTATATTTCCTCTGAAGTTCCTTGGCTTTCAGCCTTCAGGTCCTGGTGGTAGCCCGTATCCTTCAGCTTCTCCGAAATGTAACAGAACTGCTCCACATTTTGGTAACGTAGTGAGAGCCCCCTGGACAGCGTCTTCTTGTCAAATATCAATAAACGCCCTCAGCTCCTTCTTCAATCCACCAAGTATTCCTCGAAGAGCAAGGAAGCACCTCACTGATGAAAGGAGTAAATGCAGTCATGGAAATATCTCTTCCCTCCTTTATATGAACAAATTCAATCTAAAGTTTCTCAGATCCACAATTCAAACTAGGCCTACTTTCATGCCTGTCTCTCCTACTCACCACAAATGAAAGGGAGAAGATGGCTGCCTTTTAAGAGCAAGACCTGCAAGAGGAAGAACTGTGCCCCCCCCCAAAAAAAGAGCTCTACCAGCAGCCAGTCTAGGATGCCATCTCACCTACCAAATTCATCAAGAACCATGTGGTTTTTGCAACCACATGTTCAAAAACGGAAGTGGAAAAATCCAAACTCACAGATTAGGAGGGCAACAAGTGGCAAAGAGATTCTTTGATATTCTGTGGCATAAAAACTCATGGGGACAAGGAAGACCACATGAGTTTTGCATCCTAATATGCGCTTATTCCGTGGAAAATGCCCATTACCATATGAATTTCTGATCATGGTTTGGGCCTAGCTCTCCCTCTGTAAAGTCTATATATGACTTTCCCTACTGCATGTTCCCACATTTCCCTGCCTCTGCTCCAAACCAGTGACTGCCAATGGCAGGAAAACACAGAATTTTGTGATGCTGCAAAACAAGATCAAATTTACAAGAAAATTCTCTAGAAGACCAGAAGTTCCCAAACTTTTGGACCTCTTGTAAGTGTTTGAGGGGGAGTGGCTACGGTGGTGGCGGCACTTCCGGAATTGGGCCGGTGGCAGTGGCACAATGGGTCGCCACTCCCTTTAACAGAGTAGCAACCCACTGTTCACGGCTGGGGCATCACGATGCCCTAGTTTGGGAACCACTGCTCTAAACTCGGTGAAAGAAAAGGAGGGAATTAAGGATGTTTAGTTTGGCCCCGAAAGACAGAATCTGATTTTTTTTAAAAAAAAAAATCACAGATTAGGTGCACGATAAAGCCAAAGGTAAACATTTTGTAGTTGCAGCCTTCTCCCATATAAACCTGCTCATTCACTTGCCATCAGAGGTCCTGATCCAGGGGCCTCTAGCCTTCAGAGTTAAAGTGAGCAGCAATTGGAAAGAGGGTCTTTTGGTGGCAGCACTATGTCTCTGAAGTGCTTCGCTAGAGTTCTTAAGGGACTGTTTGACATTGTCACCGTTAATTTTCAAGCATAATTAAAATTCATTCTATTCTCCCAATTCACCACCCCCCTTTCTTAAGGAAACCTTTTTTTTAACTTGCTACTGGTAGTAACTTAGATTCTGTTTAGTTGTACTGTAAGATTTTTTTGATTTGCTGCATTAAGATGTTTTGTGATTTTTCTGTAAGTTGCCCTTAGCACTTAGGTGGAAAGGAGTGGGTAGAAACCTTTAAAATAAACAGAATTCAGCAAGAGAGATTTAAGCGCTTGCTTAACCCACCCACTGAAATTAACGGGATCTCAAAGTGTTTAACTTTGGTTGGATTGTGCCATATTCATTTACTATAAAACAACTTCCATAAAAGATAAAAATGCAACGGTAGAGTTTTCAGAAAGGAGTCTCATTGGAATAGTAAGAGTTCTTCTGCACAATTGCTAGAGGAAAGTATGCCACATCTACATTTGGATAATAATCAACATCCTATGTTTTTAATTTCAATTAAAAGAAAAAACAGACTTAAGAAATAAGAGTCCACATGGTGACCATTTGTTTTCAATTTAGAATTCAAACTAGCAAAGTATCCAGATATCTTGCCAAGTTTCTAAATATAGTAATTTAGGTAACTGCATCTTAATTTGTCTGTGCACAAATTGAAATTATATAGTACCCAACTGCAGAAGACAATCAACCAATTCAAATAAACTTTCTTTAGCTTCCAAATCAAGAAACCCCCTCCAGAGATCCTGCTGTATCATATTACAAGAACACTGTGTTGAACTGGAAATCTGTCATATGGAAATTCCACTGCTCAATTCCTTTGAAATAGTTAGGCAAATTCAAACATTTCTCTTTGTATTGTATTCACCCTTTAACTGTCTGGATGACAATCTGTGTGCCACATAGCTTAACATAAACTTGCACCTAGAACATATGCACTAAAGTGGAAGGAAACACTTAATGAGAACAAAGGGAGTTAACTTTTAGAACAGTTAGCTGGAGACAGAGGAAGTAAACAAGAACAAACTGTCTCCCCTTTTAAATCAACACTGGCTGCTTTATAAGCAGCAGACAATATCACTCAATTAGTATGGATCATCACATCAGAAACAATGGATCAGGTTCCATTTATAATTGAGTGCTCACAGGTAACAAGTTCTAGGGAGCAACTCCAAGTCTGCGAGTCAGATCCAGACCTCAATTGAGAATCAAAACTACATTTGAACTATTTATCAGTTGTATCTTGACATGCCTTTTTTCCCCCCTTTCTACCTATTACTATAAGATTCAAGTGAAAACAGAACACATCTGAAAGTACTAGTTTTCAGAAGAAACTCAGCCTGGAGGTTGAGCTGGTGCCCTGCCTGAAGAAGCTAAGCAGGGTCAACCTTGGTTCTCGCTTGGATGGGACAGACCTCGTGAAGACATTGAGAAGGCACCGTGAGAGGGTGGAATGTGGAGGAGTCAGCTAGAGAGAGAACATCTTCACAACTGTCTGAGGGCGAACTGCAGTGAACTGTGAAGCTTGGAAGTGCAGAGCACAAGCCAGAAAGAGGGCTGCACTCGGAAGGGAAACATCTGGAGAATGGAAGGTCCTATATATAAATAGAACAATATTGTAAAGACCCTTATCAGGTCTAGGATAGCCTGCCTATGTAAACCACCTTGAATAAATCTGATGAGAAATCTGATGATGAAAAAGGCGGTATATAAATACAGAAATAAATAAAATAAATATTACATTAGTTGAAAGTTGAAAGTTTAAGGTTTGAATACTTTAGAGCAGCGGTTCCCAAACTTACCCTGGTCACAGCGCCCTCAGTGTCTCAGTACTTCTTTCACGGTGCCCTGTCATGACGGCACTGTGCCACCATCTTGGCAAGGCCAAGATCTCACACGGTTGTCATGAGATCTCAGCCCGGCCAAGATGGCGGCACCCGGGAGAGCCAGGAAGTTTTTTCAGAAGACTCCCATGGCGCCCCCGTGAGTTCGCCGCACAAGGTTTGGGAACACACTGCTTTAGAGTCTTTTAAAAATGCTTATATAGTAAATGTGTTAGCCCCAGTGTTTTAATATCAAGGCACAAACACATCCAAAGTCAGTGGAACTGACATCCTGTTATGGATCCCAGCACAAAACTACTGTATCTCAGGCAAACAAGCAGATTACTTGTTCATATTGGGTTGTAGTCAAAGGTTTTTTTCCTCCAGAAGAAGCCTTCGGTTACAACCTATCATTCCTGAAAAAAGAAGCTTACATTTATCAGTGCACTCATTTCCTTGCATAAATCTACATATAGAAAAATTAACTCAAAAGTTCACCAAGTTGAAGGCGTAGTGGTAGATTTTGGTGTTACACAAATGTCTACATTTTTTCCTTCTGCAATTCTAATCACTGGCGTGATATGAATTATGCTGGTGTTGGAACAAGAAAAAAATTTCAATTGCTCATTTCATTGTAAAGAGAAAGAACTGAATGATATTCTGAACTAGCTAAATTCATAACAAGAGCAAACAAAACCCTATTAACATTGCTCATAATCCCATTACCTTTTAAGGATTCAGGCAAAATGCAAGTTTTCTAGAAGAAATTATACTAATACTGACAAAGAGTCTCGTCCTATGTTTTGCTGTGCAGATTAAAGGATCGGGGCTTCAGCCCCAAGAGTCCCCTTGCCCACCTGATATGGGTTCCTGCCTCTGGAAAGAAGCCACATCAGCATTACTGTTTTGATACAGGCAGTAATGCATTATGTGACATATTTGTGCTACAGAAGCTATTATCTCTACACAGGACCATTGGAAGACTCATACAGCAGATCCCAACACCAGCAGAGCATTGCACCGCTAGAAATTATAGCAATAGGATTTCCTCTTCTATATCAGTGGCAGAAAGAGAAACACCAATCATCACTAGCGTACGTCCAGGTGGTTCCCAAAATGAGTATGAGAACGCTAGAGGAAAATGTTGAGGAGCTGAAGGTTCCTTTCAAGTTCCCACCACATGCTGAAGAGGCATGAAAAGCAGCTAGCCTCTTCTGCAACGCCATAGAAGCTTCAAAGAATCCCCAGCTGCAGACACAGTTCATCCCTTTGTTCACAGATATCTTTGCAACCACATTGGAAAAAACGTAGCAGCCAAGTTTTAATTCAGAAGCTTTTCAAACATCTTTCCACATGGCAGCCATATGGTAAGAAAGTGTGGTAGTCCACAACAAAAAAAAAGGGGGGGGGGGAAACTACAATATCAGTTCTTAACACAACAAAGTTTAAGAGCTACCATTTTAGAGATACATGCATTGAAGGAAGCTGTCCAGCTCTTCCTGCTTGCTCTGCTGCACAGTACATCTAGCTGTCAGCTGTGGCATAAGCCTCTGTTTACATGATCTGAAGCAGGAACAAGTTTTTTCATGTGCCATAACAGCTAAAGTAGGAGGATAAAAATCAGGTTAACAGTGTGCCTGTAGTAAAAAGTAACCAGTTACTCAATTTGAAAAGAGAAGCTGGTTTTAGCCAAATAAATCAATTATGTTTGCTCGTTCAGTGCTGAAATCCTACACATACTTTCTTCAAGACAAAGTCCACTAAGACCTATGGGAAATTGCTTCTAACTAAACATGATTAGGACTGGGCTGTGAGAACATAATCTTAAGAGTAATAGAAATTTTAAAATAACTTACCTCAGTTGCTTTGCATAATTCTGTTCAATCTCTATCCTCTCTTTAACAAATTTTGCATATTTTTCCAGGAAGTCAATGCCCCACTGTGTGTGCTTGTCTAAATTATCAAATTGATCCTTTAAAAAAAGAGAGAGAGAAGGGGAAAAAAACCTCAGTCATAACAGGGAAAAATATTCAGTGAATGAGATGAACCTCCCACACACACTTCATTTTTTGAAGATATTTAATTATCTTGTCATCTATTGATTTAGTAGACCCAAAATATAAACATAAATTGTTTTCCAACAGTGTGCAGCCAAAGGTATTCAGGAATCCTGCCAGCAAAACAGGCAACAGCCCTTCTCTGTTGCTTACCCCCAATCCACACCAACTCGTATTCAAAAGGGGGGAGGGAGGAGGGGGTCAGGTACATTGGAAAACCAAAGTTTCCTACTATGGGAATGAGTCTGGGAGAACTGCAGGCTTGCGGACTTCCCCCCCCCCAAAAAAGGAACCCTCCCCCCAAAAAAGGCAAAGGCAGGAACCCTCCCCCCCAAAAGCAAAAGGAGAATAAAAGCTTTTGATTGCTGTTTCAACTAAACAAGCATTTTCCAAACTGTGGGTTGCAACTCACAGGTGGGTTGCGTCCCGATGTGTGGTGGGTCACAACCAAATGCTCAATCCTTCAATCCCGCAAAGCACTTTTGGGTGCCTCTGGAGGCCACTTCTGGGTCTCACCCAGTCCATTGGCCTCTGCAGGCCTCAAAACACCTCCCGGAAGTAACTTCCGGTTTACTTCCGGATTGTGTCCGCGACTTACAGTCACTTCCGGGAGGGGTTCTGAGGCTCATAGAGGCCAATGGAGTGGGTTGTGGGCCTGATGTGACCCAGAAACAGCCTCCAGAGGTTCCCAAATGGGCGAATCTTGACATGCCTTTTCGCCGCTTTATGGGCGAAACATTGAGCGTCATGACCCACCACGGAAGACCAGGTGGGTCGCGGAGCTCAAACGTTTGGGAAACACTGAACTATAGTTCTGTGCTGCACAGGAAACTGTGGCTTAGTTCCTATCACTGTTAGAGAAAACAAACCCAGATGAAAGTGTAGTTTCAGATCCCAATTTGCTCCCTAGGCAGAGTTTGAATTAAACCACAAATGCCCTGGGTTCACATATAACGTGGAATTGTATTTTAGTGAAACCAAAAGCTTTTATTCTCCTTCTCTTGTGTGTGTAAAAGAGGGGGGGAAGCACCTGCAGCTCTTCACACTCTTTTTTTTGTATTTGGGAACCATGGTTTCTAGGCACGTCCCTCCCTCATGGCTTTTCGGCGAGGGCTCAAAACAGTTCTGTTTTGTCTAGCGTTTGGGTGATGGGATGATGTCTGACTTCTGTGTCTCAAGATGTTTTGCTCCGCTGCTTCTCTGCTCTATATTGTCGTGTGTCCCCCCCCCAGTGGATTTTATTGTTTTTAATTTATTTTATGTATTGTTTTAAATTATGTACATTTTTATCTTTGATGTTGTAAGCTGCCTTGGGCATTTGCTCTGGCATGGGATAAGCTGCCTTGGGCATTTGCTCTGGCATGGGATAAGGCAGGGTATAATTTTTTAAAATAAATAAATACTATCTTAAGAGGGAGGTTCCATTTAGCTAGGCTTACCATCGTTCCAGAATCGACGCTGGCTTCAGCCTAGAGCAGACCCAAGCCGCTCCCAAGGGTACACTGTGGCTGTCCAATGGGCTTCCGGAGCTTCCGGTCAACGACGTGACAGAAGCCAGAACCCCGTTGGGCAGCTGCAGTGCACCCTTGGGAGCGGCTCAGGTCTGCTCTAGGCTGAAGCCAGCGTCGATTCCAGGACGATGGTAAGCCTACATTTAGCTAAATGGCTAATATATATTGTCACACCTATTCTCCTTGAATTTGTCTAATGCTCTTTTAAAACCAGCTAAATCAGACCCATCAGCACATCTTGTGAGTGTATGTTCCAAAAGTTAATTATATATCAAGTGAATTTTTTTTCCTTTGTCTATCATGAAGGAGATCAAACCCCCTTACTCATCTCAGAGCAAATTCTGACTACCTATTTGAGAACCTGACCAACCTTTCCCTGAAAAAGGAAAGGATGACAGAGAGGTTTCTGGACTCTCCCCTATCACCAATTCCTGCTCTACTGGGACCACGCTCCCTCCTCTTGCTCATGACCTGAGTGGGCACCTGAATTGCTCCAATCTTAAGCACATCACACTGTAGTTGAACAAAGCAGGCTCATCAGGGAGGACTAATTCAGTACACAGGAGGTAAGTGAAGGCTTCACAGTTGATGAACCCAGAATGAAGGGGAAGTTGAGACAAAGGGAAACTTCTATTCTTGAATGCCCAGAGACTACATGCGGCAGCAAGCGGCTTTCCAGTCAGAGGATTAACTCTTATGTAGCACTAACCGTTCAAACTTTCCCCATCACATTTAAGAGAATTGTCTCATTGTAGTTCCAGCTATAATGCTCAAACCACTGAGAAATTAACTATTTGATATTTTACAAATTCACTCATGCTGTTTTAAATTACTTCTCACATACAGTGCACCACAGTTAAAGATTATGATGTAAGAAACAAAAGACGCAAAGGTAATGGTAGAAGGTGAAGAAGGGATGTGATGATGCAAAGGCATGGCTGGTCTTAGCCCTGCAAACAATGATAGGTATCGGGTTTCTATTATTATAATTATCTCCATCGTATCCAACATACATGGCAATACTGACCTAGTATTACACCTTAACTAGTCTCAACCACATTATTAAAATTGCCCAACATCTTCATTTCAACATATAATGCATATATTGACAATGCATCACCTAGAAGGAATGTGATGGGATGGTGCTGACAGTCTTGAATACTGAAAAACCAATTCAGGTGCAATATAGTGCTCTATGCTGCAGTAATGTCAAGCATTTCCAGCACTGGCAGACATAGGGAGAAACACCTTGCTCTTTGCAAGCGGAGAAGTACCAGTTTTGAAACTAATGGGTAGGGAAGGGAAGCATCTCCATACGTTTATCACTTAACCACACTAGGATGCAATATAGCTACCTTTACACAACACAGCTGAAAGCTGAGGTCCGAAATCAGGCCACATTTCATGCTGAAGTACTATCCATTTCTGAACAACAGCCACAGCCAACAGCCTACCATGTAAGACAATTTTAGTTTATCATATATACGGATTTTAAATCACCATCCCAACTATGGGAGAAGGAACGGGGAAGCTAAGATGCAAGAGTTGTGAGGAGAGGGAGAGATTAACATCACATACCTGAGAGAGTTATTTCAAATTAGTACGTTTCTCTTAATGTATTCCAGCATAATACAATATTTGCAAAAGACTTGCTATTCTCCATTTTGTTCTGCTTTTTCAAAAACTGCTTTTGCAATATTACTCCTGCATCCAATGAAATTTCAATAAGGTGCTCTGGAACCAAACCAAGGGCCAGACACATCAGAAAAGACTTCCTGCAGTAAGCAGAACAATGCTTTTCCTGTCCTAGTTTGGACGTCTTATTCCACTGACCTGACATACTGCCAAGCATTCTGGAACACCAGTCAAGTCATGTTTTTAAATACATAATGACAGATGATGTGTTCCCCAAATATTACCAAGTAAACCGTAAGAAACAATTTGAATTGATTATCTATTGCTGTATCATATAAAGGCAAATCTGTATAATAGAATACAGTAATCTCTTTCACACTGTCATTCTCAACATCAAGGAGGACCCTCAACATTGGCTTTTGGAAATTCTACACTAGAAGCAGCTGGCTAACGAAGCATTTCAGTCACCAAACCCAGCACAGAAACCGAGACAAAACGATCCTGCGCTATTCCTGAATTCACTGTTCAGATGAATATAATGGCTTGCCATTTGTTAAAGTTAACTTTCTACTGTCAGAATTATTATTATATTCTACCCTATTATATATTGCACACGATCAGAGATTAGACTGAAAAATGCACGTCTGTGAAAGAGAGGGGGTTGAGAGTGTGTGTATGTATGCAAGCATTAGGGCAGCGACAATTAAACAGAACATGTTTCAAGACTCCCACAGCCAAATACACTATCAATGATTACTGTACTATGAAACAGAAAACAATGCAGTAAAAAGCCACCACTATTTTCCTTTGAGTAGGGAATAGTGGCAAACTGAAAGGTAACACTGTACTATCAGTAATCTCATAGTTGTCAGCAAAATGCTTCGTGTCGGCGCCTATGGAGAGGCTCTAAAAATTAAGTTTTCATATAGAGCAGCATTGTGGCTCTTTGTGACAGTGTGAAAACCTCTGATCAAGTTCTACCTGAACCTTAAGAGAGGATCCTCCACGCACAAGCACATTACTGTACTGTACTCCCAAACTTGCAAAAGTAAAACCTGCCAATCCAAACTGGCTTTGCTTTTCTATGCCAGAGGAATCCATTGAGCGTCATCACTGATGGCCTCCTTGGTAGAAGGTAAAAAGCTCACTTAAGGCTTTTTTCTATAGGTTGGTGCTTATTATTTGTTGCCAATTTGGGAAGAGGGCATCAGATTTTTTTTAATTCCTGTTTGGGTTTAGGTTAATTACTTTCTATTAAGAATATTTGATCATTCTATGTACCGGTAAGCTATCATGAGCATCAAACATGAAGAGGTAGGGTAGAAAAGTTTGAAATAAACCAAGTAAAATAAAACGAATGTTGAAATTGTGCAGCACAACCCTATACATGTTCACTTGAAAATAAGTAGGGATATGTTATTCCTAACTAAGTGTACATAGTACTGCTATCTTAGCCTTTTATTACAGTATATCAATAAAAAGTACCATGAAAGACATGGGTAGCGTTTGTAGGGTTTGATTTATTTAATTCTTTCTTTCTTCTGTCCAATTTTGTCCACTTTTCCTCTCCTGTTATTTTTGTTTCTTTTACCTTATTTTGAGCTATTTTTATTTTGTTTGGTTTTCCTTTTCTCAGACATTTCCCTTTTTGCTCACTCCAACATTTATTCTGTCTTGCTTCTTTTTCTGGGCTTCCCTTCCTTACTTTTTTTTTTTTAGTTTTCATTGCTTCTCTTTGCTAACTTTAGATATTCCCTTTGTTTATTCTTTCGTGTTAACCCTCTCCCTTTTCTTTACTCTCCCATTTTCATGTGATCTCAACCTGAATATGTGAAACTGCCTTTTACCGAGTTAGATCAGCATTTCTCAAACTGTGGGTTGCGGCCCGACATGCGGTGGGTCATGGCCCGATACTCCATGTTGCACTGCAAAGCACTTCTGGGAGCCTCTGGAGGCCTCTTCCAGGTTGCGCCAGGCCTGGGACGCACTCCATTGGCCTCCGAACGCTTCCCAGAAGCATCTTCTGGTTTCGCAAACACAACTTCTGGTCGCTTTCAAGAGGCGTTCTGAGGCCTGCGGAGGTCAATGGAATGTGTCCTGGGCCCAGTGCGACACAGAAGCAGCCTCCGGAGGCACCCAGAAGTGCTTTGCAGTGCAACATGGAGCGTCAGGTCATGACCCACCACAGAGGACGAGGTGGGTCGTGATGGGAAAAAGTTTGGGAACCACTAAGATAGACCATTTGTCCATCTGGCCCAGTACCAGAACGTGCTAATAGGATTGGGCCATTAGTCAAAAGTGGAAAGGCTGAGAAGGGCAAAATACAGTATTGTCACCAAAAATGGCATCTCAGCGTTGAGTCTTCCCATTCCCCTCTGTAACTTGCGACATAATTCACCATGCATCCTAACATCATTACATGATGTTTCTCCATTCCACATCACTGGCTATCACAGGGTGGAGGATTAAAATGCACAGCCTAATGACATGGGGATACACAGTATGTTGTACCACATGTTGCAAAGAGGAAATCCTCAACACTGGGCAACAAACTACTTTTGGCAGTGGCCCCATATTTCTTGTAACGTGTTTCTCTGTCCTAGTTCGATCAAGTCTATACTAAACAATTGATACTTGATTTTCCAAAAAGAAAAACATTTATAGTTTTACAAAACACTTTTGTCACTGTGCTTTTTTCAAAAATTTAAATCTGAACTATCTGACATCAACTTCTTAGTATTTCATGAAGTGTTTATTGATATTTATCCTCAACATATCCATACAGATATACTGTAGGTAGGCGGTAGTCCTACTGCTGAAGGCGCATGAATAACTGAGTTTTACAAGTATCAAAACATGATTTGGGCTCAGACTCCATTCATAACATTTTCCCAGAGTTCTCCTTTAACCTGCAGATATATGGATTAGAAGGTTGCTCAATTGGCTAAATATTTGTTGCAGTGCCTACCAACATGTAGAAATTAACTCATTGTTTCCTAGAGCCGATAAACTTTGCATTTAACATATACTCAATATTTGCCAAAGCACAGACTTAACTATTGTCACACAATAGAGAATTGTATACTACATCAAGCATAATCACTTTAATCTAGTTTCAGATTTTGTAATGTCACTATGTGACTTTTTCTTTCTTTGCACATCATTACTGGGAACATCCAGGAATCGTTAGTGTAAACAGCAATATTATGCAGTCACCTCAAGTTCAGATAGTTATATAACAGGGGTGGCCAAACTGTGGCTCCTGAACCACATGTGGCTCTTCGATGTATAATATGCAGCTCTTGGAAACATGTTGGCTGAGCTCCTTTTTGCATCACAATTAATATAAAAAGGTATATAAGACATTTTCAAGCTTTATAATTATTTACCAGGTATAAACTGGGAATCCTGGATTAAAACATAAATTTAATGTTCATGGTGACTGAGTAATACATTTAAGAATTTAAATGCTTCTTAAATATTGTGGCTCTCAAGCATCTCGCTTACGGCTCTCGTACATCCAAAGTATATCGTATGTGGCTCGTATCATATCCAAAGTTTATCCAAAATATCCAAAGTTTATCGTATGTAAGCAAGTTTGGCCACTGCTGTTATAGAAGATCATCTGCCCAGGCCGACTCCCTCCAGGCCTGCATGCTTAAACTTGCACCCCGTAAGCATTCCAAATGTATGCCATGTCAAGTGCTCACCTAAGCCCTTCCACTACAGAAAGCCAGTTGAATTCACATTTGGTGTCCTTCCAAAACCCACAAACAGACCCCATGATACTACTGTTGTCAAAGAAGATCTGAACTTCCGCCTTCCAGCATTTGCCACTGTTGCCAGGAAACAACTATGGCACTGGAAACCAGGCCAACTATACTGAAGTCCTAAAAGTAGTTCAATAAAAACAGTAGGGGGAAAATATATTCATTTCCAGAGGCTTCTCAGTGGGACAAGGATATAAAGGTACATAGGAAGTGCTGAAGAGTTTCTGACTTACAGCACAATCCTGCACAATTTACGGGCGGTGGACCTAGAGTCCGCCGCCCGGAATAGTCGCAAACGTGCCGTAATGCACATTTGGCGACTACTTTAGAGCCGGGAAGGCCGGCGCAAGACCGTCCTTCCCAGCTCCACCTGCCGAAGACCCAGGTAAGGTAGGATCCAGCGGGCAGACGGGGGGAGGGTCGGTGGAGCCAGGAGGGTGGCCATAGGCCCAGCTGTCCCAGGCAGGGGTGGGGACATGGCATCCGCCATATCCCAGTCCCCGCTGGGCTCCGCAGGGCGGCTAGGCCGTTACACGGCCCCCTCTGACTTCCACCAGCAAAAGAGCTGGCGGAAATCCGAGGAGGCCTACCGACTCCAGCCGCCGTTACACTCAGGGAAGGGGACAATCGTTTCCTTCCTTGAGTAGACTTTCTGCCGTGGGCTGCCTGCTGCAGGCTGCCCGTGGCGGAGCACTGGATCGGGCAAACGGCGCCAGCTGGATGGCCAATCTTTCGGTAGGATTGGGCTGTTAGACTTATAATGCATAGGTGAGTAGTTCCTGTGATTTTAACTGTGACTTTCAACCTTTTTCATCTCACTGACAAGACGCTAAAATGTTCAGGGCACACCACGCTTGGTGATAGAACAATTGACAAGGCACACTGCTGGCAGGGGGCTCACATTCCCCAACAGCCCTACTAATAAACGACCCAAACTCCCGCAGCAAACCCGCAGACTGATGCTGCGGCATCAATGTGCCGCAGCACAGTGGTTGAAAATCGCTGTCCTATAAGATCTATCATCAGAATGTGGTTCTCAGAACAAAGTCCTAAAATTTGGGGGGGCAAGTCATGACTCAATAAGGAGGCTACATGTTTCTGCTGTTTCCCCATAGTTTATCAACTTTTAAAATTTCCTAGTGTTCAAATGATAGCTCTCCACGCACCCTATTACATTGCTTGGGGGGTAAAATTTATAAGCTTGTTCAGACACTATTTAGCTATCCTAGATACCCTGATTCATGTGCACCCTCCCTTTGCCCTCCACCATGGGGTGAAGGTAACACATTCCAATAAACCTGAGATCACTGCATTTAGCTACACACATGATCTCCTAACTGACCTATAACTTTCCTTCTACTACAGCAAGCGAGAAGAAGGAAGTATGCAAGCTTGAGGCTCATTCCTAATCTCACCCTAGGTAAATTCCAAGGGGCAAATTTCTGAACAGTCCCTTAACCTCTAACAACAATGTGAAAATCATAATTATCTTTAATATTAGGGAACAAATTATGCTCCATTCATGCAGGCTAATCATCTTTTTACTAGCAGTGCCAAAAACGAAAACACCCTCTGAAACACCTGTGTGAGTGACAGGGCATACTCATGGGTTTTAAACCCTGTTATATCAGTTCCAACAATCTTTCTAAGTTAAGCAGTAAAATGGCTGTAACAGCTAGGTGTAAAGGGGTGGGTATTGATTTCTGAACTCTGTTTAGCCAGTCCTTGATCCAAGGAATTGATCTGACACATTTGCAAAACTCCACTTCTTTCACTACTCTACACCTAAAACAAATAAAAGTACTGTAATCAGCACAGTAATCCCAAAGAGTTCCCTCCCCCTCTGCCGTAGAATCCTTTTGCACTGGCAGTTGGGGAGAGTCAACAAATAAAAATCTGTTCCCACTTACACTTACTGGAGGGGGGGCATCAGCCTCACATCTCCAATAACCAACATCCTCCCTCTGTCACAGTCAGAGTTCTCACAGCACACCAGAGAGAGAGAGAGAGAGAGAGAGAGGAAATAAACTGCACTGCCTTCTTCCCACCCCTAACCCAAATCTTTCTTTGGGGAAGAAGAAAAACAGAACAGATTTTAATATGCATTTCCATCAAGTCCCAGTCATTGCTTCTGCTTTTTTTTTTTTTTTTAGGGGGCAAGAACACAAAATATACCAAAGCAGGTCTAACTGCTCTAACCACTGCAATGACCTTAATAATGCCACACCTCATCCTTCTCCAAACATGGCCCTTACCTATGCTCACCAGGATGGAGAACCATGGAAGTGAATCATGGGAAAGTTAGTAGTCCTTTTTCCCAGTCCTCCATCCCACATGTAAACATTTCACAGTCCTTTAACTGGCAGCTTCCTTTCCCTTGGTTTGTGGTTACCTCACTCACTCACTCACTCCCTTCTTCATTTGCAGGCTTAACAGAGGGTCATTCTAGCATTTCAGCCTTTTTTGATTAGGCTTTCAAAATATCTTGCAGACTTCCTTATTACAACCCACCCACCCCCATTTGCGTTCCTATTCCCCAACATCAAAATAGCTGACAACAGCATTTCATAATTAGAACATGACTTCAAGCTCCACTTATAGTTAACAAGATGCAAAGTTCCCATAAAATTTACATTTGCACAGATTTTAATTACTAGATTTTGCTAAGGTAACTTTGAATGCCAATGGTACAATCAGGGCTGTTCTTTGTAACACAACATACTCCCTTTTGCTCATGCCTTGGTGTAATTTTGCCATCACAGATAAGCAGAACCAGCACCTAGCCCTAGAATCTATACCAGGGGTGTTAAACATAAGGCCCATGGGCAGAATGCGGTCCATGGAAGCTCTTTATCCAGCCCTCGGGCTTCTCTTCTTTCATGTGCAGCTGAGTTTCTAAGTGAGAAAAAAGGGCTTATTTCTGGCCATGACCTGTTTAATGACATCACTTCCTGCTTAATTACATCACTTCTGGCCCTCAGCAGGCATCATGAATGCTATTCAGTTTGCTGTATGAAACGAGCTTGACACCCCTGATCTATACTAACAACCAATATGTTTTCCTGGCTCACAGCAAAAGCTGTGCAGTTGTGATAACAAGTTAGTGAAGCTACTCTCTTATTTATCTTCTATCCTGCATTTGCCCTATAACATTTTAGTACATAAAACTATTTTAACTTTCAAGAGGCAGAAAATATGCAACATAGTCTGGCTGATAAGT
The DNA here is from genome assembly GCA_026170595.1 of Plestiodon gilberti rubricaudatus. NCBI lineage: Eukaryota > Metazoa > Chordata > Lepidosauria > Squamata > Scincidae > Plestiodon > Plestiodon gilberti. Next base: position 126,708,358 of record JANXHW010000004.1, on the reverse strand, counting down.
ATAAAAATTTAACAGCCTAGCGGTCTACATTTTTTATCATGGGGGTGTCTGAGTGGTGGGTCTTAGAAGAAATTGCACCCTGCTCTCAGGAAGTGCCTGTCTGAAATCAGGTAACATTTATAGGCCCAACATTTTTTGGAAAAGGAATATGCAAGTTACAGCCCAATCCTACCTAACTGAACATGAGTGTAGCCAGTCTGTGTAAAGGTAATTGAAGTCACCAGTTGCAACAACATTTTCTCCTTTGGATTCTTCCCCGACGATTTCTTTCTCTAACAGCGCAATCCTATCCAACGTACACCACTCGTGTAACCAGTGGTGCAGCGAGAGTGGGAGGTTCCAGAACGGAAAGGGGATTCAAATCCCCTCCAAAGGGGGGATTCAAAGGGGATTTAAATGTCCCCCCCTCCAAAGCCTCCCGCCCTGCCCACCTACCATGCCCACACCTACCAATGGGGTAAATTGGATAGGATTGCGCTACAAGTCAAGATCACCCTCCATATTTGATAAGGAGAGCAATGGCATGTCTCCTGAACTAAATTATTATTTGGGTCCGATTGTTTCATCCACAATAACTCTGTGGAGATGTCTGGTCCACAAGTTTTCTAGTTTGCTGGAGTCTATACCTTCTTTGACATAGACATTCAGACCTAATCCCAACCCCTTCATTCTTTCTATAGAGTTTTGTCCCAGATTAACTGTATCCCACTGATTCTCTCCATTCCAACAGGTTTCCATTATGCTGACTACATCTATGTTCTCCTTTGCAACCAAGCATTCCAGCTTCTCCCATCTTGGCTCAGAGGCTTCTAACATTTGCATATAAACATCTATGCATTGTGTCCTTTCCCAAAAGCTGTTGGCATGTGCCTGCAGACTGCAGTCTTTTGATCCCTTTGACCAGCTGCCACATCTAACTATATGCTCATTTTCAAATTATAGTCTATCACTACCTGAAAGATCTGGAACATTTACAACCTCATTCCTTAGGGATGATTTGGTCCAAACTAGATGTTGCCCCGCTACTTTTGGCTTTCCCCAAGGAATCAGTTTAAAAGCTGCTTGGCAACCTGTTGACATTCAGTGCCAGCAGTCTGGTTCCATTTCACTTCAAGCAGAATCCATTCCTTTTGTACAGACTTGGCTTGTCCCAAAACATTCCCCAGTATAACACAAATCCAAATGTCTCCCCTCCTGCTACCACCACCTCATCTATGCATTGCTCTGCCTGTCTAGCTGGCCCAGTGCATGGAACAGGTAGCATTTCTAAAAAATACTAATCCTGGAGGTCCTGGACTTCAGCATCTAAATTTAGCTTCTTGGATCACCCATGGAACTGCTGCAATTTTATATGCACAACATTGGGAGAATTCAGAGATACCTTCGCTGGAAGATTGGTGGTTGAAAAGTTTTGGATTATGCTGAAACGGATAAACTTACAATTTTAATTAAGGAAAAGTCAGTTAACCTTTTTGTGAATAATTGGAAACCATTTATTGATTTTTTAAGAGAGAGAGAGAGAGAGAGAGAGAGAGAAGAATTATGTGATGATACGCGGATTTAATGAACTGAATGTTGGTGATATTTTAGCTTACTTGGATATTATATGTAGACGATAGTGAATAGTATGCTAGTAGGATGTATTGCTTTGCGCTTGCTATAACCTTTCGAAATATGTATTGTTTTTATGTTTTAATATTAAGTGTGTGTGTGTGTGTGTGTGTGTGTGTGTGTGTGTGTGTGTGTGTGTGTGTGTGTGTGTGTGTGTGTAAGGAAATGCTGCAGAATACACATGGAGTTCAATGCTTATTTATGCTGAGTTTTGTAGTCTTTGTCAATTAGAATAAAAACTGAGAGACTAGAAACCAATATTATGAAATGCTCTGTCTGATGGCCCGATACTGAGGCCCAATTCACGTGACACATTTGCAATGTGGCAGCAGCTAAACAGAATGAATGCAAGAGCCATTCCACAAGGAAAACTCCATTTAGCACAATGTGACAATTACAACAATACCACTCAACCTCATCAAAAGAGTAAGCTCATTTGGTGGCTACCACATTGCTAATGTAGGGTATTGATCAGGCCCATTACTTCTGCCAGGACAGAAGATGAAAATATAAATCAGGACAGAGTGTATTACTGTGGTAAACATTAGCCACAACGACAGCAATGCCACTGTTAACAAACAAGTGAAGGCAAATGTTTAGCAGCGCAAGTACAATGGGCACTCCTTATCTGCGGATTGGCTATCCACGGATTTGACTATCCACGGATGACAATCTGGAGGAGAGGGGGCACAGTACTTGAATGAGCAACCTTGCATGCACAACCCGGAAGTCACTTCTGGTCGCGTTTTTTTTTTTTAAACAGGCACTTCGCAACTTTAGAAAGCGGCACGAGAGGCAAGAAGCGGGCCATAGGCCAGCACAGTTGCTCAATCAGGTACTGTGGAACCTCCCCCCCCCCCGCCGTACCCCAAACGTAAACTTGTACATCTGCGGATTTTCGTATCCACAGGGGTTCCAGGAATGAACCCCCCGCAGATATGAAGGGCCCAGTGTACTACTGGACTGATTTTAAAACAAATCTCTCACCAACTTGAACCTGCACAAACACACATTGCAACAAAGTTTCAGTGGTTATTCATCCCAACTAAATCCTGTTCCAAAGTAGAATGCTTATGCGTTAACAAAGTTACCCTGATCGGAGCACAAAACTCTACCACTCTCTTTGGTTGAATTTTAACACAGCTACCCATTTATAAAAATCTGGACTTAAATAACTTCCCTCAACAGTTCTTACAGCACAATCCTGTCCAGGTCAGGACCGACGTAACTATTGTTCCACCAGCGCTGGGTGTCGCAAACATGCCGTAAGGCATATTTTTGACACCTAGAAAGTAAGCGGCACCTGCAAAGAGGCCGGTACCACTCGCTCTACCCCGGATGCAGGCTGCCGTCGCAGGTAAGGACTGTGCCAGGCGACGTGGGGAGGGCGGAACGGGGCAGAACAGGAGGGGGAATTGGGTAGCTAGGTAAAGGAAGGGGGAGGGATCCTTAGCGCCATGCTCCACCAAATCCTATCCCCCTTCCCAGGCCTGGCCGGTGTTACACAGGCCTCCCGGATTTGCACTGGCCATTTTGCTGGCGCACATCTGAGGAGACCCATTGGGACAGCTGTGCCATTACTCAGGGGTAAAAGAGGAGGCCTCCGACTGTGCCGGTCCAATCCTGGATACGATCTGGTGCAACGTGCTTTTGCACGCTGCGGCGGTCCTAGACAGGATTGGGCTCCCCATCTCTTAATTTTAAAACTTTCAGCAAGAATTGAAAAACCAGTAAACTAGCCCTCCCCTTGAACATGGTCTCTTAAAATATATATATTTTTAAAAGTAGGGCTGAAACCCTAATTTTCACACTTAATGATGAAAATCCACACAGCCAGCTCCAGAGAACAGTGTGGTATGGCGGGAGGTGAGTCTGGACATGGGAGAGCCAGGTTTGGATCCCTTAAAAGCAACACATTTCACAGGGTGGCGTAACTTATCCAAACAGATGTCACAAGAATAAAATGAACTAAAGACACATTGCAATATGCCCTGGGCCTCTGGGAAAAGGCAGGAAAGCAGTATAACTGTTTGAAGTTGTAAAATAAAGAGTTGAGGCCTTACTGCCCTGCCACATGTCTTTTACTACCAGGTTCCACTATGTGACAGCTTTCTTTACTCTCATTTTGTTAGTTCTGCCCATTTTTTTTCCCTCCTCAACAAATACCATCTACTGTATAGGTACTTCATGGGTCAGAATACTGCACATTACTGTCAGGGTGTATTTGACTTGGTGGGTCATCATAAGTCATGCTGGCCCACCTTAGTCGCTTTAAAAATGTTTAAAATGTACATGTGGGAAGGAGTCCCAAGTAGCTCTGCAATCATGCTATTGAAAAGAGAAAGGGGGAAAACCTTTATTGTGGGTATTACACCCCACCACAGAGACAAAACTATTTTTTTAAAGATCTATCAAGATTACGTTTGGGACTGGAAACAGCAACATGAAATGTGCTTCCTCACTTTAAAAAGCTTTGATGCTCATCTTAACACAACCCTTTACTCGCTCAACTTCAACAGAAGTGCTGAATATGCAAAAATGCACTCGTACCCACAACAGAAAATGCTAACTCCTGTGTATAGATTGTTGTACAGTGAAATTTCTCACTTGATGTCAAGTGTTAGGAATTTAAAATTCTTCCCAAAACCTAACACTGGGAGTTCTCAAGTGTCTCTTTCAGGCAGCCAACCTTAACATTGCTTTGAGTAGCATTTGCAAGCTTGAGTGGGACTAGTTCAGGAAGGTTGTACTTTAATCTATGTTGCACAAATCCGTATTGATAACGTATTTTGAACAGCAGATCTGTTTCTTACCGGGGAGCTAAGTCAGCATACATAACGTTGGAACCAGAAGTTCTATTTAATATTTAATGAACTGCTGCGATATTAGCAATGCTACCACCCATTATACTCAGCAACTACCACAGCTTGAATTGCCTGCATTTAATGTATCAGTACAATTGATTAAAATAAACTTACTTAGCTTGTCAGTACAAGAACACAAATATTGTTCAAGCCAAAGATTTATTAAACGCCATGATATAAGGCTCTGTAGGGGATCTGAGACATACACAGAGTTAGACACACACATGGGTGCCTCCTCATCTATTGGGTAATGTTCTGCACTTGTACAGGGATTCTCCAATTGCATTCACAATGCATTTTCCTGGCTCACAAGAGACACTGGGGCAGCCCCAGAGTATATTGTTAAGACCAACACATCCTTGTCAGAACCACCCAGACTGGTGTTTGAATGTGCTCAGAGAAATCCAGCTCCATAAAGTCAAGAAAAATGTAATTATGTGAGCGGTAGTGGAAAGCAAGCCACAAAGATTCAACAAGGTAGGCCTATCTCATAACACATGAACTTTAAATATTTCTTAATGATTGAAACAACTAAGAGAAGCAGTTTACATGGTATTAATTATTTCTCCCATTTATATGGGCTCAAGGCAGCAATCCTAAATGAAATCAACCCTGACTGTTCCCTGGAAGGACAGATACTAAGGCTGAAACTCAAATATTTTGGCCACCTAATGCGAAGAGAGGACTCTCTGGAGAAGACTCTGATGCTGGGAAAAATTGAAGGCAAAAGGAGAAGGGGAAGGCAAAGGATGAGATGGTTAGACAGCATCACCGATGCAACGAACATGAAAATGAGCGAACTCAGGAAGATCGTGGAGGACAGGAAGGCCTGGCGGGATATGGTTCATGGGATCACGAAGGGTCGGACACAACTTAACAACTGAACAACAACAAAGGCAGCTTACATGGAATTATCCCGTTTTATCCTCAGAAACATCCTGTAAAATAGGTTAGATTGAGAAATACTGACTCGCCCCAGGTTATCCAATAACCTTCATGGCGAAGTAGGAATCTGAACTCCAGCCTTCCCAATTCAAGGCCAGCACCATGCGCACTACTACACTACATTGGCTCTCCTGCAGAGCTATATAAAGTAATAAATAAAATGGAAGAACCATTTTAACACAACATCATCATCATTTATTAATGCGGTCAAAGACCAACATTTTAACACAACAAGAAATGGGCAATTTTTGTAAACAAAGTAACATAATGCTGACGATGAGTTGAGAAAGCAATAACATTACTAGAATAATTTTAGTGTTATCATTTATTAAACCGCCTTGAGAACCTCGCATTAATTTAAGGCTCATCTATGAAATCTGCAGAGAAGACAGGAGAAATATTTCTTAGTGAAAATACTGCAATTAAAAAGAAGTTAGCATCTAGAAGTTTCCAACAAATTAGAAAAAGCATCTCTAAAAAGCTACTGACATTTCACAACTGCAGTGGCATTATTAAAAACAGACAAGACATGGCTTCCAAAATGCCCAACGAGAGGAGGTGACATCTTAGCAGGAGTTCATGACAGGCACAAATCCAACACTGTTCAAGTCAGCATGAAGTTAAGGCAAACTAAAAAGTTCAGTCTATTGCTCTGCCTTCATACGTAGGAGGTCTGAGGCTAGATGGCCAGTGAGTCCAAATTAAGAACTGGCTTCCTGAACAAGGGACTGATAGCTGCCATTTTAATGCTATCCTGCATCTTGTCTTCCCAAAGGAAATAATTAAAATTTCAACCTTACAAGTTCATTCTTTCTTCCAGCTTGCTGGGCAGAATAGCAAGAGTGATTTTCCCCCACACACACATTTTTATACCACCCTTCCTCCAATGAGCTTAGGGTGGTCTACATAGTTCCCCCCCTCCTTTTGTCCTCACAACAATCCTGTCAGGTAGGTAAGGCTGAGAGATAGTGACTGGCCCAAGGTCACCCAGGAAGCTTCCTGGCTGAGTGGGGATTTGAACCTGGATCTTCCAGGTCTAAGTTCAACTCCTGAACCACTACACCATCCTGGCACCATCTATGGCACTGTCTATCCTGAAACTGATCAAGATGAGCAAAACAAGATTCACAGCGTGATCCTCTCTAAGCTTAGAGCGGCGGAGCACACACTCTCATCCCTCCCCCTAGGGAGGCATTCAAACACACAGAGAAAAGGATACTCCTACTCCCACACCCCTCTTCCATAGCAGGCACAAGCAATGCTTATGGCAACAGTAGCAGCCAATGGGAAAACAGGTTTTCCTCCATGAAGTTGCCATCTTTGTGTGCCCTGCTTAGGGCTCCCATGTCTTTCCGGAGTGCATGAGACAAAAATATAACTGCTACAGCTTCAAAAATACGATGGTAAAAGCTGTATCTGTCGCTTCTCTATCACACAACTTTCTCAGACTCAGGGGCACTGCAGGTACAGAAAAGCTGGCAACCCTATTCTTCAAGTGATGCTGTTCAATACAAGCTTTAACTGATTCAGCTGTGATGGGGCATACTTTGGGGAGAGGCAATGGGTTCTCCACTGTCATATAATGCCAAGACTGCATCTTGCCAGTGGAATAACTAGCAAGCTTGAGCAGAATGGTCTCCGCAGTCCTTCTGGCTGCCCACCTGGTGATTGCAGGTGCAACGATAAACCCAAGGGGAGGAAGAGAGACACGGCTAACGTGTCCTGAGACAACAGCTAGAATGAGCCAGCAATCATGTATGGGGCTAGTAAAAACGAATGGTATCCTGGAACATGAACAGACCAGACTGTTACCTGAGTGAGGCTACTGATCCATGTGACAGTCACCCCAAAGTCAGGGGTTCAAATGCGGACGCCTTTTATACTAAGCATGTGTTTTTCCACGGAGCTATAGTTTCCAACGGGGCCCCTTTGGTACTGGGCTATATGATTGACTTGAAGCATTTTAATGCATGGGAGGGAAGGAAGGGTTCATATCATGGATCTTACACCTAGATTACTACAAAAGGCCCCACTGTGAGTCTGCCTTCTGTCTCTTCCTGAGATTAGTGCTGCTCTCTGGCATGGAAAGCTTGGATTCTCAACCTGCTGTCAGTGGCGTGGCTTGCTTGTTGGCTGCCCGAGGCGGTGACTCCTGACCTGATGGAGCCCCCCCCCCGAGTGCCGGAAGACCTGGAAGTAATCGGCGGTGACATCACGGCCGATTGCTTCCAATAAGGCGCACGGTGGTGGCTGTCCCCTTAGTCTTTTGGTCAGCTGATTGGCTGGCTGAAAGACTAAGGGGCAGCTGCTGCAGGGTGCGCATCTTTGGATGTGAAGCTGCCGAAAACATGATGAGGCGCGCAGCAGCCGCCCAGTGAGCATCCCCCTGTAGCCTGCTGCCTAGGGCTGACCGCACCAGCCACCCTATGGTAGCTACGCTACTGCCTGCTGTCAACTTCCTTTTTCCATCTGATGCTGTTGCTGCCAGCAAAACTTCACAAAACAGACTTCACGAAACAGAATTTGCATCACATCTCCCAGGGCAGAACTGAAACCCTCACTTTTTATTTCCCCTGCCACTACCCCTTCCCATTGAACTACTTGGCAACTCATAGTGAAATCTGATGTGAGCTTGCTGCGGAAGCTTCCATTCTTCTTTGCACATATGGCCCCTATCCCCTGAAAGGGGGTGGTTCACCTCACAAGAGACAACAATTCGAAACCGATGTGTGCAGTGTTATGGAATTTGTCCATGTGGAGGCACTGTTCCCACAGCGGAACTCAATTCCTTCTCTGGGTTCTCCATGCAAGCCTCTTACCCACAGTGTTATGAAGGCTAATGCAGGGAAGGCATTGTGGTTTCTTTCTGGCTGCTTGGTTGAGAATAAATGAAATATGTGCATGGGGTTTATGGAAAACGATTGGTACCTTCTATGCATGGGTAAATGTGGAGGCATCATCAGTTTACAACATTCTGATGCCGGGGGGGAGGGATATCAGTACCGCTGTGTCTCTGGAAATTCTATTAGTGTTGTCACACTAGATGTTGCTTCTACATTTATTGTTATGCTGTTGACTCTGCTGCTTCAACATAAGACTATGACTACATAATGCTGGTGTTAGAACTGGGGTATCGACTGTTCAGTATACCAGGCCCATAGGATTGGCCTGTAAGCCCCTTTTTATTACATAACAGCTAATTCTATATGTACTTTATAGACTGCTTTATGGTCTTTAATTTACTTACCAAGGGTCTCTATAGTGAATGGCAGTTTGCCATACAATACTCGAAACATGTTAATCTATTACAGTTAGAACAGAACAATTTCCATTAAGTGTATTTGTTGTGTACCAGCATATGCTGTGTGAATTTAAACAGGTCCTCCCTCCTTCAGCAAATATGTGATAATCAAAAGTGTTAAAAGGAACAAATACTAAACCAAAAGGTAAACAAGCTTATTGAAACGAATAGCATCCATGCACTAATGTGTTATGTTTATTGTAAAGGGATATCTTTAAGAAGGTAGCCTACAAAACAATTATTTAATTAATAAGAGGGATAATGAAGAGCTTGATTTTGTTGTACACAAAATTAAAGTAGCCACACAAGAAAAGCATGTTTTTAAGTAATGAAAGATTTGTGCATTTGAAATACAAGCAAAGGCTGCCAGTTTATTAGCCTAATTAAAAGCCATTTCCTCCCAGCCCGCAGGTGTACGCATTTAACTCCTGTTGCGTATATACACCCTTGGGTAAAGATGCCTTAAAAACAAAAACCAAGCACCATTCTGACAACTAGAAATATGAGGAGCCATCCACCAAATTCCACTGCTGCACAACCTTCATTTAACTGGGGATTGTTCAGGAATGGATAGGGTAGATGCCGACATGAGTCACACCAATTCTGGACCAAACTACAACTACAAAGACCGGGCAAGAATTTATGTTTTGGGGAACCAATTCTATCTGGCAATAAAAGTCAGTATTGTGGGTTAGTAGTTAATGAAACCCTTCTGTTTCCACTGTTACAAAATACTATTCTTCCTTCTTTTCCAGTTGTTCTACAGCTGGAAGAACTAATAATTACCCAAAAGGATGAGTGCACAAATTTTCTGCCAAGACCCCACTGAACTGGGATACGTGCAACTTCAATTCACGGAGAACAATGGAAGTCCCAGAAAAGGTGACCATATTAAATTGTTTATTACTAATATTTCACTCTTAAGAACAGACTGTGTTATGGGGGTGGGGTGTTAAAAAAAAGTCCCTTTAGCATAGTTTCCATAGAATTCTATCAAGGTTTCACAGAATACATTCTGACAGAATGATTCTGTTGATCTCCTACCTCTGAACAGAAAGCACCCAGTGGAAATACATAATAGTGTAATCTCTATACAGTATTACATATTGGGTTGGATTCAAACCCTCTCTTACATGAGCGCTGTCTCACTCTCATGCAAGAGGGGGAGGCAATGTCTGGCTATTCCCCTTCCCTCTCCAGCTCTCTGCAGTCCCCAAAACTCTGCACCCGAGAGTTACGGAACCACCAAAATTAGATGGTATGTGGTACAGGAAGCTGGAGAGGGAAAGGAAAATCATCAAAAAAATTGCACTCCCCCTCTTGCGTGCACATTAGACAATAACTGTCCAAAAAAGGGGGGTGGATCCAACCCATTCACACATGTTATTGTGTGAATAACAGCACAATAGTGTTTGCAGTGCATTCACTAGGACATGCAGGACTCACCAGAAGCATACATGCCTTCACCCGCCATCAATATTTTTCCACACTTAACAGATGCCAAAAAGTCCAACTACTAAGAGTTGCGAGTTGGAAATTTATTTAATAAATACATTAATAAGTGAGCATCTACATTTCCCTAGACATCCTCTCTCTCTGAGGCTAATAGCAATTACTTAATATTCATACGCTATTGCATCAACAAATGCAGATTATGACCCAGACTGAAAGAGCTCAGTGTGCATGCTTCACAGCCCAATCCTACCTAACTCCCACCACCACCAATGCAGGCGTGTCAATGGAGCACTCACTGCATTCAGGGGAGGGGGACAGTTGGAGAGGTCTCCTTGGGGTAAGGGAACTTTTGCTCACTTGCCCCGCAGAAAAATTCCACTTTCCCTACAAGTCTCCTCAGTCCTGCACCAGCTATTTTGCTGCCGCAGAACTGAGAATTGTAAGGGAGGGATAACTGATGTTCCCTCCTGCCTACAGACTCACATGATGGATTGAATGCCAGTCAGATGGGCCCTCTCAATTTCAGGAGACATTTTTCAAAGCATGTAGGGCCTGCAGTGGTAATGGGGAACCTGAAAAAGCATACATGCTGAACACAACCCTTTGGATTCTAGCTAGCCAACATAGTCACAAACCCAGCCGTCAAAACGTAATCATTGCATTTCCATTGTCTCTTGGTCTCAAAATCAATGTAAATTTTCTTCCATTATACCTCAACCAATGGACAGATATATCCAGTACCATTTCATGTATCTGACATTCCACCATCAACTAGCCTTCAAGATGCCTTGACATTTTAGTTTTCAAATATCCTTTCTTTTTAGCTTTCAAAGAGTAAAAATAGAACTCCACTCTCCAAACTGTTGCTTTAAGGACTAATAATAATTCAATGTCACAAAAACCTGATGACACACTTTACTCCACTGATTTTATCTTCATCTCCAGCTGTGATGGACAATTGCCCTTTGAAAAGCCCTTATCTTCCAGATACCAGTTTGACAGGCATGTTCTTTGAAAAATTCTTCTTTGATTCTTGAAATAGGGGTGGGTGGGTAGGAGGTAAGTGTAGAAAATCCTTCATAAAACAAATGACCCAATCCTATTCTAGTATTGTGCCAGTGTACGGCCAGGTATGCCAGCGCAACGAGGGCCCCACTGACATGGCAGTCTCCCTGTTAGCAGCTGCTGCTGCACAGCCACCATTGCAACAGCCGGGCTGTGGAGTCGTAACCACAGTCGTAAGCCACGTACCACCAGCAGCGCAGACTGGCAGCCAGTGGGGTTCTGCTGGCAGAGAGGTAGGAAAGGCAGCACTGTGGAGTCCATACACAAAACCTCTGACCCCACATAAAATTGTTTCCAACGCCACAGCCCTCAGCAGGGCTATGGAGTTGGGAGTCATGGAGTCGGAAGCCATTTTGGGTGGGGTCAGAGGTTTTGTGAACCGACTCCACAGCCCTGCTCTCTTGGGTTATCATTCAGTCAGCAATGGTATGCCAACTAGCAGGACTGTGGAGTCGGTACACAAAACTTCCAACAACCCAAATTTGCTTCAGACTATGACTCCACAGCCCAGGGGAAAGGGGCGAGGATCGAGGCAGGATGAGGTGGATCGGACAGCTGCCAGATCGCGAGCCCCTGTCCCAGGCCAGACATGCCCCTAGCAGGCTCTTCAGAATTAGGCCAGCAACAGAGCTGGAGTAGCTTTGAGGAGTCCCATAGCTAACCATATGGCAGCAGCCAGGAAATTAAGGTAAGTCTTTCTCCCTCACCCCTCTCAACAAGCTTCTTCCCTGGGACAGTGCATAGGATGCAAAGGATGCTGTGTTGGTGGACCTGCATCCTATGCACTGTGGCCAAACAGGATTGGGCCAAAACTCAAACCAAACTTCATTCTTTTGATAAACATTAAATGCCAATCACACTGTCACTTTGCAAATTAGTTTGGGAACTATTATGCCAGACAGATTTGCAAAAATAGTGAAAATGTATTTATTTTAGGAGATAAGTGAAAACCATGTACAGTTGGCCTCCCGTATCCGCGACCTGGAGAAGGAAATGGCAACCCACTCCAGTAACCTTGCCAAGAAAATCCCATGAACAGTACCAAAAGGCTAAAAGATATGACGCCGGAAGATGAGCCCCTCAGGTCGGAAGGTGTCCAATATGCTACTGAGGAAGAGCGGAGGACTATTCCAAGTAGACCCAGAAAGAGTGAAGCGGCTGGGCCAAAGCCGAAAGGACGTCCAGCTGTGGATGTGTCTGAGGTTGAAAGGAAAATCCAATGCTGCAAGGAGCAATACTGCTTAGGAACATGGAATGTGAGGTCTATGAATCAAGGCAAGCTGGATGTGGTCAAAAATGAGATGATAAGATTGAACATTGACATCTTGGGAATCAGCGAACTAAAATGGACGGGCATGGGCGAATTTAAGTCAGGTGACCATCATATCTACTACTGTGGGCATGAATCCCTTAGAAGAAATGGAGTAGCCCTCATAGTCAATAAAAGAGTGGGAAAGGCAGTACTGGGGTGCAACCTCAAAAACGACAGAATGATTTCAGTTCGAATCCAAGGCAAACCATTCAACATTACAGTAATCCAAGTGTATGCCCCAACCACTGATGCCAAAGAAGATGAAGTTGACCGGTTCTATGAAGACCTACAACACCTTCTAGAACTAGCACCCAAAAAAGATGTCCTTTACATCATAGGAGACTGGAATGCTAAAGTAGGAAATCAAGAAATAAACGGAATAACAGGCAAGTTTGGCCTTGGAGCGCAAAATGAAGCAGGGCAAAGGCTAACGGAGTTCTGTCAAGAGAACACGCTGGTCATAGCAAACACTCTTTTCCAACAACACAAGAGGCGACTCTACACATGGACATCACCAGATGGTCAATACCGAAACCAGATAGATTATATGCTTTGCAGCCAAAGATGGAGAAGCTCTATACAATCAGTAAAAACAAGACCTGGAGCTGACTGTGGCTCAGATCATGAGCTTCTTATTGCAAAATTCAGACTTAAACTGAAGAATGTAGGGAACACCACTAGACCAGTCAGATATGACCTAAACCATATCCCTTATGAGTATACAGTGGAGGTGAAGAATAGATTTAGGGCATTAGACCTGGTAGACAGAGTGCCTGAAGAACTATGGACGGAAGTTTGTAACATTGTACAGGAGGCAGCAACGAAAACCATCCCAAAGAAAAAGAAATGCAAGAAAGCAAAGTGGCTGTCAGATGAGGCTTTACAAATAGCTGTGGAAAGAAGGAATGCAAAAAGCAAGGGTGAAAGGGAAAGATATAAACAACTGAATGCAGAGTTCCAGAGAATAGCAAGGAGAGATAAGAAGGCCTTCTTAAATGAACAATGCAAGGAAATCGAGGAAAACAACAGAATGGGGAGGACTAGAGATCTGTTCAAGAAAATTGGAGATATCAAGGGAACGTTTTGTGCAAAGATGGGCATGATAAAGGACAAAAAAGGCAGAGACCTAACAGAAGCAGAAGAGATTAAGAAGAGATGGCAAGAATACACAGAAGAACTATACAAGAAAGATCTGAATGTTCCTGATGACCACGCTGGTGTGGTCACTGACCCAGAGCCGGACATCCTAGAGAGTGAAGTCAAGTGGGCCTTAGGTAGCATTACTAACAACAAAGCTAGTGGAGATGATAACATCCCAGCTGAGCTACTTAAAATCCTAAATGATGATGCTGTGAAAGTGCTGCACTCAATATGCCAACAAATTTGGAAAACTCAGCAGTGGCCAAAGGATTGGAAAAGGTCAGTTTACGTTCCAATTCCAAAGAAGGGCAGTGCCAAAGAGTGTTCAAACTACCGTACAATTGCACTCATTTCACATGCTAGCAAGGTTATGCTCAAAATCCTACAAGCTAGGCTTCAGCAGTACGTGGACCGAGAACTACCGGACGTACAAGCTGGGTTTCGAAGAGGCAGAGGAACTAGAGATCAAATTGCCAACATGCGGTGGATCATGGAGAAAGCACGAGAGTTCCAAAAAAACACCTACTTCTGCTTCATTGACTACGCAAAAGCCTTTGATTGTGTGGATCACAACAAACTGTGGCAAATTCTTAAAGAGATGGGGGTACCAGACCACCTTACCTGTCTCCTGAGAAACCTGTATGCGGGTCAAGAAGCAACAGTTCGAACCGGCCATGGAACAACTGATTGGTTCAAAATTGGGAAGGGAGTACGGCAAGGCTGTATATTGTCACCCTGCTTATTTAACTTATATGCAGAGTACATTATGAGAAATGCAGGGCTGAATGAATCGCAAGCCGGAATCAAGATTGCCGGGAGAAATATCAACAACCTCAGATATGCAGACGATACCACCCTAATGGCAGAAAGTGAAGAAGAACTAAAGAGCCTCTTGATGAGAGTGAAAGAGGAGAGTGCAAAAGTTGGCTTGAAACTCAACATTAATAAAACTAAGATCATGGCATCGGGTCCCATCAATTCCTGGCAAATAGAAGGGGCAGAAATGGAAGCAGTAACAGATTTTACTTTTCTGGGCTCCAAGATCACTGCAGACGGAGACAGCAGCCATGAAATTAAAAGACGCTTACTCCTTGGAAGGAAAGCTATGGCAAACTTAGACAGCATAATAAAAAGCAGAGATATCACCATGCCAACAAAAGTTCGCATAGTCAGGGCGATGGTGTTCCCAGTAGCAATGTATGGTTGCGAGAGTTGGACCATAAGGAAGGCTGAGCGCCGAAGAATAGATGCTTTCGAACTGTGGTGCTGGAGAAGACTCCTGAGAGTCCCTTGGACTGCTAGGAGATCAAATCAGTCAATTCTAAATGAAATCAAGCCTGACTGTTCCCTGGAAGGACAGGTACTAAGGCTGAAACTCAAATATTTTGGCCACCTAATGCGAAGAGAGGACTCTCTGGAAAAGACTCTGATGCTAGGAAAGATTGAAGGCAAAAGGAGAAGGGGAAGGCCAAGGATGAGATGGTTAGACAGCATCACCGATGCAGCAAACATGAAAATGAGCGAACTCAGGAAGATAGTGGAGGACAGGAAGGCCTGGCGGGATATGGTTCATGGGATCACGAAGGGTCGGACACGACTTAACGACTGAACAACAACAACAACAATCCGCGACTTCAGCATCCGCAAATTTGTCTCACCACGGATGCTTCATAGATATGGGGGGGGGGGGGAACAACCTGAAAATGTTTTAAAAAGAAAAAGTTAAAAAGCAGTTTCCTTGCCTTTTTGCTGCAAACCGCTGCGTGTTCTTCCTTCTACAAGCTTAAATCACACCCCAGAAACCTCTTCCGAGTTGCGCAACTCCTCCCTCCCTTTCCCAGGATAGTTCCAGAATGCATTGCAATGCATTCTGTGGTGAACTTAGGAGAGGAATGGATGCCACCTGGAAGAGGCTTCTGGAGCACGATTTCAGATTGTAGAAGGAAGAACACGCAGCAGTTTGCAGCGGAAAGTTAAGGAAACTGCTTTTTAACCTTTTTTTTCTTTTTAAAACATTTTCAGGTTGGCCCTGGTATCCGCGATAGCAAACGTCGCTATCCGCAGATTTCAGTATCTGTAGGGGTTCCGGGAACGGAACTCCCACGGATACTGAGGGCCAACTGTAGTTGAAAGTTACTGGAATACCCCAGCAACCTGGAAGATTTAATTAATGGAGAAAACAAAAAGTCTCAAGATTTCCCTGGAAACGGAAGTGTCCAATGTCCATGAAGTCAGAAAACAGCTGGAAAGATATTGACTAATATTGTTAGGTAAAGCTAAATTCAGTTGGAACAGGAATTGATCAGTTGGAACTTAGATCTTTTCTATCATATTTTCATGCTTCAACAAATATTACAATTCTAGACTAAGGCAGCTTTACAGCTAGCCATTCGCCAACTCATCTGGAGGGAATTACAATTCCTTCCAGGCAAGTAAGTTGCCAAACCTGTCACTCAAGCTGCCTTACAATGCAGGCAGGCAGGAAGACTGGTAACGTATTTGTGAGCTTTTCATTCCTATTTGCAGCACTGAAGCAAGTTAGCCAATTCTACTATGAAACCTGTTGAAAATGTTTTTATCTGAGAATTTACTAAAGCATCTCCATGAAATATATACACAAGGTACTCCTCTAAAAAAGGTAAAACTCTCATTCAGGAACACGTACACACACAGACACAGACACAGACACACACACAATCTGCATCAAATACAGAATCATAACGTTTTTCTTCCGAGTACAGTACTAGAAAGTATTCTTCCTATTTGTCTGAGATTCCAACACATGAGTTATGTCCTGTACTACTGTCACATGCAAAGGTTGAAGGGTAGATGAATACCATGCCAAAAGGCAGACCTAATCCACATTCTTACTACTGGAGTAAACACTCCACATGACATTTCACATTCTAAACTGAAAATGTCTGTGTCATCAATTGCCATGCACTAATTCAATCCATATTCAATCCAACCTCATGAATGTCAGATATTTGGCAAATATGCTGAAGTATTCTTCGGTTTGGTGGTATAACACTTCAGTGAGCATTCAACCAGAGTGGATGTCATCTTTAATTAGTACAGTGGACTCTGCTTTACAAAGGTTGCCACGTGACCCAAGCAAATGGATCTGAAGAATCCAGTAAAAAAGCTCATTGAAGAGATGTGCACCTACGCAAAATTGTGGAGTTAATTCACTGCCATGGATGAAAATAAAGCTGAATTAGTCCATTTTCTCTCTGATGTTGTCATGCCAAGAGAGAGCTGCAGGAGCAAAGTAAGTTGGCGATTGCTGGAGGCTTTGCCGAACCCAGTGATGGACAATCAACTAGGAGAGAATGCACCAACCTTCAAGGGGCTGACACAAGGCTGGTCCTTCATGCTTGTGAGGCAGCTGAAAGAGGATATGAACAAGTTGTAGTCTAAAGACATGCTATTGCCAAAAGGCTTTCAAAACCAGTAACACAGAACTTGCAAAGCTTTCACACATTAATAACAGGCTGTGACCTGTTATCATTCTTCAATAGTTACGGAAAGAAATCCTACAGGAAGATTTAAAAAAAAAAAAACCAATCCCATCCTGTTGGTAGTATTGGATGAGATGATGAGTACAGTTGAACCTCACTATCTGCAGGGGATCTGTTCCGGACCTCCGCAATGGATAGCGAGAACCCGCGGATACCGGAGTCCACCTTAAAAACGCTGTAAAAAGGAGAAAAAAGTGCCCCCCAATCCCCGTTTCTACCTAAGTAGCCAAACCGTGCTGTTTTCAAGGCTCTGCAGGGCTTCTGCAAGCTTAACAACTCACTTCCGGGTCCCACAAAGGCTCTTCCCTCATTCCAGTCTTGCCCCAAAATGCATCCTGGGGCAAGGCTGGGGGGGGGGGAGAAAGAACCTTTGTGTGACCCGGGAGTCGTTAAGCTTGAAGAAGCCCTGCAGAGGCTTGAAAACAGCATGGTTTGGCTACTTAAAAAGGTAGAAACGGGGGTTGGGGGCACTTTTTCCCCCTTTTTACTGCGTTTTGAAGGTGGACCCCATGGATCTGGGACCAGCGATAAGTCAAATCCACGGATCACGGATTCACAGATAGAAAGGACCCACTGTATTATATTATACATATATGGCACCCCAAAACCATTGATCGTGTCAGGCTACACCTATTTTACCAAGAGCAAGAGGGATCTGTAGGTGCTACCCACCCACCCCCCAAATGAAGGGTGCCTTATAGCTCTATGCTGAACATGCTAATCGCCAGGCAAAGATCTGGCTGCAAGCAGATCAAATACGGACAGATGCTGTTGCTCTTGAATATCCGTTGCCTGGAAGGAGTCTAATATCTGATCAGTTGTCTGGACAAGGTTGCCTCCTGTGTCCACTGCCTGTCTCAAACTAGCTACCTGCGGGTGCAAAACAAAATGCAATAAAGCAAAATAAACCCGTTTCAAAAATGATTTGAGATGTACTGCTTCTGTGGCTGAGATGCCATCAACTATTCCAATCCTATTGTTTAACTATTTCGCTATATTTTTATGCAAGTAAAGCCAGATGCTGATTTCTTCTGCAAACCTTTACATAACTGAACATGGTTCTTTGTATGCAATTCATATTTCCATTCATCCATATATGCTATTCCCTTTGTACTTATCTTAATGAGTACTGAGTATGACGGCTATGTCTCCTTGTTTCGCTTACAGCTTTGTAAGCATCAATCTGATCTAGGTGATCTGGCTAACAAATACATGAATTCAATTCAATGTAATGTAATATTGTACAATGGACCCTCTGCATCCACGGGTCCCATATCCACGGATTTAATCATCTGCAGATCCTTACCAGGAGCCTCCAGTGGCCGCTTTCAGGTCACACCAGGCCTGCAACGCATTCCATTGGCTTCCACAGGCCCCAGGACGCCTTGGGGAAGCGACCAAAAGCGATTGCCGGTTTCTGTCTGCAACTTCTGGGCACTTCCCCAAGGCATCCTGGGGCCCACAGAGGCCAAGGAAGTATATTGCGGGCCAGGCAAGACTTGGAAGCAGCCTCCAGAGGCTCCCAGTAAGCCATTGCAGCGCAACAGCATTGTGGGTGCTGGGCTTGAAGATCCGCAGAATTTGTTACCCATAGGGGTTTCTGGAGCCAAACCATCACAGATAACGAGGGCCCACTGTAATAGCCTAGTCACTAGTGGGATGGTTTAAAGTAGTACTGCAGTCTGAAGCCATCCTTTTGTCATAATTTCTAGAGCAGGGGTGTCAAACTTGTTTCATACAGTGGGCTGGAATAGCATTCCTGGCGCCTGCTGAGGGTCGGACGTGATGTCATTAAGCAGGAAGTGAAGTTATTAAGCAGATGATGACCAGAAATAAGCACTTTGTTCTCACACAGGAACTCATTAGCTGCAAATGACAGAAGAGAAAATATGCAAATCTTGTTCATATTTTCAAGATATAGGAGAGTCCAATTATCAAGCTGAAAGAGCACAATCATCATGCAGGGTGCCCTTTCAGCAGTGCCGCTTCTGCCAAGGCATCACTTTGCAGCTCAGCAGCTGAGAGGGGATTAGCAAAGTTATGCCTCAACAGAATCAGTGTTGCTGGAAGGACAGCCCATGTGATAATTGGGCTCTCCCAGCACCTTGGCAGCATCTCCCTCTCTCATACGTCTTGGTCTGCCCCTTCCCCCATAGCGTCCCTTGCCTTCTGTCTCTCTCTCTTCCAGATCCTTGGCAGAAGCGGCGCTGCTGAAAGGGTGGCACTGGAAGAGCCCAATTATCATGATGGTCGGATCTGGTCCACACGCTTTATGTTTAACACCCCTGTTCTTAAGGTTTGTTGCTCAAGCCCTTATAGCAATTCACCCATTGATGAAATTTCATGCCATTTCATGCTTTGTAGCCCAGTTTCTTACCTCCATTTTGGTGTCTAGTTTGTCCAAACCAGTCAGACAACTGAGCTGTGACCCATTTTCCTCCAAGTAGCCTACATCATGCCATGCAGCAACCTTGGACTGTGAAAATGACTTTAAATGTCATATATGAGGACGGCATCCACCCACATCTACTTTGTCACCCTTTGTACAATAGAACTGGCATAGGTACATGCCAACACTTGTACAAGTTAAAAAATGACACTGTGGCTTGGTCTACTATCAAGTACTGTACTGAATAGAAAGAATGTTTGCTTGAGGTGAGGGTTATCACTGCTGTACTTTTGTCTTTCAAAGACTAGCAGAAAAATTAATGAATATAAGTTAAATGAGAAGACTTTAATTGAGCTATGAAAAGTATCGGTCAAGGATGAGTTGCTTACAGTGCAATCCTATACAAGTTTACTCAAAAGCAAGTCCCACTGAGTTCAATGGTACCTACTCCCAGGTAACTGTGTACAGGGGGACCCCGGTATCCACGGGGGATACGTTCCAGCCCCCACCGTGGATACCTGAAACCGCGGAAATGGGCGAACGCATTAATTAACGCACCCTCCACAACCCCCCAGATACTTTATTTTAACGGAGAAAGCTCCGTTTTTTTTTCTTCAAAAGCCTTTGCTGTAGGCCTTCTTACCAACGAGTCATTGGTGCTAGAGTGTCTCAGCAACCTTGCTGAGAGGTTGCTGAGACTTTCTAGCACTGAAGACTTGTTGGTAAGGCCTACAGCAAAGGCTTTTGAAGAAAAAAAAACGGAGCTTTCTCCGTTAAAAGTGCAGGGGGCGGGCGCGACCCCCCGCGCCCTCCACAGCCCCCCTAGGCACTTACTTCGAGCAGAAACCTCCGTTCTTTTCTTCAAAAGTTCCGAGTTTCCATCTGTTTTAGGCCTGAGCAACTAGACTTAGTTAATAGCTAGAGTCTCTGCAACCTTGCTGAGACTCTAGCTATCACCTAAGTCTAGTTGCTCAGGCCTAAAACAGATGGAAACTCGGAACTTTTGAACGGAGGTTTCTGCTCAAAGTAAGTACAGAGGGGGCTGTGGAGGGTGCGGGGGAGGGATTCCTCAACCGTGGATAATTGAAACCGGTGCCCCCCTGTATAGGATTGCAGCCTCAGCATTTTCATGGTGATTTCAGATGGTCCATGGTGGTAATTCATAATCTCAGGCAGTTGATCTTCGGTAGCAACAGCTACCCCTTAGAACTGAGTGTAGTGCAGGCATAGTAACATTAGTGCAGCAGACAACACTGCATTAGTACACTGCAGACAACAGCTTCCCACTGGATGTTGTCACAATGCAATATTGCACGCAGCAAGATTAAACTTCTGAAACCATGCTTAAAGTCTCTCCAAACATTTTGGTGGCTTTGGGGCTACCCTCAAATGCCTACATATGGCAATAGCACTACATGGAGGTTTGTAGCACATGTAAGCACCCTGCCGTGTGGAGAAGCAACTATTGTGTGGCAGCTGGCACCAGCATAGAGGATCTCCATGCAATTGGATGAATACACACATACCGGTAACAAGCAAACTTCACAAAAAGGTGCAGGGCATGAAGTTCCACATACTGGATACAGAACCACACAGCTGGTCGGCTGATAATCTGTGTGTTTCCTCCCTCTTCCCTTTCCATCAGCAGAGGGTAGGAACAATAAAGCTTGGACTCAGGGCAGACACACACTAGTATTTATGCATTCAACCAGCCTACAGCTGCATATGTATATCTCCAGATCTCAGTCAGGAAGATAAGATATGTTACCAGTGGGCAAAACACTCTGTAATTATGCAACATTGGAGCTTACGATACCTTAATTATCAAATAGGCTCTTACACAGTCAGAAAACGTGGCATACTAGGAGAAAAGCTTTTATTTGATTGTGATGTTTTTTGTTTGCAAGTGAAGGACTGAAGACTGCTTGACCTTAGCTCTGCAGCAGTCAGAGGCAAACCTAGCAGCACAACAAAGCTTTCCTACTGTCCTCCCGCTATAACAGTAGACATATAGTTGTCAGTAGCACAGGATGGGAGATCACCCATGACTCCATCTTGCTTGCTGCAGGAACCAGGGAATAAGCCCTTCATGTGATCTGGTTAACTCCTCTGTAAGACTCTTGTCGGAAACTGGACTCTCGTCTAGAATTCTAAGCACTCTGTATAGACCTGGTAAGCGTATCTAGAAAGTGAATGGCATTGAATTAATAGTGCTAATTTCAAAAATAAATTAGGGCATAATCCAATCCTACTTAGGCTGCCGTTGTAACCAGCGGCGCAGCGAAAACGGGAGGCCCCAGAACGGAAAGGGGATTCAAATCCCCTCCAAAAGGAGAACTCAAAGGGGATTTGAATTCCCTTTCCATTCTGGGGCCTCCCGTTTTCGCTGTGCTGCTGGTTACAATGGCGGCCTAAGTAGGATCGGATTGCGCCCTTAGTTAACTATCAAAGCTGTGGATGTTTGAAGACAAACAAAGCTTTGTTATAATAAATGTAAATACTTTAGAAGCACTTGATCATCACTGGACCAAACTATTTCTGACCAAGCAAATATCCAACCCTATGAGCAGAACCACTTTTTATTATCAAAAGTTATTTTTTAAGTGGAAGAATTGTCCAAAAAAACTATCCAAAGAACAAAGTTTATTCTCCAAGTTTGTACATTCCAGTAAGAGTACTTTCTTCAAAGAGCTTCTTCTTGAAAAAAAAAAAACTGGTACTTTTCATTAAGTATTGTTTCCGGTTTCTCCTCTTCCTTTTTCCACTATTTGTTCTATTACACAACCCAACACACATTTGGTACCTTAAAAGTTAGTCCTATTCCTGGGTATATTTGGGGTGCTGATTCCAAAAATGGCATCAGTTTTTGCCCATCAGCTCTAGTTTTGGAGATACGGCATAGTCACCTTATATGCTGATTCAAGCAGCTCCCTCATGAGGAAGCTGACACCACGGCTTCCTCACAAGGAAACTGCTTGAATCAGCATATGGCTATGCCGTATCTTCAAAACTAGAGCTGATAGAGCAAAACCGATGCCATTTTTTGAATCAGCGCTCCAAATACTGTATACCTAAGAATAGGTCTAATTTTTGTTGGGCTGTGTTATTCATCGCTTAACAATGGGGATGTTCCCTGAACCCCGACATTAAGCGATTTTAATGTAAAGCAGGCTTGCAGCCTCCAGAGGCTGCTTTTTGGGTCGCACCGTGTCATCAATCCCCTGTATTCCAATGTAATGGCCCCCAAGGACCTCAGAATGGCCTGCAGAGGCCTCTAGAAACTACTTCCAGAAGTTGCGTTCCCTGGGAGTTGCTTCTGGAGGCCTCTGTGAGCCATTCTGAGGTCTGCGGAGGCCGCTACAGTGGAATACAGGAGATTGTGGGCCTGGCAAGACCCAAAAAGCAGCCTCCGGAGTGCTGAAAGAGGAAAGATGCACAGTCCAGGAAGGCCGTCGTATAAGCGGTCTGACGTAAAATGGTAGGTTGCGGAGTGACGCATACCTGTAGTTCTCCTCTCCTAGACTGGTTTATTACCAAATCAGTTCTTACTGGAAGGAGCTATAACATCTCTCTCTTTCTCATTAATTTGCCCCAGGGACATTTGCTGCTTTTGGAAGCTCAAGTGGCAGAGGTTTTGAGGAGCACCTTTTTACCTGCTTCAGCTGGTTTCCCAGTTGCATTCTTTTTTGCAAAAGTGGGACATGTCTACAGTCATGGTCATTCATGCTCTAGTTACCTTCAGTCTAGACTACTGAAACGTGTTCTACATGGGGATAACCTTGAAAAGCATATAGAAACTTCAACCTGTGAAAATACAGCTGCCAGGTTGTTAAACTAGCATCAGTTGCTTAACAGCATGGCTACTTACAAGTAAGACCCATTATGTTCAATGGGGCTTACTCCCAGGAAGGTGTGTATAGGATTGCAGCCTTGATCATATTACTCCAGTATTATCTAAGTTTGCACTGGTGATATTCTTGTTTCTAGGCTCAATTCAAGGTTGCTATTCTTATGGCACAGTCCTGTCTACAAATAGGGTGTTGCAAACATGCCATAAGGCATAGAGTCTAGCATATGCTATACACATACAAATTGAGGTTTATCAGTTCCATTTATCTCACAAGCTAGACATTTATTTAAAAACTACCCAGGGTGAAATCTTGTCCACCACAATTATTTAGCAGCATGTCTTCCATCAGCATCAGTGTCTTTCAACCTGTAACTTTTCAAATATTTCCTTAATAAAGTTTAAATTCATTACTATTATTGGGGCAAGAAACCAAAAATTCACATATACGCTAATGGGTTCTGAGTTGTCTGTGACAGATCAAGAGAGAGATCTTGGGGTGCTGGTGGACAGGTCGATGAAAGTGTCGACCCAGTGTGCGGCGGCTGTGAAGAAGGCCAATTCCATGCTCGGGATCATTAAAAAAGGGATTGAGAATAAAACGGCCAATATCATTCTGCCTTTGTACAAATCGATGGTAAGGCCACATCTGGAGTATTGTGTCCAGTTCTGGTCACCACACCTTAAAAAGGATATAGTTGAATTGGAAAAGGTGCAGAAAAGAGCGACCAGAATGATTCGTGGGCTGGAGCACCTCCCTTATGAGGAAAGGCTACAGCGTCTGGGGCTTTTCAGCCTAGAAAAAAGGCGCCTGAGGGGGGACATGATTGAGACTTATAAAATTATGCATGGGATGGAGAGAGTGGATAGAGGGAAATTCTTCTCCCTCTCGCACAACACCAGAACCAGGGGACATGCACTAAAATTGAGTGGAGGGAGAGTTAGAACAGACAAAAGAAAATATTTCTTTACCCAGCGTGTAATTCATCTGTGGAATTCCTTGCCACAGGATGTGGTGATGGCACCTGGCCTAGATGCCTTTAAAAGGGGTTTGGACAGATTCATGGAGGAAAAGACCATTACAGGTTACAAGCCATAAGCAACCTCCAGGTTTTAGAAGTGGGTTTTCTCTGTGCCAGGTGCAAGGGAGTGTCAACGGGAAACAGGTTATCTTGTTGTCTTGTGCTCCCTGAGGCATCTGGTGGGGCCACTGTGTGATACAGAAAGCTGGACTAGATGGGCTTTTGGCCTGATCCAGCAGGGCTTTTCTTATGTTCTTATGTTATGTACTATTATGCAAACATAAATTTATTTTAAATCTCAGATAAAGAACAAATACTCCAATTAACTGATCCATAAAAATACTGAGATAGATAACTTTTTATTAATTTGAAAGCAAATCTGGAGAAATTAAGCTACCATCACTTTTCCATAACACTCCCCTTCTTTTTTTCCTTCTTTTTCAGAGACGTCCTCAAGGGGGGGCAGGGGGGCCAGGGCCCCCGGGCGGAGGGCGCAGAGGCTCCTGGGGGGGCGGGGGACTACTTAGGTTTCGATTTGTGTTTTTATATTTTTACGGTTTTTTCGGGGGTCTACGGGCTTTTTTGCTGTAATGTACATGTGTGTATGCTTTGTTCCACTTAGCTTGTGTATCCTGGAGCCTTCGTTCTGCCTGCTTTCGTTGAAATTCGTTCTGTCTGGGCGGCAGAACACCGGGAAAGCGCCCGTTCGCTCCGGAGCAGGGCGCTCCGTCGTTCCAATCTTCCTGCGCATGCGCTAACTGAGAAGAACGACGCAAGCGCAGAACGACGGAGAGCCCTGCTCCGGAGTGAACGGGCGCTTTTCTGGAGTTCTGCCGCCCGGACAGAATGGAAGCAGGCAGAACGAAGGCTCCGGGATACACAAGCTAAGTGGGACAAAGCATACACACATGAACATTACAGTAAAAAAGCCCGTAGACCTCTGAAAACCCCGGGTGTGTGTGTGTGTGTGTTTGTTTTGTTTTTATTGGGGGCAGTGAAAATCTGGGGGGCCCCCACGGGGGGGGCGCAGGATCGTCTCTGTTCTTTTTTACACAGAGGGACACCAAAGCTGCCTATAATTGCTACACTAGATACAGATGCTTAAGTCCAACTGAATGTCTCAGTGAGACATATACACATGCCACTGACTTTAAGGCTAAAAGCCTAAATTACCTCCAGATCACTGATAAAAATGGATTATGAGTTTCAACAGAGACCTCAGTCTTTTGTCCATACTGTAGGCTCAATGAATAATGTGGGTGAAATGCTTTACAACAACTCCAAGATCTTTTTGTGTTACTTCATACAAGTCCGCTCCCATTGTTTGCACCACTAGTCCAAAACATAAGATACCTGTATCACTGGTTGGCTACTGTAGCATCTAAAAGAAGGCACAGACAGTGAGCACCTCTTTCCTAGAACATATATCAAAGAAGCAGTAGCAAAGGAGGGCATTCACTTTCAGTGGCTGATATTACAGATACTGAGCTCAACTACATGATATTGAACGCACCTGCCTGATATTATTTTCATAAAAGCATTATTTAATACAATATGCTTCAGTATACAGCCAATTGAAAACAGAGGTCATTTGGCTGCATTTCAGAAATACTGGTGTGTTTTTCCCCAATTAAGTAATATTGCACATGATGTCAGAATAACTTTACTACTTACACTAACCAATACTAATTTATCAACAATATGCTATGTAAAGTGAATGCTCTCTGCCCAGAAGTTCTTAGGGTCAAGTCAAGCATAACAAGAGAGGACAGGGCTTCACAAAGCAATCCATTAAACATCATCTGTGCAAATCAGGAGATTGACAACCTGAGAAAGATGGTGCTAAATCAGCAGAAGGAGGGATAAACATTTTTTCTGTCATCTTTTAAAAAAATCAAATATTTAGAATCCAAAGAGGCTTCATTCAATGCAACATACACCCAGGATTTCAATTTTAATATTGTATTACAAAAAAAAATATCAAAATTGTTATTGTAGTTTTCTTGTAGTAAGAACATCTAGAAGTCTTGTAAATGACATATTTAAATTAATAATGACATAAAAGCTTACAAGTTTTACAGTGTTTCTTCTTAATAATGCCTGTTTATACAGTACTCACTGCAAGCAAGTACTGTATACACAGGGTAAAGGTCAGCTTTCAGAAGTCTACCTTAGAGGCACATCAGTTTATCATCTTTTAAATTAATAGCATGACTTCCCTTTCTTATACACAGTTTACTGAATGAACACAGACAGCTCAATCCTTTACATGTTTACTCAGAAGTAAGTTCAATGGCACTTCCTCCCAAATAGGGAGGAATATATAGGATTATATAGTATGGAACAGCATTTCTCAAACTGGTAGGTTGCGACCCACCAGGAGAACCAGAAGCGGCCACCAGTCCCTTAAGGGGCATGGCCAGTGGCAGCACATCTGGAATCACGGCGGCGCTCCCAGGATTGCAAACGCCACCAGTGGCAAAAGTGGTTGTTTTTAACTTATGATGGTCGCGCTGTTGGAGCACCAACGGGAAGACCAGAACCTTTCCGCACGTGCTGGAGAATCACCGTGGACCCACCAACGCAGGCAAGGAGACCGGGGAAGCGGGGTGGGCAGAATTGGGCGGGGGAAGAGAGGATCAGCTTCGGGAAGGGGATGGGTTTGGCGGCAGCAGTGGCCACCAAATTCTAGCCCCCTTCTTGGGCCCGATCCCACGGCCCGGGGCCACACAGGCCCGCACCAGTGATTTTGCTAGTGTAGGTCCAAGCAGATCCCTCCACACAATGGAAGCACAGCCCTGGGGAAGGGAACAAATGTTCCCTTCCCCAGAGGAGATGTCCTCCCCACACACACACACACACACAGGCTGCAACAGTAGCTATTCTGGCAACACTGCATCAGTAGGGGGGAGGATAGGATTGGGCCCAAAAAAAATCACCTATACTTTTACTTATTTACATATAAAATACAGAATTTCTTTTGGAGTCAGTAAATTAAAACACAACATCATAATCATACAAAACTCTAACAAGATATATAAAGAAAAACACTGCTTTATAACTTAAGAAGTCTTGGGTACTGTAATTCGGCAAACAAATGCTTTCATTTTTCCCCGAGTTTTCGCACACATTTGTAGCAGCCCATTATACAGATAGACAGATATAGATATTAGTATGTTGAAGCCAATGTTTAAACTCCACTAAAACTAGGAGTACACTATACATAACCATCAGAGCACTAAATGACAGGCACACCAACTGGCCATATGCAGATTAAGGTAAAGGTGATCCCTGACAATTAAGTCCAGTCGTGTCCGACTCTAGGGTGTGGTACTCATCCCCATTTCAAAGCCGAAGAGCCAGTGTTGTCAGAAGACGCCTCCATGGTCATGTGGCCGGCATGACTCTCCTTGCCGCGGCGCGTAGCATGCGGCTGGAACACAGAGCACTGTTTACCTTCCTGCAAGCGGTACCTATTTATCTACTCGCATTAACATGCTTTGGAACTGCTAGGTTGGCAAGAGCTGGCCAAGCAACGAGAGCTCACCCAGTCGCGGATTCGAACTGCCGACCTTTCGATCGACAGCTCATGGTTCAGCGGTTTAACCCACATCTTATTTTAAAATAGCTTTGCATCATCTTTGTTTCACAAAACTATACATATTAACCACTACAGTTTAGATGAATGAGATACGAAGATTATTTTTCCTGGGGAATTTCCTATTACTCAAGATACTCCATCCATTTATTGAACCAACAGAGAGAGCGCTCATCTGTACAACACACCAGTGGCAGCTGGTGTCTTAGGCATCATGTCATGTTGTTGCTGGTTTCATGGATTTGTGTTTACATTGGCTTCCCACCACTGCTGCCATCAGCAAGCTCTAGTAATGAGGTTTGTTTTTTAAATAAAACAGAGTACAGTACATGGCAGAATGAACTACCATGCCTGCTTCTCAGCCACCCAGATATTTGATAGAAATCACTATACTACTGAACAGAAACATTTCTACATCTTGGAGTATTTTAGGCCATTAAAATACAAGGGTTTCCCATTGATTCCATTAGATATTTTTTCTGCCTGACCTACCAACAGTAAGGTTGCAATTAACAATTCCTCTAACTTTAACCCTCGAGTTCAATTAAATACAAATGAAAGGGTTGATTGCAGGTTAGTAAACCGTCTTCCCCATACATTCGCAGGATTGCAGCCTCCTAAACCCATACGTCACCCAACCTCTTTGACTGTCTAACACACCTCCTCGCTCGCTGCGTTACTGGTAGCCCTTCCCTACTAGCAAAGCATTGTCTGAAGCTCCTCAAGCAAGATCCAGGGCGCAGCTGACTCACGCCGAAGGGAACTGAGCAAACGTGAAAGACCTTTTCACCTTTCGATGTTCTTTCCTTAAGATTTTTTTTGCTGCTGTTCTTGATGCACATAATCACTGACTTATCTCACCACCTTTATCTGCACTAAAAAAGGTCAATACTACACAGTGTCCGGTCAGCTTTTCTTTGTTTAAGAAAGAAAGAAAGAAAGAAAACCCCTGGCTGCGAGACTTGACAAACCGGATCAAATACCCCAATCCCCCCCCTAAAACAAAAAGAGTGGGGCTGATGCGGTGTTCTCGCCCGCTCCATTAGCTCTCTAGTGAGCCGACGGGTGCTGGAATAAGGAACAGCCTTTCCGTACCATGGGAGGGACAGACAACCCTAGTCTTGAAGAAAGCAGACCTAGCTAAGCCCCACTGGGGCAGTTCTAGCTGAACGGCACAGCAAAATCCGGCTCTGTTCCTCCTTGAAGCTCCGCCCCCTCCTTGCCCATCCATAAGAGATGCGCCGACCACCGTCCCACTCCATCTCATCCCCCCCCCCCATAGCCCGTTCAGTCCCCCTATTTCCCCCCACGGGCACTTCCACCACAAAGCAGCAGCCCAAAGGCTGATTCGGAGGGGAGCCCCGAGGAGGAGCGAAGCCGGCCTGACCTGCCTGCCTTTCTTCCTGCTGACGCGGGAGGTGAATCCCGGCCAGACACAATGAGGAGGGCGCGCGCGGGGGACTCACCCACAGCTCCGTGCCCCAACTCATGGCGACTCCGCTGGCCGCGCAGGCTCCGCCGCCGGCGCTCCTTTGTGGCTCTTCCTGTCACCTCTCTGCCGCCGCTGGAGGGACGACGACGACCAAGAGCCGCAGCGCTCCCTCGGGGTCTCTGCAGGTGAAGAACCGGGTGCTGGAGGATTCCCCCTCTTTGGCGCCTGAAAGACGGACAGAGACGCGGCGGCGACAACGGCGACCAAAGCCCCAGCTCCGCCTTGCTTAAGGATGGGAATTGGGAAAGGGAGGAGGAGGAGAGGGGGAAGCGCGGTGGAGGCTGGGAGAGGGGCGGGCTCGGCCGCTCCTTGGGGAGGCCTCGGGACAAGAGGCGAAGGCGCGTTTCCTCTTCCCGTAGCAGTCTGCTCAATCAGTGAAGTGACAGGCTAAAAACGCTGCAATCCTATGTGCTCACTTTCCTCCATTGAACACACTGAGACAGACAATTACTTCTGAGTAAGCATGCGGGCCCGGGATTGTGCTGTACCGCTCGATCGCTTCTTCAGGTTGTAGGTGAGGAAGCACATCTTGTGAATGCCTGTCGTGGTGGTGGGCACAAAAACGCCCCACCTTACAAGGGAAGCGCGGCCGGCTCATCCGAGAGAAATGTTCTAGCCCAGCCCAACTTGCCCCCTGCTGTGCTAGGTTTCTAGCTGCAGGGTGTTGTTGCTTTTGTTTTGAAAGAGAGGGGAGCATTCAAAGCTCCGTATCTGCCCCTCCGCCACGTAACAACCTTATCCAATGCGTGTCTGTGAACGCGGTTGGTGTGCCTGCCTGGCAAGTCTGCTTAACCTTTGCAGCCAAGAGGAGTGGGCTCGAGGAATGGAAGCAGGTTCCCAACAAAGGAAACGCACTCTACACGTGCTTAGTGGCACTCAGTCTGAGTGGCCAGAATTTTTTGAAACAAAAGTTGCCAGCTCGCTCGGGCTGTTTTACCTTAATTAGGAGCTGCCTTATGTTTCCCCGTGAGGACAAAAATGCGGGGACTTTTGTTTTTAAATAAAATGGTAAATAAACGCTGCCTCAAGTTCAAGGAAGAGGGAGACTTCCAGGAATTCTTCATAACTGCTGCTGGCAAAGTGAGGAATTGCAACAATTGACTGCCAAGAAGTGTTGGGGCTCAAATCTGCCTGAAAGTCACATCCGATCTTAGATAACACCTAGTGTGACTAAAAGTGAACTAAGAGCTTTACAGAAGATAAAAGAGCGAGGTCCCTGTCCAAAGTGGCTTGTGTAACCAAATAACCGTATTATCAGGGATGAAGTCTCACTTTGGAAAAGCCCCATCATATACCTTAACACCAGTGACAAATTACAATAGTTTGGGTTTATTTTAGTGCAGTATTCCTCTGCTTAAATATTCCATGGTGTTCTAGTGTTAGATAGAACTAGTGTTCTGTCGCACTGAGTGCTATAAAGCGCGCTGCGGCATTATGTGCTGCTGGAGCGCCAGCAGGAAGGCCGGAGCCTTCTCCTACATGTCATCGGAATGCTGGCCGCCCGCTGGAGCAGGTCAGCCAAGCACAGGAGGGGTTGAGGGGAGGGCAGAACGGGGTGGAGAGGGGTGAAACTGGGTGGGGAGGCTACAGGAGGGGGTTGGTCCGGTGGCGATGGTGCACGCCGGATCTTATCCCCTCCATGGGCAGCCTCCCTGCCTCCTTTCTCTCCTTGGACTTGCGCCAGCTAAAGAGCTGGCACAGGTCCGAGGAGATCCATTACAGGGCGAGAGGCTTATGGAGGGGAAAGGGGATTTAAATCCCTTTTCCCTTCTGAAGGCTCCCGCTTCGCCTCCCTGCTGGATACAGTGTGTGCCTTTTCGGTGCAGCTGCACCAGCGGGGATGGGGGGGAAGGATAGGATTGGGCCATAGAATTATTCAGGAAAATAATCCCTCACTTTCTGTACTGTTCACAAATACACTTGTGAATGATTAAGGGGTCCGTGCTAGTCAGTTTGCACTTCTATCTGCATCTCTTTCAGCTTCCACTTGGATTCAATTTTTACATTCAAGAAGCTTGAATGTGGTGTTGCTTGAAATGAAACTCCATATGGTAAACTGTTAGTTTGAGCTGCTCTTTACACAAGCATGGATCATTTTATAACCATGTCAAATGCAGACCCCTCTTCTATTTGTCCAGTTGTGCAAGGAGGCTCTTGTATGGAGTGGCGTTCCTACACCCCCCGTGGGGGGCGCCGCCACGATACCCCCCCACGGGACACCATACGCCCCCCACAGGACACACCCCGCCCCTGGGGGGCATGACGTCATTTTCTTGTGCCGCCACTGAAATTCAGCGGCAACACAGCACGGAAACACACACGGCGCTTTTCGGCCCCTTTTTGGAGCCAAACTGCACCCGGGCAGGCGGGAGGGCCAATCTTGCAATCGAGGACGGCTGCACGAAGAGGAAAAAGCGGTGGAGGGGGCGACGGATCCGGCGGCAAGTACACACACCACTGCTTCGTGCCCTACCGCTTGGGGCCCACTGCCCCGCAGCCCCCCTCCCCCAACGACGCCTCTGCTCATATGGGCCACCTCAAACTTGTGGTTGCATTTCAAGCTGCCCTCAGACAGCTGCTTGAATTTAGGGAACTAGTAGGGTTTGTCTGTGTCAGATGCTGAAATAAGGAATTAAAGACTCCAGCTTAGCTGTTTGTGTTAACGCTGAGTCATACTGTAGCTTCACACATCAAAACTTCAGTTCCACAGCAGTCTAATCCCAAGGCCTCCAGGATTGATATAGTGATATGTGAATTCAAAAATATGTGGCAAGGTGGCTCTCATGGGGGAGAGGGGCAACAATAGTTATACGCTTCTTCCCAAATACTCAGTTTATCTGAACAAACTAGAAGTATAACATCTGATTAAAAAGCATAAAAATCTGATATTGTAGTAGCCAAATAAGCCCAGTAACAATCTCTAGATCTATTGTTCTCAGTTAGACTCTTTCAGCACTCCATGCAAGGACACAAAATGTTTTATCAGTTGGAGGAAAAGCTTCATGTCGCTCTTTTACAGGCAGCAATTGTCAATGCAAAATATAAAGCAGGATAGTCCACTTTTGCACAGATACGTTAATGGGTTCTTCCACATTTCTGAATCAAAAAAGAAACTGTAATAGTTAGATTCTTTGGTGAGAGAATTAGAAAATACAGTAAGAAGGACTCTCGCTAAGCCTATTAATAGCTGAAATGGCATAACTTTTAGGCCTTCAGTGTTGACTCAGAATGGAGAGGCCAGGCATGGAGTAATATGCATATCTGCCCTGGATTCTTCTGACCTCCCAAACTTAGAGAAATGGAACACTTCCAGGCTTCATGGACTAGAGATGCCAAAATCTGGGCATTTGACAGGGCAGGCAACTTAGATCACTGAGTTCAAAAGGCAACTCTTGAGAGCATCAGGAACTCAAAACTGCTAAACAATATATGGAAAGGGGAATCTCTCTAAACTGAAAGCTGCAGCCTGAAGAACAAAAAAATCTCAGCCTTAGCAATGACATTATTTGCTGTTTGAATGTCATAAACAACAGTATCGTTCCCAGAGAAATGCCTTCCAAGGTTAGTTAGGCTAATAAAAGGTGCCACCTCACTTCCCTTGCCCATTTAAAGAAGGGATAGGCTACAAAGCAGGTAAATAAAGGACAGGTAGGTTGAGTCTTAACAGAAACTTACGAAATACTCAAGCATGACTGGATAATGAATGAGGGAGTTATGAGTCAATAGTTAAAAATAATTAATTGACAGACTTTCTGTATTACTTGCTCAGGTGTGAACAAAGAGGCACATCAAGACAATATCACTACATGTACAGCTAAAATACTCCGGTTCTGTTCCTTGGCCATCATCCGTTCCCTTTGTCTTCCCTGAGGGGATTCATGACTCATTCCTGAAACATTCTGCTTTCATTCCAAATCAATATTACCCAAGAGCAGTTAGACCTGCAGAGATGATTAATCTTCCTACTAATGGCCTATTGGACTCAGGAATAATGCTGCTCCCTCCAAAGCTGCCCTGCACAGAAAAACACTTACTGCAGGTAATTGGAACAACTTCAGGTGGTTTTGCAGGAAGTTGTTTGTGAATTCCAGTCTCGATGCTTTGTTTTCCCTTTCTGGCCTTAAAGATGGCTATATCAGGCTGGATAAAATTATGCTGAGGGGCTACTGAGTCAACAAAACAGCAATTGTATAAAATATAGAGGCAACAAAAAGAAGCATCCCTTTAGCATGACCTGCTGCTGTTGAATTTTGCAGCTACAATAAATATCAGTGAATTAACTAGGATTTGATGTTTCAAGCAAACTGAACAGAAAATTAAAACGTGCACCCTTTTATTTGAATTTCTGCTCTCCAGGAATCTGGCTCTCATTTTCCATCTTCTCTTTTATTTCATTCAGCATATCATGGGATAATCCCCCCCAAAGTACATTTGGCATATCTCATTAATCCTCCTTCCCAACTATAATTAAGTTTAAATACAGACGTCCCTAGGTATCTGCGGGGGGTTGGTTCCGCCCCCCCTGCGGATACTACGAATCCGTGGATGTTGAAACCCAGGACCAAATGCAGCAATAACTTACCGGATCCTGCGAAGGGGGCACCTCCAGAGGCCTCTTCCACATTGGGTCAGGCATGCAACCCCCTCCATAGGCCTCATTACCTGGGTAAACTGGAAGTGACTTCAGAGAAGTGTTCTGGGGCCCACGGAGACCTATGGAGGGGGTGCAAGCTCAGCACGATGTGGAAGAGTCCTCTGGAGGCCTCCGGCATCCACAGATGGTGAAATCCGTGGATAGCAAAGTACGAGTGTATGTGATTGCATTTGCTCACATTCATCCCTACCTTCCATTTCCTGTTTCTCCCCAATGTCTATTTTAGATTGTAAGATCCTTCTTTGTATAGTCAGGGCGATGGTGTTCCCAGTAGCAATGTATGGTTGCGAGAGTTGGACCATAAGGAAGGCTGAGCGCCAAAGAATAGATGCTTTCGAACTGTGGTGCTGGAGAAGACTCCTGAGAGTCCCTTGGACTGCTAGGAGATCAAATCAGTTAATCCTAAATGAAATCAACCCTGACTGTTCCCTGGAAGGACAGATACTAAGGCTGAAACTCAAATATTTTGGCCACCTAATGCGAAGAGAGGAGTCTCTGGAGAAGACTCTGATGCTAGGAAAGATTGAAGGCAAAAGGAGAAGGGGAAGGCAAAGGATGAGATGGTTAGACAGCATCACTGATGCAACGAACATGAAAATGAGCGAACTCAGGAAGATCGTGGAGGACAGGAAGGCCTGGCGGGATATGGTTCATGGGATCACGAAGGGTCGGACACAACTTAAGGACTGAACAACAACAACAACAACAACAACAAAGATCCTTGTGGGTGGTGGCCTATATTTTGCCTACGTAACTCTGTAGAGCGTCATATACACTGATTGCTCTGTATAAACAAATAATAATGGATTCTATCCTGACAGCTGCATGTAGAAGAATTTCTTTCCACACACAGTTGTTGGGATACAACGCAATAATATCCTAGGGGAAAATATTAAACAGTAAATAATACAGCTACAAAGCAAGACAATAATGTTTTAAGGAGGAGAAGTCAAAATTCAAGTAGGAAGATAAACGTGATGGTGGAAAATTAAGAGTCTGATATGGGATTTCTCTCCCCCTAAAAACGTGCATTTCTGTACAGCTACTGCATAGAGGGCTGGATCAAATCTCATAAACTAAGGAATGTGAAGCAAGGACATTGCTAACTTGGGAGGAAGACCTCTAAGAAAAACAACACGTTGCGCAGATGACTTCAGAAAGGTATATGTGCCACGGAAGCAAGTTCCTTAAGAGTCCGTAACGTAGGGAAACTGCAGCTTGCAGGCTCCAGTACACCTACAGTGGAAGAAGAGAAAAGAGCATTTGGGGTGTGTGTGTGTGTTGTTTTAAAGAAAAGAATAAACAGGGCTTCAGTACCAAAACAATCTGTCAGAAGAATCTTCAAAAGAATGTAACTGTGGTCCCAGCATGACATTGTTTTTAGATGCATTTTTTTCCAAGACACGCTAGTTGTGTCAGCCAGTTCTAAGGAGATGCTTTCCCTCTTTGCTCGTCAGAACATTCTTAAACAAGGGGTGGGGGACTCAGCGTACACACCTGCTCTTTTACTACTAGACAAGGAGATTGTTTTCCATCTCCCTGCTGCTGCAGTTTGTTGGAGGTGAGTGTTAATTCCTTCTGAGCCCGCCGCCTTCACCATCTCTTCCCTCACCTTTCTGCTTGAGGAGTTTTCTTCTGGGACTGAACAAATTGGCTGTTCTAACCTATCACAAAGTAAAATTGGAAGGTTCTGGCACATTTGATGTTGGCAGTTTTTCAGGAACTTAGTTATCACCAGGATATACACTGATTATTCCCTTTGTGAAGCTGACATTATTTGGCAACGTTGCGTTTACAGTGGAAAATTGCTCACATTTCATGTGATGATGATGACTTCAGTTGTTTGCCTCACAGGCGGAAAAGAGGAATTTATGGGAGAGCACCGCTAAGCCTTCCCCATTCCAGGAGGAAAAATGGGGGAGTCACACTCATTCCCCCTCTTCCCTTAAAAACCACATGACACTACTGACATAGTCAAAGCAGCATAGAGCACTAATATAGCGTTTTATCTGGGGGGGGGGGGGAACAACCTGAAAAGGCACCTCCAATTTCCACAGAAATCTGCTGGTGACTCATAGCAAGAACATCCCAAATTCCTCATTATAGAATTTGAGGATGGTTCTTACTGATAAGATGCAATACTCTGAGATTAAAGGAAACTGGTGTTATGGTGTTTTTCCCGTTCTGGCTATTATTGCTAGTGCTGAATTAGAAGTGTGCAGCTGTAATGAACATTGAAGGTGTAATACATATGGCTTCTTCCTCCTTTTCCTACACTCAGTTTTACTCCCAAGAGTTTTCTAAGCTCTCTCCTGTTTCAATACATGATCATTCCTTAAACTGTTCTTTCAAGATCAATTTCACGTGTGGAGCTGGGCATCAACTGTCACGCTTGATAATTGCTGTGTTTGATGTAGGTGTATGGATGAAGAGTTCAAAGGCCAAGATGTCAATCACAACATTGGATTAGCATAATCAGTGCCCTTTTTGCTATGATTTGCTTATAGTTTTGCATTAGAAAGCAGGGATTTGCATAGGATATAAATATAAGGAATAACCCCCACGGCCATGATGGAAATTCCCAGTTGCTGAGCCAAAGCTCATGGGAATGTGTTACTGTTAATGAAAAGCATGCAATTACAAATCAGTAAGGCTAAGGCCAGGGCCAAACTACATGTTACGTTAAGCATGTTATTGGCCCTTACATACTTGGTTTCCTCTCCTCCCCTCCATAGCAGCCGAGCGAGTGGGGGGAGCTGGATCTGGATTGGGATTACAGCAGGAGAAAGTGTTAAAGCCCTTGCTGCTATTTAGGAAAAACGACAAACAAAGCCAAGTACACAAAGGCCAATAATGTGGTGAATAAAATGTGTAGTTTTGGTCTTTTAAATAGCCAGATTTTTGTGGTTTGATTAGTTAAGGTGTTCTATGTCAAACTGTAAATAATTTTTTTTTTGCAACGTTGCCAAGGAAACAGAATAAGCTGTACACAGTACATATCTGATTCTGCACTAATAGGAAAATACTGTTCAATCAAGAAAATATATGTATAGTATGTGGGCCTGAGTGAGTCCAAAGAGGCCTGTGCACATATAGGATTGCCAACAAAAGACCAAAGTTATTTCTGGAGATTTCTTTTTCTCAACATGAGATAATGTTGGACCCTGTTCAGATCTCCAGGATTGCTTTCAGTGGTCATCTAGATTTTGATGCTGATTCCTAGATATTCCGGGGCAATTCTAGAGGGCTGACAACACCATGCAAAGCTCTTCTGCATGTACTGTATAAATGGGGTGTTAGCTAATTTACCCTTCCAACAACAGTGCCTCATGTCACACTGAATGCCACGCCCGAGGAACTCCCAACTTCTAGGAAATGGTGTGCTCTTTGAAGTGAGGAATACAAGGCTTGCAGTAGGAAGGGGCCTGAAAAGCCACACTGCATGCATGGAGCACTGTGCATGACATTTTGGAGCTTAGCCATAATATCCTATGCATATAGAATATATAACTCAAACTACATGATCTTAATTACAGTAGTTGCAAGACACCAACAACCCAATCCTATCCTTCCCTGGCATAGGGTGTTCAGCGTGGACCACGCAACCCACACTGAATCCTATCTGGGGCATTTGCCCGCTTACCCTGGGTAAACCCCCAGCCACCATAATGGGGCGAATTGGTTCTCTTTAACTGGTGTAGAACTGAGCAGCGCCGTGTCGGGGCTTGAGGCCCAGGAGGGAGGATAGGATATGGCATCCGATGAGGACGTCGGTCCCAGCCCCCTCCCAGGCCTGATCTGCCCACCCCCGTCCCATTACGCCCCCTCCCCCAGCCCCTGCTTCTGCCAGCAGCCAACTTACCCACTCCCCAGCGCTGGGCGCTGGCTCCGGTGGCGGCACACAGTAGAATAGTGCCACTAGTAATGCAAAACAAATGCTCTTTCTGATAAAATGTACCGGTAGTTATCAGAATCACAAGTCTAATAAACATATTACATTAAGATTAAAGTTACTTTGCAATCAAAACACGTCAACATAGCTAAATAGCAGATTTTGGCTTTTGCTTATAAATAGAGTGTAATATGTTTTGCTGGAGCTTATTTTGTACGTGTAATATAAAAGTTGAATTGTATAAGCCTTCATCAGTCATTTCTCTTTGTGGATAATTTATCCGGTTCTAGCAGCTGTCCTTAGTGATCAGGTACAAGGTAAGTCAGGTGAATTGTATTATAAGAAAGATACACAACATTTAAATTGTATTAACTTGCTCCATTTCATTCATGAAAATTATTGCTAAGGTTAACGCGTAACATCTTTTAAAAATATTGGAGGAGACCTGAACAATAATTGCTTACACTGAACTGGGATATTTTTAAGTGTAGATAACTGCTGAACTGTATGAAAATGAACTATATACACCACGTTTCTTGGTCATTGGATTTCTCCTCTGACTTTAATCCAAGGCGGTTTACATGGGCAGGCTTTCCCAACCCCACTAATGGGGGTCTTTACAATCATGTATATAATATAAATATTCAGTCTTTCATGAACATCTGCATTCCAGATGGTATCCTTTGCAGTCTGGCCTCTCCCTGGCCATCACCTCCCATGCTCGGCCGATGCAGCTGGCATTTCTCCTCACAGAGGCTTTCACAGCTTTTTCTGTCAGAGGTGTGTCTTGAACTGGCCCTTCACCGATCTTCAGGCTTACAAGGCGGGAGCTCTACCAACTGAGCCAGACCTCCTGCTCCAAAATGCTCTGCTTTTGGACCATTCACTTAAGGACAGAAGATTCTGAATTACAATTACAATTACAATTGCAGCATGATACCTTCCAAAGCAGAGGCAAAAGGTTGAGTTAGTCTTGACAGCCACCTAGTGGCAGACAGTGGGGTAACATTTCTACAACAAACAAAGACATTAAGATCCTCACCAAATCATTTAATTGTAGAAGAAGAATAGACTTGGAAACCAGCTGAAATACTTCTGATCTTATTTTCTTTGGCATGACTGATGAACGATTCTGCTCTAGTCACATCAATGGCAATGCATTCATATAGATATATAGCATTCCCATATTTTGGTTGCTGGGATTGAACCTCCAATCCCCTTTGCTACTGCAGATCTTGTGATCTCGTTCTCTGCAACAGCAAACAAAGAAACCAATGCTGAGATTAGCTATATGCTTTCCCTGTGTAGTCGTTGCTTCCTTTCCTGAAAAGAATCTTGACATTATGGCTTGACTTGGCATATAATTCAAAATCTTGAGCCGCAGAATGCACAACAGAGGTCTTGCATACAAAGCACAATAGGAAATTAAAATATACTCTCTGAGTGTTGTTCTGTTTTTCATTATTTTGTAAGAAATCTATGTAAGCATGAGAGAGAGAGAGAGAGAGAGAGAGAGAGAGAGAGAGAGAGAGAGAGAGAGAGAGAGAGAGAGAGAGAGAGAGAGAGAACATTTCTTTTCCATGCACTATTATCATTACAAACAGATGGTCATCATCATACTCTGACTAAGAATAAAAAATCCATGGAGGGAATGCATTCTGCTGAATATGATGTCGTGGGAAGGGAAGCAAAATATGATTCACATGTGCAAGGCTGTGCCCAGCAGTTGGGCAGGTCTGGAGAAAATCAAGAATAATGGAAACATCAGGTTCCCAGAGGCTCCTTCATCTGCCACCTTATGCCCAGTAAAGGCTTACTGAAATCAACATGGAAGGAAAAACAACCTTTAAAAAACTTGCAGGAAGCAGGATCAGGGCCGGTCCATCCATGAGGCCAACTAAAGTGGTTGTCTCAGGCAGCAGATTGGCAGGGGGTGCTCACTTCTGTCTGCTCCACTGATCCTCCTCCCACTTTTTGGGAAAAAAGGGGGACAGAGCAGAAGTGTGCAGGAGATGAGAGCAGTGGGCTAGAGAGTCAGAGGAGCAGAAGTTGGCACAACATCACCAGGTAAGGGGGGGCAGCATCTGGCATACCACCTCAGGCTCCAGGAGGTCTTGGACCAGAGCTGAGCAAGACTGTAAAAGTCTGACTACTGACAGCATTAGCAGTAGCAGTGTTTAATGTCAGTCTCAATAGCTTGCAGGGGGAGCTTGCTCTCTGCCCTACCACTGACACCACGGCTGCCAGAACCACCACGGACAAGAAGGTGGACAGAAAAGAGTGCTCTCCACCCCACCAACCTCAACCTGCTGTCTGATGTGACAGCTTCAGTTAGCCTTGTGGATGGGACTTCCCTGGTCTGGTTCCAAGTTTCTTCCAAAGGTCAACCACCATCTCTCTAGCCTTTTTCTTAGTCTAGGAACAGCTGGTCTGCTTCTTCCAATCCAGTACCTGCTGCTGCTGTTCATGGAAGTGGGGAGGCAGCGATCCAAGCGAAGGCACATTCTCAGGCAGCAGTCGCCACAGATGCAAGAGACAGAGCGATCCACATATGTTGGCATCATGTGCACCAGCCCTCAGTTTCTAGAAACAAAGCACAATAAAACAACTTGCATAAACGGTATGCTGCTGCGCTGCCACAGGGAATGAGGAGAGGCAACCCCAGAGAGTCAGGCCCTGCAACTGTTATTTGTCTGGAGCTGGGAAGCTGCAGGATGGACCTCTCCATCTCCCTTCAGGGCTGTTGTGGTAGAAGTGGAGGCTTCAGAAATTGGCTGCTGCAGACCACCAGTGTGGGATTGGATCGTAGTCAAGCCTCCCCCCCCCCCACGATAACAGATACAGTACAGACTTTTTATCACTAAGGTCATTTGTTCAATCAGGCAGCCCCATCCACAGCTTAATGGACCTGATGGATGCTCCAGTCCTAAATCCTAATTCTGTGAGTTCTTCTAACTTTTGCTCTCTTACTGATTGTGGGTTTTTTATTTATTTATTGTACCCCAGATTATATTTATAGGCTCTGTGTGAGCTGCAAGGTGTCTAAGGCTGCGATCCTATACACATGCTCATGGGAGTAAGCCTCAGTGAACACAATGGAACTTACTTCTGAGTAGACATACATAGGATTGTTGCAGTTAGGAACTTAAACAATACTCAGAAGCAAGTCCCATTGATTTGACTTAGACGGAGTAAAAATGACTTAAAGCCAAGAACCGCAACATAACCAGGCTGAACACTGGACTGTAAACTTTGCTAATCATTTTCACACATGACAAATACAGCCCAACCTACGCAATCCTGCTTAATTATAGGCTGGCTGGAGTGTGTGCTCTGCCGGCCTTAAGTGTCACAAAAGTGCCGGAAAGCACCTTCATAGCACCTAGTGTAAGCAGTGCTGGTGCCAAGGCCAGCACTGCTTACACCGCTGCCCTCCAGACTTCACACCGCTGGACACAGGTAATGCCTGCGCTGGTTGGTGGGAGGACGGGCCGGGGTGATAGTGGAGACGGTCATTGGCCAGCCAGGTCTGGGAAGGGGCGGAGATATCAGCAGCGCACTCCGCCATATCCCTGTCCCCTTCCCGGGACGGTTTATATGGCCTCCCCAGATGTGCACCAGCTAAATAGCTGGCGCGCATCCAAAGAGGCACATTCCCCTGAGATAAGCCCCGGCTGCACCAGCACAGGTCACATCCTGACTGGGATGCAGCAGCTGGCCATTTCAGTCGGCCGCCGCATCTTAGGCAGGGTCAGGCTGCCCGTAACCATGTTGCTGCTCTGAGTTGATTGGCTGTCACCTTAAGCATGGTGTAGATACTGACTTGACTTCAGAAAGCCATTACAAAATAAAGATCACTGCATTTATTCTGCTCTCACATGGCATTCCCATTGATCTTTCACTCAGGAACCTTGTTAAGTCCACACCTATTTAGCTTCAGAAATCGTGCAACATCACCGGGTATTCTCAGACCATGCACAGGGCATTTGTAATCAATATGGAATGACTGCACCCAGTAGCTGCTTTCTGTTCAAAAAAACTAATTGCATTGAGACTCCCAGAAAGTGACCCAAAGCATTTATGTAGTACTTGAGTGACTTGCTAATTTGCCTGATGAGTGGAAATATGTAATGAACGTACTTGCCCTTTCATACACACAGCAGCTACTTGAGCATTTTTCTGGGAACTTGTGGGTAAAGTGCTCAAAGCTAATCGAGTAGCACCATATAATTCATATATTAATTAATCTCGTCATTTTATAACCTGAACTTGTGGAGCTGATGTCATCATTTATCAGGGCCTATTATCCTGCACCATTATTGCCTTTTATAGCAGGCAGTTGCTCAAAACAGGCAGGAGGAGGCGAACACGTTGCAAACATAATTCCGCCTTCAACGTGGATCTAGTTCCACATAGTTGCTTCCGGTCCCTCCAAGTTGATTCTACAGGTTGCCACATGCACAGTTCTATTTAAAAATAAATAAGTAAAAGGCAAAAAAAAAAATGACATAGAAGGGACGTTTTACACATGTGCTCCATACTGAAGAACTAAACATATACATAAATTATTTTAAATAACAACAACAATACATTAAATAACAACAATAATACTGTACATAAAGCAAATACAATTAATGTACTGTATCTCTGAGTGGAATTCACTGCACTTTGATTACAGAACAGTGACCCCTGAGACCCCTGCTTCAAATGGTACTGGTGGACGGCCACAAAGAGAACATAGAGCTCCCTGCTGGCTGGCTATCACTGGGCTTAGCTTGGATGCTGGGATGCATCTTTTTGAGCCTGTGACATGACACAACAGTTCCAAATCTATTCTCCTCCTTCTGTGTTTTCCTTAGGATTCTCCACTCAGGCTTGCTACACACGGGCCATCATTGGCCCTCTGCAGACCCCAACTCTGCTACAACCCTCAGCCTCTGCCTTTCTGAGTGTGACATCCTTCCAATCCCCTCTTTCCTCCCTCCCACAACAACTCCTCCCTCCCTCGCCCTCTCCAGGTGACAGCGGGGGCTGTTGGGAAATGTAGTGTCATTGCATTTGATTACAGAATATACTGTACATGAAGTTCCAATGACACAAACCCCAGGTTGTCTTGCTAACAACATGACATGATAAGCCATAATACCCGGCGGCTTGTATGATGTTTCCCAGGGGCACATGGCTGGCCCTGATTGGATGCAGAGCTAGACACCTGATGCAGCAAAACACATTTTTATATTCCTGTTCAAAACCATATTATTATTATTTTCTTCTTCCTTTTAAAACCTGATCCAGTTCAACAACTCAAGCAGGTCGCAGAATTTTTCAAAAAACTACTACAACAGAACAGTAGCTCACCTAATTCCATTGAACATTCGGATATAATAACAAAGAAAATTTCCTCCTGTTTGAAACTAAAATAAAGACTGGGATTCAAAGTGCTACTTCATAGGCACACCCAAGGGCTTGGGCACACCCAAAATGTGGTGGTGAGCTTTTTACTTCCTTTTTTCTGGTTTTTTTTTTAAATGGTGGACCTCCCCTTTGCCTGCCCCATGCTATAAAGCAAAATACATCTGAAAGTCACCTCAGTTGCACAGTAGTTCTTGCTCAGTGGCAAGGTGAGGTGTCGTTTGAGAAATATAAGTCCCAAAGCCTTCTTGAACATGCGGAAGTAATTGTGTGTCTCTTTGGATCCCAACCAAAACTTTGCTTCTCTCTGTAATGTGCCATTCATGTTTCCACAGCATTTACATCAGGTGTGACTTCAAAGCATGCTTGGGAACATTTAATTACTGCCATTATCACCTTAGGAAGTATATTATGCAAGATCCATCAGTGCTTGTCTAGTGCTTTGAAGACAAGCAGGCCTATGCAAATTGCTGAGTAGCAATTAAACTCACGACTCCTTCATTTTACGAATACAATAAAATGCTCCGGTGATGGATGTGGAAAACGCTACTAACACCAGCCCATATCACAGAGTAGGTTACTGCAAGCGTTCCAAAATAATTTAATCTCCACAATTACAAAGATGGTGTGGGTGTGTGCACAAACACGTGTTCATTCTGATATGTCTAGTTCAGGGGTTCTCAACCGGTGGTACGCGTACCAGTGGTACATGGACCGTTGGAGAGGTGGTACATGGGCCTCAAGATGGCAACTGTGAGGGCGGCCATGTTGCATCGGAACTCTGGAAATGGCGGCACGAGCTCTGCAAAGCCGGCATAGCTTGAGGGTGCAGGTTTCCAGGCCCTCCCACCCGCCCTTGTTCCCTTACCTCCCACCCGCCCTTGTTCCCTTACCTCCCACCCGCCCTTGTTTCCTTACCTTTCAGGCCTCCGGCATGGTCAAGAGCTGAGGATCTGCAGATGATGTCATTGTCGCCACTTACTTCCAGTGGTATTTGACACAGTGGCAACCAGAGGTGGTATGCTGCGTCGAAGGGGAT
This sequence comes from Plestiodon gilberti rubricaudatus, assembly GCA_026170595.1. NCBI lineage: Eukaryota > Metazoa > Chordata > Lepidosauria > Squamata > Scincidae > Plestiodon > Plestiodon gilberti. The sequence continues at coordinate 126,663,799 of JANXHW010000004.1, read as the reverse complement.
GAAAACCACTAGTCTAGTTATTTTCTGGTCATAAAGGTTAGAATTTAGAAGTGTGCATTTGATTTGGAAAGAATCCCATTCTGAAAAATCTCCCATTCTGTGACAAGACACAAAGATAATGCCACCATCACGACAGATGCATTAACTAAAATTATATTCCAGTACATTTTACACGTACATAACAGTTAACATTTACTGTACTTTTCTTCAACTGCTATTAGTCTTACAGCCCAATCCTGTCTAGCAGGACGTGGCAGTGCACATAAGGCATCCGGCGCATCCTAACCAGGATTGGGCCTGCCCTGGCTCAGCCGGAGGTCTCCTCAGGGTAAAGGGACTTCAAGTAATGATACCCTGATGGGGCTACTCGGATGTGTGCAAGCTATTTTGCTGGCGCACATTCAAAGAGCCCCGTGTAACAGCGGCCAGGCCCAGGAAGGGGGATAGGATTCAGCAGAGGCTGAGGATGATCCCTCCCCCTTCCTGAGCCTGGCCAACCAATCCCACCCACCCCCGAAACGCCCCATTCCACCCGCCCCTCCGTGGGGACTCACTTCTCCACCACAGCAAAGATCCATCCTGCAATGCCGCAGGTGCAGCACAAGCCTCTCCGCTGGTGCCACTTACTGTTTGGATGATGCAAATGTGCCTTACACCCTGAACCGGCAGAGTGGTCACTCCACCAGTGAAAACTAGACAGGATTGTGCTGTTAATGATTTTGCTAATGCAAAGATCCATCAGTCACAGGCCCCAGTGATGGGAGTAGATTTGGTCCTTACTTCTAAAATCTAAAAAAAAAAAAGACTACAAACAGCAAATTGCAGTGTATCATCTTTCATGGAGTCAAAGAAGCTCCCCTACTTATGAATAGGTTAGATTTCAGAATACTGCCCTTAAGCTGTTTTGTTCTTAAGTCCAACTTCTCCCCACAGAGAGCTGTCCCATGGCAAAGACACAATGCAGATCTTAAGGGAAATCTATAGCCTGCCTGCCTAGCTGCTGCTCACCAAGGTTACTAGGCTGCAAACATAAGAACATAAGAAGAGCCCTGCTGGATCAGGCCAAAAGCCCATCTAGTCCAGCTTCCTGTATCACACAGAGGCCCCACCAGATGCCTCAGGGAGCACACAAGACAACAAGATAACCTGTTTCCTGTTGACACTCCCTTGCACCTGGCACAGAGAAAACCCACTTCTAAAACTAGGAGGTTGCTTATGGCTTGTAACCTGTGATGGTCTTTTCCTCCATGAATCTGTCCAAACCCCTTTTAAAGGCATCTAGGCCAGGTGCCATCACCACATCCTGTGGCAAGGAGTTCCACAGATGAATTACACGCTGGGTAAATAAATATTTTCTTTTGTCTGTTCTAACTCTCCCTCCACTCAATTTTAGTGCATGTCCCCTGGTTCTGGTGTTGTGCGAGAGGGAGAAGAATTTCCCTCAATCCACTCTCTCCATCCCATGCATAATTTTATACGTCTCAGTCATGTCCCCCCTCAGGCGCCTTTTTTCTAGGCTGAAAAGCCCCAGACGCTGTAGCCTTTCCTCATAAGGGAGGTGCTCCAGCCCACGAATCATTCTGGTCGCTCTTTTCTGCACCTTTTCCAATTCAACTATATCCTTTTTGAGGTGTGGTGACCAGAACTGGACACAATACTCCAGATGCGGCCTTACCATCGATTTGTACAAAGGCATAATGATATTGGCCGTTTTATTCTCAATCCCTTTTTTAATGATCCCGAGCATGGAATTGGCCTTCTTCACAGTCGCCGCACACTGGGTCGACACTTTCGTTGACCTGTCCACCAGCACCCCAAGATCTCTCTCTTGATCCGTCACAGACATCTCAGAACCCATTAGCGTATATGTGAAATTTTGGTTTCTTGCCCCAATGTGCATCACTTTGCACTTCCTTACATTGAAGTGCATCTGCCATTTTGCTGCCCATTGTCCCAGTTTGGAGAGATCCTTCTGGAGCTCTTCACAATCCATGCTGGTCTTCACCACCCGGAAAAGTTTAGTGTCATCCGCAAACTTGGCCACCTCACTGCCTATCCCCGACTTCAGGTCATTTATGAATAAGTTGAAAAGCACCGGTCCCAAGACCGATCCTTGGGGCACACCGCTTTTCAAAACATACATTAGGCTGTGCGTATAATATTGTAAATATAAAAGTGTAATTTTGATTACACGGGAGGCAGGGCAATGGCGTGGGGGCGTGGCGATGGTGTGTTTCCATGCCCACTGCACGGGATGAGGTCCGTCATGGAGTGATGCACTGACCTCCCACACCGGGTGACGCAAACCCTAGGAACATTCCTGTTGCTGACCCTACTCCTTTCAGTCAGCCCCTGTGGTTTTGCACACTCCATGGCAGATAGTGAACCAACTGGTGCAGCCAGACCTCACTGGCACCTGTTACTTGGCTGTCTTTTGGATAACTTATAATGGCACAATAGAGGAGTTGGTGGGCAACCCCATTGGTGTGTTTCTCTTTCAGATGTTGTTCTATCACTGATACAGCTCACTAAAAATTTGTGGCAGGATTATACTTCTTGCTTCTGTTAGCAGATATGGTCCCCTTCTTCCCACCTTAGTTGTTTCTTACCTCAGCTGTTGTCAGGATGAGACTCTGCGAGGGGATGTGTGTCTCTCTGCTCTCAGGGTCTGCAGAATCCTCACGAACTCCTTGGGCCCCAATGCTGTAGGGATACTTCTCTGCGGTCATAAGCCCGTTTCCTGCTGCCATAGTCAACGAGGCAGACAGTTGCAGGGGAACAGGAAGGGCTGCGTCATGACAGCCACGCCAGCAGCTGTCAGCGATGATGGGGGCACAGAGTGTGGCTAGATGGGTGGTTTGCTGCAGTAGACACTTTGTGTCAACCCAGTGAAGGTCCCATGCAGTGCTTTCTCTGATAGGTCTATGTGCAACAGCCTCCCACCCAGCTGTGTCTGTTTGCGGTGATCCAAGATGTTAACTATTAGATGAAGTGCTCTTTGCCTTTCTTTTGCTGTGGCTGGGTGGTTAGTGAGCAGCTTTGTAGAGTGGCCAGCGTGGGATGATTCTGACCTGCTTCTCCGTATTCTTTTAACCTTGCCATGGGTGTTTCCGGCCAGGGTCATTCCATGTGAAATCAACCAATGCATGAAACCTTAATGTCGTGGATTTGGGGTGTTTTTTTTTTGGTACATTTGTACCTTACCATGAGATGTTTTAAAAAAAAAATTCAGATTTTTTTTGTCCACCCATTTTTGAGATACTGAATTTTCAAAATTGCCTAAAAATGCCAAAATTCACTTGCCACCATAACTTCAAATGCCATTTACATTTAACTATGAAAGCTACAGACATGGGACAGGTGTCATCTTAAAGGCTATGAATAGGGCTTTCATTTGATATACAACATGATGCAATTGTAAAATTTCAAGACATTCAAAAATATTCAAATAATATTTTGAATTTTTGGAAAAACAGAATTTTTTAAAATTTTCAAAAACACACACACTTAAAGGTATATGTCTTGTAGCCAATCAGACAAAATATAAAGGTGGTATTTCAATTGTATCATACAAAATTTAAATTTTCTTGACTCTTATAACAGGATTTATATAGAGAATGAATTCACTTTCTATTCTTTTACAGGACCAGTTTTTTTTGTGAAACTATCAAAATCATGAGCTTTTTACTTCTGTTCATAGTTTTAAAATGTTATTTTACTTGCTGAATAATTTCTGAATCAGCACAGTGACCTTCTTCCTTATCTAAATCATCTTCAGAAGTAAAAAAAAAACTCTTTGTAGGTCATTTTAATCTTCCCCATCTTTTCTTTGCAATATGTCTTAGACCTATTTAATACTTTCTTCTTACACACCAGAGACTCACCAACGGAGGTCAAAGAGGCATTTAAGTGGCACACAGCGCAATCTTATCCAACTTACACCACCGGTGCAGTGAGAATGGGAGGCCCTAAAACAGAAAGGGGATTCAAATCCCCTTTAAATCCCCCTTTGGAAGGGATTTGAATCCCCTTTCTGTTCTGAGGTTCTCACTGCACCACTGGTTACACCGGTGGTGTAAGTTGGATAGGATTGCACTGTTAAAGCTGTATCAGGGTCCAAATACTCAGACTCCTTAATATGACTAGGACCAGGAATTTCATAATTCTCAGGAGAAATTTCCTTTTCAAGTATGTTGTTTTCCATCTGACAAGGCTTCTCTTTTCCTAACTGCAATCTGCATGAAGTGCATACTTTCATGTGTGGTTTGATTTCACTATTTAGTGAAACCATCCAATAAGTTACTTTCCTCAAGTCTTTACTAACCCAGTGTCCCCTGTTTTTTAAAAAAGGGTTGCAACAGTTTTTTGACCACTAATTCTCCTCCATATTTCAAATCATGTAATTATCAAACAGTTAATGAATTAAACTTAATAAAGACTAATAAAGCAGCTTCACAACAATATAATTTTATATTGTTTTATTATAATTATAATTATAATTAATTATAATTTTTTTGATTCATTTCAGTTTACCACATAATTTTATCAATGTAAATTGTAGAAAAATGGGACTCGAGGGGTTTAATTCCTTATCACTGTATGATACCATTAAGATACCACCTTCAAATTTTGACTGATTGGCTACAAGACAAATACCTTTAAGTGTGATTTTTTTTGAAAATTTTAAAAAATTCCATTTTTCCAAATATTCAAAATATTATTTGAATATTTTTGAATTTCTTGAAATTTTACAATTGCATCATGTTGTATATCAAATGAAAGCCCTATTCATAGCCTTTAAAATGACACCTGTCCCATGTCTGTAGCTTTCATAGTCAAATGTAAATGGCATTTGAAGGTATGGTGGCAAGTGAATTTTGGCGTTTTTAGGTAATTTTGAAAATTCAATATCTCAAAAACAGGTGGATTTTTCATTGGTTGATTTGACATGGAATGACCCGCCAGTCATGCAGAAGGTGAGTGCCTTGCTGGTTGGGGCAAGTCCCTTGGCTTGAACTCATCTTGCCTGGCTCTCAGCCTACATCTTTGTGCAGTGAGCTACCTGCTACCCTACTTTGCCTGAGGACTGCACTCCCTTTGTGAATCATCCCAGTCCCTCTCCTCTGGCAAAAGGGTTCTTTGCAGCTGGTGAACTCCCCCATCGGGACTCAAATCCTTGCCATGGAGAAACTTGTGCATTTATTTTCCATGGCTGTCCGTTTCCATAGGAGCCATCCTCCGTCCTTTGCTTTGCTGTGGTCAAAAAGATATTTTTTTAAAGTGTTAGCATGAGCAGCATAAGGGGACTTAAACCCTGGGTACTGGGATTTCTAGCAGTTTTTCACTCTTGCCCCTTTGCTGCTTGCACCACAGCAGCTCCTATAGGGGGGTGCTATGGCATCCTTGGGTCATGTGGGTGTGTGCGCACTCATGTGTGGGGCTTCCGTGGGGCATTTCCCCATGTTGTTGTTGTCTGTTGCTTTTTCCTAGGGGCTGGTGGAGGGGGGTGTCATCCCAGCAGGCGCCACTCATTAGCCCTGTACCTGCCCCTGCTTGGTCCACGCTGGTGGTGCTTCTCTGGCTGCCAGCATTAGGGCTGGGGAGTGGGGAACACATGCTGACTGGATCCTTGGACATCAGACTGATGCCAGGATGCTACTCTCCATAGACAGGCTCTGTCAGGGTTTCCATAGATGATGGGGCATTACTGGGCCTGTGTCTGCATAGTGTTGCCTGGCTTCCACTATGCCTTCCCCCCCCCCCCCCCTTGTGCTAGATTGGCTTAGGATATGGTGGTCAATGCCCCATCTGAATAAGATTGGGCCATAAGACTAGTTGCAATGGCTGCTCGAGGGCTTTGTTGAGACTTATCAAGATCCTCCACACAAAGAAAAAGGGTAGTATACCTGGAAGCTGTGAAGGGAACCGCTACATGATATTCTCCCTTTCATCTGCAACCCCCTTCCTACAGCATCCCACATCACTGCTGAAGGTCCAACGATGACATTTTGTGGAGCTTGGGGGCTTCAGTAGGGAGGAGTGGGTATGCTTCAACAAATGTAAACTCAGGATGCCACCCATCAGTATCTGATCAACAGCCACGTACAAATAGGATATTACCATGTTTTTGAGAGATAAATGCAGCCTGTGTGTATTTCTGCATGCTGGAAGTTTCTTTATTACAGAGAACAAGAAGCTCCTGCACGTGCAAGTTCTTACGTATGCAACTGTACCTACTGGATCATGCTCATTTGCTGCTAAAGAGGGATCATTTCTTAAGTTTTGAAATACATGATATACAGAAAGTCTTAAACTACAAAATGAAAATAAGGTAATTCTCAGAAGTTAAGGGGATTAATTTGGCAGACTTTTAAAAACATCTAAAATACCTGGAAACGTAACTGGTGACCACTTTTTATGTACAAAAATGCGAACAATGCAACCAGAGCTGTATTCCGAGGAAACAGTTAAGCAAATTGCAATAAAAGAATCAGCCCTAATAAGCTAGGGTGTTATAAGCATATCATTGGTTAGCTCATCTTGGTGGCAAAAAGTGGGCATAGCCAATACAAACCAGAATATTACATTTATAACACCATAAAGAGTTTGGGGAAAACTGAATAGTTGAACAATAAATATAAAAACACATTTTAATTTTATTGCTTGAGGAATACAGCATATGAAAAAAGCACAAGAATGTCCAAAGGAAAGGTCACAAGGATTCAAACATTATATGATACATACCAGATGCAGTAAAATATTAACCTGAATTCTGCATCAGAAAAATAAGTATGAAAGTGTATCTTGCTTGCTTGCTTAAAAGGAAAAAAGGACTCATTAAAATAGAAAGGGAAAGGGTGTTACAGTACAAATTAGAAAAGCCAACACTGCACATTAACATGGTTTCACTAGCCTAGTGTTTTTACCTTTGGTACTTCAACCTTCATGAAGACAAGATCTTTAATCAGATCCTGTCCAATACTTTCCTTGCTGAACTCCCAAACAACGGTGTTTCAGCTTAACATTCAAACAACTTTATTCCCCTCAGCCATCAGTGTATAAATAAGGATGCAAGTTATTTTATGTGAACCCCATTATGCTAACTGTGATTCAAAAAGATCTTACTTTGACTCCCAGTTTGGTTCTGTTTCACAGACAAGACTTTCTTCACTCAACCTCAGTTCTAGCTCAATTTTCAATAGCCATCAAGGCCATGATATAAAATTGAAGTCCCATAATGCTGTCTGATGCCTGTATTAATATGCAAGATATTTGAGATTCTAACCCCCCGAAAGTACCAGAAAAAAATATGCTGACAGGACTTCAAGTATATTTTCAAACATTCTAAAATGGATTCTATTGTTCCTTTTCAACAAAAATAGCTATCCAAGCACTGCTATGAAATTTTTTCACTGTTATCAGTGATCACACCCCAAACAAATTCTACCTCATTCAAGTCCTGTTGGTCAGTCTAGAGAGGCTCAGTCACAAAATTAAAAAGTGGAATTGAATCACTTATAACTAGTTACCCTACTTGAAGTAGAAGCAGTCAGTTTCACAAGGTAACACTTGTCTATTGGTACACTAGTCTGAAAACTGTTAACATTGTGTTGACAACATAAGTAATCAGAGTTAAATAAAGATTCCTCTCACTGCGCGCATGCTCATTAGTTCCAATGTTTGCTTTCACAGGCCTATTTAAGCATTCCCAATCAAAACAGAATTAAAACAACTCTGTCCTACCATGTTCTACCTTTACGCTTAAACAATATGAATGCATTTGGATTTTGCATGTAATACCATCTACAGTTAAAATTTAACTGTATTGAAACAAGAATTGTTTTAGTTCTCCAAAGGGGGCAACATCTGAAATGAAATATTCATTTTGCTGAAGACACTGAAGCAATGCCATAATAAAATCTTGGTTTTTTTTCACCCCTATACAAAACAAAATTGAATCTGTACAACTCCTATTAAACATACATGTTCCTAGGTTTGGCAAAAAAAAGTATCATTTCTCAGATTTTTAACAAGTGTGGTATTGGAGCACATAGTATTTATTGCCACATTTATTTTATATATATCCTAATTTAAAAAGACAAAGAATTCAAACCAGAGTATGCTGAACTCTTTGCTTTTACTTTCCCCTAAAGCAGATTAAATGCCTACTCTGTTCCAAAAACACAAATTAAAAATTTCTACATAAGATCCTATAGTTAAAAGGGAAGAGAAATGCAAATGTGAATTTAGAGCTTCTGTATAAATTCTGCTATATTTTATAAACTTGTATTGTAACACTGTTTGTTGATCAAATAAGTGACATACGGCTATCTAAAATTTCCATAAACACCATTAAAAATCCAAAATCGATATGATACTGAACCTTTTGTCTTCAAGAGTTCAAAGAGACAGTTTTTACATGTACGGTACACAACAGCAGACATCCCTAAAATACCAACGGCCAGTCCAAGATGCAAACAAAGTTACAGGTAAGCATTCGTTTCACTGGTTTTGTTGTGCAGGACAACTATTTCTTTGTGGGGATCAAGACTCAACCTGGAAGATTTCAGATGTCATCTTCATCATCTTCATCTTGAGAAGATCCTGTCTGGTTGGATGCACTGGCTGAGGCAGCAGCAAGCTGTGCTTGTTGGGCTGCTTGCTGCATCTGTAGCCATTCCTGTTGGGCCAGCTCTGCCTGCTGCTGTCTAGCCTAGGGACACAAAACCAAAAGCTCAATGGCTACAGACTGAACAGATGTAGCAGTATATGAATGCTGGGAAGGGAGGAGAGAGATCAACACAGTTGACAGACAAACAGAGAGAGCCAATACCCTTTCTTGAGTTATGCAAACTTGCAACGTGGATGTATGTTTGCTGTTAATGGGCTGTATCCTAATTCTCACAGGTAGAAGGAAGGTACTTGCACCCAGTTTTGGGAATTCTCCCTTCCTCTGCAGCTCTCTGTGCTCCACTCCAACCCGTTTCAGAGGGTCCCCCAATGTGCACAAGTGGCTTTTCAGGGGGCTTCTGTGGAGAGGACAGGGAAGGTTGTTCGCATAAATTTCCTTTTACCCACGGGCGTTAGGATTTAACTCATTATTTCCCAAGCATTTATAGTACATTTTTTAATAACTGAAAAGAAAGCAAATATAAAAGTATGGGTACAATGTGTAGTGTACTTTATTCTGCAATAATTTCCTCTAATAGCAAACTTGATGGCCCCATGACAACTAATAAGGCAATGAAACAGGGTCATCCACAGACAAGGCAAGGGAATTGACAATAATCGACTCCCCAGACATGCACAACAATATTACTTTGACAAAAAGAGTGAGACTCCTCCCAAGAAAGACTGAGCATGACAAGTCCTCCCATAAGAACAAAACATTAGGAAGAGCTAAGATCTGCAACAGGAACAGCAGCAAGGGAGAAAAGGAGCTCTGCTAAACAGCACAGGAATACTGGAGAACCCAGTTCCCAACGTACAGTCCAATTTTACTGAGGAGTGGGATTGTCTGCAGAATTTGCATATAGAGGAGGAGGATACACACACCTTAAGGCGAGGGATAGTGTCCTCAACCCCTCACTACCACCACTTTCCTCTTGCTTTGGGGGGGAGAAGGGAGGCCAAGCTCCCCCCTTGCTGCCCAAACCCTTGCAGGCCATCTTCTATCTCTCTCCTTCCAACCTTTCTTACCGAGTACGATACAAGAGGTTGTGTCAAGGAAGCACATCTGCAGTTTGGGAAAGGTGAACTCAAGTACAATTGCTTTTGACTGTTTTTATACATTATTGACAACATCCGATATATTTAATTAAATACCATCTTGTAAAAAGTTTCTTACATTTTTCTTCTTTGAACATGCCACATCACAAACTGCTTTTGGAACTCTCTGCATTATGAAAGTAGTTTACTTGTTGGCATGAGGGGGAGGGGGGAATTGCTCAAGGAACACAAGTCCCAAGTCCCACCATACTTCGGATTGCGACCCTGTTTGGTACAATGAAAATATCAGAATGGGAAGGGAGTTAACACAGGTTAATCATGGCCTGAATATATATTTTCTAGGGATGTAAATTTCAATCAGCGAGGCTAAAATTCCACTGTGTTCAATGGAACTTACTACCAGGTAAATATGCACAGGACTGAAGCTTTTAATTAATGTTGATGGCATTTTTTTAATTGCTAAAGGTGAAGAGATAAGGGAACAAAATGTTAAGGCTATTCTTATACTATAATAAGGAAAGAAAAATAAAATATTAAAAATGGCAGAACAGTGAGTGGCACCTTTTATATATTAAAGTTATGTAGCCAGATTCCTTGAATATCTCAAAGACATCTATGTTGCAGTGTTAGTACTATGCACATTTATTTAAATTTGACCAATCTGTAAAAATGTACATGTTTAAATCATTTTAGGTGAAATCGTTTTAGTTGATTATTAAAGGTTGATAACTCTAATATCTCTACTTAACAGGACAGGGTACTGGGTTTTGGAAGCAAATGACTTAAGCATAAACAAAACTAACACAACGATGCCAAGGCAGTTAGATTCAGCAGCATCCACTCCTGCAAGAGATGGCTCCCATGTTTTGTGTGCAGGTTTTAAAATTATATTCACTTTGATTATGAAACAGAAAGCACACCAAGTTGCTTCCAAAAAAGCTGTTGCAAACTGAGTAGCATTTGATATACACACGTCTGTGCAAACACTTCTCCCATATACTAATGTAAACTGACATATTTACATCCATTTCTCCCCAATTCCAAGCAAGTCTACTTTCAGTTAGTACTTTACTTCATGTCCAAAGAAGAACAAAAGGAAACCCAAATCATTTTCCAAAGTTTAGTCTTGCTTGGGTGCTTTAGTTGATCCATTTTCAACGATTCTCTTTTCATAATTAAAATTAGATATACACAAATACTGGATATACACTCAACACAACTATTTCTTCACTTACTTTTGCAAATAATTCTTGTTGCTGCCTTAGAAGCTCTTCTTCAGGAATGCCAAGATTTTCCAAACGAGAACTAGCCTTTCTTCTCTTCAGTGCTACCGTTTTGCATTCCTGTAAGACTTCTTTTACCTCACTGATATAAGAGGTAAAACCCAAACTTTCTAGTGCTGGAGTGAAAACAAAAGTGTTCTAGTTAGCAAAAGTCAAACATTTTAGGCAGTAACACCTACTTAACTTATTTTACACAGTTACATCCCCCACCAGAAGCATAAACTGATTGTTGACCTTTTTCAGACAACAAAGCAAGTTTGGGCTGATTATGGAAATGAATCTATTGACAGAGATAAGTTACTACTTCAAACTATTATTTTCTGAAGTGACAAAAACAACTAAGAACATCTGCTCTGAAGTGAATCTGCATTTAAACCAAGTGCTTGAGATCAAGAATTATTCCTTACACTGGGCAGGACTCTTGGGGAGGGGACAGCTTATTATAGCACATTCTGTGCACATGGTATTTATTTCTATTCCTCTATCAGCAACTTACAATAATTTGAATGGTGCACAGAGTGGTGAATAGACACAAGTTAACAAAGGGCTACACTCAAAGGACACCTTTTGCAGATAGAAGGTCAGCTTCTTGAAGAAGGGAGAAAAATAGAGGCTCCCAACAATGTCGGAGAGCAAGCATTGCTAATCTTTGAATCAGTCCTATTATTCGAGGAAAAATCTAATGAAGAGAGTGCAGCTCTTTCCACTGAGACCAGCTATTTGCAGCAAAGACCACCACAACAAATCATAACGAGCCACCAATTAAGACACTGGAGCAATCCTATTACACGAACTTTCAATTTAAAGGACCTCAGTTTAATAGACTTCAGAAATATCAGATATTGACTGTTTCATTAAAACCAAGTCATTTATTTTGTACATGTGTGTGTGCATTATCATAAATGCATACAGACTTTCAACATTAATGCACACTCCTTCCCTTTTTAGTTCATTAAATTGAGAGTTCACTGCATTCAACAGGACACAATCCTCACAAGATATATACTCAGATATGTGTCTATGCATGTATTTTAAGGAAACCTTCTATAAAGGTTTGCATAGAATTAAATAGGCTGCATAAAATGTATAGACTTTCTCTATTGTCTTTAATAAAGCAAATGGCTAAATATTATCTCACACTTAATCATCCCCAAAAATGATATACATATTCCATTTTTGGATGAACAGATTGTCTACCTGTCTTCCATCTGGCTTTGAAGATAATGGTCAGTTTTTGTTATGTACATTATTTCCTAAGCCTTCAGTAGATACTGTACTCACCGTGCGATCCTGTGTAACTGCTACCCTGGGGCAGGGTGTCACGCAAGTGCCATAAAGCACTTGCGCAACACTGGGAGAGCAAGCAGCGCCAGTGCTGCTCACCCCGCCGTCTCCCTGGCCCTGCGGCCGCCGAACCGGGTAAATTCTACGCCGGTCAGGGCAGGTGGACCGGGCAGTGAGGGAGGGCGGCCATAGGCCACCCGGGACCTGGAGGGGGCAGTGATACCGGGGACCGAGATCCCCGGTATCCAGAGCTCCCTCCAGGCCCCAAATACGCTGACACGGCCGGCGTGAATGTACACGAGCTCTGGAGCCCATGCACATTCGAGGAGTCCCATAGGGCCTCCCACCGTTTGCACGGGAGGAAGGGAATGATCGTCCCCTTCTCCCGAGTAGTTCCGGGAACTCGATAGGATGCAGCGGTCAGCCCTTTAGGTTGGCCGACACAGCCTACACAGGATCGGGCTACCCGTCATAGATATTGGTCTTTTCCCCTCCCAACTGCTCCCATGTAACACTTATTGCCATTCTTGCTGTAGTTAAAAAGAGTATCACCATTTTAGATCCTCCAGGATAACAGCAGGCTTTCAATATCACGAAAACATCACCAGGGGCTCAAAAGATATGATATAATCTTCCCTATCTTTTGGATAATTCAACAGTTTTCTTTGTACACATTCAGTAGCTGTGAAATCAATCTGCTCCAGTGTTACTAGATCTCTAACAAATGCCATTAACCACAGGGTATATTTCAGGGGTTCTCGAAGTAGTGGGTTGTGACCTACCATGTCAGGCGGGAGCTGGCGCTGCCCTTTTAAGGGGCGTTGTGATACCCAATGGTGGCGGGAGCGATCCTGGGATTGCGCTGCCGCCAGGGACAAAAAGGGTATTTTTTTTACTTACCAGGGGTTGTGCTGCCCTCCAGGGGGGTGCAGGGGGGCTGCGGCCCTTCCAGTAGGCCTCCCCATGCCTCCGAACGGCTCCTGGAGGCGAATAAAGTCCACTTCTGGTTTTGGGGGGAACCAGGAAGTAAACCAGAAGTGGGCTTTATTCATCTCCAGAAGCCATTCAGAGGCTGGGGGGAGGGGTGCATGGGGCCCTGCACCCTCTGGAGGGCGGCGCGACCCCTGGTAAGTCTAAAAATACCCCTTTTGTCCGTGGTGGTGGCGCGATCCTGGGATAGCTGCTGCTGCCATTGCCCCGCCCACCGCAAGCACTCAAAGTTCTCCCCCAGTTACGGGGAGAACTTTGAGAAACACTGGTATATTTGATTTAATATAGATGGAGTGAGGTATCATCTACTGTTCAAACATAATTATGGATACAAGCTGTACAGATCTTGTTTTAAAGCTCTGCGAAAAACAAAAAGGAAAAAATGCAAACACCAATAATGAAAACTGAAAGTACAGTGACTCATTTATTTCTCAAATTAGTCAGCGAGTAACAGACTGTGTTTAGTGGTAACCAGTACAGGAATGGAGAGAGTTTATGGAGGTATGATCTACAAAAAACAATCCACAACTTCCTCTATCAGCATTAAACTACAAAAATGTTTTCTCTGACTTCAAAGGAACTTTTGCAAAATGTTTTCTGTTTCTAACCAATTTGAGTACTGATACCTAGCACCAAATAGTTCATGAAGGAATCAGATCAGCAGCTGAATTTCTAATTTTTCCAAATCTATGAGTTTTGAGAGAAAGCAATGTGCTGGGTGCAACACACTTTGGTAAGTATCTGAACATAGCCCACCAGTTTGAAAAACTGCAGACTTTGATACTAGGTAAATATAATACGTATTTCAGCTTCCTTTCTTTTTAAACAATTTATGTTTGTAAAGACAGGCACTGGTTACACATTTTCTACCTTGTAAACTATCTGAAAGTAAGAGGAGCCAAGTAGTGCAATGCTATGCATGTTTGTACAGAAGTTACGTTCCACTGGATTTCTCTCTAGTAAGTATGTTTAGAATTGTTGCCTAAGGAGGTAGCCCAGTGGCCAAGACCTGCATTTCTCTTTGGCCCACCCCACAACAACTGAAACCAAAACAAGTGGAGATATGAAGCCATCCTATCAAGTCAGATGATTGGTCTATCTAGCTCAAGCTGCATTTTTTTTCAACTTGGAAATAGCAGGAAGTGACGTTCCTAGCATGCTTGATATCGCTGCTACCAGGGGCTCCCAAAATGAACGGAAATGATCCAAATCAGAACGACTGCTGTTGCTCCTCGTCAGGCGCGTCACCAGGATGCGGGGCGTGCACGTCACCCTTAAGGACGCGCCCCCGCCCCCGCGCGTGACGTCACGTGCATGCCCGGAACACCCCCCCCCCGCGCCGTTTTCGGCTCATTTCAGAGCCGAACGGACGCAAGGGCGGGCGGGCCCAGCTCCACCAACAAACTGTAAGTAAGGGGGGGTCGCGCGACACCTGCCGGCAGCCCACCCCCCGCGCTTCCCCCTGTCGCCGCCCATGCTCCTCGTCCCTCCCACTACATCTCCCACCTTCCTATTGGTGCATGAGGCTGCCATCGTTATTTCTTCGTCCCTCGTACTACATATCCCAAGCTCCTTTGCAGCCAAGCAGCCTTCCTATTGGTGTTGGAGGTCACCATTTTGAAACTTCTAGCGTGGTGAGCGGGCTGGAAGGAGAAAAAAACAACCCAAGCGCTCTACAAGGTGAAGAAAAAATGGCTCTCAAGCGCTCCTAGTGCTAGAAGCCAAAAAACAAACGCAGCCTCAGTATTGTCTACACTTGACTGGCAGTGACTCACCAAGGTTTCAGATGGAACTTTTCCTTAGCCATAAATGGCAGGGATTGAGCCTTTGACATTCTGCATGGAAACCATGCACTCTACCACTGAGCTATGCTCAAGTAAATCTGCTTAACTGGCCTAATGTATGACTCAGTTTCTCTTGACACAAAACTTTTACTTATTTCAGTACCTATATTATGTAAGTCTCAACTTAACATCTGCTCCATTTAGAAGCTTGCTGTTGTGATAGAGTCCCTTGAAGCAAGCACACACCACAACTTTCTTTCAAATGTAAACACCAAATATTTTTTTAATTCTGAAAGTATCATCATGCAACAGCCGAGTGAAACCAAGACTTTGGTAACTTTCACTGTTCTAAATGCCTAGTACAGTCAGTCAAGTTCTGCCAAGTAAACAAGAGCAACATAACCCTTAAAGAAAAAACAGGCAACTAATAACCGAATCAAATTTGCCTTGACTGCATGTCATGCAGTGCATGGAAAAGAAAACTGAAGAGACACTTTCCCCCTAAACCACTAATCAGAAACCAACCTCCCTTGTTTCATCACATATATTTGTTGCTTCTCGCCAGCATCATGATAATCCTCCTTCTCGTCCATATTATTTCAAAGTCATAAAACAAAAATTGCAATCTTGAGCAAAACTATCGCCATTTTTCAAAACACCAAGACCATTCACGTGCCATAGTTCATTATTATAAAATTACGTTTAAAATCTGCAAGCAACTAATATGCTTACTTGGAAGTTCAGCTGCTATCAGTATGAATTTCTCCCACACAGATGTCTTCAGGTACAAGATTAAAAACACAAGTGCATATAGAGATAGCTAACCTGTCCGCCCCATCCTGCGCCACAACAAGCAGATTTTTACAGTCAACAACTAGCACCAAGTAGCCTGAAGGGGTATAAATGTGCAATGAACTAGCATGTTTGACAAGTGGTGGCTGCAGAGATGAGGTCTTCAGGCAATGTATGGAACAATCTTGTTGTTGTGCATGCTTACTTGAAAGTGGGGCTTGCTCCCAAGTAAGAGTGTATAGGACAGCAGCCTAAGATTCTTCCAATCACAATTGCACAATGACTAATAAAAGCCAGGTTTGTTAGGATGGGAAAAATACATACTTTGAGATCAAAGAAAGGGGAGAGGAGGAGAATAAGAGGGCCTGTCCGAGGTGCTTACCTTGGATGACGTGCTCCGGGGAGATGGTTTTCTTTTCAGACTTGTTGCAGATCTCATTGGCCTCGGAGGAGATGAGGTGGATGAACTCGGTGCAGCAGTTTACTACCAGCTCTCGGGCGTCATTGGCCACCCGCACGTTTGGAAGCGTCTCCTTGATCATCTTATTGATCGCCGCTCGGGGGATGGTCAGGTCGTCGTCATTCGCGGACGAAGAAGCCATTCTGGGCGGCAGCTCTGACGGGTTAGTTCAGCGGTCCGCTGCGCCCTCGCTCAAACGCCGGCTCGTGGGGACTCGGAAGGGGGCGGAGAAGCGAATGTGGAGCCGAACGAGGCTCAAGACACCGCGGCAGCGGTCCAATTGCCGCCGGGATCCGGGCGGGCTCCCCTCCCCGCGCTGCGGGGCCAGAAGCGAACCGAGAGGAGCTCAAGTCCTCGGCGGAAAGTGCTCCCCGGTTCCTGCACAACTCCCGGCGTTACAACAAGAGCCACCGGCGCCGCCTCCGCCACATCCTTCAGGCGCTGCTCCTGCTACTGATGGTCATTCCCGGAGAGATCTCCGCGGCATAAGAATATATGGATAAGCAGAAGCTGGCGCTCCCCTGCGTAGAGCCGGCGGCAACAGCTTCTCTTTCTCTTCCCCCTCCGCCTCGCACAACGCGGAATGGGCGACCGGGAACGAGGAAAGAGCTCGCGAAAGACAACCAACCCGAGCTGCTGCGGCGAACACTACTTCCGCCGGAAGCATTCCCTTGTGGCTCCCATCCACTCTGCTTCCGGTTTGGTCCGGAAACGGTTGTCTGCTCCTTTCCCCCCAAACAGCGAGCGCGGACGTGAGCGAGTTTTCTGACGGGGCGACAATGGCACGGGAGGCATTTCAACAACGACCTGGCAGCGAGATGCACCCCCCCCCCCGTGCGCGAGGAAGGGTGCTTACAGCTAGACGACCGGCGCGTGCGCAATGGCGGCTTCTCCGTCTGATACGTGGAGCCCTTCTGGCTTTCCGCCTCTGTGGTTCTTCTGGGAGTTCTTTGTGGGCTGTGATGGGGCGATGGGTGTAAGCTAAGCAGGACTACTAGGGAGGCCACCTTTCTTTCTAGCTCCTCTTCTGTTTGGATTGAAATGAACTGTTGCAAGGCTTTCGTCACACACCCCTATTTTAAGAGTATTCAAACATAACATTAAGTCATCGTTGGGCTTTCAAAAGCAGTAGTGTGTGGCGAGACTAGAGAGACCCACGTTCAAAGCCAGGAAGCTTCCTGGAGTCCCCATGGACCAGTCAGTAGTTATTATTAGTCTAACAGTTAGCTACTGACTGGTACAAAGTCTCACAGGGATGTTCTGACGATAAAATGAGGGGAGACTCTATTAAACCACCTTAAACTCTCGAGAAGAGAAGACTGAAGCAGTAGGATACAGATGGAGATTATTAATACTATACAATAAAATGCCCTCTTTGTTGTTTTGGTCTCTCTCTCACAGCCCTCCACGTGAAAATGCTTTTAAGGACAAACAGATATATGACGCCAGGAATGAATGCTGGTATTTTACAGGAGCAGTGCATGCAAGTATTACCATCATGATGAATGCTAAAGTCAACAGACAAATGTTATCTTTTTATTTTTTAGAATTAACGGTGCTGACATTCATCTCCTTTATATTACAGAGAGATTCGGTATATGCAGGCTAACAAACAATGAGAGACCAAAAGTCTTTCTTTAAGTGTAGTTCTTTTAAATTCTGTTCATTGCTGAACTGTTCTAGCCAGCACTATCTTCTATATGCAGTCTATTTTGACCTGATTATTGGAGCAAGAGTAGGCCATTGCATGAAAAAGGTCATGGCAAACACAAATCAGATAGTGCTTAAAAAGGTACGACTGCATTTTTTAAAAGATGAAGATAAAAAGCCTTGTCCACACATGTACAGTGGCTGCTTGAAATGTGACAATTGTGAAGGATGCTTCTTGTAGCCATTTGCGAGACTGAAGTGTTGCTGTGTGGTGGTGGTTGTTTTCTTCATGCAGCCATAAAATCACAACAGGGAGGGAGCAGGCAGTAGCATAGTGAAACATGCTAGTGCCACAGAGGGGGCCAGGTTTAGAAGGACCTGCTTCACAAACAGCTGATCACATACAGAAGAACCCATGCACAGCTGTGTTTCAAATGGTCACCGTACTGCTGTTCACTTGTGTGATAGAGTCCTTACTGGGAGTAATACACTTGGCTTCTCCATGTGTTATTTTTGAGACATTGAAACACATGCTCCCAAGACTTTCCCCTGTCTCTAGTTTGCATTATAGTATAGTTAGGCTTACCAGATTTCTTCCCAGGACAGAGTGTAGCCCTTTAGGAGAAGGAATGTGGGCAGGTGTAGCTTGTTAAACCCTTAGAGCACAATCCTAGGCATGTCTACTCAGAAGCAAGCCCCATTGTGTTCAGTGGGGCTTGCTTCTGAGTAGACATGCCTAGGATTGTGCTCTAAGGTTTAACAAGCTACACCTGCCCACATTCCTTCTCCTAAAGGGCTACACTCTGTCCCGGGAAGAAATCTGGTAAGCCTAACTATAGTAGTATTTTCCTGAAAATAGGTTCATCTCAAAAACAGTAAATTCAGAGTTTGTACACCTTCTGAAAGAATGTACCCTAGCTTAACACTGCACTATTTTGTCTGCTCATCATAGAAAAGCTATTGGCAGCTGAAGTTGGGCCCTATTTATGGTGTGCACTATATGCAGGAAACGTGTTTGCTTTGTTCAGTTCCTGTATTCTTAAATAAAGCATTTTATGACATATTAGTGACTCAACAGCTATTTTTCCTTCTAAGTTTCAGTATTTACACAGATGCAGGATTAATATCTGTCATTTGTACAAAAATGATCACATGTGGTGGTGTGGGTAGTGGGTTCATTCAAAATACAACCAGTATAGAATATTATATACTGTATTTTTCGCTCTATAAGACGCACTTTCCCCCAAAAAACATAGAGGGGGAAGCGTGCGTCCTATGGAGCGAAGCCTAAAAAAACCAGGAAAAAATACTTAGCGGGGCTTCGTGGAGGCCTGCGCGAGCCTCTGCAGGCCTCCCCGATCTTCAGTTCGGTTTCCGGTTTGGAAATCGCTGTTTTCAGCCGAACTGAAGATCGGGGAGGCCTACAGAGGCTCGCGCAGGCCTCCCCGAAGTGCCCCCAAGCCCAGGTAAGTGAAAACTTTTTTTTCTATTTTATGCTCCATAGGATGCATGCGTCCTATGGACCGATGCTTCCTATGGAGCGTAAAATACAGTAGATTCAGTAAGTTTTAAAATCCCAGAGCGCTTGTTATTTTTGGTGTGAAGAGGACTGCAAACAGAGCAGCCGATCAGGCAGGTTGTGGAGACTTCAGTTCTTCCCGAGGCCTGCATTCTGCAGGATCCCTCTTCTTCGCCATGGGGTCTGCATCCTTCTCTTTTTCGGAACAGCTGTGTTTTTATTTAAGCCGCCGATAAGTGCTGTAGCACTAAGAAGCTGAAGCGCAGCGCTTTGTTCGTTGCTCCCCTCCATATGAGGGCCCAGCCCTGACTAGTAAGGGGGACTTGGGAGAACACCATGGCAGCAACAATAAACGACAAACGACGTAGAAATGAACAACAAACACGAGGAGACAACAATACAGACACACTAACAAGAAACACAAACCAAAGCTGTCTGAAATACTTTGCGGGCTTTAACGCTGTGCAAGCTGAGACCACATCCAAGTCTTAGAGGAGCCCTCTCTAGGAGGAGGAGTCACAAGCTGATTGGTCCTGCTTGACAAAGGAGGGGCTTCCCAAAGGAGTCAGGAATGCCCCCCTTTCCTCAATCCAGAGAATCAGCCTGGTTTCTGCAAGGGTAAGTCCTACTACACTAACCTTGTAGAGCAGGGGTTCTCAACCCCTTTCCGGACGAGTAACACCTCTGGTGCCACTCCTGCTGCGTACCACCAGTAGTAACTGGTGGTGAACTCATCGCCATTACTCTCGGGTTTTTGGAGACCAAAGCAAGTAGGAGGCTCTGGGTGGGTGCAAGGGTCCTTCTTAGCTTTCCCGAGAGGCTCAGCCAAAGGCAGAATCATCTCGGGAGCAAAAATGCAGCGGCAAAAGCACCTTGTTGAAGCAGGGTTCTGGTGGGCCAGCAGGCCGAGGACCAGCAGTCGGCCGAAGTACCACTGATGGTACAAGTACCACTGATTGATAACCTGTTCTAGAGTTCTTTGAGAATAATAATAATAATATACAGTATTATGTCAACAGGCATTTGAGAGTGAATAGAGGTGATTCAGTTGACATGAGACTTGAACTTTCAAAAAGCTTTTGACAAAGTATCTCACCAAACGCTTCTGTGTAAACTTAGCAGTCATAGAAGACTGGTCCTTTTATAGATTGGTAACTGGACAGGAAGCAGAGAGTAGGATAAATGGGCAATTTTCACAGTGGAAGGGGAAAAGTAGGGTCAAACAAGGAATTGTCTTAGAACTGGGGCTTTTTAACTTGTTCATAAATGATCTGGAGTAAGAGGTAAGGATAAGGAGGCTAGATTTGCACGATACCAAACGGATGGTTAAAACTCAAGCAGATTGTGAAGAGCTCCAGAAGGATCTCTCAGACTTGGTGAATGGGTAGCCAAATGGAAAATGCTGTTCAATGTCAATAAATGTAAGGTGATGCATACTGGGGCAAAAAAATCCCAACTTCACATACACACTGATGGAGCTGTTGATGACAAGCCAGGAAAGAGATCTTGGGATTGTAGTAGATAGCTTAATGAAATGTTGACCCAGTTTGCAGAGCAACCAGAGACATACTGCACCCTCCAGGGATTCTTCAAATATACAAGCCTTCCTCCCTACTCCCACACATCATGACTGGCATTTTGATATAATATAGGGAAAAAATGAGCAACACAATTTGCATTGTTTATATATTAATTCAGTAATATTTTAATGAAAATATCAAAATATCACGTAAGCAGTTTCACACACACACTTCAGATTTCTCTTTAAGAGTATACTTAACAAAAGAGCTTTATTACTGTACAAATTACGAAACAATCATAAAAATAGAATTGGAAAAAAGGCAAGGAATTACGAGTACCTCAGCTATATACAATGGTTTCTATAAAGTGTCCTCATGAACCTAATGCTGTGCCAACAAATCCATCTGTGGTTGGTTGATTGCCAGTATGGTGTTTCTTCACAATCGTCGTTCCTGAAGTAGTTATATTTGCATGTTAAACCCTACAATCATAACAAGACTCACTCAGACTTCAAGTGCTACTTAAAATGCAATGCTGGGCATACATTTGAGAAGACAGACAAAGGAAAACAAGTGATTCTCATACAAAACATATTAAAGCAGCAGGCTTGAATGAAAGACTTCTTTTAAATCCTGTATTCTAGTCAAACTATTTAGACAATTCTGTGGTTGCTGTTCATTAAAAGTTTTACCTCATGAAATGTGAACCATTCATACATTTAGGCTACAATCCTACACACAATTAGCTGGGATTAAGCTCCTGTGAGCATAGTATGGCTTATTTTCAAGTAACCATGTATGGGATCATTGATTATTAATATTTTGGTCTAGGTTTGTGTCTTCTTTGGGGCGGGGGGGAGGGATAAATGCACATATTGGATCTGACACACAAAATGACTTCAAGATTATTTACACCATGGATATATTTGAAAACTCTGTCCTAGAGGTGCAGTTATTAATGTATCTTAGCAACCTTGTTTCTCCTGCAGTATCGACAACCTTTAAAAACAAACCAACTCAAACAGCATTAACTAACTGCTTTTAGGTGATTGGTATTGCATTTACCTAAGAAATACTACAGTATATCCTTGACTTTCCTTTGCAGCCAACAAAAATTATAGGGAGGAATTTTCAGACTTCTTCATTTCTTGGTTGATATATTTTAGCATGCCACTAAGGGTATGGAAGTCATTGCTGTCACAAGTTGAGTCTCCATCTACAACATGTGTCAGGGGATCAAATGAGGATTCATTCAGACTTTTTGGTGAAGCATTATTTATGTCTTTGTGCTTCTTACAAGTCACGGAAGAGTCTAAAGTAAGTGTTTCTTTTAGATCTAATAAATCCCCACAATGTTTGCTTAAATCATTAGAGCTTGTAGAGCGGCGCAATTTTCTGTGTGTAGAGTACAAAATGTGAGAACGCTTGGCAAACTCCAGTTCTTGATCATCAAGCCACTGATGAGGTGATACGCTTTGTGAGACTGCTAGTTGCCTGATGCCTTCTGTTCTTTCATGACCTGCGAGTCTAGTTTGTAATCTTGTTACTTCAGATTCCTAGAAAGCAATCATAAATACATAATTTAATACTTTAAACAGATCTTCTACAGATTATACTTGACTGATGAAGACCTCTGAAGTGGGAGGAGAGAGAAGAAAAAAATGGCCATCTATTCATAGTGTGAAAGGTTCTAGTAAAATCAAAAAGGGAAGCACATAGCAACCTGCTTGCTTTCCCTGCACATGTGCAGCGCTCAGCCTTTCACAATTTAGGGGTGAGTGACAGTGGCATTGCTGGAGGAGGTGCGGCACCATAAGTGGTGCAATGCGCTGCACTGCGCCTTGTAAACCAATGTAACATGGCCCCTCCCATTCGCCACCAGAATGGCTCCAGGGCAGAGGAAGGGCGCATTACACTGGTTTGCAAGGTGCAGTGTAGCGCCTTGCACCACTTACGGTGCCGCACCCCCTCCAACACTACCACTGGTGGGCGATAGGAAATTGGTGAGGGGGTAATTTCAACCCCCAATATGTCTATCCATCATGCACCCACTTTCATAAAAGGAGGAAGGGATTAAAGAAAATAAGGTCCAATATGGTTCAACTTTATAATCTCTCTTTCATGCACACACGCTCATGATAATTCTAATTATATACTTCATTTTAATAGGAAGATATGCATTGAGGGCCTTTCCAGTCGTTCATTTAATTGTGAGATAAATGTGCAGTTGCCATTGAGTTGTTTCAGAGGATCCAAACAGCTTTCCTCCCATCTACCATGTCTATTGCAAGGAAGTCCCATTTTCCCAACACTCAAACTGCAATATGAATATTAACCATTATCCACACAACTCCTATGCTATGTCCTTTTGTTACCATTTTACTATAAACCTTTTAAGGAGGTTGACACTCCCGTACTGTTACTATGCAAGCATGGAAGTATTCATGAAGCCCTTTGACAGAAAAGCCCCAAAACGGCATATGACAGCAAGACTATGTCTCCTGAAGCAGTTTTGTAAGCTTTGGGTTTTCTCCCCTATTTACCGCCCAGCCAGTGCTTCAACTGTAGCTGTGAGTAAGTGATATGTGGAACATAGTTTTGTGAGTGTCACAGGTACTCACTAGATAGTGTTATAACATTAAGACAATATCTCACAGCTATATTTGGCTACTATGTTTGGGGCTCGTCAGTCTAGAAAGAAGGTGCCTGAGGGGGGACATGGCTGAGGCATATAAAATTATGCATGGGATGGATAGAGTACCGTATTTATTGGCGTATAAGATGCACTTTGTCTTCATTTGTGACCCAAAATAGTAGGGTGCGTTTTATACGCCAATACTAAAACATCCCTTTCCCCCCTTGCCCGTTTTAAAGCATTTTCGGGCTTACCGCGTTTTTCCGGAGCCAGAGAGCTCCCTTGTGCTTTCTTCCCTAACTAATCTATCCGATCTACAGCTGTTTGTAGGGTTTAATTTATGCACATGCATGAGTTGAGCTTCTCAGCAGCCAGCATAGGGCGCTGTGCTCCTCAGTTAAGTTAAGCTGAGCTGCAGAGGGCATGGTCTTCCCAGCTCTCCTTGGATTGAATGCAGCTTCGGTAAGCTTCTGAACTGGGCCTAGTTGGGGAGGTTTTGGAAACTGCATAGGTGGGGTGGGGTAAGAGTTGAGTCTGGGTTTTTTTTTTTTTGTACTTTTATGTTGTTTACTTTGGAAACTGGGTTTTTTTTTACTTGGGGTAAATGTTTTTTACTTTGGAAACTGCATAGGTGGGTTGGGGGGAAAAAGAGGTGAGTCTGGTTTTTTTTTACTTGGGGTAAATGTTTTTTACTTTGGAAACTGTGCATGGGTGGGTTGGGGGGAAAAAGAGTTGAGTCTGGGTTTTTTTGTACTTGGGATTTATGTTCTGGTGCATTTTGTTCATGTGTCTTATTGCTGTGTATTTTAAAAGAGATCCTGGTATTTTTGTGCAATTTATGTAAATTAGCTAATTAAGCAGCCAAGCGGTAAGTGGCCAAGTGGCCCAAAAATGCTTTAAATCTTTTTTTCTTGAAACCCTGGGCCAAAAGGAAGGTTCGTATTATACGCCGGTGCATTTTATACGCCGATAAATACGGTAAGTTCTTTTCCCTCTCACACAACACCAGAACCAGGTGACATCCACTAAAACTGACTGGTGGGAGAGTTAGAACAGTCAAAAGGAAATATTTCTTTACCCAGAGAGTAATATAATCTGTAGAACTCCTTGCCACATGACATTGTGATGGCACCTGGCCTAGATGCCTTTAAAAGGGGATTAGACAGATTTATGGAGGAAAAGTCCATCACAGGTTACAAGCCATGATGGGGATAAGCAACCTCCAGGTATTAGAGGGAGCCTCTCTGAATGCCAGATGCAAGGGAATGGCAACGGGATACAGGTATCTTGTTGTCTTGTGTGCTCCCCGAGGTATCTGGTGGGCCATTGTGAGATAAAGGAAGTTGGACTAAATGGGCCCATGGCCTGATCCAGCAAGGTTCTTATGTATTATAGCTGGGATCCAAAGGGCTTGTACTAAGCTGAGTGAAACTTCAGGCTTTTCTTTCGTTTAGCAGGGAGAAATGCCACATTACTGACTCTTCCAAGATTCCCTTTGTTACAAAAATAGAACTATCATGACGGAAAAAGTTAGATAAGCAATTTTGTTTTCTTCAATGTCAATCTGTACAAAGGATTTTACCCACACTCCCTTGGGTGTCAGATAACATATTGCTGTGTGAACTTACCTTTAGAAGCAAAGCTTCGTTTGCTGCTTGAATGATCTCATTTCTGGACTGAAGTTGTTCCTGCAGATCACAGACTGTGTGTTGAGCATCTTCCAGTTCCAACTTCAGCTGCTGTAATTGACCGTTAAGATAATGAGATTGAGATGCCTGTCTGCTTGCAGATTGCTGCCATTTTGTCTGCTGTGCTTCCTGTGCATGTTTCTGAAGATTACGACAAGGTAAGAAGTTATATTTGAACTTTAATTTTTATTTCAAACTTAATAAAAGCTTCTTAATCCTCCAACTCAGGCATGGCACCAATAACCTTATTTCTAAAACCCCAATTAATGGCATTTAATTAAATTTCTTGTTCTAGTTACTCTGCTTGTCCGACAGCTCAAACATTGCGCCTTTACAATTTAAAGTCATGGCTGCCCTGTATATTTAGTCATTTCCTAAAATGCTAATTTAGTCCTAAAATTCTAAATGTCAATTTAGTAACTTTCTGTACATCCCCCCCCCCCCCCCGAAATATGGTGACAGTAGTTCTGCATGGAACTAAAACCTTCTTTTAGTGAAATTGTAGTGAAAAATTTGTAGGTGTTTCTTTGTTCAGCATGATCTGTGGCGTCCTGCAGAGAGCCTGAGGCTTGTGTTCAGCAGCTAGTGAAGATGACTACACCATGGAGGAAACCAGCTGGAATTGTAGGGTTCTATACAGAACAATATTGTAAAGATCTTTATTGGATCTAGATAAGCCTGCCTATGTAAACTGCCTTGAATAACATCTGAAGAGCAATCTGAGGATAAGAAAGGCGGTATATAAATACAGAAATAAATAAATAAATATTCAAGGAATTAGCATTTCAGGAAATATACCAGTGAGACTGAGAAATGAGCAGCATTTTTCTTTAAGAGAAGAGTTAGCAGAAGCTGTGCTTCAGGGATGTGCAGTCCCTCCGTCACAGGGGAGGCAACCCCGTTCCTTCCTACTTTACCAAAAAGCGCCACAGCCGACCTTTGAAGTGCGTTCATGCCGTATTAAGCATAGCAAGTACGTGCAGTGCAAAGGTGAGAGGTGAGGGAACCCCGCCCGAAAATCACTGCAGCCGACCTTTGAAGTACGCTTGCGCACAGCCAGCTGCACTCAAGTAGCACACTTCAAAAGGTCAGCTGCAGCAATTTTTGGTAGAGTAGGAGGGGCGGGGTTGCCTCACATCTCACCTTACACATCCCTGCAATACTTAATATTGGAGGAAGAATTTCAGTTTATCATGGTCTTAAAGCTCCCCCCCCCCCCAATTTGCAATGTTGGAAGAACAAATTTTCTCCTTACTAAAAAAGAAAACCTAAGAGCAGCTGTAAAAGCCCTAGGAAAAATATGAATTTTCTAATTCTCATACATATTACAATGTAATACAAATTGGTAAGGGCAATTTTATTTTTCACCTCTGATGAATAAGACTCCTTCAGTGATTCCATTTCTGCTGAGAGTCTCTTAATCTCTGCCTGCATCCTTGCTTCTAACTGGGTTTCTCGTGCCTGAGCTGCTCCCAGTTGTTCAGCCAAATGATTTACACGACCTTCCTGAAAGAAAATTATACAAGAGCATTAGCAACTATCCTTCTTATGTCTATGACATTTTGTCATCCTAGCTTATTCAAATAAAAACATTTTCTAAAGTTTTTTTCATAAACAAAGACAATGCCATTTCACAAAAACTGGCCAACAGAGTTCATATAACTGTAAGGTGGTGAGTGCCTCTCAAATGGGCCTTCCAGCTTCTTATCTCCTGCACCACCCACACCTTGGACCTTCGCAGCAAACCAGGTCAAGTAAACCTTCATGGGGCAAAGGCACCCTCTAGGGTGCACTGCCAAGCTCACCACTGTCAGGCGACCAGCAGGATGCGATCAGCTGATCTGTGGACCAGATAAAACCCTCGCCTCTAAGCCAGCCCAGCAACATATTGGAGCAGTGGCAGAGACTCCCTTGTCTTGCCTTTCCATGTCCTTCATTCCTGCCCAAACCAAAATGCCAAGTGGAAAAGCAAAACATCAACTCAAATCAGAATACCTGCAATAAGGAAGGAGGGGCCTTCAGTGGTAGAGCAATATTTTGCATGCAGAAGCTCCTAGTTTCAGTCTCCGGCATCTCCAGGTATGGCTGAAAAGCCCCCCCCCCCCGGTATGAAACCCTACATAGCTACTGCCAGGCACTGTAGACAGTATTGAATTAGATGGACCAATGATCTCGTTCAGTATAAGGCAGCTTCCTAACAGGGAAACTGGAATTGCTATGAGGAAAAATCTCTCCCTTTCACATGACCCCCTTGGGTTTATCTGGTATCCAAACAAAATGTCTTTCTGCTCCAATGCTGGTGACCAACTGCAATCCATGAGTCATGGTGCAACCATGCAAACATGTGGTAGGGGAAGGAGGAAAGGCAAGAAGCATCACTGAGGATGCTATCAAGTTGCACCCTCTTTTACAGTCCCAGAGAGAACTGAAGGGAACTAAATCTTCCCTCTAGTTCACCTGATAAAATGCTGTCCTTGACCCTGGCACCACTACGTGGCACTGGCAAAAGTGGCAGTTCAATGCCATGCAGTCTTGATGCAAAGCCAGAAGACCTGCCAGGGTCAGGTGTCATGTTGACAGCCAGGGTTCTCCCCTCCCTTCCCTGTGCAGGACACAAGCGAGCCCCAACTACACAAGCTTAGAAGCGATCATATCATATAGGATCAAACAGGTCTGTGTTTGGTCTGTTATGGTCACATGAAAGTACTCTGAAGACTTGTGGTTACTTTTTCATGAGAGATATGGTTTACTTCTTCCAGTTCATGAGAGCGCCTTTCCACCTCTCTCTGAGCTTGAGCCAGCTGACGGCGACTCTCCAGTAACTCCACGTGGATTTGTTTCATCTGTTCTCGTTCTAGCCTCAACTGCTGTCCTAAATCAAGTACCTCCTTTTGTTGGTCTGCAGTACACTTTTCATGTTTTTTCATCATCTAAAAGGAATAAACAAGTTACATTAACAAAACAAAGTGATGTTTTGTAATTCCCCTACTTTTTATGCTTATAATAGTCCTTTCTGATCTGTGTCTGAGCATCTGACCCACAAGGTCCTGCCCAGTGCCCACCTTTCTGCAGCAGCATGATTCTCTCAGGCGAGAGAGTTGCTTCACCCTGCCTTTTCCTACCTTCCCCATCTGCAAGAAAAGCTTCCTCCAGAGCCCCCGTGATGACAGCAGGAACCTCTGGAGGAGGCCCCTTCACAGGTGAGAAAGGTGGAAGAAGACAGAACAAGTCGCTCTGTTGTGTCTGACACCCCTGCTAAAGGACTAGGGCCTGCTGTTGTTGCTGCTACCCACCACTGTCCAGTAAGTCCCTTAGGCCCTGGCAAGTTTTCTGGGCAAGAGCATATACTCCTCCTTCAGTGGTGGTGCCATTTTAGATTTCCAAGCTCTGCCTTCCTGATGCACATCAGAGGCTCAAGGCATCCAATATGGCACAGAAATGAGTGTACTACTGCCAGTCAACTTGCCAGGGCAGGGCCTGCATGCCCCTTCACCATGGAGGATAAGAACTAGGCACCATCATGGAACCAAGCAGATAGTTTTGCCACAGGGATCATCACCAGCTAGCACCAGTCTTGCTTTCTCTCCATTCTATGACAATCAGTACAAAATAAGATACTGTAATAGACAACGATGGGGTAATGAGACACACATACATCAATACATTCTATGAAAAGGCAGCATATTTCTTTCCTCCTTTATTGTTACCCAGACCAAAAAAAAAATAGCCATGGAAATTCAAACAAGAACATTTATGCAAATAAAAGCTTACTTTCTCAATTTCTGTTATTCTCTGCTGCCTTCTTTCAATTTCTTTTTTAAGATTATTTATCTCTTGATCTCGTTGGAGTACCTCAAACTCTTTCTCATGAAGCTCATCTTTTGAATGCTGCAGCTTGCTCTCTAAACTTTCAATCTAATAAAAAGGTATAGGTCATATGAGAAAGTATTAATAGAGTATCTGTTCTAGGAGCTAACAATCTCTACGCAGTATAATGTATGTTGAAAATGCGTAGCTGGTAACGTGATATGTTACAACTATTAACCCACATACGGTAAAAACAGATACACACACTGTTATTTGCAACCCAATCCTGTGTAAGATCTGCTGCAGCGCGCTAAGCACTGCGGGGTCAGGCCCACGCTGGTGGAGCTAAGGCACACCATGGAGGAAAGGGACGTTTGTCCCTTTTCCCCGGGGAAAGCCCAGCAGCCCCTATAGGCCTTCTTGGATGTGCGCCGGCAAAATGGCTGGCGCAAATCCGGGGAGGCCATGCAAGACTGGCCAGGCCCAGGAAGGGGGTTAGGATATCAGTAGAGCGTGCCACTGATATCCCCATCCCCACCCCCAGCCAATTGCCCCCTCCACGCCCTCCCGCCGCCTGGTGCAGGACTTACCTGTGTCCAGCAGCATAAGAGTAATCCGGCGGCAGAGTGAGCGGCACTGAGCTCAGCGCCGCTTCATCCGCAGGTGCCGCAAATGTGCCTTATGGCACGTTTGCAACACCCTGCTCTGGCAGAGCTCTCGCTCTGTCAACACAGATCTAGGCAGGATTGTGTCATAACTGAGGTAAAGTCAACCGCCTCTCTTCCATTTATGCCCTCATAAGATGCAGTTTCATGTGTTCTTCAGTGCTCCCAAGTTCAGAGGATTTTCAAAAATTAAAATACCTGTTTATTATATTCCCTGATCTGCAACTCTGCTTTCTCCAAACTTCCTTCTAATCTAATAATTTTTTGTTCCATTTCTCCCCTGTGTTCACGAATTGTCATATCCAACTGTGTGACCTAAAAAAGAAACAAACACTCAAACAAATCAAAACTGTCAAAACAAAACTGGTTTCATTCATGATACTATGTGCCACTGAAATAGTTTTGTACAGCTTAGTATACTTATTAAATCCATTAATTTGATAAAAAGATCTAACCTGAGCTGCTCTTTGCTTCAGCTCCCAATTCCTTTCTTTCAGTGCCTGGTCCATATCAAGAAGTTCTTGTTTTTTATCCTCAAGTTCATCCTTGCTTTCCCTACAAGTTTCATTCAAAACATGAACATGTATGATTGTATGAACATATCCACAGGATTGCAATCCGAGGCCCAGATACTAGGACGTGGGCCTCATTGAACAGAACAGGATTTACCGTATTTATCGGCGTATAAAACGCACCGGCGTATAAGACGCACCTTCCTTTTGGCCCAGGGTTCCAAGAAAAAAAGATTTAAAGCATTTTTGGGCCACTTGGCCACTTACTGCTTGGCTGCTTAATTAGCTAATTTACATAAATTGCACAAAAATACCAGGTTCTCTTTTAAAACACACAGCAATAAGACACATGAACAAAATGCACCAGAACATAAATCCCAAGTACAAAAAAAAAACCAGACTCAACTCTTACCACCTTACCACCCCCAGACTCAACTCTTAAACAACATAAATCCCAAATACAAAAACCCCAGACTCAACTCTTTTCCCCCACCCCACCTATGCAGTTTCCAAAGCCTCCCAACTAGGCCCAGTTCAGAAGCTTACCAAGCTGCATTCACTCAGCATCGAGGAGAGCTGGGAAGACTAGGCCCTCTGCAGCTCAGCTGAACTGAGCACAGCGCCCTCTGCTGGCTGCTGAGAAGCTCAACTCATGCACGTGCATAAATTAAACCCGACAAACAGCTGTAGATCGGATAGATTAGTTAGGGAAGAAAGCACAAGGGAGCTCTCTGGCTCCGGAAAAACGCGGTAAGCCCGAAAATGCCTTAAAACGGGCAAGGGGGGGGGAAAGGGATTTTTTAGCATTGGCGTATAAAATGCACCCTACTATTTTGGGTCACAAATGTAGACAAAAAAGTGCGTCTTATACGCCAATAAATACGGTACTTCTGAGTAGTCAGGCTGTTACAGCGCTATCCTATGTAACCTTGCACCGGTGTAACAACAGATGCACCAGTGTAAGTGCACTTACACTGGCTTAAGTGCACTTACACTGGCTTAAGTGCACTTACACTGGCTTAAGTGCACTTACACTGGCTTAAGTGCACTTACACCGGTACATCTATTGTTACACTGGTGCAAGGTTACACAGGATTGCGCTGTTAGTCTCTTACATTTCCTTATTTTTTGGGGTTCACTTAGTACTAAATAAAAGTCAAATAGTAGAACTGTCCTAGCAGTTGAAAACCAAATTGTTTAGAACTATGTAGAAAACACTGGCGTCACTGCGGGGGGGGGGGGCAGAGCTCTAAGTTCCTCCGTGATCCGAGCCTCCGTTACACGGAAGAACGAAGCGCCCCGCCCCTGCGCCTTCCAAACCAGTCAAAACAGTGAGAACAACGCACGGAGTCTCCTGCGCGTTGTTTTTACTGCTTTGACTGGTTTGGAAGGCGCGGGGGTGGGGCGCTTCGTTCCTCCGTGTAACGGAGGCTCGGATCATGGAGGAACTTAGAACTCCGCCCCCCCTGCAGTGACGCCAGTGGTAGAAAACGTTTAATGTGGATGAAAAAATTGAATGCTAGGCTATTCCTCAGAGACCTTTACACAGTATTTGGAAGCGTTCACTTACCTCAGTTCCTCTGTTAAATCCTGGATAGCAGCATACTTCTCCTCCAGACTCATCTGTGCATTCTGCAGCACATCCCGCAGTTCCTGTAGTTGTCTCAACGTGGTTTTTAGCTCCCCAGTGACATTCTGTAGTTCATTCTCTAGCATTTCTTTTTTCTGTAGAGCATCCTTTTGCTGCATCTCACTCTGAAGTAGTTTGTCTTCTAGCACTTTCACTTTTGTGCATATAAAAAGCAAAAGAAAGTTTAGCAAAAAAAAAAAATCTATGCTCTTATGCAGGTTCTCTAACGTATTTTTAAATCCAACCTTTCAGCAGAAGCTTCCAAGGTGTCTTAACGATAAAAGGTTAATCAATAATTAGCATTAACAATACAACATTGAATGACACATCAGTAATAGCATCAGTAAAAGCAGCAGCAAAGATAGCAAAACAAAAAAGGCAGGTATAAAATACACTCACCTCACCTCTGAAGGTAGGAGCCTTTGATAAAAATATTAAATAATGGGCAGTTTCATATAGGAATGGGTAGTCCTAGAGTAGACACATTGGCCTGAAGTCATTTAAGGCTTTGTAAGTCAAAAGGAGCCATGGTGGCTTAGTGGTTAAGACACTGAATAGCAGTTCAAGAACCGAGTGCCCACGTGACGGTGTGAGCTACCATCTTCGGTCCCAGCTCCTGCCAACCTAGCAGTTCGAAAGCAAGAAATTGCAAGTAGATTGATAGGTACCCGCCTTGGCGGGAAGGTAACCGTTCCGTGTGCCTTGGCATTGAGTCATGCTGGCCACATGACCACGGAAGCGTCTGTGGACATCGCTGGCTCTTCAACTTTGAAATGGAGATGAGCACGGCCCCTAGAGTCGGTAACGACTGGCTTTCGAGCAAGGGAAACCTTTATCTTTTTTAAGTCAAAACCAACATCCAGAAAAAACCTGAAAACCAGTGAAGATTTTCTAATCCTGGCAAGATGCGTTCCAATTGGCCTGTACTAGTGAATAATCTGGCCACTGCATTCTGAATGAGCTGAGGTTTCTGAGTAGACTCCAAGGGCAGCCCAACATATAATGGATTACAATCAGTACAAAATATGCTACATTGAAATGAATGGAAGATGCTGCTTGAACATTATACCCTTTAGCTTTGCCATTCCAGTGTAAATAAAAGAAAAGCTCACATAAATAGGGTTTCGGCATGGCCAAAAAACCGCTTTTTCTCTGGTTTGCGCACCCTTAGGGGGTACACGGGGGTACACGAAAAAGCATCTTGTGTACCCCCCCAGCCAGTGGCCCGTGTACCCCCAGGGGTATGCGTACCACAGGTTGAGAACCTCTGATCTAGAGCAGTGATTTTCAATGTTTTTCTTCTCACGGCACACTGACCTCTATGGTCAGATTGGTCTGAACTGCAGCCTACAGTGCAGACCAGGATACTGATTTCACTGTCGTACAGCCACAGATTTCAATAA
Source organism: Plestiodon gilberti rubricaudatus (assembly GCA_026170595.1). NCBI lineage: Eukaryota > Metazoa > Chordata > Lepidosauria > Squamata > Scincidae > Plestiodon > Plestiodon gilberti. Next base: position 126,630,448 of record JANXHW010000004.1, on the reverse strand, counting down.
TACCAAGTTTATGATCAGTGGCGTTGCTGGAGAGGGCTATAAGTGGTGTAAGGCGTTGCACCGTGCCTTGCAAACTGGTGTAACACGGCCCCACCCACTCGCCCCCAAAGCCATTCCGGCAGCAAAAGCAACACGCTGCGCGCTGCCTTCACCGCTGGAATGGCTCTGGGGGCGAGTGGCAGGGGCCGCATTATACCGGTTTGCAAGGTACGGTGCAGTGCTTTGCATCACTTATGGTGCTCCCCCCCCCCAGCAATCCCACTGTTTATAATTTATAATGGTTGTGAAACTCCATCTGCATCCAAGGAGGACAACAATTACCTACAGAACACCACCTGTTTAGGCAGAGGGTTATGTTACTTAGGGCGCAATCCAAACCTACTTAGGCCGCCATTGTAACCAGCGGCCCAGCGAAAACGGGAGACCCCAGAACGGAAAGGGGATTCAAATCCCCTCCAAAAGAGGAATTCAAAGGAGATTTGAATCCCCTTTCCGTTCTGGGGCCTCCCATTTTCGCTGGGCCGCTGGTTACAATGGTGGCCTAAGTAGGTTTGGATTGTGCCCTTACATACACTGAAGCAAGGAGTTTTAGGAAAAGTACTTTTTAACATGTAAAATGTCAAAAAGGCCTCTGGTGTATATGCTAGTCATCTATCAGGGAGCTGTTGCAAGATTCTACAACCCTATTTATGTGAGCTTTTCTTTTATTTACACTGGAATGGCAAAGCTAAAGGGTATAATGTTCAAGCAGCATCTTCCATTCATTTCAATGTAGCGTGCATAGCATGTTCAGAACACTGTCACATAAAAGCATAATAAAGAGCCTACCTTGTTGGGTCTTTTTATGTAATTCTGAGAGTTTCTGCTCCAAGGTCATTTCGAAGTGGTTTACCTGCATTGCTTTAGTGTGCCCATCGCGCCTTAAGTGCACTAATTCTTTCTCCATATCTAATACATCATCTTTGCATTGATCCATCTCCATTTTAATCTGCCTAAACAAACAGAATGAGTACCTACATCAAGTTACTGAAACAGTATTCTGAATAAACATCTTCCTGAGCAAAATATTTTTCCCACAGATCTACATGTCCTGTTCAATCTTAAATAATTAAAAAAAACCTGAAATTGTGTCTCATAAATGGGAAAGATTGTGCTCAGCAAGATATTTTAAGGTATACTGGCTTTTAGTGCTTAAGTAACTTGCTAAAAAGTTACGTTCTGAAATCTCTTCCTTCAAAAAGGTGCTATAACCAAGAAACAATTTTAAATTTAAAAATCACTGATATATAATATGGATTAAAAAAACATTCACAAATAATATTCTCAGCATACCTGATTGTGCTAGTAAGTTCTGTTACTTTTTGTCTTTTTAAATCCGTTTCTTCAGTGGCTAAACAGAGTTTCTCATTTGTTTTTTTCAGCTCGTCTTCCAAAGTTTCTTTCTGTTTTTGACATTCTTGCTCTAGTTTTAATAGCTGTTTTAAAAAGGGGTATTACAGATTTAATATCTCCCAGTCCAATTTTATGTATGGTTACTCAGAAGTAAGTATGCAACATAATTCAAATGTTGTCTAATGGTACTTGTTAAATCTTTCCATACGTTAACTAAAAACCACAGTACTACATTAACAGCCCAATTCTGTCTAACTCTTGCACCGGTGTAACAGTAGATCCCCCAGTGTAAGAGCACTTATGCCGTAGGCCGACGGACACAGGACAGACACCAGTGTAAACCCCCTCGGACACCTCATATGTGCAGTTCAGACGCGGAATGGACACCCCCAGAATGCCCCCTGCGCTGGCAGAGTTGCGCTGGTGTCTGTTCAGTGTCCGAACTGCGCATCCTGGTAAAATCATCCTGGTAAAAAGTCAGACCCTGGTAAAATCAATGAGACACAGTAAGCTTTATGAAACTTTGGGCACAATCCTATCCAACTTACGCCATCGTTGTAACCAGCGGCGCAATGAGAACGGGAGGCCCCAGAACGGAAAGGGGATTCAAATCCCCCTTGAATTCCCCTTTTGGAGGAGATTTGAATCCCCTTTCCATTCTGGGGCCTCCCGTTCTCACTGTGCCGCTGGTTACAACGGTGGCGTAAGTTGGATAGGATTGCGCCCTTTATGAAATAAGCTTTATGAAACTTCAGAAGCCAAGACGTATGGTACCACAGTGCACATAAATTTTGCATATGCCTATGCTGCACCTGTGCACATGGATCACAACCATTATTGAGGGAAATAATGTATAAAATGGTTTTGTGCGCTCAAATAAGGCTTATAGAGATTGTGTTCGTTAAACATGAGCCGTTCATGCCACAAAGCAAGCTAAATCAGAAACTAAGAGGACTTTCAATATCAGATTATGAAATAACATGAATGTCTTTAAAATGGTCTCATTCCACTGGGTGTGTCCAAGCTCTTTGGACATGCCTACAGTAGCTCATTGGATGATAGCCAATATGTTAGGATTATGAAACATTTTCTGCAAACAACTGAAAGCACATCAAGTAGTAATGTGAATCACAGCAATCTTCACAGATAATTGTAATATTTATCATAAAGAACACACCTGTTTTTGGAGCTTAGTTTGGCTGTCTTCTAACTCCCCATTCCTAATGGTTTCTTCATGTAACATTTGCTGCTGCTGCTGCAGTGTTTGCTGTAGACGGAGGTTTTGTTCATTAGTGGACTGCAGGCTATCATTTTTTAGCTTTATTTCTTTCTGCAACCGTTGCACCTAAAACATGTTAGTATCCCAAATGTGATTAGGCAGCAACAATTTGATATGTATACATGCTCTGCTTGCTCTCATGTTATTTTTTTTTGGGGGGGGGGGAATCTAACACATACAGGGTGAGTCATAATGGTCTCTGGGATTTTGGCAAGCCATAACACTGTAATGGTAAGGGATATGGAAACAGCACATGGTGATAGAAAGAGAAAGTCTCCAAGTTTGGTATTCACAGAGCAGTGCGTCCTTGGCCGGTAAGGGGAGTTTCCATCAGTCAGGATGGCGTCAGGTGCAGAGGAGGGCTACGACTGACCACATCTTGCCTGGCTACCTCGATCACTGGACTTAACACCGTGTGATTTCTTCTTCTGTTAAGGACCAGGTGTTTGTGCCACTCCTGCCCCGAGATTTAATGGAATTGAAACAATGCATTACCACGGCTATCACTGAGGTGGACCAGGCAATGCTGGTGCAAGTGTGGTCCGAATTAGATTACAGGATAGAGACATTTGCCGTGTCACCAAGGGCAGAAACATCCAGCATTTGTAAGGTCTGTAAAAAAACCTTAATATTTCTCTTTCTATTACAATTAACTACAGTCAGTTCCCGCGAGTTGCGAATTCGCTTATCGGTGAGCAGCAGGATTGACACCACCTCGCACCATTCATGAGGTGTGTCTCACTTTCCACAATCCCTGCTGCACTCAGGAACTCTGCTGGCTTTCAGAGGCAGCAGGGATATTCAAAATGGCCTCCATGACTAGCATGGAGCCCTTTAAATTGCCTGTCTAGTGCCAAACTGTTGATGGGCTGGGGATTTAAAAAGACTCGGGAAGTCTCTGATGGCTTCCAGAGGCAGCAGGATCATTCAAAATGGCCTCCACGACTAGCATGGAGCCCTTTAAATTGCCTGTCTAGTGCCAAACTGTTGATGGGCTGGGGATTTAAAAAGACGTGTCTTTTAAAATCCCTAGCCCATCAGTTGTTTGGCACTAGACAGGCATTTAAAGGGCTCCTTGCTCATCGTGGAGGCCATTTTGAATGATCCTGCTGCCTCTGGAAGCCATCAGAGACTTCCCGAGTGCAGCAGGAAGTTCAAAATGGGGCCCGCAACCAGCACGGAGCCCTTTGAAACACCTGGGAGAAGCTTCAAGTAAGTTACCCCCCACCCCACCCCCACCCTGCACCTAACCCAATTGATCCCATAGGATCAATGCTTCACTATCTATGAATTGCTATCTGCTAGGTTTTCTCGGAACCTAATCCTAGCAGATAACGAAAACTGACTATGTTACCCTATCCCTTTCTGTTACGTTGTAGTGGTACACTAAAATCCCGGATACCATTATGACTTACCCTGTATAAATTGTAGTACCTGCCATCACTGAAATCTATTATAAACTGAAATCCCAGTGCACCCAAGTGGACTATGTTTAAAAATGTGCTTCAGCTTGAAATAACCAACAATTCGGAGTCAAAAATCTATGTATAGCAATTTAAGAGGTGGGGTGTTTTTCAGACATACAGTATTTGCACACTATTGAGTGACACACTTGAAGATCTCAGCCCAGTTGTATTAATACTAGCACTGCCCTAAGAACACACACACACACACACACACACACACACACACACACACACACACACACACAATTTTATGGGAATAAAAGGGGGGTGGGATTTCAGTGATTTTCAGAATGCGTGGCAAAACTGGTACAGTTTTTTCCACCTTTTTTAAAAACCATTTTGTTTTCCCCAGAACATTGTTCCAAGGTGCTATTTTTTTTGCCAGTGAAATTTTTTTCCTTAGCATATATCTCAAAATTAAGCTATGCTGTGATGCAACATTGTTTGGGGGGGTGTTTGAGGAGAAAAAAAGGCAGTCACCAGCCAAAAGGGCTAGGAGTCAATTCCACTACACACACACACACACACACACACACACACACACACACACACACACACCCCTCCTAATCACACACCTCCCCCTAAAGGCTCAGAAGATGTGAGGCAGTTTTGCTCCCTTTATCTCTCCTCCCCTCTCCCCCCTCCCACATTTAGCTGACACTTTGCTCTTTCCTTATGGTTTCTCCTAGTAAATATCCCAGCCCTGCTCTTTTCCCCATTACTAGCTTACCTTTATTCTGGGCACAGATTGAACCACTGCTAAATAGCATTATAAACACTACCAAACATAGCATTTATTTCTTAAATAAATAAAATATTTCCAATACATGAGAAAAAGTATGAACAGAAACATCAACTTTACCTCTTCAGTCTTCTTCTTCAGTTGCTTCTCAAACAACATTTTATTTTCTTCTAGTCGATTCAAATATAATGCCAGGTCTTCCTTATAGACATCTAGTGCTGTCTGCAATTGTTTGACCTAATTAGGTAAAAGAAATGATATAAGGCTAGGGAAAACTTCTCAAACACCTGCAAAAAAATCTAAAAAATCAGGTTGTGGCCCACAGTTTGGGAAACGCTGATATAATCATTTAACAAGTCTTGAGCAGATATTAGGTAAAACATGGAGCAAGATTGTTTTCCCTTTACAAACTGAAAGAGCTCATATGTATTACTCTGGTGCCTAAAGAAGATGTATTTCAGTCCATTTCTTTTCTTTCAAAATGAAAAGTAGCAAAATGGTTGATGATAATGAGAACCTTCAGTGTAATATAATTTTTGTCCAGAGAGAAAAGTGGAAGATACTACAAGTTATGAGAAACCAATAAAAGTGTATTTACCTTTATTGTTTCCTGAGTTAGCTGATCCTGTAACATCTTCAGAGCCTCGTCCTTCTTGGTATTCTGTTTTTCTGTTTCCTGTTTACAACCGGTATCAGCAAAAGAAAATATCTGATTAGATGTTTGGTTTACATAGCTTTACCGTGTTCCAGCCGCATGCTACGTGCTGCGGCAAGGAGAGTCATTTCTTTTAGAAAATACTATTTAGCATTTATATAGTGCTTTTGCAGTGTGCAAAGCACTTCACATGTATTATCTTGATGCAATCCTTATAACAACCCTGTAAAGTAAATAGGTATCGTTATCCCCATATTGCAGCTGGGGAGCTGAAGCTGAAAGGGGGAGTAGCTTGCCTAAGGACCCCTGCAGACTGCAGTGCCAGCTCAAGTAGAAACAGCACCTGAAGGGGTGCATAATTTCCCATCTCCTCCATTTCTTCCATCCCCCCCCCCCCCCATCTTCACACACATGCATCACCACCAGCACTTTCTTTTCCTTCTGGCCATTTAAAGCAGGATAGGCAAGGAGAGGGGAAGCAAGGGGAATTTCATGCCACTCTGTTGTCCGCTGGTTTTCGTACATCCACTTCTTCAAAACACACAGGCTAGAGCCTTCTAAAAGCTCATCCAGATATTGGTCAGGATCCAAAGAGCAGCGTTGTCTTGAGCAAGGGCCTTGTGCTAACGCCAATGCTAACCCATTGGAATTTTTGACATTTGTCTTTCAGCAATCCTGCTTCTGCCTCCCACAGTGCCATATCAAGCAGGTTTTCAAACTCCCCATCAGTTTTAAAAGCAGTTTGCCATGCAGCATGGACTGCTGCTGTTCAAGAAATAGGTTAAAAGCTCCTTTCAACTCATGGAACTAGTTTAAAGGTTCTTTGAATCCTGGATGTCTAAGATGAGGTTCTATAGTTATAAATGTAGTACATATATACTTGCTCCTTATAATAAATTCACAACTGGGTTTTCTCCATTCTCATGTTGAGAACTACTGCACCTGAAAAAAAGCATGTACTGCTAGGAAGCACTCAATTTTTTTTCCTTGCATAGGGGGATTGTACTTGGCAATACAGGTATGCGTTGCTTAAACGACGGCGATACGTTCTCCAATCCCCGTCGTTAAGCGAGTCCATCGTTAAGCAAATACCTTTGCTGGTGCCGGGGCCTCTTTAGGAGGCCCCTTCTGGGTCACGCGACCCACTCTAATGGCCTCTGTGGGCCTCAGTATGGCCCGCAGAAGCCTTCGAAAACCACTTCTGGTTTATTTCCGAAAAGCTTCAGGACATAAAAACATTAGAAGAGCCCTGCTGGATCTGGCCAAAAGCCCATCTAGTCCAGCTTCCTATATCACACAGTGGCCCCACCAGATGCCTCAGGGAGCACACAAGACAACAAGATAACCTGTTTCCCTTTGACACTCCCTTGCACCTGGCACAGAGAAAACCAACTTCTAAAACCAGGAGGTTGCTTATGGCTTGTAAGCTGTGATGGTCTTTTCCTCCATGAATCTATCCAAACCCCTTCTAAAGGCATCTAGGCCAGGTGCCATCACCACATCCTGTGGCAAGGAGTTCCACAGATGAATTACACACTGGGTAAATAAATATTTTCTTTTGTCCATTCTAACTCTCCCTCCACTCAATTTTAGTGCATGTCCCCTGGTTCTGGTGTTGTGCGAGAGGGAGAAGAATTTCCCTCTATCCACTCTCTCCATCCCATGCATAATTTTATACGTCTCAATCATGTCCCCCCTCAGGCGCCTTTTTTCTAGGCTGAAAAGCCCCAGACGCTGTAGCCTTTCCTCATAAGGGATGTGCTCCAGCCCACGAATCATTCTGGTCGCTCTTTTCTGCACCTTTTCCAATTCAACTATATCCTTTTTGAGGTGTGGTGACCAGAATTGGACGCAGTACTCCAGATGTGGCCTTACCATCGATTTGTACAAAGGCATAATGATATTGGCCGTTTTATTCTCAATCCCTTTTTTAATGATCCCGAGCATGGAATTGGCCTTCTTCACAGCCGTCGCACACTGGGTCGACACTTTCATCATCAGGACGCTTCTGCAGGCCATTCTGAGGCCTCAGAGGCCATTAGAGTGGGTCGCAGGCCCAGTGCAACCCAGAAGAGACCTCTGGGGCTTCCCAATCAGGCATCCCAGCCAGGAATTTTTCCAGGTAAGATTTATTTTTTAAAACTTATTTATGGGACCGATCGATTGGATATCCGGTCGGTCGTTAAGCATAACATCGCTAAGCGACGCACAACTGTATTAATACTGTTTTGGAGGTTGTGCATGCACATTTTCATGGCTACATGTGGTGCAAGTGTGTACACAATTACACAAGGGGAAAATGCTGTGTTTGGCTGGTCTGGAAAATGTCGCTTTTTTGGCTTGAGTATCTTGAGTTTCTTGGTGGTGGTAGAGGTAATCTGCTAACTCCCATCTCCAGTTATTGCAAGAAGGCATGTGGAAACATCATATATGAACATGGAAATCTGCCTTACAGATCAGAGCCTACCTAGGTCAGTACTATCTGCTCTGGCAGTTGTTCTTCAAAGTATCAGGTAGAGGTCCTTCCCAGTCCAGCTACCTGAGATCCTTTCAACTGAAAATGGCAGGCACTGAGCCTGGGACTTGCCTTCTGTATATGAAGCATGAGATCTACTACTGATTAATGGATGGCAGATTATTCCTTCCCAAATAAATTTTGAGAAGCTGCTGCCACTAGGCAAGCACCAGTCTGCCAACAACACTTCCTCAAGTAACCTATCACAACCCTGAGAACAATCTTACAATGATGAAAAACCATATGCCTTGTAAGCAGCACCCCAAGAATCAATGCTACCTCTTTGCTTTCTTTTAGCAGTCGATCCAGGGATTCAATCTGATGTTGTTTACATAAAATATCTTGCTGTAAAATGGACACCGTCTTCTCTTGTTCCATGAATTGCTGGTTTTTAGTTTCAAGTTGCATCTGAAGCTATATAAAAAGAAAAAAATTATAGTCCATAATATCTCGCACACGTTTTTTTTTTTAAGAGAATGATAAATAACCTGCCATTATTCATTTACAACAATGGGTCCAGCCACACATCTAATCTTTCCAAAACAGGATGAAAGCTTAATGATTACAAATGCCACAATCTTAAAACAACAGTGTAAATTCTACAGACATAGGATCAGCAATACCAACAGCTCTTCCTAAATTCAGTGTACCATATTATGAAAGAGAACCAAAGTTCTGCTTGGGACTATAATAGCTTTGTTGGGATTCTTCCAAGAACCAGAAGAACTGGTTATGCATCTCCATCAGTGGTACAGTACATAAGTCATGCAAACATTTTTGGAAAAGCTTCCTGGTCACCTCACTCACTGCTCACCACCACCCCAACCAGACTTCTCTGCTGCTGTAATGTTCTTTTCCCACTTGGAAAGAACACTGGAAATATCCTGGCTGCATCTCTTGACGTATTAAAATGCTGAAAAGGAAACTGGAGTATCTGTGCACATTTTTTTAAGAGAATGATAAATATCTGTGCAATGCTATTTCTGACATGGGGGAAAAAACAACATTATTAAGTATGCAACGTGGAAGTCTGCAAAAAAAATCTAAGAGAACAATGGCCCTAATGAGATCGCAGATAACGAGAACAGACCACAGATACAGAGAGATAGGTGGCAATTCTGCCCTGCGCAGATAGCGAATTCGCATATAAAGTGAACTGACTGTACTGCTTTTCTTAATTGTTAGATATCAAACAAAGATTTAAGAACTCTAAACAATTACACTTCAGGTAGTTCTATGAAAAGGTGATTCATATCATCATACAAGTTAGAAACTTACTAATTCAATATGGGTTTCCATCTCCTTGTGTTGCTCAAGATGAATTAGCTGTGTTTTTTCTAGCATCACAGTGAAGCTCTCTTGTTTCTCACTGAGGTTTCTTTCCAAGCTGTGAAGCTGAGAACTCACTTCCTAGAAACCAACCACATTCTTGACATATATAAAATGATGTATGGATGGAAAAAGCATATGGATCATTCAGTGCTACATTCTCTTAGTGCACAAATCAAACTACAGTTAGAAAACCTGTAAACATAATGTGCCTCTCATAGTTTGTGGGTACCAAGCAGCCTGCTTCCTGACATCAATTCACTGTTTTGAAAATACAGTGGGTCCTCGCTATCCATGGGGAATCCATTCTGGACCCCCCTGTGGATAGTGAGGATTTGCGGATGCTGGAGTCCAGCACCCAATGGTCCGTTTTCTCACTGCGGATGCCTCCAGAGGCCCATTCCACATCGGCACCAGCCTCGAAAGGCCTGCAGAGGCCTCCGCCAGCCTCTGTAAGCCTCTCCAACACAATTTAAAGTGACTTCCGATTTGACTGAAAGTTACCAGAAGTCACTTTAAATTGCGTTGGAGAGGTACAGAGGCCCGCGGAGGCCTCTACAGGCCTTTCCAGGCTGGTGCCAACATGATTTGTGCCTCTGGAGACTTCCACAGTGAGTAAATGGGCCATTGGGTGCTGGACTCCAGCACCCCATTATTCGCAGGCTTTTTCCAGATACTGGGATCTGCAAAAGCAGAACCCCACTGCAATAACGAGGCCCCACTGCATACATAAGAAAATGTTTGAAAAACAGATGTTTAGAGGTAAGACATGGTATATTTTGCACTTTGTCTTTCTTGCAATCTACAGAAATATCAGGTCCTTCCATTATGCATTTTTAACAATTCAATGTCCTATATATCACTAAATGGAGGAAAAACAAACACCGTTTTGTTTTTGGGAACACAAATGTATATTGTGCCAAATTATATGCAAACGTTTAACTGAAAACAATTCAAGTATTTTAAAATGACATTATCTGTACTTTCAGAATACACTAAAGTTTGTTACTATATGTAATGTAACGTCAGAAATGTGCCTATACCACCCTCCACGCCCACTTACTGTGAAAAGGTAGCAAGAGTCTTACCAGCAGCTCCTGCTCCAGCTCAGTATTTCTTGTAGCAGCAGTTGTATAACTAACTGTCTTTTCTTCTAAGTGTTTTTCAAGGACCGAAATCTGAGAGGATTTCCTTGCTATCTACAAACACACATACAATTTGAATATAGGAGTCTAAGAGAATATGGATTATATTTGCATAATGAAGAATGGCCTGCCCCCATGCTGACAATGGTTGCATGAACATCACATGAAGCTCTTAGAGCCTACGTGTCAGTAATGATAAGCACCACTACTTGTCTTATCCACACCTAAAAAATATTGCTCCTCCAAGTGCGTTTCCATGCTAACCACTCAAGCACAGGAGTGGTCATGCAAACCCACAAAACAAAAAAGCGACAAATGTTCACAAGCCACTCATTCCCTCTGAAATGTTCTGGCATTTTTTTGCACATTGTCCATATGTTTGTTCTTTAAAATGAGCATCAGACAGTTCTGGCCTGAAGCAAAGACGATGATCTCCACTGCCATCACCACCCCCCACACAGACTCTTCCCACGGAATCATCTCTAGTTCTCCAGAACAATATCTTTAACATCTAACAGGCATCCATGTGACCTTTCAAAACAAAACACTACCTTTATGCAAAAGAAAAGAAGTAGGGCAATATCTTTATCAGGGCCAACTAAAATATCACAAAACGCTGAGTAGGCTTTCAAGTCCTCCAGATCTCTTCATCAGGCTGGATATTAAGCAAAACAGAGGGAAGGCAAAAGACCAAGTAGGGTAATGATGGAATTTGATTGATGGCACAATCCTGTGTAAGTTTGCACGGTCGGCCTAAATGGCCGACCGCTGCATCCTGCATGAATTGCGGCCCGCACCGGCATGGCCCGGGCTCACCTCACGTTTGTCCCCTTCCCCCAGTGTAAGCGGTGTGGGCCCCAATGGGCCTCCTTGGATGCACGCCAACTCTGAAGCTGGAGTGCGTCCGGGGAGGCTGTGTAAGGCCTGCTCGGGCTTCGACGGAGCATAGGATATATTCGCAACTCAGTGCTGATATCCCCGCCCCTCCCAGCCCGGGCCAACCAATGGCCCCCTCCCTCACCGCCCCTGCCCACCCTTCCCCCACCTACCTGCGGGGGCAGGTGCAGGTTCGAGTGAGCGGCATTGGCCTCAGCATCAGCGCCACTTGCAAAGAGCCGCAAACATGCTTTACGGCATGTTTGCGACTCCTTAGGCCGGCGAAACGCTTGCTCTGCCAGCCTAAAGATCCAGTGCAGGATCGGGCTGCCCATTGGTTTATACTCCATTATGTTTAGACAGATCTCAGTTTGCACCAGATCTCAGTTTGCACCAAGGACTACTGGGACAAAACACACAAAAAAATGGCTATTATCCCATTTGAAAGGAATATAAAAATTTAGCCATTACTTTGAACTGTCTCCATCACTGACCAGAACACACAGGTTCCTTGTGAGGCAGAGACCAGAAGATTTATATTATCCGGCTTTGGGACTCCCCCCCCCCCCGGGAATAATATTTAGGCAATTAGCTTCTAAGTAGCCTTACCATAGTCCCCCCCAGCGCGGGGGGGGAGGAAGCGATGTCCGCTGGGACATGGCCGAAATGGGGGCGGGGCCGGGGGCAAGACGGGAACTTTGTCCCAGCCTCCCGCGCACCTGCGCAAAGCTGGAAGCTCTCCGAAATGGCCCAAGTTCACTCGGGCCGTTTTGGAGAGCTAGCCTCGCGCGAATACGCAACGAGGCTGGAAGCACTTTGAAAAGCTCCGAGTGAACTTGGACGTTTTCAAAGTGCTTGCAACCTCGCAAGGCTGGAAAAAGACAGCAAGTCCCAGCTGGCCGGGACAATGAGGAGACTGGCCGGGAGCCCGAAATTTGGGCTCCCAAACCTGATTGTCCGGGCCAGAACCGGGACTATGGTAAGGCTACTTCTGAGAATACAGACTTCTTAGTGTCTACTTACCTCTCTCTCCAAGGTACTAGACTTTGCAGCTTTCTCCAATAGTTCTTTCTGTATTGCTTGAAACTGACTAGTTCGCTGAGTCATGTTGTCCTTTAAAGAAGAGTTCTCATCTTCAGATTTTTGCAGTTTTGTACGTAGGTCTTCTAGCTGTCTAATTAATCTCTGTTTCTCCTTTTCAAATTGCTTACTGATAAGTTCCAATTGTTGCCATTTTCTCTCTTAACAAAAGGATGAGTGTCCAAACTTACTGATTACAAACTTGGAAATAGTATGCAAACATACATCTTAATTAAGAGTTTTTACTGGCACAATATGTACTTGGGGCATATACAGTCGGACAGGTTTCATGTATCCTGGGGTCCACTGAAAAAAGCCTTTAAAAAGAAGGGGGAAGCCTCCCAAATCGCCGTTTTACCTTTAAAAAGCCAAACCACTCCGTTTTCAGGGCCGTAGAGAGCGAAATCGCGCTGCTGCAGCCTCTTCCTGGTTGCTCAACTTCCCCCTTCCCTTCCCCAGGCTGGCCCAGCAGCAGATAGAGACCACATAATATAACCAAACAGACTGATCGTTCCCTGTAAGTTTCTAATAGGGCATTTCTGCTCTAAAGTATTTGTGTTGTTAAGCATGTCATAAGGCACGTTTTTGATAAGTGGTAAGTAGGCCCTGCTGGTGCCAAGGCTGGCGCCAGCCTACTCACCCAGCATCCAGCCCGTCCCGTCTGTCATGCTGAGCAGGTAAGTTCCCTCCAGTCAGCGGAGGGTTGGGGGGGGGGGAGGAAGGAGGACCAGGTTGGCAAGGGAGGGGGTGATTGGCCCGCCGGGCCAGGGAAGGAATCATCGGCAGCGCGCTCTGCTGATTCCTATCTTCCGTCCCGGGCCTGGCTGGCCTTACACCAGCACCTTGGATTTGCACTGGCCATTTTACCGGCACACATCCGAGGAGGTCCATAGGGGCTGCTGGGGCTCTCCCCAGGAGAGAAAGGGATGAATCTCTCCCCCCCCCCCCCACCCGAGGTATGTTCCAGCTCCACCCTGCCTAGGATCCGGCATAGCGTGCTGCATGCAGCTTCCTAGGCAGGATTGAGCTGCTCGTAATCCTCCAAGCTGCCCAGCTTGACCCATTTACTTTCAGGATTCTCAGTAATTTTTTGAGGAAGCAGATATTTGGGTCAGAAGCTACAGTACATTTTAAGGTATGCCACCAGTATATGTCAGAATGCATACCTACCTGTTTGATTGCCAGTCAGTTTTACTGGTTCAGTTTCTAGATTGTGCAATCCACTGGATTCTTGTGACTCACTTCCATCAGAGAGATTTGGAGCTGTCTTATTGGCCATAAGTTCTGCCTGAAGTTTCTGAATCTTTGCTTCTTTAATCATCAGTTTTAAACTAGGGAAAAAAAACAACACCCAGATTGTAGAACTGTATGTTCCCATTTGTCATTGATAATACATTCACATAATCTACAGCAGCTTTAAAGCAATACCTTAGCTCTTCTACCTCTGATTCACTTGATTGACTGTAAGCGACACATGATTCTTCAGGATGATTAAACTGCAAGGTAAGAAAAAAAAAGTGTAAAAATATTGTTTATATGCTACAACTGACCATTCTTTGAGAAATTTTAATGGGCAATATGCAGCAAAATGAACCAATTTTAAATTCTGCTTTATTTCAACAGAATGTTACACACTCACTTAACTCTTCCACTGAAATCAGTAGGGTTTACAACTGTTTCCCTGCACTGCATATAGTGACTGTGATTCACAGGTGGGCATGAAAGTCCAGACAGTAAATGACATTTCTCTGTCTTTGTAGACCACCACTTGCTCCCAACACATTGTAAGCTGCTTTTCAGCACTAGGGAACCTGGGGGATGTTTCAAAAGAGGTATGCAATGTGACATAGGAGGGCTGCTGAGGCAAAGAGAAAAGAAAAAATACTGTGTGTGTGCATGCATGTGCACATACACACAATCTTTTGGTCTCCACTGCAAAATCAATTAATACATGGCACAAAATCATAGCACACAATGAAAACGTAGCACACAATGCTAATCAAAAAGGACAAAGGAGGTGAATTTTTCAGGTAAGGGCAATGGGAAGAGTTGTTCAAAGTATCTCCAGAGTGTTTAAGTATCACTAGTAACCATCACTTTAGATATCTAGAGGAAGAAACTGAAGCCTGAACTGATGCAGGGCAATGGCAAAATACAGCTTCCCAGCACACATAAACCAGCAGAAAAAAACGAAGTGTTAGTTCCCTCATGGAAACGCTTTAAAAGTTTTGTAATGCTTGAAATGGTCCTTAAGGGTACAATTTATTGAGCACTGTCCCAATACAAATCCCATTATAACTAACAGGAGGTTAATCTAAACAGGTTTTTAGCACAGTGCAGTAGGTACTCAGCAATGGTCAATGCACTGAATGTTCAGTCTGCTGAGAGTACAAATGTGTTAAAGGGATTATCATACCACTTTTGATGAACTGCGAGACGATTGGGAAATAATATTTTCTAAGGCATTCAATTCAATTCTTGAATTCTCAATTTCTTGATTATACAATTTAAGGCGATCATTTTGCTTTGCAATAAGTGCTTTCAAGTCAGCATTTTCTTTTATAAGGGCATTTTTCTCTGAGTCTTGGTCCCAAAGTTTTGATTCAAGGGTCTGGATCTTCTTTTGAGAATTCTGCTGAGAATGTTTTGACAGCAATTCCATTTCAGAGCGTTCGGCTTCTATACGCCTTAAGTTTTCTTTTCCAGTGGAATTCTCTTCAACTAATTGTCTAAAAAAATCCAAAA
The DNA here is from genome assembly GCA_026170595.1 of Plestiodon gilberti rubricaudatus. Classification (NCBI taxonomy): domain Eukaryota; kingdom Metazoa; phylum Chordata; class Lepidosauria; order Squamata; family Scincidae; genus Plestiodon; species Plestiodon gilberti. Next base: position 126,615,224 of record JANXHW010000004.1, on the reverse strand, counting down.
CAAAGTCAGCAAAACTTTTCAAGTCCTGCAAGATTTTTTATTATTATTATTCCATCCTAACTTTGTCTTTTTTCAGAGTTAACATTAGCTAGAGGTTTTTTCTGTGTAATTTTAATTAAAATGTACAATTACCTTTATATGCTATTTCACCATAAGAGCAGGACTATTAACCCCACATTGTATAGACCAGGGATGTCAAACTCATTTCATATAGTGAAATGAAAAAGCATTCATGGTGCCTGCTGAGGGTCGGAAGTGACATCATTAAACAGGAAGTGATGTCGTTAAGCAGATTATGGCCAGAAATAAGCACTTTGTTCTCACACAGAAACTCATTAGTTACAAATAAGAGAAAATGTGCAAATCTTGATCATATTTTCAAGATATGAGAGAGCCAAGTTATCATGCTGGGAGAACCAAATTATCATGTTGGCTGCCCTTTCAGCAGTGCCGCTTTTGCAGAGGCGTCATTTCGCAGCTCAGCAGCTGAGGTGGTCTGCAAAGTGATGCCTCGGCAAAAGCGACACTGCTGAAAGGGTGGCCAATGTGATAATTAGGCACTCCCCGTGCCTCAGCAGTGTCACCCTTTCTGTGTCATCAGTGCTTCCCTCCCTCCCTCCACACTCCTATTTTGTGATAAATTGTGTACGCCTGAAAAATCAATCATATTACGATTTTGCTGCTCCATCAGTTGTAACATGGATTGAGCTGGCCTCATAATCATGTATATCAACCATTAACCTTAGTCAAAGTACATCTTTACAGAGGAAGAAGCATCAAAGTAAACTAACATTTTACCTCAGTTGTTCCTTCATGTCTTCAAGCTCACATCTATAGGAATCACATTTTGCACGCAACTTTTCCTTTTCTTTTACACAGTTTGTTAAATTTGTCTCTAAAATTTGTCCCTCCTTCTGCACCTGAATAAAAAAGTAGACTTTTTAGCAATAATTAATCTGCTATTACCTAGAAAAATAAATGTATACAACAATCCTATACATGTTTACTGAGAACAAAGCCCCACTGTGTTCAATGAGATTTACATTCAGGTAAGTATGTATAGAATTGCAGCATAAATATCCTACTTTTGAGCAGGCCGGTACCATGCAAACATGCAATCCTGATGTTCCTGCTTTATACTTTCCCATCCCTTCATATACCTAGGATAGAACTTAGCTACAGAGGTTTGAGAAGAGAGAGAGAGAGAGAGAGATCTTCAGAATTGATTGCATCAGAATGGAGGACAAGCAGCACAATTGTCTACAATGAAAATGGCTCAGATGCTGTCTGTTGCTATCTGCATACACAGCAGAATATGTGGTTAGCTTCTGCTCCTACACATGTGAGGAACATTAGAGCCTTCTTCACTGGCTTCAATAACCCCAATGCCTTCCTGAACCTTAAGATCTAGTCATGGAAGTGCCAAGGAGAAAGCGCCAGATGGCCTCATCACCAAGACTCTTAAAAACTATCCAGGTTAAAAGAGCATTTGGTTTCTCTTTCAATCCTTGTAGAATAGATTTTTTTAACGAGCTTTTATTTGTTGTATATTTTGTTTGATTTACATACTGTGAACCATTTTGGTTTTACTTAAACAGCAGCATTACAAAATCTTTTAAATAATGTGAAATCCTTTTGTATTTATCTTTACACTTGAAGGGAATAAAACATGCCGGAACTTATAGCTATTTACTCAGGAGTCAGTCCCATTGCAACCAATCGAGTTTGTTCTCTAGAAAGTGTGTTTACGACTGCAGTCTATCAGCCCAATCCTGTGTAGCAGGACGCGGTGGTGCAAATAAGGCGCCTGCCGCATCCTGAGCAGGATTGGGCCTGCCCTGGAGCAGCCGGAGGCATCCTCGGGGTAAAGGGATGAAGGGATTCGTCCCTTTACCCCAATTAACACATCAGCCGCCCTGATAGGGCTACACAGATATGCACCAGCTATTTTGCTACCGCACATTCGAGAGTCCAGTGTAACCGTGCCCAGGCCCGGGAAGGGGGATAGGATATGGCAGAGGAGGCCGCCACTGCTCCCTCCCCTGTCCTGGGCCCGGCCGACCAATCCCCCCCCCCCGGAATGCCCCATTCCACCCTCCCCACGACCCTCCGCCACCCGCCAGAGAATGTACCTTCCCCGGCAGGCACAGCAGTGACTCTGGTATAAGTAGAGCAGTGTCACCCTTGGCGTCGCAACACTTACTCTCCGGGTGCCGCAAACATGCTTTACAGCACATTTGTGACACCCCAGACAGGATTGCACTGTATATCTGCTTACAAGTGTTCCTACACATGTGTAGCTATGGCACAAAAGTCATTCAAATTTTTATTTATTAATAGGGTTGGATCATGCCCTTCAACCAATGAGTTTTCAGGGTAACGCACAGAGCTTAAAGTAAAACTACAGTTGTTCCTCCGTATCTGCGGGGGTTCCAGTCCCAGAACCCCCACGGATACTGAAAGGTCGCCCCAGAATGCACTGCAATGCATTCTGGAGCTATTTTGGGAGAGGGAGGGGGAGTCGCATGACCCAGAAGAGGCTTTTGGAGCTCAATTTCAGCCTGTTTGTTTCTAAAAGGTAAAAAAACCTGTGTTTTTTTACCCTCCCCCCCTTTTTAAAGCATTTTTAAAGTAGACCCTCACACATCCGGGATCCGTGGTGAGACAAATCCACGGGTCCCGAATCTGCGGACAGAAAGGGTCCACTGCATATCTGCACAACATCTTAAATATAACACTAATATCTGAGCAGGCTAAGGCTATGTGGGAGAAAATGCGCCTTTACAGTAGAATCTTAAGCACGTCTACTCAGAAGTCCCATTGTGTTCCATGGAGCTTACTCAGAAGTAAGCATGTTTAGGATTATAGCCTTAGGTATGCAAATCCCAAGCCACATGGGGCCTTTAAGGCATTTTTACCCAAGGGTGTATATACGCATCTGGAGTTAAATGCATACACCTGTGGACCGGGAGGAAATGGGAGCAAAGTGCCTACACTCTGAATTCTACTCAGACACAGGCTGGGAGCCAGCAGGACTGTTTAAGCACTGGCAAGATCAGTGACGTTTCTACACCCCCCTGTGGGGGGGGGGTGCCGATGCGACGCCCCCATGTGACGCCACAAGCCCCATGACATCATTTTCGTGCACCAACACACACACACACACACACACACACACACACACACACACACACACACACACACACAAACACTTTTCGGCTCCTTTTTGGAGCCAAACGGCGCCCGGGTAGGCCAAACTTGCAGCCAAGTACAGCTGCACGAAGAGGAACCAAGCGGCGGAACGAAGAGGCACAAGCGGCGGCGGGAGCAACTGATTCAGACACAAGTACACCCCCCTCCCGCCACTTGCCGCCCCACCGCCTCACCCCTAACGACGCCTCTGGACAAGATATCATCTCAAGACCTGGTCCCAGTTAGCAGCTTAGTGGATGTATTCTGAACTAAATGCAGTTTCTGAAAAGTTTCCAAAGGGCAGTCCCACATGCAACACATTATAGTAGTCTAACCTGAAGTTTAACAAAGCATGGATAACTGCAGCCATGCTGAGAAGTGGCTGTAGCTGCTGAAAAATGCTCTGTGTCACTAACAGACATGGTATAAAAAGAAAAACAGCATGAGAAGAGGAAATGATGCAAACAACTCTTGCGTAATGGCTACATGATAACAAGGTGGAATGGTCAGTGCAGGAGACAGAAGGAGCCAAATAGCAGCTGGTCCTAGCCAAAGCAATGGAGGGGACCTTTGTCTCAGCTACTGATCTGAAACAGCCAGGTGGAATAGTGTTAGGCACCAGGGGCTCAAACTGGAGAACATGGCAACAGACTCTAGACATTTTGTTCTCTGCTTCATCAAGGCAGCTCTCAGGCAATACGAACCACTGGCACAATGGTTGCTGCTCTGCAGCGCCACCTGGATTATGGCCTCAATGGTGTACTGCAGTTCAATCAACCCAGACTAGGTGCTCTTGTGAGTCAATACAGACCCATCCTTATAAACGTGCTTCCCTGTTATGAACAATTTGTCTGCCAGAGCAGTTGTTCTACAAATTCTTACAATCCAGTATAAGCAAGAAGGTTGTCAGGTTCATGTCACTTTACTTTGGCCTGTCTAACCTATAGTTTCTGCCTTTGGGATTTGACCTCTTACCTGTCTTGGCCTAACCTACCACCTTAACTGCCATCTCTGGAATGAGACTCATTACTGCCCTAAAGTAACAGTAATAACTTCTAGTCCTTCCAACTGACAGCTACCCCTGACTGCAGGTCTGCTCCTACAGGGTTGCTGATAAAAACACTTCTGGGAGACAAAAAGCCAAACAGAAGCTGATCCTAGTGAGGCTGGCAGAGGAGGCTTGGCTGTTTCACTTCTGCCTCTGAACCAGTCATGTGGAATGGCTGAATGAACAATTTTAGCCAGAGATGCCTCCCCCCCCCAACTCTGCTTTTATGCCTTTAACAGCAACCTGGCTCACAATATGTAGCAGGATCTCAGATATATCTAATATTCTATTAAAATGATCAACAGCTTGAAATCAAATCCTACCTTTTCCAGTTTCTCAGTTATTTTCATTTTGTATTTTTTAAAGGTTCTTGTGAGTTCTTCAGCATTATACAGAGCTTCATTTCTTTGCTGTTCAGTTCTTCAAATGAAAGAGGCACTTAGTTTTAAACTGTCCAAGCACAGTAATGGTTATTCTCACAATATCCAAGCTTTAAACACAACACAGAATACAGTAGTTCATTAAATTTACTATTTGTGTTTTAAAGTATTACGTGATCAGCACGCGGTAACAGTTATTTCAGCTGTCGTCTCAAACATATTTCCACCGACAAAAGCCTTTAAGAAGGCTTTTAAATCCTTACATGACATTGTTTACATATGTAACAAAATTATATGACGATTTCATAAGAGTATTAAGGGGAAAAATAGTCTTTGTTGAACATTTCTTTCATAGTGACAGTTCAACATTCTGAATAAGGCATGAAGCTCACCAGTATCCTCCAGTTTCAGTGCACAAATCACGAACAGGTATACAGTACTCACTTTTCACTGAAACACAGGAGCAATACAATAAGCAGACCATGTGCATTTTGTTTCTTCAGTCATCTATTTTGATATCATTTACAGCCCAATCCTGTGTAACTCTTGCACTGGTGTAACAGTAGATCCACCGGTGTAAGTAAACTTATGCCAGTGTAACTTCTTGTACGCCAACGGACGAAGGACGGACACCAGCATAACCCCCCTCGGACGTCGCACTTGCGCAGTTCAGATACCAGCGCAACTCCGCCGGTGCAGGGGGCATTCCAGGGGTGTCCTAATATCCCCGGAATTCCCCCTGCGCCGGCGGAGTTGCAGCGGCGTTCATCCTGCGTTGCGGCGGCTGGAAAGGAGGCGGTGCAGGCCTTGGCACGCAAAGCACGTTTGTGATACTCGGCACCGTTGCGGAGGCCCAGTACTGGTACCCCAAGCCAGATAGAAATGCGCCATAAGTGAATTTAGAAGACAACCCAATTTAATAAAAACCTGGATTACATCTGAAACATGTTTTTGTTCAATGACATACACAAGGCATTCTAAAGCAAATATTTTGTAGCAAAATATGTGCCATCAAGTTTTCCAAATAAAAATTAAGCTCTCATATAATGTGTCACCTCTTTCCTTGTTTGCTTTGTTCAATTAAATCAAGTTTCATTTTTTTATATTCTTCCTTGAACTTCTGCAAAGTATATTCTTTTTCCATTACTATTTTCTGGCTTTGCTCCAATTTATCTTCTGCCTCTCTAAAAAAAATATTATTATTATTATTATTATAAGAAAACAGCTTATTAAAACAACACCATGCAGGTTGTTCTTTGGTGCAAGCGGCCTGAGGCCCTATGGGCCTACTCGAATGTACGTCAGCTCTGGAGCAGGCGTACATTTGAGCCCAGTGTGCAAGGCCGCACCAGGCCGGGAAAGGGTTTGGGATATCGGCAGAGCTTGCGGCCAATATCCCTGCCTTCCCCCAGCCAGGTCCAGCCAATGGCCACCCTCCCTCACTGCCCAGTCCGCCCTCCTCTCTACCCCTGCACTGGCCAGTGCAGGACTTACCTTGCCTGGCAGGCATGGGGACAGTCTACCCCGGGTGGACTGGGCTGTGAGGGAGGGCCGCCGGCCTCTGCACCAGTGGCCATTACTCTCCGGGTGCCGTGAAAGTGCTTTATGGCACTTTCGTGACACCCAGCGCCGAGGAGAGTATGTGCGCCCCCGGCGCTTTTTTACACTGGATTGCGTCGACAGTATGTAAACAGACATCATATAGCCCCATTCACTCATTATTTTTTCTCCACAGTGATGAAAAGGAGTGCATGTGCATCTGAGATTGTTGCGATTTGAGATTTCTCTTGGAAGTAATGAACCAACCCTATGAGTTACAAAGAGAAATAAGAAACAAAGAGTTTGTTACCTCAGAACATTATCTTGAGCTTCAACTTCTGCTTCCAAACTTGCTATCTGGTCTTCTAACACTGGAATGCTGACTGAGCGGGTACCCAAAGCAGATTCAAGAAAACAGGTCTGAAATATAAATAAATGGGGGAATCTATTCACATTGTCAACTTGCTCTCTCACATGCGCACACACACAGAGGCGGAACTAGGGCGGAGCAAGCGGAGCACCGGCTCTGGGCGCCATCGCCCGAAGGGCGCCCCGCCGCTCCGCCCGCGAGTCGGACTCGAGTCTCCGAGTCGGACTCGGAGACTCGACTCCGACTCGGGCCGGCCCCCTCAATTGGGAGAGCCGGCTGGGGACGTCTTCCCCGGCCGGCTGCCCGGGGCCTTCTAAGGAAGGCCTGCTGCGCAATTTTTTGCGCATGCTCAGTCAGACTTACTGAGGGAAAAGGGCAGCCCTTTTCCCTCAGTAAGTCTGACTGAGCATGCGCAAAAAATTGCGCAGCAGGCCTTCCTTAGAAGGCCCCGGGCAGCCGGCCGAGGAAGTCCCCAAGCCGGCTCTCCCGATTGGGGGGGGGAGGGGTCCCGCCGGGTCGCCCCCTCCCGGAGCACGCCCCTCCCTCCCTGGACGCGCCCCCCCCTCCCGGAACGTGCCGCAGCCTGTTGGCCGCGGCACGCTATTTCCCTATAGGGGCGCCTACCACCACCACCCCCGTGCTCCGGGCGCCAAGTGAGGCTGTTACACCTCTGCACACACACAAAATATGCCAATGAGCATCTTGGCAGACTGTTGTTTCACTGGTTACTGATGTTCAACTACAAAATAAAACATCTTCACATTGTCCAGTCTTTAAATTTAAACATTCTATTATAATTAACGTATCGGAATACTGTTTTAATAGTTTTTCTGTGGTTCCTTCTCACTTGAGAGTTACCCAATATTATTTTATATGACTGTAGATCTCACTGACTGATACACACTATGAAAATTGTATTTCCCTATGAGTTTCAGCCCTGAAATTTGGTACACACATAGTTCAAGGCACCCAATTGTTAAGAGAAAATTTGAGAACTGAACATTTTAACATTTGCCTTCTCCACCCCCTAGCAGAGGCTCAGAATTGCTACTCACATACTAGCAAGTAAGCTGAAATTTAGCACACGTCACTCAAAATACCCTAAGAGCAATGGTTCTCAAAGTTCTCTCCGTGAGCTGGGGAGAACTTTGAGTGCTTGCAGGGGCGGGGACAGTGGTGTTGGCAATCCCAGGGACTGCTGCCAGTGGCAGGAAACAAAGGTGATTTGTGCACTTACCGGGGTTCCTGGAGCCCTCTGGAGGGTTTGGGGAAGCCTGAACTACTCTCTGCAGCCCCCCCCCCCGAGCTTTGTGAAAACTGGAAGTGGTCATAAATCGCTACAGAGCAGCGATCTGAAGTTCAGGGCGGGCCCTTTGGAGAGTAGCGCAGGCCTCCCCAAACCCTCCGGAGGGCTCCAGGAACCCCGGTAAGTGCACAAATCACTTTTTAAAACTTGTTTTCGCGGCATCAGCAGCGATCCTCGGGATCACTGCTGTCCCCGCCCCTTAAAGGGGCAGGGGACAGCTTTTTGTTCCAGTGGTGGGTCGCAACCCACCACTTCGAGAACCACTGCCCTAAGAGTATTCTTGTACATCTCTTCCTCAAAAAGAAGGGTTCAAAGTATACCCACAACTGCCTTGTGAGGAGGAGGAAAAAGTCAGCAAGGTGAAAAGTCACTTGTGAGGAGGAGGAAAAAGTCAGCAAGGTGAAAAGTCATCGCCACTCCACCAGCTGGTGCCTTTTTAAGCAGAACTGTGCCCTCCTGTCACAGAAAACCAACTTCCCCGTGAAGAGGAGGAGATGAAAAGTCAGAGAGGCATCCCCCCCCCACAACTTTTACTTGTATTCTACTAATATGTCAAAAAGACACTATAAGCTGCCTCGAGCAACTCCTAACGCGGAGGGGAAAAGCAGGGCATAAATATTTTAAAATAAATAAAGTTAAGGTACTTCTGCTAGGTTGGCTGACTAGATACCGTATTTTAATTAATGGATGTATATTCCATTGTGCTATGCAGGAAAATTATATAAACACTTCCTGTTAACGTCTGGAGCCTCTCTAGCACCGAGGCTCCTTGCTAGAATCATTCTGGCTCTGTGCTATAAGCAGCTGTTTATAGTGGTCTTACTGGTGCCAGCAGTAAAGAAATTAAGGTAAGGGGCGCAGGGGGCACAGATCCCTGATCCGTAGATACTGTAGGTGGATCCGCAGATACCAGGGCGGGGGGCCTGTATACATCAAAATAAAGAAGAAGAATGCTGAAGAGTAGCATCATAATAAGCAATATGGCATGCATTAATATATAGATTAAAATATGTACCCTTGCTTTTGACTGTTTCAATTCAAAGTTAATAGTTTCAATTTCATTCATGAGATGATGGTTCTGGGAAGTCAGTGATGCATTTTGTTCCCGGACCATATTCAGTTTGTCCCTTAGAAGTTCATTTTCTTCTTCCATACTTTTATCCAAGGACAGTGAATAAGCCTAGAAAACAGAAGACATTATTTGTAACAAGTATCAACCAGTGTGATCATTTTAATTTTTTTATGATTGGTTTACTGCACCTTATTGACTTATAAACCTTATTGCACAAAAGTGATATTAAAACTGCTAGAAAGAAGAAACAAACATTCATCAATATCTCAATAATTACATTATTTCTGGGTTTCCTTGTAGAATCCCTGTTCTGCCAGGACATTCTGCCCACAGTACTATAACCTGAAGAATGTTGTAATTCACTAGAATGTACTAGATCTTCCATTGTTAAAATCTCAAGTTCACTGTCATGTATGTTGTCATCTAACTCATCACGTGAACAGGTGCTAGAAGAAAACAAAGCAAATTTTAGACAGACACAGGAACCTCCACTGATTTTTGCAAAAATTCTTCTGACAGACATTATCAAAATCAGAACACCAATAAAACAAGTGCAAATAGATCAGTAAATAAACACAAATTCTACTTTCAAACACATACCTGAAAAGCTCTTCTCCCACGTTTTGTAAACTTTGTTCTGTTTTCCTTAGCTGACTTCTTAATGCCACAACATTTGCAAGCAAACTTTCCTCATCCACATGGTGATCATGAAAAGCCCAGAAATTAGCTTCCATTGATATGATACATTTGTCTAATATAAAAGATAACTAAGACAACAATGTTAATATAAATATGAAGAATAGCTGAATGAAAAACAGTTAACTGTTTTACATTTGCATGGTTTATTCTCAACCCTGAATTAATGTGGCATGATAAACTACACCTGTAGAAATTCCTTATTCTGACAACAAAAACAATTTTTTTTTCTGAATTAAAGACAGCAAATTTTTCTGAATTAAAATTGAAGACATACTTCACTCTTGCACCCAAACAGGTTAACTTTAGAGTGTACGAGGGGAAGAATTACTCACCCTCAAAAGAGCCCACTCTCTGTGCGAGTCACAGTACTGGAAGTGCCTACTGAACAGAAAGAGGCAAACCAAGAACAGTGACTCATGCATAAAGGCAGCAAGCATCCTCCTGCTTCAGGTAATTCCTCTGCATCTCTGCAGCAGGAGTGAATCTAATCACACCCAAAGGCAGAGGCTGACTGGGGAGAGGCAAGGCCACAGCAGTGAATCATGCACTTCCACAGCAAAAAGCTTCTGCAGGAGGTTGATATTTTGAGCTGATATGAATATTTCTTGTAGCACACTAGTGTGGCTTGCCACACTGTCTAGGAATTACTGGCCGACATGGATCAGTAACTGTGTGAGCTCAGGGTTTATTATTCCAGAGTAACAGATTATGTACAAATCTCTACACAATCCAGAAACCTCAAACCTGAAACCTCAGACCCAGTATTGCCTTTTACCCGCAATACTCCTACATCTATTAGATGTCACCTAACTATTTCCACTGGGTCACCTTTTCTGAAACGATCGCACCACCAGCCGGTTCGGTTGCAACCCCCGCCTGCCTCCTAATAACTTCCTGCTATGTGCCACATTCCACGAGCCCCTGGCCTAACCTTTCAACCTCAGGTCCATCCTCCTCCCTCGCAGGTGGCATCTTCCAAGGAACCGCCTCGGGGCGCGGGCTCCAGGCCAGAGAGCTTCTCGTTACTTAGCAACACTACATCTCGCCCCGCGGAGCAACTCTATATTCCCCGAATGGACAGAAAGAACTCCGAACTATAATGGTTCCACTGTGAGGCTGCAAACCTAGACATGCTTACCTACCTGGAAGTAAGTCCCACTGAACTCAATGGGGCATGCTTCTGGGTGGACATGCATAGGATAGTGAGGTCCGAAAAATATATAGTACCTTCTCAACCCACACAAGGAAACGTCTCTGCAATTATCAGCCTGGGGCTGGCACTTTGCATTATAAAGCTGACCCTCAGAGCGACCCGTCTCCCCTACATTCGAACTGCGCGGGCCGATTCGAACAGGACGCCTCCGAGCAGACAAGTGGCGACGGGTAACAGAAAGCACGCTTTTTGCCTACTGGCTGCTTTCTTCCTCTCTGCTTGCCTCATGGAACTCGTAGTCCCCCCCTTGCTTCGAGCCTTTTGCCTCCTGCTGTTTTTAACAAGTGTCGCACTACGTTTCCCAGAATGCCCTGTAACCCGACCGACTTGAGGCACCTTCTGTTTTGCCTTTTTTTTGAAGAAAAAAAAAAGAGGAGCCGAGTTTGGTCCTCCCTCTATTGACAGAACCACAACCCGCCTCCAGACGCTGTGCATTGTGGGTACTAATCCGGTCTTCGCTCGCAGGCAGCGCCTGGCGTGGGATGGTGTGAGAGAGATCGGTGGGTGTCTGTGTGACCGTCCATGGTGAAGCTTGCTTTTCCCGGGCTCTCCCGTTTCCTGAACTTGGAGACCACGACGGGGATGGGGCCGGAGCTCTGGTGGCATCTGCTGCTTTTGCTGCTCCCTTTGCTTGGCGCTTCGGGCTTCGCTACAGCCCCAGATAGCGACTTCACTTTCACGCTGCCCGCCGGCCGGAAAGAGTGCTTCTTCCAGCCCATGCCAAGAGACGCCTCGCTGGAGATCGAGTATCAGGTAAGAGAGGAAGAGAAGAGGTGGCGGGTTCCCATCTGGAATAACGGCTGGGAGTTGTTGCCCTACCAGGTCCAGGTTGTCGCCTCCTCAGCTTGACAGTAGGAAAACTGGGAACTCACGTGTGTTGTGCCAGTTTGCCTTGAGGACTTTGCAGTTTCATCATGCCGCCCGTGTGTATGCATTTAGCAGACCCAAGCGGCAAAGCTTTCTCTGAACTGGAATGGAAGTCTTCAGATTGGAGCTTACATGTTTGAACACTCTCTCTCACATATACAGTACATAGTATACTGTGCATACCGTAGTACTGTATATTGGACGGGGTGGGCCGCCCATAACATCCTGCATGTAACAAACCGGCAGGTCAGGGAGGATTCTAGCCTGTGGTTTTCCTAACCTTCTGATAGTTTCACACAGATAATTTCTGCACACTGGCATCACTGGAGCGTGGCGGAGGGGGCGGGCCGCTAGGGTGACGCGCGCACCCCCGCGTGCGTCACCTCCGTGACGCGCGTCACCCTCCGGACGCTCCGAGGCCGGTGCGGGGCCGGTGCGGGAGCCGGCCTCGGAGCGTCCAACCCCGCCGGCGCTCCAGGGCCTTCTGAAAGAAGGCCCATGCAGCGCGTTAATACGGGTATTTTTTACAGTTTTCACGCATGCGCAGACCGTTTTGAGGGCAAGTCGTGCCAAAGGTTAGGAAGAGTAATGGCCAGATGCCCGATCTTCTCTGGCCCTGAGAAGTAATTTTTAGTACTGTTAAGTAAGATGTGGGAGGAGCGCCACTTAAAAAGCGAATGGCACACTAGCACCCCTATCCCAGACTTGCTCCTACCTGGCCTTCTGCACTGCAGGAGCAGCAGCAAGTTGGGAATCAGCCTAAGCTGCAAAGGCAGGGCCCTTGTTGTGATAAGTGCATAGAAAAGGATGGTCATTTGTTTTGCCAAATCTGCCTCCTACCCTACATTGCTTTGGGTTTGGCAAAGCACAGAAGCACCAAATTGAACATTTGGAATTCAGATAGTGTCTCATTTTCTGCACAATCAGGATTGTAGAGTGCAGCTTTAAAAGGTGGGATGGAAAGCTGCTGGAATAACATTTTCCTCTAACTTGAGGTGAGTGACAGGTCATGTTTGCTTTACAGAGCAAACAGGCTTGCCTATTATCAAGAAAGTCTGTGTCAAACTGGTTTTAAGACCTGGATCTGACAAATCTAGTCAACAAAGATGATTTGGGTGAGTAAAAGCCACGTAAGCCAAAGATACTGAAACTGTTATGGACAAAGAGCTCTTAAGTGAGAATGGTCAAAGAGGCAGAACGGAAGTGAGCAGTGTGCCTGTTTTTAATGGCATGGAACTAACTATGGTAGCATGGACCAGACAGCTGTTTGAACATATTATTCTGCAATATTATTTTGTAGTGTGTGATCTATGAACTTAGAAAAAAATGAATTAACGTTCTGCCCAATTCTGTGTATGTGTAAAGTCATTAGTGTATGTATTAGAATTCTTTTTATTTTATCATATTTTCTAGATTTTTCTCTTTTTGCAATACTGAAGACTAAAAACAATAAATGAAAAGTGGTATTCTAGTTAGTCTAAAGACTGTGCTAAGTAGTTGGGGAGTCACAATTCCTAGTCGCTGGGATAAGGTATTTTATACACTGACACTTGTTCCTCTTACAAATAAGTACAGCCATAGTTATTCGGTAATGTGGGTAGTGGTGAGAAGCTTGAGTAGAGCTGCTGTTTTTACCAGTTCTTTGAGTAGGAACTTATCTAGTAAACTGGCTGAATAAAATTCCTGAAGCGTGTAGCAATACTATTGCCACCTGAATCTACAGCTACAATATAAATAGAATCTTGTGTGATTTCAGCATCCCGTTTGTTTGTAACTTCATGTGGATTTGCCCTCTCTTAGGTAAGACTTAATTCACTCTAGAGATGAGCTCCTAATATATTGTGCAAGTTGTAATTTCTGTTTGTCTGCTGTTGTTGTCTTCCCAGGTTTTAGATGGAGCGGGGTTTGATGTGGATTTTCACTTGGTATCACCCAAAGGTGAAACCCTAGTTTTTGAACAAAGAAAATCGGATGGCGTCCACACGTAAGTTTAAAAATGACCACATACAAAGCTACTTGTTAAATCATGTTTAGTATTATGGGTGGGTTTATTTTTATTTTTAAATGTTGAACTAATAGTTTACCTTACTAAATACCCTTTGATAAAGAAAAGAGTTGGTTAACGCTGCCGTTTGTTAGAGGCACTACTGATAAAATAGCGCGTGTTTTTAAACAGTTCAATGTGAAATATTTTTAAACCCACCAATAAATTGGAGCAGTTGCTGCGTAACCCAAAAGACTCCAGCCCTCCATTGAAAAACCCAGGAGTGTACAGTATTCCGTGTCCATGTGGCAAGAATTACATCAGAACTACTAAGTGTTCAATAAGTACCAGAGTCACGGAACATGAAAGAGCCGCCCGATTACGACATGGTGATACGTCAGCTCTTGCGGAACATGTTAATAAAACTGGACACAATATTTTATTTGATAAAACCCGGAGTTTATTTAATGAATCAAAATACGGACAAAGGATGAATCTGGAAGCTATTGCTATAACTAAAGAGAAAGATCGTGGGCTGATTAACAGACAACAGTAATTGTCTTTTATAGACAAAATATGGTCTCCCATTTTGAACAAGAATAAGAACACCAGCAGAAGGTACAGGCTCTTCTGCTGCAGCAAAAGAGCACAATTGGCTCTTCCGGCGCTAATTAGCTCGCTGCCTTTTCGTGCGCTTTTCAACTTATGTTTTAAATGCTGCCTTTTCCCTCTCCATGTTAATGACATCTGGACAGCTCACTGCTGTAATTCTCTTGGAAAAAGTCCTCGGATGAGGGACGAAACGTCAGAATTTTAAAGGATTTTTTAATATGCTTTTATGTTTTTGAACTGTTCTTAACGTAGTTTGGATGTGTTTTTAAATGTATTTGCAGTTTTTAACCTTCTACATGGCTGCTGAACCCATATACCCTACCTCGTTGTACATTATATCGGGCCATGAAAGCTTTCAATCTACATAGTAAACACCCTTTATTTAATTAATTAATTTATATACCTTATCCTCAGATTGCTTTTTGAATGTTTCTCAAGGTGGTTTACATAGGCAGGCTTCTCTCTCTCTTTCTCTCTCAAGAGAGTTAGTTTATTGAGCAAATTATTTACAGCAATAGGGAAACGAAAAATCATGTAGAACAGGGGTTCTCAACCTGTAGTACGGGTACCCCTAGGGGTACACGGACCTCTTGCTGGGGGTACGCCAAGCCCTGCCCCTTATCTGCCCCATCAGCAGCTAATTAAGTGTTAATTAACATGGATTTTAAATCTTAATTATTTTCGGAGCCCTTCTGTCTCTCCGATTTTGGTTATGGGTTTATTTTTGTACTGTGGAAAATGTACTTTGATGGGGTGGGGGAGGGATGAGCTGATTTTGGGAAGTATGACTTGGAGAAAAAAAGAGATCCTTCACTCACACACACACAGTTAAATAAGACATTTTTTCACATTTAAAATTGTTTTAATACTTTTATTTAATGATTAATTACCTAATTAATTAATTGATTACTCCAATTAATTAGCAGTTAATTAGCAGGGGGTACTTCAGAAAATTGGACCGTGATAGGGGGTACTCAGGCCTCCAAAGGTTGAGAACCCCTGATGTAGAATATGATTTTTGAATATGAATATGATACAAATATAGTAGCTATAACTAAAATTAACGAACTGGTGCTGCTCTGTAGACTGAGCGGGTGAAAACATTGTGGGGACGAGCTGGGGTGCATGGCGGATCTCAAGACCAGGCTCCTGAGAACTCTCAACAAAGTCCAGACCAGGGCTCTTTGAGGACAGTCTAAGCAGATACTCAAGATACTTAGTGAATGAGGTGACTGATTTGGGGGATGGAAGGGCCCAAACTGTGTTGACAGGGTTCTTGAAGTAGTGGGTCGAGGTGTGCAGAGGGTGGAGTCTGGTTCGAGTGCCAAGTTGTGTTCAGGTGTGGGGATGGCTAAGTGCCAATTCTGAGGGCCACAGTCACTGTATGACTCTGGGCAGCTTCTAGTGGTTTCAGCTGTGGGGCAGCAGTGCAGCTTAGGATGCCTTAATGCAGGCACGTGGCAGGTGACTACTCACAAGGGACCCAGAGACGGATGTGTTGGCTGGGGAGGCCAGGGGTAGCCAGACACAGCCTGGTACCAACAGTGGTTAGCCCTGAACCTTGTTTGTAACCTGCTAATAAAAGGTTTAGTCCAGGTACAAGATATAGCAATCAAGGCTGATGGCTGAGGTGAGGAGTATATTAGCATATAATAGAAAGGTCTGGGAAGACAGTTGGGTGGGGAAAGGCACTGCAAGAGTGATTTCCAAAGGCTTCCATCCTTTCTTGATTGCCTCTTTAGTTCATTCAGTCTGTCAGATTACAACTGCCCAGGGAGGGCTCCCTTTTGTTTTGCTTGCCTCTTCCTCCTGCTAGGTTTAGACCAGACATTAGCATACAGTTGACTTGCTGGCTGCACAAAGAATCAATATGAGACTGTGTAAAGCTCAGCCCTGTCTCCTGCCCTACTTAGGCAGAAATCTCCAAATGCAAACTCAAAGGAAGGGGGTGGGGGTGGGCAACAGTTCCAAGGGACACAATGGAACTTTTTTCTGAGTAAACATACACAAGACTTTGCTCTGTAACATACATAAGAATCGCTCTGTAACATCGCTTCAATTCTTTTTAATCCAAGGTAGACAAACTGAAATATGTAAACCACTTGTGGCTCCATAGTAATTCAGTCAGCCCTTAACATGGTGGTCCATGCCCTAGTAAAATCGTGGTTGGATTATTGCAGTGCACTCTATGTGGGGCTGCCCTTGCAGATGGTTCGGAAACTGCAATTAGTGCAGAAGGCCAAGTTGTGGTCGCTGGAGCTCGGCGGTTTGACTCTATGAGACCACTGCTCAGAGGGCTGCAATGGCTGCTGATTTTTTTTCGGGCTCAATTCAAGGTGCTTGTACTTACCTGTAAAGCCCTTGGTGGTTTAGGACCATGTTATCTGAAGGATTGCCTTCTTCCACACAATCTGACCTGCCTGCCCCCTTAGGCCATCAGAGAGACCCCTCTTGCAGGTGATGCTCCTCTCAGAGGTGAGGGGGGTTACAGCTAGACTCTAGCTAGAGGAAGGGCTTTCTTGGTTGGTGGTACTTAGGAGGCTCTGGAATCCTCTCCCTGAGGATGTGCAAACTGGAGAACTATGACTCAGGTGCTGGATTGTCAGCTTGTCCTGAATGGGGTTGCACTTCCTCTGGAAGAGCAGTTTTGAAGCTTGGGGATCTTTCTGAATTCTCCACTGCCCCTGAATCACCAGGTGACGATGGTGGCCAGGGGGCCTTTGCCCAGATGAGGCTGGTGTGCCAGCTGCATCCATACTTGAGTTAGTCAGACCTGACCATGGTGGTCCATGCCTTGGTGACATCAAGACCCAAGTCTGCTCTGTTGTTGTTGTTGTTGTTGCTTTTAAACAGGTTTAAATATTATTTACAGTGCAATCCGACTTAACTTTTGTGCCAGTTTAACCAGCGGCGCAGCGAGAACGGGAGGCCCCAGAACAGAAAAGGGATTCAAATCCCCTCCAAAAGTGGAATTCAAAGGGGATTTGAATCCCTTTTCCATTCTGGGGCCTCCTGTTCTCGCTGCACCGCTGGTTAAACCGGAACAAAAGTTAAGTCAGATTGCGCTGTTATTGGGTTTTTTAATGTCAAATTTTTAATTGTGATTTGTTTTTATGATATTTCAAATTATAATTGTAATCTGCCGTGGGCATCCTGTTGTTCGGGGGGGGGGGAGTTATAAATCTTTTAAATAAACAAAAGTTGTTTGGACACAAGAACTTTTCTCTAAAGTTCCATACAATAAGTACTGTACTGTATGTGCAGTATTTTTATTTGTGGCTATGTGCTTATAAATATGAGACTGAATAAAATATATAGACTTCATTTTAAAGCAATGCATCTTATCCTTACAGAGTGGAGACAGAGGATGGTGATTATATGTTCTGCTTTGACAATACATTTAGTACCTTGTCAGAGAAGGTGATCTTCTTTGAACTGATCTTGGATAACATGGGAGATGATGAAGAGCAAGAAGATTGGAAGAAGTACATTACTGGCACAGATCTTCTGGATATGAAATTAGAAGATATTCTAGTATGTATTCATCCAGCCTTTAAATTATTTGTGGAATGTGTGGCTGTCTAACAATTCATTTGCTCTCCTCTCTGCCACTGCCATCTGGCCAGGATTGCCCTGCAAGCAGGACATTGATATGGTGGTGGCTGTACAACTATCTCTGATGGCTTGAACGAAATAGGAAGGATAGCAGGTGTAGTATTTATTAATATACATCTTGCCTTTCCATTAGCATGTTCAGGGCAACTAGCAAGATCAAAATTGCATAAAGCAGCGCTTCTCAAACTGTGGGTCGTGACTGACTTGGTGGGTCGTGGCCCGATGCGGAGGTGGGTCTCTAGTTGGGCCCACCCAGCCATCCCTCTGTTTGACTCCAAACTGGAGCCAAATGGAAGCAACCGGAAGCCATGACTCCCCTCGTCCTGCCACTCCCATGTCGCTCCAGGCCTGGGATGGCCTCCGGAGGCCTCCAGAAGCAACTAGAAAGTGACTTCTGGTTTACTTCCGGGTTCATGGAAGTCACTTCCGGTTGCTTTCTGAGGTCTATGGAGGCCCACCGTGGGAGAATGAGGTGGGTCGTAGGGCCCACCGCTGGGGAGCAGGTGGGTCGCGGTGTGGGGGGTTGAGAACCGCTGGCATAAAAGATTTGAATGTAATCAGTACAAACTAGAAAACTGAGGGCTGGCCCTTCTTTCTACCGCTGACAGTTGATGATGGTCACAGCTGGGATGGCAAGTGGTGGTCTGTCCTTGGTTCCTCCTGGTGCTACTGGCAATTAAAGTACTATTTGCTACTAGCTAGAAGATAAATGAGTGGTAGTCATAGCAAATGCTGCTTTTCATTTTAGGTGATTAATTCCTTAATACCTGAGACACACCAAACATGTCGGCGCGCCGATGTGCCGGCTTATGAAGCAGCCGATGTGACGCTACAAACCCCAGGCACACTGAATCACAGCTGCGGCTTGCGGGTCCCCTGTGCTGCTTCCCCTTTAGCTGCTCCCCATTGATTGGTCACTTGCGGGGGAGGAGGAGGGGTGAGAGCGCGGGGTAGGACGAACCCAAGGGGTTTTTTTTTGCGACTGGCTCTGGGCTAGGCAGAGCAGTAAACTGGAGAAAGGAAAAACATTCCATTGGGATTGGAGGGGGAACGGAGGAGGATGGACGGAGAGCTGTCATGTTTACATCACTTTCCTTTCCCTTTCTGGAATAACACACACATCCACCTGTAGTGCGAGGGGGGGGAACCTCTCCACCGAAATCGATGGGGCTTAAACATGCTCTTCTTGCTGCTGCATTGTGCAGAGTTGCATTTAAATTTAATTCCTAGTCTTTCATAGTAAGCGCCCTCCCAACTCAACCGGGTTTGCTAGCTGATTGCGATTGTGGATTGGCTAAAATAGTTTAGAATTACTTGGTTCCGATTGGCTAGAAAACTCCTGAACTATGATTGGCTACCGCATTGCTCTGCGTCCCACCCCCACAGTTCCAAATACTACTTCTGATTGGCTAAACATGGCAAAAGTCAAGTATGGGTCAACTAAGCACGCACCAGAACGTCGCTCTCTGACGTTCCTGTGTGTTCTGGATGGAGAGAAGACACACTGGATTTTTTGAGCCGCACGTGAACACTAGCCAACGCGTTTGGTGTGTCTCAGCCTTAAGGCTGCAGTCCTACCCACACTTTCCTGGGAATAGGCCCCATTGACCATGATGGAATTTACTTCTGAGTAAACATAGGATTGGGCTCTTAGATTCCTAGGCATCAGCTTTCTAAGTGCTTTGATGCCCAAGCACCTGAGCCCTGCTTCTAAGTGTATTCTGTTTGTATGCGTGGTGTGGAAGCGGACCTGTAGCTCATCAAGAAAGCATTCCCTGGACTAAAGAAAGAGAGTCTGGGCATTGTCAGAAGAGCAGCACTTGATCAGTATGGACATGTATCAGTATGGGCCTGGGGCCTGGAGTACTGAACAAACTCTAAGGCAAGGCCATTCCCATTCACCCTGAAGCATGCTTTGACCGCAAGGGATCTACTGCTAAACAAGACATACTCAAGGAAGCATAGTTGTAGGAGTACAAAAAGGGTATGGAGCTTGGGATTTTTTTTTAATCAAAAAAGAGTATGCATTCTCAAAACATGAAAAGTAAAGGAAGCGTTCCAGTCTTAATTGTGGAGCCCAAGAGAGGCAGGAAGAAGGGGCCTTCCTACTTCTCAGGCTTTGGCGGCTGGCAGAATGGCTTGTGGAAAGGAGGCAGGGCTGGCCCATCCATGAGGCCAAATGAAACAGTTGCCTCAGGCAGTAGATTGGCGGGGCACCACTTCTGTCTACTTGCTCACCTCCGCTGCTCCTTCTCTCACTTCCTGCCTTGGAAAAGAAAGGGGGGGTAGAGCAGAAGTGTGCAGGAGAGTAGAGTGTTAGAGAAGCAGAAGGCAGCCCAGCATTTGGCATGCTACCAGGCGCGTCGCTCGACCGTGACAAGGTGACATGCGCCACCCCGCTCCACGCGCCACCTCCAAGGCCTGGAGAATGCCTCAGAGCGTCCACCCCAGCCAGCGGTCCAGGGCCTTCTGACCAGGCCCATTGTGCCAAAGCGTCATTTATTATCTTTTTCGCGCATGCGCACAACGTTTCTGAGGGCAAGAGGGCCCTCTTGCCCTCAGAAACGTTGTGTGCATGCGCGAAAAAGCTAAAAAAATCACGTATTGATGCATTGGGGCCTGTCAGAAGGCTCTGGACCGCCGGCCGGGGTGGACGCTCTCTGAGGCGTTCTCCAGGCCTCAGAGGGTGACCGGGGGGGGGGGCGGGGTGACATCTGCATGCTACATCAGGTGCCAGGAGAACTTTGGCTGGCCCTGGAAGGCAGGATGGAGCAGGGCCCACTATGACAACCATATGAATATTTTGCAGTGATATTAGTCTTTATTGATTATGTATCTCTTTTGAACATCTTATTCTAAAACTGTTGTTTTCTTCTTTTTAACTAGGAATCTGTCAACAGTGTCAAGTCCAGGCTAAGCAAAAGTATTCAGATCCAGACCCTGCTCAGAGCATTTGAAGCTCGTGATAGAAACATACAAGAAAGCAACTTTAACAGGGTAAACTTTTGGTCCATGGTCAACCTTGGAATAATGGTTGTGGTGTCAGCTGTTCAGGTGTACATGCTAAAAAATCTTTTTGAAGATAAAAGGAAAACTCGAACTTAACACTCCAGTGTGGTAAGAGCAACGAGGAGGGGGAAAATGCAATATAGTGCTACAGAAAAGAGATGGATATTACTTCCCAGCTTCAAAAGGCAATACTTAACATTCACGTGTGACTTTTTTTAACATGAACACAATCTTTTTTCCTTGCTGCACACAAGAAATTGCATTGGGTCAATTTTTAAACTTGTTGCGTAATTTAATACTTGTTTTGAATCTATATTGCACAAAATATTGGAGCAACTTCAGATTTAACATTTGTCATACTTGTATATACATGTCAACTACTGTCAGCCTAAATGTAAGATTTAAAAGAAAACAGCAAAAACAACACCCCATGGAATCTTGAAGTTATGAATCCAAGTTGTGCATTCAGTATTCAAGTCTACCTGAGTTGGCTCTAAGTTAAGAGATGTTTGTGTGCAAGCTATACTTTTGTTGCACAATCAAGTTTCATTGGGTGTCAGTGATGACTCTTGTGGCTTGTTTGCCCTAATGACTTGGTTGACACCTAAAATGTATTGCTTCCAAATCCTGTATCTTATCTTCCTGGTGTGTGAATGAAGTAGCCCTTAACAGGTTCAATAATGACTTAACAAGACTGGTATCTCTATGCTTTGCATAGCACAATTGTCTTTGATACAACAGTAACAACCACAATTGTCTAAACTAGCATAGAGAAGCTTTGGGGAGCCAATATACCAAATCCATACAAGTGGTTCTTTTGCAATTGAACCTTATGCTATGCTGCAAAAAAAATGTTCTCAAGACTAGTACTGAAAGGTGTACATTTGATCAGACACCATTTTCAGCTATGAACTGAAACCAAAATTTTACTGATAACATTTTTAACCCTGCAAGTGCCTGGGCATAACTTAGCACCCCCATTTTGAGGCTATACATATGCTTTGTAGGTAGACTAGTTATTAGTAGTTCAATTTGTTGCTTTTGGCAACTGGTTAATAACACAGGTCCTCCTGCTTACACGAGGCGGGGTGTGTGTGTCCCAATCTCTGCAAATTCCCTTTCTGCTACAGCCCCCTATATTCTATCCTGTGGTGTCCAAGAGGTCCCCCACCCCTCAGGATCAGGTTTTTGGAGGGCACAGGGGCTGCAGAGGGAAGGAGGTGAGAAAGTCATGTTCTGTGAATGGAACTCTGCTCACAGAAGTCAGGATTGAAGCCTATGTGATTTAGAGCGCAATCCTGCTCTAAATACGGGCAGCGGAACAAGCGTTCCGCCACTCGCAGTAGTCAAACGTGCCGTAAAGCACATTTGCTACTACTTTAGAGCCAGCAAGGCCAGCCTTCCCAGCTCCGCTGCCCGAGGACTCTGCCAGCCAGCGGATCCAAGCACAGTAGGATCCAGCGGACGGGGGGGGGGGGGGTCGGTGGGCGGGACAGCGGAGGGGTGGCCATAGGCCCAGCCGCCCCGGGTGGGGCAGATGCATGGCTCCTGTCATATCCCGCTTCCCGCCGGGCGGGTGGGCCTTTACACAGCCTCCTCAGACTTCCACCAGCAAAATAGCTGGCAGAATTCTGAGGTGGCCTATCGGCCCCAGCCGCTGTTACACTCAGGTAAGGGGACAAGCGTCCCCTTCCCCGCGTAGACTTTCTGCTGCGGGCTGCCTGCTGCAGGCTGTCCGCGGCAGAGCTCAGGATCCGGCGGGCAGCCTCGGCCGCCCAGCGGATCCTTACGTTGGATTGGGCTGCCCGACACACCTATCATGTGTGTTAAGGCAGGTTTTCTATTAAAGTGTTTTCCCCACACTGTACCACAAGGGATATCCTGATAACAATTTTCAGACCATGATGAGCATGGACACACGATGCCCCACATGCAAAGCCACAAAACTCAGGGGTGGTGGTGGGAAGAAGTTAGGATAAGCTGCTTCTATTTCTAGAACAAATATGGCAGGGGTGTCAAAGAAAGCTCTTTATCTGACCCGCATGATAGTTGGGCTTTCCCAGCACCACCATCAGCTGCTCTTAGCTGCTGAGCTGTGCTGAGGTGTCACTGCTGAAAGGGCTCTCCCATATCTTGAAAATATGATCCAGATTTGCTTATTTTCTTGTCATTTGCAGCTAATGAATTCCTAAGTGTGAAAAGTGCTTATTTCTGGTCATCGCCTGTTTAGTGATGTCACTTCTGGCCCTCAGCAGGTGTCGTGAATGCTATTTTGGCCTGCTGTATGAAATGAAATTAGTTTGACATCCCCTGAAATATGCTATGTCAAAGTAGAAAGTAATTGCTTATTAATCTTTGCAACAAATGAGGTAGTCTGACAAAGGTGCTAATTGAAATCTGCTTTAAAATTGATGTTTAATAGTATTCCTGTCTGCCTGACATTGGGCATGAACCCATGTGTATAGTTTTATAATCCCAAGTAACTGGGATTATGAAGTCTTGCTGGAATGAGCATCTTCTCTATACTTTTAGATTAAAATTTCACTGGAAGAACCTGAAAGTCTGTGTTTTAAGATGCCTCGCAGTATGGTTTTTTTGTCATTAACATTTCCATTTGATTTCTGAGGACCTACAATGAGATCTTCAGCACAATCCTATGCATGTCAACTCAGAAGTAAGTCCCATTGAATTCAATGGGATTTGCTCTTGGTAAAGTGTATAGGATTGCAGCACTTGTTTGAAAAACACAAGCAAAGAAGTATTCCTAAATTTGTTGTTAAAAAGCACAGACAGAGATTTTAAGATATACTGAGAAGCAAGTCTCACTAAACTCAGTGGGATTTACTCCCTAGTGTTTCTAGGATACTTTGACTAAAGTAGTGAACTAGAATGCTGTGCATGTTGGTGTACTGTGGACAAAGTAAGAGCACACATTCTCTATATGCTTGTTTGAATGTTGAGAATAAACTCCATGGCAACAACTGACTTGGATATGTTCCAAATTGATTCCTGAATGTGTGCAAGATTACAATCAGTGTGGGTATCACTGTTTATGTTGCTGCTTTTCATACAAAAAAGACTTTGGGCGTAATCCTATCTGGCCACTAGGCCAGCATAGGACCTCTGTGCCAGCCCAGGACTGTCGCAAAAGCTGCCATAAAGCAGTTGTGCTTATCCTAGGCGGGTGCAGAGGCCTGTGCCGGCCCCTGCAGGCCAGATCCAGACGGCATGCAAATCCAAGGAGGCCCATTGGGGCTTTATCTGGGATAAGGGAACAAAAGTTCCCTTACCTTGAGGAGGCCTCCAACCCTGCCTACTCAGTTCAGGATACAGTATTGCCAGCACCAGCATAGCTGGATTGCTGAGCAGAACATAAGACAGGGCTACCCATTTAAAACTCTACAATGCATGCTTCAAGCATCAGTGAAGAACTACTAAGGTCCCTCATCCCATTTCCAAGTAGCTGTTTCATAACAGCGTAACCAACAGTAGAACGATCTCCCACAAGGAAAACAGCATGTAGTTTTGGCTGAATTCTTTCTTTGAGCCAGCAGATAACCTTCAGTACTGCGAGCACAAGCCTGATGCTTTTTTAAGTATTCGAAAAGTGGTATTCATCCAAATAGTCAAGGGCTAAATTAGAATTGAAAGACACTTTAAGAATGCTATAACATAGTAGCATTGCAGATCAAAAGTCAGAAGAACTGGTTTCCTATTTCTTATGTATATGTGCAAGTATTTTCATGTATGAACATACAACATATTAGCTTCTGAGTAAGTTAATCTGAGGCTAGTTAATTCATCATTACAGCTACCTTGCTAGCCACTTCTGTCTACCATCCTTTACCCATATGAACTTGTTCA